>OZ010659.1:10332026-11532026 GCA_963932335.1 Andrena marginata
AATTTAACGAGTTTGGTGGGGCAGTTCGGTCTTTGTACGGTACTACGCGCGCTTGTTCTGGCGTCAAAGGCTGAGAAAAGACGCACAGGAAGAAGATGAATCAACGACAGAGGCGGATAATCAAGAAGTTCCGTCGGCGAAAGTAGTGGAGGAAAGTGGAAAGACGGTCGCCGGGAAAAGCGCGCGAGTAAAACGAGGTGCCGTGTTTGAGATTAAAGGAGGAAGAAGCTCGGGGAATGACTTACCTTGTGGGCAATTGCACTCGGGAACGTTTCGCTTGATCCGAAAGACATTCAACTCCGGCGAAAGCTGATGCTGCTGTAGTTGCTGCTGGACCTCCCTCTTCAGCCTTTGAATAAGAACGTCCGGCGTTTCCTGGATCTGGCAGCGAGCCTCCAGATTGGCAATCCTCGACTCCAATCCTAGTTCCCTGTACATCAGTAAGCCGGACACGGCCAGGCTGGTAATACAGAGGGCGCACATTGCCCAATTTAGTGTTGCCCCCGCCGTCCGAGAGGAATCCTTGCGGAGGAATTTCCTCAGCATCGGCGTTTCGAGGGAGCCCTTTCTCATCGACGACCGGTCGGCCGTCGTGTCGGACTCCATGTTGTACACGATCTACACACACTCGCTCCTATTCCTGCGTGCACGCAGCGCGTTAAGCGCGCCTCATAACCCAAACCCGATGATCGTCGATACCTTCTGATAGTGATGGGTAAGTAAGCGCGAGACAGCGTAGAAACCACGCGAGTCTTACAGACTGTGCGGCGGCGTCATCGTCCATCTGGAATGCATCTCGCGCGCCCACTTGCCGTTATTCCTTACCTCTCTTATCTTAGGATTCGTTCCGTCTCCTTTTACCTCTCGAGCACTCCTTCCCTAATGTCCTATACTTCTACACTCCAATACCTTCGACAAACGCACTCACGCTCTCTTTCTCTCGCTCCGTGTAATTCTTCCCCTCCACTAAGGCGGTGATCGACGTTCGCAGTCCGACCGAATTGACGTTAGTAAACAACAAACGGTGCCCCTCAACGACTGGTTGTTCACTAAAACGCGCGCTCCTTTCAAACACACGAATAGGAATGTCAGCGTCTCCTTAGCCACTCGGCCTCGTGTAAATTGTCCTGATCCGTCTGACAAATCACTCGGCAGCAGCCAGTTGCTTTATACACCCTCTATTTTCGTCTATCTTGTTCTTCGGACGTTTTGTCCTTTCTGTTGCCGCTGCCACTGTAAATCGAGCATTCCCCGGCGATGTCGCATTGCGATTTCCCCGACACTGTTCTGCATTAGCCACGTTCTTCGACGAGATCGACACAGGGGCGAGCGAGAGACGCTGAACCTTGATCACAGTGCTCGGTTTCCGGGGGTTTTCCTTCGTGTTCGTGGCGCACGCTGCTGTGTAGACGGAGCAGGGAAAACGAGGGACAGCTGTGTGACAACTACCGTGTCAGAGACTCCCCTTCGGACGACATTCAGCCACGTTCTTCGCGAACGTTATTTCGGCCCACCACGTTTCGTTACGCGGGGTTTGTTAGTGAAACGGATACACTGTCTTGGCAATAAGGTTTGATTTACTGAACGAACGGAAAAAAAGTCCCGAAATACCACAAATACGAAGCACCCGGCGTGGCATTCGCAGCACAACTGGATGTGGTGGGGCGACGCTCCGCCGAGAGCCGAGGGTTTGTCGCTTCGGAGATACTCGTGGACGCTCGGCCTTCTTCGAGCTCCGACTCTTCCACCGGCTGCCGGACGCGTGGAGGACGATCGCTCGACCTAACGTCCACTTCCATTCGCACTGATTCGCCCCTGCTTCCCTTGCCCTTCCATTTACCTCACTGTCGCGTCCTTTCAACGCTCGACCGGATTTCACTGAAGAATTTTGCCCTCTTTTCTATTCTATTCTTTTCTTTTCTCTCGCTTCTTTCCTTTTCTTTTCCTTCTTACCATTATTAGGCCGAATTACCACGACGCCGAGAATACCCAAATCCGTGCAAGGTTATTTAACGATTCAACCCCCTTCCCATTTCTCGCCTATTCTTACCTATGGATAGAATTAATTAACTGTAATCGGCTCTTCGAAATATCTCCAAGATGATCAAAACTTAGCAACTGATGGACTGCGAGAATTTGCAACTTTCGATATTTTTCGGTTTTGTGTCTGCGGTGGATCGGAGGAAGCAAATCTTCTCCGTTCTAAAATTCATGTTTAAAAAAATCCGTCTCCATTTATGTCAGTATTTATTTCCAGCTGTGGACTTACAAATGTCAATCAGAATTTATACATGTTTATCATGGTGTATCAGCAACAAAACAATAACATTTTAACACGTTTTGTTGCCAACACTTTTTAACCGACTTCAAATAGGAAGAGGTTATAGATTTTTGTATGTATTTTTTTATTTTAGTCTCCGCAAAACTCCTCAGATTTTGATGATCTTTTTTTATTCGAAAGAGGGTGGTCCCATTTTAGACTGCATCAATATGGCCGAATATTTTGCCAGTTCTGGTTAAAAATAAACACTATTGACACCTAATTATTATTATTTTATTTACGTACGCGCATATTTCCTCAGCATGTTGGGTCAATATGTATATATAACACTAAAAGTTAAAAGTAGAAAAATTTAAAAAAAATTAAAACCGACTTCAAAAAAATAAAATTGCACCAAAAAGTAGAAAATAATTTGTTCGCTTATTTAATCTACGACTCAGATTTTTTCAGTCGGCGCCGGATTTACACAGTGCAAATGATGAGGTGTCGACTTAAAAAATGTGAGAGTATATTTTTTACTTTTTTAGTGCATTTTTACTATTTTGAAGTCGGTTTTAATTTTTTTAAAAATCTAAAAGGTATCGCGAAGATTTTCCGTGTAGTCTAAGAAATTTCTAAATGTGGAATACTCGAAGTTCCCTGTCTTTTCTAGCAAAGGGGTTTGAACCTTGCAGATGTGCAATAGGATAAAGTCAGCATATACCGAACGAAGTATAAGTGAATCGAAGCAGTTATATTAGGAAATATCGATTGACGAATCGATTGTGTCCCTTGAAACACATCCCCTGCGTATATACGTGACGGATACGTACAATCGACCCCTTGCTACCGCCCAATCTCTAGCACAGGAAGCGATTATAGACTACATCCTGGAACGTACGTTCGGTGTGTTCGCCCTCTGCGTATATACCGAATCGAATGCTCTGGCAACCTCCTAATCGTATAACTAATACACCGACAATTCGCGAATACACAATGAGAAATAAGTAGAGCTAGGGGAGACGGTAAATTAATAGCGGTACAAGATGATCCCCTCTAGGATCGTACTGATTTATGAAAATGTCCTCTCTAATTAAAAGCATTTCTAGCTACTAATTAGCTTTGCAGCGGAAAACATCTCGAAAGAATTTCATGCATTTTATGGTACAGTCACTGGGTTTCCAATGTCTCGTATTTAAACTTATGTGCAATAGACACTTCTGTATTATAATTATAATTATTTTTTAGATTTTATGCATACACTAGCGGATAAAAAAGTTACCACTTTTTCGATTTGTTCTATTTTTGTTATTTTTTAGGATACATATGGGGGTGTGGTATGCTGCTTTTTAATTCTCCCAAAATGATGCGACGCACAAAATTATTAATAGTCTGGAACAAATATAAGATTTTGCCAATAAACATGGTGGCTTTACGGTGGGCAGTGTATTCTATTAGGGATGATAGAAATCACAGCATCCGTCCGTTGACTCCGGCTAACTAAATTCGTAGAACAACCTTTCCAACTAAGTAATGTTATCTCTGTCAGCAGAGCGGTCTACCTACAGATGCCCTTGCTTCTCATTAATGTCATTGGAGTATCATTTGAACATAACTTACTCGTTAAAGCAAAGAGAAAGTATCGTGGTTGAAATGTACTGTAACAAATCACGTCGGCAATGCATACATACGTCAGATTCCATACGGTTGTCGTTCCGGGGCCCTTCGAACTAAACTGGTTTCTTGCTGTTTTGGTCAAAGGCTGCATATACTAATCGGTGAAAACCACTTGGAAGATATACATACAGGGTGTACCAGGTTTTTTCCGGAAAATAGTGCCAGTATATTCTATGAGTAAAAATAAGAAAAAAAAAACGTCATGTAAGCATAGGCTCATAAATGGTTTATTAAAAGGCTATAAAAAAATACGAAATAACAACGGACTGGTTTTTCGTTCGATACAGCAATGCGTTCGATATGACCTCAATTAGTAAACACAGTCTGTGCAAACGAATTAGATAAATATCACCAATCTGTTTCCACGCTGTACTGAACAAAAATCCAGTCCGTTGTTATTTCCTATTTTAGTGATAAATTCTTAATAAAACATTTATTAGGGTTTGTCGGTTTTTAAAAAACGGGTTTAAAAGCCGGTCTTTATTTATAAATTTGTAAAATTTGAGAACCGCTTTTAAATTGAAAAAAAAACGGTTTTATATTCTAGAATTACTATGCAGAAATGAATTAATTACTTAATTAAAAAGGTTAACATTTTTACTTGAAATCCCTTTGACACAAGCATACTGTAGTAGGTTATAGTTTACTATAAAACTAATCTTCATGAATTCATATTTCCTGATAAAAAATACTAAATGGAATCAAAATTTATAATTTGGTACCAATTTAATTTTTTTTCATTTGGTTTTGTATGCAGTCTATTTTATTGTGTTATATTTTTGTAGATCCATAAATATTAAATGAACTCAAAAATAGTACGGATTTGTACGGATTTTAATTACCTAATTGAATATTTTTTATTTATTTGGTTTTGTATAGATAGAGTATTTTGTTACATACTTGTAATTCCATAAATATTAAGGAAACTGAACATTTTTAAAATAAGTACAAATATTTATTTACTATTATAATTATATATCTGCTGTGAAATTTCGAAAACCGGTTTAACCGTGTTTTCTGGAATAGTGGAATTCGAAAACCGTTTTTTTTTCAAAAGTCGGTTTTTGTTTATATTATATGTTTTTCCTTTTCATTCTCAGAAAATTTGCCGACATTGCTGGCATCCTGTACATGTATGCAAGTAAAAGGAAAACGTTTAACGTTTTATGTATTTTTATATTTATCAGATCTTGTTACCTTGCCTATTTCGTATCCGGGAACTTGAGGGATCAGACATAGGGGACAAATTGCACGCATTTATGTTTGCCATGCTAATTTGTAGACTTTTACATCATTTTTCTGAGTCGGACACTTTAAATCTACTTTAACTTTTGTTTATAAGTGCATTACCTTAAATTCGATTTCAAGTACCTGTATAATTCCAATCAAAATGTAAACAGTTTAAACACAGCTCGATAATTATAAATATGTCAAATCATAAAACTGACATGTTTTATCTGCTAGTCTGCGCTATTATTGTTCCACAAAGACGCTGGAATTTATTCGTGGCACATGGGAGAGAAAGTATCATAAGTAGACAAATACTTATAATTACGATAGCATCGGTTAAGGTTTTTACATATCATTGCTTGATAGTGACATAACTGAAAAGACGTAAACTTTACACGAAAAGCAGTGTAAATTTTGCATTTGACTAATAGTTGAATAGTGACTCTACTTCTTCACCTATTCAGATTAAGGTTCACCGATAGCATATTCACCAAAAAATTCAGCAGAATATCAAATCAACCCTAATCAACTCTATATTTTACACTCTCTTTTTAATCGTGCCGTTGTTCGAAAGAACGTAGCCCTTCACTTCACAAGCTGTAACCAATATTGAATTAAAATGAAACAAGCAATTCATTTGCAACAAAATATTGTATTGCAAATAGAATCATAGAAAAAAGATGAATACTTATGCCACTATTACAGAAAACAACATATCCTTACACTTACAGCTGCAAGGTATCAATTAAAACCAAATCAGTATTGTTGTTGAAAAAACATGGCCAACTTGACAACGACACGTCTGTTCTCTGATGTGAAACTAAAGAAGTTAAAAATTTGCTGTTTTACACGATAAAGATACTGCACCTGTGGACTTTATGTGCAAAAAATATAAAAATTGACAATTTTCTTAGTTATGCCACAGTGAATACAAAGCACCAATATACGTATCATCCTATAATTATGATATTGTTATACATAAATTTTATATTTCATTCACAAGTAAAGGGATATAATGATACAGATTTAGAGAAACGATCCCGCTAAAAAGGCTGCTGGCTATTGAATTTGTTTAGCGATTCTTCAGAACCATTAACTTCCTGGAGACTTCCGTCAGAGTAGACGGCCTGTTTATAAAGTACTCGAGCGAGGAACAAATGTTTATTGCATCGGACCAGCTTCGGACTAATAATGGACCACGTTGAGAGCCGCTGGCAACAGCAAACCGCGCTTCGAGGGGTGAACTTCCAGCGTGCTTCGTGATTAAAAAGTCATCGCGGCCGATGCCCTCTTCACGGCACGTTGGTCATCGTTGGGGTGCGGTACGAGGCGCATTATGTCGCGTTTCCGCTAGGAAGCAGGCGCAGTCGGGACAACAGCCTGCACCTCGTTTCCGTGCGTTCCGAGAGAACGTGCCTTGCGGACACCGCGCACGAGGATGAAGATATCGGGCAAGAATGCGCACAAGCAGGACACGGCGAGCAAACGATAACGGAACGAGGAGCGAAGAAGGGAAGCAAAGTGAGGCTGGGAGAGAAAAAGACGGCGAAGGAGGTGGCTCCGGCGGACACGTTCGCGGCACTAAAGCAGACTCTCATTTCGGGGGCAAATTCGAGACCACCCCCCCGGCGAATGTGTCTGCACGTGCGGGAGGGTGAGTGTCGCGGAGCAAAGGAGAGAGAGGAGGACGATGTCAATGCGCAGTTTGTATTCCGCTGGGCGGAAAATATTCGTACGTTACAATGTAGGTATGTATATCCATGGACGCACTCGCCAAAACTCGCTGTCGTTGCTGGCGACATCTTCGGCTTTGTCTTCATCCCTTTACCTGCGGCATTCCTTTATATTCATAACGCTGCCGTCTACGCGAAAAGTATGAGCGTGCGCGGATATATTAATTTGCATTTTAATGGAGATCTTGCCGTGTCCCTGACGCTAATGGTATTCTTTGGATAATTTGATAACTTGAATTTCACGATCAGTTTCATTATCTATGTACGAAGGAATAATGTTTTATATAGTTTCAAGTAAATATCCTTATGTACCTATATGATGTTTGGTAGGATAGTGATAGTGTTTGACGAGAGTTCAGAGATTGCCGGCAACTATGTATACACATTATACATATCCTTTCTACGTGTAACAGATCCGTAGTTGTATTTATACTTACAACTTTCCTTCACACCGTTCGAGAGTTTTATTTTCCCTTATTATTTGAGCCCTATACAGGAATAAAGGCTCAGATAGCTGCAAATTGTAATCTGTTTTCAGGTCTTTAAGCTTCCTATAATCCTTGATGAAATTTCCGTAGTTACGATAGTTTACTTGGGAGGGTGCTTTCATCCCGGCTCGATACGGAAAATCGTGGAGAAGGAAGGTCGCCGGGACAGAAATGATAAAAAAAGAGCTGGCGAGGAATGAAGGAGGAAATGGAACTCGGAACGCTTCATTTAGTTTTATGACAGTCTCGGAGTTGATCGCTACATCGTCATGGACGAACACGCATTATCGAATCCACCCGGCTTTACTGGTACTCAACCAAGGTAAACGCAATATCGTATTTGATAGGCCAGTTTCCAACGAATCGCTGACCTGGCTGTGCGGCCACTTGTATTACAAAAACAAATACAGACAACAAAGAATGCACGTGTGTAATCGAATAACATATGTTCAGGCGAATGGTCTGATTGTTTATTTTCGTGCGAACGATATAGCGAAGCGATACGGCTAATGTAGGGGTGACAAGTGGATACTTCCCTCTCTGTACGATAGGTCGGATGAAGAGGCAATGAGGGATCTTGTTATCATTATTGGCTAGACAAGAAGCATGTACACGGTGGAAGATGTATAGTGGAGTCACAAAATCGCCTGACTGCTAAGCAGTTAGAGCCTCCAATGAATCATCTACTAATGAAAACTTTAATTCGTACATTTTCTATTACATTTTGGCGTTACGAGCATTACGAATGAATTGACAAGGTTTCTTTCGCCTGAATTCAGAGACACTCGAACAACATTTTCAATACTCTTCACAAAGTATAGATGCGAAAGCATACCAAAACTTTCCACGGGATGAATATCTCTCGGCGCGATAACACGCCAATGTCACTCAGCGTTATTTTCTATCGTTTCCGTTCTAAATTCTCTAACAAAATTACGAAAATCGAAACAGCTTAAATTCTCACAATATGCTGTATTATTTCATAGAAACTCTATAACAGACATGCTCGACTCTTCTTTTGGCTGGTGCCTGGTGGCGCCCGGGAGAGCCCACAAGGGGGGCGGGGGGGTTGGCGAGGCGGAATGGTTGCGCGCGCGCATGTGTGTGCGTAATACACAGATGTAACGCAACCGCGGTCTGTACTTTTGACAGGGTATCCCACTACGAGACCGTTTATCGAGAAATGGATGCTCGATGCCCAAGGTTGCTTGTTAGGTTAAATTATTCTATAAACTCTCTCGAATAAAATGATATAATTTATTATTGCATTATGAACATTTAAATGTGTTAAACAGCGATCAAGGGGAAAAGGACACCCGATGTACACCAGTAATTGCAGATATCACTGAATTTATTTCAGAAACTAAAGGTCTATGAGAAAATCTGTCTACACCGCGCGATGTAGCAGATATTTTTTTCTGCAGGAAACAGCTACAGAAGTTATACGTCACGTTCTGTTTTCAATACAGAACCGAAAGAGTTTGGCAAAACGTGCGTCGCCAACAATAGTGGTCAACGGGGACGGATGTATCCTTTGCCGCTCAACAGAATCGCTTGCGACTCTCACCCTACTCAAGGCCTGCCCTTTTGGGTGCAAGTACCTCCTCAAGTTCTGGGACCCGGGTAACAGACGAGCGCGAAACTGTTCGTTGCTTTGCAAAGTGTTCTTAGTCAAGAGTTATGATGTTCTTAAGAAATGGGTCTCATATTCGGCTACTTTATCCTAATAGTTCACGAGATATATAGTAATAAAAATCGCATTTGCCTGTTGGCGTTATGTGCTTGAAACTCCAATGGTGTAATTATTCGCTCGGTTCGAAAAAACGAGTTTTACTCGCTTTGAATTTGAGGTACTTGAAAATTTCAAGTACTTAGATAGCTCTACTACATAAGAAGCCTCTTTCGTAAACTTTCATAAGATATCGTATTTCGTCTGAGATCAGCCGCCGTAATACTAAGCCCCATCAAATCGACCTACACACTGAACCAATAATCACGTCGTGCGCATCGAGAATTCCATTGGCTACCCGTAAGCTCGCATGCTGATCCCTGAAAAAATAATCGCTTGACGAGCCATGGTCGTGTAATTGCGAGCACGATTATAGATCATGAAAAAGTAGGAGTTATTACAAAGTTGGTGTGCCGAACATATGCGTGTTAACAATCAATTATTGGCATAGAGATTGATAAAATGATTATAGCTGGCATAATGTGGTAAGCTCTTCGAGGAGTGTAACCGCGAGAGTCCGGAAATCGTTGGACAAGGCCTTTGTACTATAATCGCGGGAAGACGATAATCGACATAAATGCTGCAAATCGACGGCAATCGGCGAGGGTAGTTTTCTAAACCCACACGTATATACATAGGGTCCATCCCACACGTAGTTCGCAATGCTGCACCGCGAAGAATTTGTAAAACCTGTACTGTGTCGGTATTATGCCATTGGCTCGTATTTTGTAGGGTTTGTCGGGTTTTAAAAACCGATTTTTATTTATAAATTTGTAAAATTCGAAAACTCGTTTTTAAATTTAAAAACACAGTTTTATATACTAGAAATAATTGAAAAGGTTAACATTTTTACTGGAAATCCCTCTGACACAAGCATATTGTAGTAGGTTATAGTTTACTATAAAACTAATCTTCATGAGTTCATATTTCCTGATGAAAAATACTAAATGGAATAAAGATTTACAATTTATATTTCGTGCGGATTTTAGTTATTTTGGTTTTGTATGCAGTCTATTTTATTGTGTTATATTTTTGTATATCGATAAATATTAAATGAACTCAAAAATAGTACGGATTTTAGTTAATTGAATTTGTTTCATATATTTGGTTATGTATAGGTAGAGTATATTTTATTTTGTTATATTTTTGTAATTCAATAAATATTAAGGGAACTGAACAGTTTTAAAATAAGTACAAATATTTATTTACTATTTTAATTATATACTTTTTGTGAAAATTCGAAAACCGGTTTTATCGATATTCTGGGGATAGTGGGATTCGAAAATTGTTTTTTTCAAAAGTCGGGTTTTGTATACATCCTAGTATTTTGCACTAGAGCTCCTCGAAGCTGTACCTAAATCAATATGCAATACAATACGCATGAATTATATTAGAGTATATATGCATAATGTATATAGTATACATAGGCCCTAAGACACTGCCCTGCGGAACTCCTGCTTCAGTGTTATATACGTCTGAAATGAAGTCCTCGATTTTATCATAGGATATTCTGTCTTCAAGATATGATTTGAGAAGCTGATAATAGGATATGGGAAAGTTGTCACACCTTATCAAAGGGCGGTGCAGTAATTTTTTTTGCTCAAAGGCGAGGGCAATTTTGTTTGTCAATATGTGGATTTGTTCTATTGTAGCACACTTGTTTCTAAAACCAAATTGATGTGGCGGGACTAAATCCTTTTCCGAGATTATCTTTATCATTCTGGCTACAATTATCCTCGCTAGTAGTTTTGGCATTATGGGGGGTAGAGAGATTGGTCTCTAGGATGATGGGAGATGAAGTTCTTTTTTAGGATTAAGTAGCATAACAGCTCGTGCTATTTTTCAATTAATGGAGAAGTAGCTACTTAGTTCTCAATATGACATTAAAGATTATGGTAAGCATTCTTACCGCTTCTGATGGGAGTTCTTTAATGATTTTTTCGTTCATTATTTTAACTACGAAATTTCATCAAAATCTGTGCGTAACATTTCATGTGGTTCCCTTGTGATCTCCCAAAAGAGTGGCTCCTGGAGCCATGGGCTGACTGGGCCTGCTGTAGAATATTCTGATTATTTTACAAGATATACTGGTATCTATAAATGGAAATACAATCGGAATATGGACAATGTTGTATCTCGGGAATGTATTATCGCTGTCAAGTAATTAGGAGAATAAGGGAATTAAAGGAATATTTAGTTCCTCGGAAGGAAATTTGCTGAAATTAGGAAATGCAAGTTGAAGCGCAACAAGGTACAATTTAACGAATAAACTTCCTGTCAAACGCCAAACGCAATGAAGCACGGTGTCAGTTGCTTGACAACCCTGACCCTGGTCATTATCAATTTAACGTGAATACCCATTGACATTCGTGTGGCTGGCGAGTTACTCTCTTTAAGGAGTATTTCGACAGCAACTGATCAATATATACGTAGATATCGATGTTCCGCTTTTCAGCATCGCCGCGATGCCATTAACCAGGAGCTGCTGTTGCAATCTGTGATGTAGCTGCTGCTGCTGTTACCACACTGGGAAGCACGATGCTTTAAATGGGTGGTACAGACGGCTCCGTGCAAGTACTTTGTACGAGCGAGGCGGAATTGGTTTAAGCCCATTATATGGGTACGTGTACGTGCGGCACGAGACGTTAAAAATCTCCGTTCATACGTTCTACGAAGGCCCCGAACCTGATCTACTTTTCTCCCTAAAAATACTTTGCGCCGTGAGGACGCACGGGTGGCGCAGGTTAAAAGGTACATATACATATTGGGTCGGGCGAGCAGGGGACAGCATTAGAAGAAGGAAATTGACTCATGATTAAGTGAATGCATAGCCTAATGTACCTTTATTGCGACTTTTACGTGCGCAATATTAACGTAAATGACATGTTGTAATGGATAAACTGCCTATGATTTTCATCGAATAATACTATCTTTATTCATTGAACAATATGCGTCCGACCGTGGGTTACAATAACCAAATGTCACCTTCACGTGGCGATTTGCCAATCGAATTTTATACCACTTGTCTATGTATGTCATAACAATATAATGTGTAGGTTGTACGTATGTTCTCACGATTATACCACTGTGAAACATTACATCAATGTAGATCGAGGGACAAGAAAGTAGTAAAATTATGTGATATTTCATCTCTATTGTATTTCTATTATTAGGTCAGTGCATAAGTAATTTCGGTTATGTTCTGAATTCTAAAGGCTCTAAATCTAAATAAAGTAGAATTTTTTTATTTTATAGGGGAGAAGGTGTAAATATGGGGCGGGGTTGTAACACGAAAAGAGATATAGGGTAAAGTACCCAATTACTGTGGGGTACCCAATTACTGTGCCTCTAGTTTATCATTAAGCATAATTAACTTTATATTTATCGAATAAAAGATATTAAATTTTTTTAGTTAACTTCAGTTAATTATTTATTTGTTAAAATTAAACATGTAACGCGCAGAAGTTCTTAAAATACAAAAAAAAATGATTTTACTTTTTTGATAATGAATTCGCAAAATTTTCTATAAAACTTGTGAAAAAGCTTAAGAAAATACTGAATGAATGAAAGTCAATATTGAGTAAAATAAACCGTTTTAGGTAAGATTCACAACGTTAATTATATTAGTAAAACATATTTAGATTACGGAAAACCAAAACAGCGATTATCTATTTGAATATCTGCATTTATTTTAAACAAATCCAGTAACTGAAACGAATTTGAAAGTAGCGTCATTTACTGTGTACAATAACTGAACTAGTTTTTGCACGTTGCGTTAGTTACTGTGTCGCTTGCACTGCCGCACGTGTTTCTAACCTGTGATGCACCTCCGATTATATTTTGAAAGAAAATTACGGTATATATGAACAATTTATTAAAGTGGCCATCTCTAATGTGAACTTTTAAGATCTGCATGTTTTCGTATTTTCATTACAATAACCACGTCTATTATAATACATAACCTTTTTTTTTGCAGTTTACGATAGTATAATATTGTGTTATTTTTCACATTCCAACAACATTTTTTTATTTCATGATGACTTTACAAATTAAATTAGGAGACAAACTTTGCCGCTATTCCTTAAGCTCCTTAAGCGTCCGGGTATTGGTACATTTACCTTATGTTATCTATTACATTTTTATCGTGCACAGTTATTGGGGCACATTGTTCAGGGAGGAAGCACAGTAATTGCAGCACAGTATTCAAGGTGGAAGCACAGTAATTGCAGCACAATATTCAGAGAAGGAGCACAGTAACTGAGGCACATTAACTGATCTTTTGAGATTTTAGGCACACAGTAACTGACTCCAGAACTTTTTTTTTTATGTTTAATAATATTCAAAGAGGATGTGATATTTGTTTCGTGGAAAAAGTTATATCGATAAAAGAAACATTGAAATTTACCTTTAAATTCTTAAGACAATTCAATTTCATTACTAAAGTTATTTTCACTAGCGAAAACCCCGGAAGTCTTGCAACAGGGCACAGTAATTGGATACTTTACCCTATAAACTGGAATATATTATCTTTCATGTTGCCTAGGATTTTCTCAAAATTCGAATTATTTTGAAAATTATAGCAGCTTGAAGAACTGAGTTTAATTTTTGGCATAAAAGTTTTCACTGAAATGTTTGCAAAAAATTGATTAATTGAAACACGAAAAAAATCCTACGCTACATGGAAGATAGTAATATATTTCAGTTTAAACAATCTTTTTTGTATTTCCTTCTCAGATAATCCAGTCATTCTCGAAAGTGTAGGCCAGTTTTTTTGCAGTGCTATGTTAGAGATTGATTACTGAATTCGACGCTTACGAGCAATGGCAAAAGTGGAAAAAGAAGACCTAATGATGAAAGACGAAATTGCATACTTGTACACCGACATAATATTTTTTATGATTAATGGAAACTTTGATCGAAACTTAGTATGTATAAAACCGAGTTTCCCATGCCCTCGAACACATAGTTACCTACCATGGGACTGCGGTGAGTTATTCCCTCATAATTTTCAATCTACGTTGTTTGTTACCAAATTATTATCAACCCAAAGTACGTGTACAGTAAGAGGGGAGCACGTGTACCGGTAAGTTAGCATGTTCCCAAAGAGATCAAGAGTGCTGGGAGCCAATGTCGCATTATCGCATGGTAGACGGCAAATAAAGTAAAGCAAGAGCACCCGTCAACGTTGCAATGTATGCACATGGTGGAACGAACAGTGTACACGATCAATGAAACCTATGGTTACGCGTGGGATCACGTATGTTGTCCCGTCGCGTTACAACCAGAAGGCAAAGGGGGAAAGGGTGTCGACGTTTACTGGTCGCATCGAATTACAAGTCCCTTAGGTAATGGGGCGTACGTTATTCAATACCACGCACTCGGAGCAGTTCTACGTGTGCCGTGGCACAAAGAATGGAATTTCTCAATGCGGCAAAACATATACGCGATTAAAAAACAAACGGCAGCAGCAAAGATTTACAACAAGTGCTATTGAACTCCTAGGTTCGATCGACCGAGAAAAGGTCCGAATTGGCAAAATATTGAGAGAAGCGGAGCACCTACCCATTTCCGTTGCTCTGTACACGGCGATTAAAAGTAACTTTCAAGAAATTAAAAACAATATATTTACTTCGATGCAACTTTAACTACAATTGCAACTTTAATTCTACAATTTGAGAATTATTTTGTAGAAATGAATGCATACCTTAAATTTGGATAACAATGTATCGATATGGTAGGAAATAATAATCAAAGAAATCGGCGAATAGTCAATTACCAGATTAATGTTAGTTTAATGATTTTCGCAACAGTGATGAGAATCTCCAAGGTCAATATGCCTAGGACGTACTTGTATCGTGGAGAACAACCAATCAACAAAGTTAGTCAAAGCGAATTGACATAGATCGTTTGAGTTAACAATTATCAAGTACCAGAGTGCAATATGGAGAGCAGCAAATAATTGGATAAATACATTTTTAATGACTTAATGAGACCAGCGCGGTCATCGTGATGAGATTTATTGTTTTTCTTATCAAATACTGTTAAAATGCTTTTATAATTTATGACAAAACATAGATAAGTTTTGTAGACACTAGCAACCAATTGCAGCATTTATTGCGATAGTTTATGTCATATTTGAAACCAAGCCAACCTTTGACTTCCAGCAGTAGTAGTAGCCCACAACAGGTACACTTTTACTGCTCGAAGTGTATCATTATCAAAGTTACCAGGTTAAACTAACTTTCCTAGTGGCTCCTGGTGTTAACCAGGCGCCGGTTCATCCACGACTTCCAACCCCCTAGTGGCTCCCGGTGTTAGCCAGGCACCGGCTCCTCCGCAATTAACAAATACCAAAATAAACTCCAATCCTTCCGTAACACAAATTTATTCTGCAATAAATGTCGCAAGTTGGTTGCTAGAGTCCAGAAGGCTTAACCACTGGTCACATGCCAAACCACTCTGAAAAACTAAACAAAGATGAAACAAAAATTGGACAAGAATTGAATCAGAATTGATCACGTGGACTAATTATAAGACAAGAAAGGATATAAAGGTAAGGAAAGGAAATGATTCTAGAACAAATCAAAGAATTGACGTAGAAGCGATATACATACAATTGTTACAGAACCAATACAAAACTCGTTTTTGCTCATAATAAGATTACTTCAGCTCTTCGTAACTAGTTCACCAAGAACCTTTATATAACAGTTTCCAGTTATTCCAGGAACAGTTTCAGCCCCAGCTCTGTAGAATGCCAGCCTATATTAATTTCAGTTTCATTGTAAAGTGTTGAGTATAGACAGACATGTGAAAAAATGGCATTACTCATGCCCGGCTCAATACTCCGCTTAGGTTTGGATGTACCCTTAGAAATATGTAGCAAAGTGCGCTTAACTTTGCCGCGGTGTATAAGAGAATTTAATTTGCACATGACTCTGCGTTGTGTCGCACGGTTGACGGTACATATTCAGGCTACCCAGCAGCAACGAGATCTCGCGGACGCGATCTCACAGACAGGAAATTACGAGCAAGAAAATTCTTGATCCCCAAACGAGAGTACCAGTCGCGTAGCAGAGAATTTTTATTCGTTTAACCGATGGACTATTTTTGCGTCCAGGCGTAAGAGCTTTACATCGTCGAATATGTATGCACGAGCCCCCTGACCGAATCGTTTCTGCTGTACAACGAAATTGTATTTCAACGTCGACCTGAATTAATCTCTCTTCGAGTTTCAGTATTTCGTCTGAATAATTACACAAGCTATTAAGAAGTCAGCGACATTTACATCGATCCGGTGGTACTGCAAACTCCAGCAAGCTTTGTTCGGACGTCTAAAGTTGCATTAGCATAATTAAATCGTGAGGACCGTGATTGGCCATTGTAAAATTGTCCCCCTTTTCTTTTTCCTTGAGCTAGTTACATACACTACCAACCGGTGTACGATTAAATCGTCATTTTTATACGGTCAAAGGTGTTTTTTTTATAGTACATGCGACCCTAATTAGTTGGTTTCAAGTACAACAATCTTGAGAATATTAAAGATTCTATTTGGTGAAACTTTATTATCTGATTTTTCACTATTGTAAAATGGTTACTGATCTTAGTGTACCTAGTAGTGATACTAATTAGGCATGTATGAACTTTAATAATGCTTATTATTATTCAGAAACGACGTACAGTTTCATTAACTTGTGCATTATTGCGTCGAAATGTTTAACTCACATTGAAGTATCTTATGATTCACTATAGTACATTTTACACTTCATTCTGTTTTTACACGATAGATACATTTGCGAAAAATTCGTGTCAGAAAACGTGTCAACAAAATACCGTGCTTATGAAAAATTGGATCATTGTATCCGAATGTATCCAGACCGCAATCATACGCTATTATACAAAAAAATCGTCAAACCTTGAACTCAATTTTTTCTGACTACGTCACTTACCAGATAACGTCGAAATGGAAGGCTGATGGTTGCTACACATGTTCAAATAAGTCGTGAAAAACAGACGCAAGTTTTAAGAATTTCTTTTAATTGAGAGCAATTTCCTAGGAAAATAAGTCGAAATATTTCTCATTAGAATTAAAATTAAGGGAAGAATTTTAAAAAAGCAAAATTAGGCCGTGGTAGATGAAAACAAATTGTGCAAACAGAGAATTTAATTTTTTTCTTAGACCGTGTTAAATCAAAATCAAGTGTATTCCATAGTATCAGTATTACTTAGAATATAACTAGTATTAAAAATAAAAGTCACGTCATTGCATATAAGGAGTCTAAGAAATAGAAGTGAGTATAATGCTACGTGCGTTTCATTCTAATAATAAAATTATATAAACGTAAGTTCAAAAAGTTAAAATAATTTTAGTTTCGGTAGAAATACATTACAAAAATTGTAATTTATTTCACTTTGATTATACAGTATAATACGGTTTAATGTAATACTTTTCCTTGATCTGTACAAATGAATCGGTGAAATATTATATTAATAAAAAGAATGTATTAATTAATATTACAGACGACAAGGGGGGGGGGGTTGGTTAAGTTTACTATTAGAACTAGACACATCGATTTTTAAATTCTAATTAAATCGATACGAAACTCTTTTGCCCCACGAAATATAACGGTCGCTTTGAAATCATAGAAGCTTTCTTCCTAAAGTCTGTATAATGTCACGATTCTTGGCACGTCTTCCACGTCCCCGGCTACCCCGTCGGAGAGTTCGCGTCGAGCTTGTAAAGTCCTAATGACGACAGTCGACTATCAGAGGGAAAAAGAAAAAAGAAACCGATTTATCGAGGGAGACTTTCGGAAAACTGAACGAGTTTCGCATATTCTTTTAGCAATACCACGCTCCTGACAGGAATTAGATTTCGACGTACATAATTTCAATATTCTTCCATCAAATTTTCCAATCCTTCGTGGGGAAATACACTGTGTAGATATTAAATATGTTTAAATTAAAATGAACTAAAATGCTGACTTCCTCATAAAACAGGTTACTTCGAGCATTGTCTTACTATTGTATTGTACGTAGATACTCTTTAGATGCAAGCACACAGTAACCAATGCTATGTACCTAATTGGTCTTCTTTTTTCTTGGACGCCTTCTGTGGGTGTAACCTTCTTGTCAGGCGTATTTATACTTTTTTCCTTAAATCGACACTTATAAATTTATCACATAACTAATGAATACATTTGAAGCTAAAACAAATGCCAATTATGTGAAGTGGCCCACTGGCCGCCGTGCACGTGTTCGAGCAGCCACAATCGCAGGGGACACTGGCCCCCTCAAACAAAAAGAAAAACAATGGAAAACGAAAGGCGTTGTATCAAGCGCCTAAAAGACGGAACGAGACAACGTATCAACGAGTCGCTCATCGTCTATCTCGGCCCCCTCCCCCCCAAAATAAAATTCTGGGTGCGCCACTAGGTGACTGTATCTCATCCGATTGTGATCGCGTGCCGTCGATTAGTATTCGACGAGCGACTCGCCGTGGAATTTCACCTTAAGGATACGAGCCTACACGCACACTACTAGAGGTTTCCATATCCGCGGTATGTCCGCCGCATCATTGGCTTTGAGCACCCCCTTCCACGCAGCACGTAGAAGACGCTAAGGATGCTAGCGTTCTCGGACCGCTAACCTGGACCTCGCTGATGTACATACAGGGTCATCCTTTAATCCTGCAACCCGCGCGCGCGCGAACTTGTAAAATGGCAACACCGCCTCACGGACGCATTCCACTACAACCATGCACCGGCCCAGCGGAAAGCTGCCAGCGACCGAGTGATGATGCACAAGAGTGATGCCCGAGCTTCGAAAATTTTAGCGTTACAAAGAGCTAGGTATTGGGAATTTCCCGGCCCAGGTAATCGAGCCGCGCGCTCCGCTTTTATGATCGGCTTACCACTCGTACCCCAGATTATTGTAATGAGGTTTGAAAATAATGTCAACTGATCTCGTACCCGTCTCAATTTCAAAAATTTTTGCTACGACAGGGTTGACCACAGCGCTATACCCTTATACGGAGAGATTTTTCGCCACTTGCTTGTAAAAGCGACAATAATGGCACATCGTTCCAAAAAATGACATTAACGGAAGCCGGTATAGGCGTGGCGTTGAGTATCTAAAACATTCAAACACAAAAATTCTAGAAAAAAAATTCAGACACCGCTACAGTCAAAGACACGTTCCATTAGTTACCCCTTACGTCTTATCTAGGTATGCACCGCATTAAGGATAAAATCATAAAAAAGAAAACCAGAACAATAGATTCTGAGGTCTGCAGAACTAACACATAATTGAATACAAATTGAATTTCTCAATTTATGAAAGTAAGGATACAGAAACAACTAGCCTATTGTTTATCAACATCCCGAGTTTTAAAAACAGCGTTAAATACATTATCAAATAAACAGTTTGCAGAAGCTTTTTAAACAATTATGGTTAAAAAATTGATAAAAGAAAAATTAAGTAAACGTAAAATATGTTAAATTATCCATCATTAAGAGGGAATAATTTTTCCTCATTTCTCGGCGCTAATTGCATTCCGATATCTTTTATAGTTCAAAAGTTATACGAAAAAGGCCCCAAATATTTCAACCCGGGCCGGGAAATTCTGAATAGTTCTTTGCAATGTTAATTTGAAAGAGACCAGCCCAAAATTCTCGAAGCTCGGGCATCACTGCTGTCCAGCGGTCGCTAGCAGCTCTCCAAACGCCGGGACGGTGCATGGTTGTAGTGGAATGCGTCCGTGAGGCGGTGTTGCCATTTTACAAGTTCGCGCGCGCGCGCGGGTTGCAGGATTAAACGATGACCCTGTACTGATGTAGGTACACGGCAATACAGGGTCAACCTTTTATCCTGCAACCTGCGCTCGCGCGAACTTGCTAAAATGGCAACAGCGCCTCACGGACGCATTCCACTACAACCATGCACCGGCCCAGCGGAGAGCTGCCAGCGACCGCTGGATAGCAGTGATGCCCGAGCTTCGACAATTTTAGCGTCGCAAAGAACTAGGTATTGGGGATTTCCCAGCCCAGGTAATCGAGCCGCGCGTTCCGCTTTTATGATCGGTTTACCACTCGCACCTCAGATTACTGTACCTAATGAGGTTTGAAAATAATGTCGACTGATCTCGTACCCGTTTCAATTTTAAAAATTTTACCTACGACAGGGTTGCCCGCGGCGCTATACCCTTGTACGGAGAGATTTTTAGCCACCTGCGTGTAAAAGCCACAATAATGGCACATCATTCCAAAAAATGACATTAACGGAAGCCGGTATAGGCATGGCGTTGAGTAGCTAACAATAAAACATTCAGACACAAAAATTCTAGAAAAAAATTTAAACACCGCTACAATCAAAGACACGTCCCATTAGTTACCCCTGATGTCTGATCTAGGTATGAACTGCATTAAGGCTAAAATCATAAAGAAAGGAAACCAGAACAATAGATTCCGAGGTCTGCCGAACTAACACATAGGATAAAGGACCCAATTACTGCCACCTACCCAATTACTGTCACCCTAAGCTATTTTACGTAAAATAACGAATAAGTCTTATAAAATGATGCAAAAAAATTTAGTATACAATTCAAACTGTTATTTATACTGTTGCGCCGGGGTGTTTCCAACACCGACCACCCCGAAGCAAAGGAGTAAAGAATGATAAACACGGGTGCACGATACAACTATATTTGGTACAACTAGTAAACGACAGTACAACCCGTGCGTCCGAACGCTATGGCGTTCGGTACAAGACAGTCTACGGCGTCGTCCTGATAGTCTTCTCGAAGGGGGTCGATCCACTTCTGTCTTCCGCTGCGAGCACCAGCAGGCTATGCACGGGCCTATACCCGGTGCTCGCAACACTGCTCCCCCCTCTGGAAAAGCGGGCGTCCCGACCGCGTTGGCTCTTCTTCGGAATCTTCGTACCCTGGTCTGAAGAAGTGGTCGTGCTGTCTGAGTGGCTTCCTCAGACCGCCGCCTCGGCATTCGCCTTCACGCCCCAAGGGAAAACCACCAAAAACCTGGGGCAAGGCGTGGATACAACGGGACGAACGGCTGGCGATATCCTCTCGTCGTGATCCTCTTCCGTGGCGCGTTCCAGCTCTCTGTCCCACGACGTCCCTGGAACTCTGTGCTGCAAACGGCGATCCCGCTGCGTTGATTCCAGCGGCGTAGCATCTTCGGATGTCCAGCACCGCTCCCCGCTCTCCTCTGCATGTCCCACGTCGAGATCCACAACGCCGACGATCTCCAGCCTCCCGGAAGTCGGCGTCTTCGTCCTCTGGCGAGTCTCTGTCCGGCGCGTCCTCCTTGCTGGCGTCCCTCTCGAAGCTCCGCGGCTCCTTGTCCCACGCCGTCGCTACGACCCTGCAGCTCCTTGTCCAACGGCGAAATTCTCGGCCAACCCGTCCTAGCAACCAGGTGCAGCACCGCGGACCTCCAATCCTCCGTCGACGAGAAGTCTCTGTTTCCTGTCCCGCGACGTTTCCAGAGTCTCGCACCGGAGCGTCCCATGTCAGCTCCAACGGTCCGACGTATCCACCTCCTCTCGGGCACGGCTCGGTCGTTGTTTCCTCCTCGTGGGTTTTCCTCGAAACTCGCATCCCATGGTGTTCCGGAGTTCCCTGTAACAAACTGACGAAAGGGGGCCGGGCTACGAAGGCAGCCTGTGCAGCCCAGTCTCCTGATTAGCTTACAACTAATCTCCAGACTCTTTGTTTCTCTTTTTAACCATTTTCCTCCGCGGGGATCTCAACCAGAGCGAGAAACATTTCTCGGGCATGAGACTTCCTTGACCTTCCGTCGACGAACAGCCCATCTCGACTAACGACTCTACTCTTCGGGGCTCCTCTCTCGGGGTTTGGCGATCCTGCGACGGTATTCGCCCTTGAACTTCCTCCGTCGCAACTTCGCACTCGGCCATCCTGCGACGATGTTCGCCCTCGACTCCCTTCATCGCAGCTCAGCAACTTCGCGCACTCCAGGCGCCTCCTCGTTGCTTTGGTGGTGCCGCGCTCCTGGGGACGCCGCTCGCCAGCAACACAACTGCATGGATCCCTGGCCGTCACCCAGAGTCGTGTACCCACCCATGGTGTGGTCCGTGCACTCCCGGACGTCGCTGCGTCTCCGCCGGAGTCGCACCCTCCACCACCAATACTTCGACGCTCCCTCTACAGCGTCCTAACTCGGCCTCTTGAGATGACAATTCCCCGAATCCGACGAGCCCCTCGATTCTTCTTGCAGCTCCAAGTCGAATCGGCATAGTTGAACGTTGCATCTGGATGGTGTTCAGCGACTCATGCTGTTCTCTCGGAAAACCGTTCTCCCCGTTTCGGGAGAAATCAAAACGTCAATGTCAAAACGTCAATGTGTCAAAACGACAAATTTGCTCGTTATCCGCGAAAGAACTAACTTCAGTGCGTACTCATTTTCATTTGACGTACGTCAGCATTACTTTTTACGTTACCCAATGAAAACAATACAACCAGAATACAGATTCCTTTCTCGTAGATCGGTTTCTCCAGCTTCCAGAGCCGACCCAGCAATGACCTCCGGGGCCCCTTTCTTTTCGGTAGCTTCCCCGCCGAAACCTCGTAGTCGCTCCGATTTCGGCGGGCCTCGACCGCCGTCGCCGTTGCCCCCATGGCTATCCCTCGACGTCGGCGGGCCGTGACCGCCGTTGCAGCTGCTCCTGTGACTGTCTCTCGTTGTCCAGCTGCAGACCGAATGTTGAATCCTCTTCCGTCCTCGGAGAGGGAGACGCGTCGCAACGCAACGGCTCCTTGCGTATCGCACGCAACAGCTCCTTGCGTATCGCACAACACCGACCACCCCGACGCAAAGGAGTAAAGAATGATAAACACGGGTGCACGATACAACTATATTTGGTACAACTAGTAAACGACAGTACAACCCGTGCGTCCGAACGCTATGGCGTTCGGTACCAGACAGTCTACGGCGTCGTCCTGATAGTCTTCTCGAAGGGGGTCGATCCACTTCTGTCTTCCGCTGCGAGCACCAGCAGGCTATGCACGGGCCTATACCCGGTGCTCGCAACAATACGATACAAAAGATAGTACATACTTCATTTTTTCTTCGTTAATTTGAATAAAACGATAACAAATTTTAAGCGGATATTAGGAGAATGGAAACGATGACTTTCTTACTAGCGAAAGAGAAAACAAGGCGCCAAAGAAAATGCTGTAATTGTAATATTTAAGCTATTAACATAACAAAATATAATATTTTAAATAATATAAGCATCATAGAAAGTAATAATGCTTCGAATTCAACGATTCATTAAGTCTTTTTACTTATTAATTGGGTGACAGTGATTGGTACAAGCGTTTCTAGCATTTTGGTATTACTGTCATAGCAGTAGTTGCTCATGTACATGACACGACGTAACCTTAAAATGACAGACAAGCAGTATTAGGTTAGCTGGCAGTAATTGGGGTATCAGTAATTCAGTCAAATACATTTGAAGGGTGTCAGTAATAGATCCCGTAACATATTTTTGAAATTCATGAATTAATACATAAAAATCGAAGTTAAGACCCACCAAATTTTTTTCATCAAGTAAACATATTAAACAATAATAAATAACAAGAACAACATATACTTTTAGTCTAGGTATAAGTACAAAACTATAAGATAATGTCAGCGTCAATGCTTAATGTGTCAGTAATTGGGTGATTTACCCTAATTGATTAAAAATTCAATTTCTCAATTTATGAAAGTAATGATACAGAAACAACTAGCCTATTGTTTATTAACATCGCGAATTTTAAAAACAGCATTAAAAACAGTATCAAATAAACAGTTTGCAAAAGCTTTTGACACCAATTATGGTTAAAAAATTGATAGAAGAAAAATTAAGTAAATGTAAAATATGTTAAATTATCCATCATTAAGAGTGAATATTTTTTCCTCATTTTTTGGAGCAATTTGCATTCCGATATCTTTTATAGTTTAAAAGTTATACGAAAAAGGCCCCAAATTTTTCAACCCGGGCCGTGAAATTCTGAATAGCTCTTTGCGACGTTATTTGAAAGAGACCATCCCAAAATTCTCGAAGCTCGGGCATCACCGTTGTCCAGCGGTCGCTGGCAGGGCGCGGGTTGCAGGATAAAGCTGTCCTGCCGCCGTCCAAGACGGCTAGTGGGAATCCAGCTTAAAACGTTGACCCTGTATACATATTTGAGCATTTGTAGAGACACTAGTCCACCATTGTATTTTCAAATTTCCCAAAAATGTCATGCAACATATAAATCGTTGACCTCGTTTCGTTACATTCTATCCGCCCGTAGAAAAATTAAACAACGTGTTATTTAACAAAATCCAACTGACCTTGAAATAACTATAATCCCTATACACCCTTCCACTATATTTAATAAACCAGGAGTAAAAATGTAAGTATTTGTAGATTACAATAGGCCACCCTGTATATATGGCGGAGATAGACAAGAAAAGTGAAGATGGGGAAGATACGCATATATTTAATATGTATTATGAAATATTAAAACTTGTGTTAAAAAGTAGAGTAATATACAAGTGCAAAGAAATTGGAGGATAAGATAAGAAATGAAAGACAATGTAATGTTTGATGCCCCCTTGCATAGGACCAGCGAAAGAAACAAAAGAAACTTCGTACAATTGCTTAAAAAGTTTTTTATTATTCCAGTATTGTTACTTGTGTGCGAAGCAGTCCTCTGAGATTTGTCGTGTAGAAAGGTAACGGTCGTGGTTTCAGGGTAACTCGAAAACGAGAATAAACGTATTCTGCTCGAGAACCCTGTGGCACGACTTGCTCCGTAACGTCTGGTTCTCATGCTAATCGACGTTCACGGGTGGTCCGTATTCTCTACGTCTCCAAGATGGAAGATACCTAATCTCGAATTGAGTAGGCACATTACTTCTTGATACTTTTAACTGTACTTTCGTTATATTAGCGTAAGTTTTGTAAATCTGACTAGTACTGACAACATAAGTATTAAAGCTGGATTTAACTACGGTTTACAACATTAATATAGTCATGATAGATTATAGAACTAATTCTAAATACTGAACATTACGAAGGACTGTGGTATGTATACCAAATAACGTGAACTATAATTGTAAAAGTGATGGAAAATTAGTAGGAAGTAAAAAAGCATTTATCAAATATGAACGGTTTAATGAAATGTCATCAAGTGTAGAGGAAAGAATAAGCGAAAGGATTGATAAGAACAACATAAAGAAGAGAGAGCTACGGACGATTTGGTTCCCTCTCGGGAATTTAAGCGGAAGATCTCGTTAGGAAGGTTTCGCTCGTCCCCGTCTGTGGAGTTTCCCCGAATGAAACGAAATGGTGCAAATTTTCGAGAGAGTACACATACCGTGAGGGTGTCTGGTAAACTGGCCAGCCAAGCACCACACAGTGGATACATCGTAGCCTGGCTTGAAAATGACAATACACGTTCCCCTTTCGGTTTAATTAAAGGCGTGCTTCGCCAAAATGTAGCTATTTCTGCACACTCCCTCCCCAACGATCCTTCTATTCGTTTCACGGCCATGGTACGGCGCACGTCTCTATGCGGACATGTGAAACGGTACGTTGCTTAATGGAGCGCCGCGTCTGCCACCCTGTAATGGCACGACACTTTGCACTTGCACCACTGGGACGCTAAATAGCTCTATCGCCGTGGGTAGAGGTCTGCTAGCCAAATAGTTAGGTTGGTATAGTTAGTTAAAGGGAAGGGTCGACCTGTCAGACGGAATATCGAATTAGTGGCGTAGGTACATACGTGCATGCACGCGAATATTGCGAATCTTTAATTTGTATGAAACGGCGTCGAACCAAGAATTGCCGGAATATATTTGAAATAATAGCTTCCCTAATTTCTTGCTGTCCTCCTTTCTTTATTAGGGTAGTAGGTAGTGTAAACGGCGCGGCGGTAAATTGCATCCCCTGAGAACTAAGACTCGACAACGAAAAAGAATAGTTCGAATGACCGGTGTATGGGTTCAGCCTACTGTAACAAAAGTGGCTTTCGGCATAATAATTACGTAATTAATTTAAACGGGACAGGAAGTTTTAATTTTCAGAGCAGAGTAACTAAATAGTTCAAGGGCATGTTTAAATTAAGTTTGCGACAAATGTTGACCTAATATTCTCATCCTTCGATACTTGTAAAACGTAAATTTATTAAATCGTGGTTTTGTCGAGTGTGAAATTATCCGATGAATACATTCCTAGAAATTAATAGATTACCAGCATCGTATCATTTGAATTTTCATCCATTGCTCCGATAAATTGCAATCATTCCAAATTTTTGTTATTGTCCGAATTAATTCTACGTTTCTAAGTTTTATGCAAAAACATTTTAGTACCTTAGCTTTAGTTCTTAGTCTTAGTTTTAATATTTGTTTATATTTATATCAGATTTATATTATTCTTTTGTGTTAATGCAATAAAGACGTTAATAATAATAATGAGACTAATAACGGGGCCATTCTGAACAAAATCTGCTGACATTCTTGCGCAAAATCGCGAAGGACGGGAATGAAGGGAAGAGAAAGAGAATGCTGAAAGAAAGACAAGGAGGCTGGTAAGGGCAGAGAGGAAAAGAGAGAGGGACTATGAGCCACTTGGCTCCATTCAAAGGGGGAATCACTACCGCCGAGTCTGTGGGATACTGTGATGAGGTTATTCCGTCCTCCTTCCCTCAGGAAGTGACGTCACATCTCGACGTAATAAACACAAATATAAGTGGTTCCTGTGCTGTGTTCCGATGGCAAAGTAACGCAGGCCGACATGATCAAATCGCGTACGTCGGAAGAGGAAATTTGAAGAGGGTGTCGGCGCATTTGGTGCTTCGACGAATAAATTAGTGACGGCGGCGTTTACCTTCCAGCATCTTCCTCGCAAAGGCATATACCATCGACCGTACGATTTCGCCTTCCGTCATTTAATCAATACGTTTACAATTTTAATATACTATATATATATATTAACTGTTAATATATATATATATATATACGCACTTATCTCAAGCGCGGATGTAAATAAAACAAGCGTTTATTGGACGAACAAAGTAGTTTTACAAAAACCATTACTCCTTTTCATTTCATCTTATGTTAGTCGCTCGTCGAACTACTTTACACGTCCTAAAAGCGCTTGATTTATTTACATCCGCGCTTGAGATAAGAGCGCGATTTTTATAAGAGCATTAAGAAATCGTTTGGCAACGTTCCAGTGTACAAATATTATGAAAGAATCAAGTTTGAAATATGTATACTACTTGATGTAAGAAAAAACGAAGACAAAGACACGTACCTATGTATTGTTCAGATTTTACGCGAATACGATAAATGACCAGCACAACGCTCGACGTTAATTTTTATCGCAAGCTCGTAGAAACTCGTTCGCGGTGAAAATTCTTGGACCGCGAGACATCTCGAGAATCGTAGACCGATATCACGCGAGAACAATGCCGTGGCCACTTTCTTCCACTCAGTCTCTCTTTCTCTATTAAGTCAGCTCCGTGAAAACGCAGACTAATTTCTCGTCTCGCCCCGCCACGACATTCCTGAAGAGTCCACGGCGGAGAGGCCCGCAACGGAGGGTTACGAGTCAGAAGGCTGAAGAGGCATCCGTACAAAGAGCAGAGGAGTGTGCAACAATTATAAACACCGTGGCAATTACGGTGGCCTGGGTGCGTGCACTTTCTTCCAGGCCCTTTCTCGTTCCCTTCCCTTCTTTCTCGTGAATTGCACCAGCTGCGGAAGAAAATCGTGCCCACTTCACCGTTACCACCGCCACTACCGGATGAACCACCCCTAGTTGCTTTCACTGTACCACCTTTTACTCGCTTGTAATTGAGCTGGAATCATACAACGATGAGAAGGAACTCAGGTAGAAGTGAGTGACTACTCGGACGCGTCATGTGTGGGATCTCGAGATGCTTTCTATTCTGCATCGCGAACTACATATGTATGGATGTAGGTACGAATTCGAAGAAAAGAATTCTAAAAAAACCATCGTCTACGTAGTAAGATTGTTGTCGCTAAATACTGTTGTTAATTATGTATACCAATATCATTTAAGTACACGCGGTGCATGATGTTTGCTGCAGAGTATAAGAAGGAATAGCAAAAAAGTACTTAATTATGTATTATTGTATAATGTTATTGGCATATGTACAAAAGACATAAGTATATATGGGAGAGTCGGACAATACCGGCCAAAGATAGATGTCGCTTCTACTGTTAGTTAACTGCAATATCGAGGGAGAAACAAATTAATACTAGGTACTTTCTTTTTTCTTCAGTTTTACCAGAGTTCTAAGGCCCGGTGCAGACGAGCGGTTTGCGGCAGTTTGCCGCCGCGGCAATACGACAATACTGCCGCAAAATATACATATATTTTATATATCTCTCTATATACATATATGTACTGCTGGCACACAACGTAACATTGACGCGGCGGCAAACTGCCGCAAACCGCTCGTCTGCACCGGACCTAAAACGTTTAACGTTTACGCTGGTATTCCGTACGACAAACGTTATTTTTCATAGCTGATGTCTTAGTGTTCAAGTAATTAAATAATTCTATCATATTATGTACATTATTTTTAGACTATTAGGTATACATAAATGCTCTGATTTTGCAATTTACTTTGTACATTACGCATCAAACCTAAAACTTTATTACGTGCTTGTCGTACAGTACCGGCCACCTTATAGTCTTACAGTAACGGCCAATTTTTTTTAAATTTTTCCCTATAATTAAAGTCCTTAAGTTTTTCTCCTTCGTTTTTCTGCAGAAACATGTGTGAAATTAAACAGGAAAAAAGGAAAATGGACGCAGAAGAATGTGAATGCGGCTTTGAAAATGCTACTATAAAACAAAATTAGACTAAACTAAACTTAAATTAGGCTTTGATAAATAAGTCACTGAGTGCATCATTTATAAAGAATCATTCAACGAGGATTTAGTGCAACGTATCAAATGCTAGGGTTGGGCTCACGAGCACTGTACAGACCAAGAAAATATCGATCATTTTACTGTGACGCGAATTCTCGGACACAGCGTATCACCGGATGACGATAATCGTCTTCTGAGTTGATGTAGGAATTAATGAACGAATTCGGGGAAACAAACCGCGCGACACCAAAACAAATCGATTCTCGGTCCCCCAGGCTTTGCGAAACAAAGGGTAACTTTACCTACCAATCAAAATTTTAACGGACATGATTTCTTCAGCAAAAAAAGAACTGATTGTTTAATCAATTTCTAATAAAAAAAAGTCTGATAGACCAATTGATGTTATTATACTGTTCTGTTTTTACATATCCTCATAAAGCTGTTCTTCCATAAGTCACTAATTGTAAGAGAGAGGTATATTGTAAAATTTTGAAAAAAAATCAAATTACGTTTGTATTGTTTTATAGATGTAGGATCTTAAAAATATGCTCTTGAAGGATTTCGTTAAAGTTCGTAAGAATAACTGTGTTTTAGCTATCAGTGTTTTACCGTACGTGGAAGATAAGAGATTATTATAGGCAATTTGAGTGATGAAGTTTTTGATATTATTTAGGAAATAGATTTCTGGTAGAATACATGACAATCAAAAAAGTACTTAAGCTTTATGAATAACCACAGAAATAACTATGCTATTCATCACTCGGAAGGTGTTCATAAAGTGGAGTGTGCTTTACACAGAAATTTTTCTGCTGCTAAAAGAAATATATTACGTTAAATATCTCATATATGTACAGTGACTAGCATTAATACTCGGACACTATGCTGTGTCAGACATTATTGCTCTATATATTTGTTTACAATAGTGTCATTGAATTTCTTTTTTCGTAATATATTAAAACACTTATTGTAGTTAGTAGAAACATAAACTTTATTTATTTAACGCACATAGGTAGTTTTGTGCAAAATAAATGAAAAGTAAAGAATGTCGAAATCTAACATCGTAAAAATATTCCGACACAACAGTTTACTGGCTGTAGTAATTCGTTGGATGCAGTCGGTTATTTTGCTAGTGTAACGTTCTCGAACGAGACGTTGCCGTTTATTACAGGAAATTCCATTTGTAGAGCGGTTTACATGTGAAATTGTGGGATTGGTTCGGGTGGCGTGCGATAAAGAAATGAATTTCACGAAACGAGAGTCCTTCTTTTAACAATAAGTAACAAATAGTTTATGAAAAAATAAATGGCTTTGATTCTAGGTCGAAATAGAACTTATAATACGACACTGAGTCCTGGGATTTATGACAATTAATAGAAATAAAGTAATACGTAACGACGTATCGGTCGGTAATAAAGAATATCGTTTTGATTTCGGTTCCTAACGCTAAATAGGTAATAAAGAATGTAGTTATAATTGAGGCGTTAATTAGTATAGAAGATATAGTATAAAGATACGATACTAAATCGTTAGTTGAGTATAAATTCTCGACACGAAGTCGGTGTAATACAAGATATGACACTAGGTCGATTTGGAATGTTTAGTTGAGAATTTGAGAGGGTTCCTTCTCTCGGATTGGTGGTAGCTTCCTGTTGCCTATAAGCTTGCCCACGCTTTCTAGGATGGAAGCCAAGGAGGCTAGTCCAAAGCGACCTTAGATGGTAGTTGAATGTAGTGGAGTTCTTCCCTCGGATTGGTAGTGACTTCTGGTGCCTATCAGCTGGCCCACGCTTTGGAGGATGAGGTGTTGAGGGGGCTAGCTAAAGCGACCTCGAATGGAGTTGGGGTGGCTAACTAAAGCGACCTCGTATAGGTGTTGAGGGGGCTAACTAAAGCGACCTCGTATGGAAGTTTGGTAGTTGGTTTTAGGATACTTATACTTCCTTTAGACTTTCCAAAACAGAAGGGGGCTAGGAAAAGCGACCTAAGGCTTGTTGGTTCAGTGGCAGAACCAAGTCTATCTTTCTGCTGCTGGCGGGCCTGTATTTATACTACTTGCCGGTACTTGGCCCGCACCAATCACTGGCTGTGGGGTCTCGCGCACCAATTATAATTAACATCCGGTTCGCGCCACTCGTACACTACGCTCGGTTTATTCGGCGTCCGGTTTATCGTACGGTGTGCGCACGCGCCTTTGGTTCACTCGCGGCACTGAGTTTGAATACGCGGCTATGCGCATGCGTTCCGCGTCACTATGTTTTCTCGCGCGCTGTTCGAACGCGCTCTCGCATGCGCGGTATACTAACTTAGGTATAATGTGAACGAATTTAACAATATGTGTGCAAACTAAAGGAAAAAATTATGTCGGTAGGTAGCGGTACGTTACACTAGTGTACATTGTTTGTAAACATAAGGTCTAGCGTGCATCGAAGACTCAGTACTGTTATTGACTTCATTAACATTAGACGTATTATTAGTGAATATGGGACGAAAAGGCAAAAATACATCCTTTGAAATTCGACAACTGGTTATTTACCACAAAGAAAAGGGAAAATCATATCGAGAAATAGCCAAATTGCCAAATGTAAGCAAGAGTACTGTAGCAGATATTGCACGCAGGTATATTCGTAAAGATCGAATCGATTCAATTCAGCAAAAGGGACCTCCAAAATTATTATATTCTCGCGAAGAACGCAAGATTGTTAGAAAAATAAAGAATGATCCTAAAATAAGTGCTTATAAAACTAGCTGCCGAATTATTCCAAGAATCTGGAAAGAAGGTGCGTCCCGACACCGTGCGTCGGGTATTAAAAAACCATGGATACAACGGCAGGGTTCCACGAAGAAAACCATACATAAACGAAGCGAATCGTAAGAAACGATTAAATTTTGCTAAAGACTACGTTTCTAAAGACAAAACATGGTGGTATAATGTAATATTTGCGGATGAAAGCAAATTTAATCTTTTCGGGTCAGATGGGCGAAGAATGATATGGCGTAAAATCAATGAAGAATTGAAATTAAAAAATTTGAGAGCAACAGTGAAACGCGGCGGCGGCAGTGTAATGGTGTGGGGTTGCATCTCAACTGCACGTGTTGATGAACTAGTTTTTATCGACGGTATTTTAGATAAAATTAAATATTTAGACTTACTGAAACAAAATTTAATCAAAAGTGCTGTTAATATGAACATACGCAATAGTTTTGAGTTTTATTAGGACAAGGATCCAAAGCACAAATCGAGAATAGTACAGGAATACCTACTATATAACTGCCCTAAAGTGTTACACCCTCCTCAATCGCCAGATTTAAATCCTATTGCGAATTTATGGGATCAATTGGATCGTAATATACGAACAACGCCCATAAGAACAATAAGAGAATTAAAAGAACGTTTATTACAAGAATGGAAATGTATAACACAGGAATATTTAAATAAAATTATATCCAATATGCCGAAAAGATTACAGGAAGTAATAAGTCAAAAGGGTCAACCTACGAAATATTAATGTTGTTAAAAAAATATATATTTTTTATATAAAATTTATGTAAGTTATTCAATGTCCGAATATTTTTGCGATATTAAATTTTGGCATTATCTACTTTATCGCTTATTATGTAAAAAACTATGTGCGTTAAATAAATAAAATTTATGTTTTTACTTACTACAATAAGTGTTTTAATACATTAAAAAAAAAAATCAATTCAATAACATGATTATAAACAAATTTCATAGAGAAATAATCTCTCGCACACCATGGTATCCGAATATAGGTACAGTAGAACTGGTAGAACACTTCTAAATAACATTGTAAAGGTACATTCATAACCTGAAGTTAAAACAATACGGTAACGATGTTATTGTCATAAGAAAGTAGTATAATGAGGGGCGCATGCAAAAGTAGATGTAGAATACACGATTAACAATATATATTACAACTTTAGTCAAGGAGAAGAATTATTATACACTTAATATCGGTAACAAAGAATATATGGGGTGACGCGGTCGACCTAATATGAAATGGCTATTAAAACTAATATAGACATTACTTATTTTATCAAAACAAACCTATATGTTCAGAATTTTATGCTGATTCAGAAAAACTGGTCGATATTTGCTTTGAGACAATATTTACTGTAAATGGGGTTGAAAACTGAAGTCATGACATCTGACCACCTCTCCCGAGGTGCCGGGAGAAATGGTTTTCGTCGTTGGTGGAGACCACTGACATAATTATTCATGGAAAATTAATCAAGGATAAAGCAAAATTATTTATGAGGCAATACAACTACAGCTTCATTGATATTTAATTTGTTTACGCTAAACAAGTAAAGGACACATCAAACAAAAAGTGAACTACCTACTGGCGATTAGCAAGGCAAATGAATACAAAAGTGAATGAATAAACTAAATAGACAAAAATAATAATAAAATAATAATAAAAAATAAACAAAACTAATAAACAAAATCGTAATTCTGTTAACACTACATAAATCTTCTTAAACAAGTTTAGCGTTAGTTTAACGTGATATTGAAATTTCTAGAGCCAAATTTGGCTAATTTCTTACATTTCTTATTTATTGTGCTATAAACTATAGTCATACTCATGTAAAATAATAATATCTTTACCTTTCTTCGTTCCTAACCACCAGGAGTAGGTATTGGAATCATGTCACCCGTGTGAACATTTCTTTTTATATTTTCGAGACCATTATATATTTTTATGTGCAAAAATTTGTATAATGTGTTGAGAATTCTCGCGTTTACACTGCTTACTCCCAAAAGTGAAATTATTCACATTAATATTATTCTACATTTAAACAAACAATAAACCGTATTTCTGAAACTGATTTTACTCGTGGGTAGAAAAATCATATTACTTATACATATTAAAGGTTACGTAATACATCGAATATTCGGTGTAATATTACGTCCGGAACCGCTGGTTTCGAAACGAGAAGGGATCTTGTCCGCCGCCTTCGGCGTAACCGTAATATCCCTAAGGCCGGTCCACGCTTTTTGGAGTACCGTGCGGGGCCATGTGGATTTTGGATTAGCATTTTAAAGATCAAGAAGGGAAAGAAGATGTGTGTGTCGTTTTGGAACCGTTAGCCACAAAATCAATAGGGTTATAGCCGTCGAGTATTTAGTCGGATTTTGGCTAGGACCTACAATTTTTTTTATATATTGGCTTGAATATGGCGAAAATAGGCTTCCTTGGCATGTTTAACCTTACTTCTCTCAAAATCTTGCTTGTCTCAAATTCGTTTTCGGCAAGCAAGAACCCACGCAAAAAGATGTATTTCATTAAGGTTAAAAAATCTTTTTCGACAATGTAATCGTACTATGCAAATAGTAATCGAGTTTTATTTTTAACTAGCTTATGGGAAGAAAACCGTATAATTCGAATGAAAAATAGAAACAAATTTTTTCCATAAATCGCTTCTAAAACATTTCAAAAATATATTCTCAAAGTTATAGGCCGAAAATCAACACTGTATTGTATTGCACGTGCAGTGTCAGTTTAAACACAGGGACTTTATAACGTGGATTGAAATATGTATTATGGTAGAGGGCAGAAAGTTAAAAAAAACCTGTAATAATATCGTTTATTTGCCGCTTAGAGTTTCGCTGAAAAACATGGCGTAATAATATAATATGATCTTCACTTTTTCCAGCTCCTCATATCGTGAGTCTCTCTCGTTTTCTTCTTACTACGTCACCGGGAAAAGATCCGAGCGTATTCCTCATATTTTATTCCTACTTCCTCGCTGCTTTTTATTGCGGTTCGAGTCCAGACTGCACAGTCTGCAGTTTCAGCCGTGCTTGGTAGCCTCTAAAGCAGGCATGGAACTAAAGTGAACGCAGCGGCCGTTTTTCGGAGGCAACGCCTCCTTTCTCCCGCCGCGCGTCTTCGCCCCCGCGGCCGGCCTAGGTTCGTGGAGCGCCTCAGGCCCGTGCCTTATGAACCGCGCGTGGCGCATTGGGGCGACATTGTATCAATAGGTTTCCACATCGACCCAAAGAGCACGATTGTCGATGCGTTTTTGTTTTGTCAATGCGCCACGCGCGGTTCATATGGTACGAGTCTGAGGCGCTCGAAGCTCGTAAGCCCGCCGCGGGGGCAAAGACGCGCGGCGGGAGGAAGGAGGCGTTGCCTCCGAAAAACGGTCGCTGCGTTCACTTTAGTTCCATGCCTGCTCTAAAGGGTCTCTCAAAAACTCCAAGGATTACTGGAACAGGAAGAAGTGCAAAGAAAATTTTCATACCGCGGTGGAATGAAGGGTGAGCCATTTTATTTATTCCGCCGTTTAAGCTCGTTTTAATCATTAAAGAAACTCGAAAAATATATGCAAAATTGTAAGTAGGGGAAGGTCGGGCAAGACGGGGTAGTTAAGGTTTGATGATGATTAAAACAGAGATTTTCATAATCAACTAATCAATTTTATGTCTGAAGCATTCTTTGGTAATAAGTCTTTCAGTTTAACTGTGAATCAACCTAAGTTTTACAGGTTCCAATAGAATAAATAAAAAAATTCAGAAAAAGTCGTTACCCCACCCGTGGGGCAAGATGGGGTACCAATTAAAAAACAATATAAATAAAGTATATATATATACAAAGTAATTATTTATTGGGTTGACAGAGGAGACACACATGTATGGCTTCGTCGTCCTCATCTCCTACATCAACACAGGAGAAATGAGCCCATTTACCACATATTTGACAGTTTATCCACCTTTCCACAAGGGAATCAGTTCGTTTGGATTAATTAATAGAAAATAAGTATTATATCATTTTCCTCAGGCCGTCTTCCGTCTGTAGTTTCTAAACATCCTGGAACAATGAGAAACTTTGATTTTTATGTTTAGGTTTGTGAGGGGCATGATGGGGTTCCTCTCATTTTCATTACCCCATCATGCCCCTTCGCGTCTCACGACAATCATATGAACACTGCTCGAAACATTATTTACAAAAGTATAAAATAACATACGTACCTTATAGCCAGCTAAATTCTGCCTCAGAAACACATACATGTACCAGAAATCTTCTATATTATTATATCACTGTCACGGGTGCTAAAAATAAGGAAAAAGTAAGGAAGTCCCAATAAATTATAAATTCTGATCTAACTTCGTCACGCGTCCACATGTTTCACTGATTCGCTAGTCACTGACGGTGCCGATAGCGACGCGCCTAAAGCCGGGGCCAGACCTGAATGAGTATACGCTGAGCAGGCTGAGCGGCGCACGAATATTCTGATGTGGACGGGTGAAACGGTAGCTAGGGCCGCATGCTTCTACGTCAGAAAGGCTGAGCGTGAACGCATATGCTAGTGTGGACGGGTCATTCGTGGTGACTCGGCTCTTTCGACCCGACTCGGGGATGCCGGCGAAGGCACATGGCCTGAGCCGACCGTTGTCGGTTTTCTTCCGCACATCAAAGGGAGTTTGGAGTGCATTGCGTTCAGCGTGGAAGATAGAGGCAGAATGTGATACTTTTCTAAAATCCTCGATATCTCGGATTTTCATGATATTGAAATACACATATGGTAGCCCATATGAAATTAGGGAGGGTTAAGTCCTCATTTTTGCAGATTCGAAATTGTTTAAAAAATACAAATCTTCAAAGTTTCCTGCTTTCGGTGATTTTTACGAAACGCCTACAGAAATTAATTTTAATGTCTTAAATTATTGAAGGCATAGACTAAATAAATTTAATCCATTGCTAATATTGACATAAACCAGGCATGGAACCATGAAGTAAGAGTAAGGAGACTCATCTGCCTAGATTGAAAGTGGTCACAAAAAATGTTCCGTATAGCGTGATGTTCGCCAAATGGAATAACTTGGACTTTGTCGTCGCCATCTTGAAATTGTAAATGACAGGTGATGAGACAAAAAGGTTAGGAATACATGGTTACATTACAGGAGATGTGCATACACACATATCCGAAAAACATAAAATACTGTACGGATGGTGCAATAAATACTACTATTGCTTAGTTACAGTAGGACGTGTGAATTTGAAAAAGTGAAAGGAAAGTGATAATATAATTTTTTAAAAGAAAAAATTTCGTAACCTACAGTGCAAGTAAAAAAATCATTATATAAGTAAAAGAAAACGTATATATATATAAAGAAAATTTAAAAGAAATAAATTTTATAGTAACAACTACGTTTACATTAATTAAAGTTAATATAATTAAATATATTACAGAGAGAAGAACACTGGAAAAAAATATTTTTGAATGCATATCTATAGAGGCATATAATCAATATTCAACAAAATTAAAATGGAAATGAATATATACATTGTTGCAGAGAAAAAGTAACAATATTGAAAGGTATAATAATATATATTTTTTTGTGTATCGCAGAGTTACAAAAGAACTAAGTAACCCCCAAAAAAATCAGTAACTAAAAATTATGGGACACGATAATTTTAAATACTTGCAAGAAAATTTAAAGTTGTGTACACTTCCTTCTGCCGAATGGAGTTATTCAAAAGGAAATGAAATGTTTTTTTGCTTTTCAAAAAGTAGAAAGTGATTATAGTGTAAGAAAAAGAATTGCTTTTTTGCAAAATGGACAGGTTAATATTTATATAGATGATAAAATTCATCCTTTTTCAAAATTTCTTGTAACCGTTAATATCGAGGAATTAAATGAATTTTTAAAAATTCTTGATGAATTCTAAAAATCATGAGATATTTATTAAGCGAGAGCAGTTTAAATTTGATTGTAATATGTAATAGATATTTTGATACTTTAATTCATATAATATTTTAAAATCTTATTGTTATTTATGCGATATAAACAGTACCATATGAGATATCAGGCTAATCAATTATGAATTATGTATATATATTTGAGTGTGTATATAAATGTGTGGATTTTTATTATATAATTGGATCATGGATGACTGGAGGGGGGTGCAAAAGCTCCCTGGCTTTATAAACCGTTTTTTTTTTAAATTGATCTTTATTAAGTTCATACTAAAAGTCTATATTTTTAAATTTCTTTTTAATTTTTAATTAAATGAGTTCAAAAAAGCAAGCGGGCTACTAGTTTTTCATTACTATATTTTTCATCACTGTTACCCCAAAGTTGCCCCCTCCTGAAAAAAAGTCTACGAGCGCCCTTCAATTGAATGCAGTATATGAATTGTTGTATTATTATATAAAGGCAGAAATTGAAATGAAGACGACATATATTGTATCAAAAAGTAAAATTATATTTTTTATTTTATAAAATGAATATTTTTAATAAGTACAACAAAATATAAAAAATATGAAATAATAACCAAGTTGTTTTTACTTGCTTTTAGTCTTTTTAGCCGGTATCCTTTTTCTCTTTAGTTTCATTTGTATAACAGTTTCAACTGCATTTATTTCATTAACTTGAGGATTCACATTTGTAATATGTGGCTCATTTATTGTAACTAATTTTGAACTTTTTCTTTTTTCTTTTATTTTTTCTCGTTCACTATCATCATTTTTGTTTGCCTGCTTGGTTAGAAAGAACATACTGTACCACACTGCACATAACGTATATTATGAGACTAATATGCAAGATGGCGACGACAAAGTCCAAGTTCTTCCATTTGGCGAACATCCCGTTATACGGAACATTTTTCATGACCACTTTTTTTCTGTTTGGGATATAGAGATGAGTCTCCTTACTCTTACTTCATGCATGGAACTAAAGTGAACGCAGCGGCCGTTTTTCGGAGGCAACGCCTCCTTTCTCCCGCCGCGCGTCTTCGCCCCCGCGGCGGGCCAACGAGCTTCGAGCGCCTCAGACCCGTACCATATGAACCGCGCGTGGCGCATTGACAAAACAAAAACGCATCGACAATCGTGCTCTCTGGGTCGATGTGGAAACCTATTGATACAATGTCGCCCCAATGCCCCACGCGCGGTTCATAAGGCACGGGCCTGAGGCGCTCGACGAACTTTGGCCCGCCGCGGGGGCGAAGACGCGCGGCGGGAGAAAGGAGGCGTTGCCTCCGAAAAACGGCCGCTGCGTTCACTTTAGTTCCATGCCTGACATAAACAGATAATCAAAAATTTAAAAATTACATTTTGAATAATAATAATAATGCAATTAACATATGATAGACTTTAAAGCTCTATTGTACTGAATAATTTGTCTTTCTTTTCTTCACTACACCCTGCATTGTTCTTAATTCATATAGCCAGGCCGACTCGCTGTTGTGTTAAAAAATCACACGAGATTCTCGTGGTTCGCGACAGCTAAAGATTGAAGGACAGAGAGTGTTTGGAGTAGTGCAGACGAAAGGATTGCCTGCCATATAACACCGAGGAAGGGACCTCGGGACCCTCGACCAAAGGAAGGTCAGGCTCGCCGCGATGTTCGGGCTCTTCACAGCCGATGTTGGTGAAATCCCAGACCATCAAAGGAATGGCTCACCCACATGGGGTAAACAACTGTAGTGGTGCATCCCTGTCCCTCACACCACCATGACTTGTTGTCGCCCTTACAATTGGGGGTGTCAAGTAGTTTAAAGAAGCAAGACAAGGTGGTAATAAACGAAGAGTGTCCCACAGACCTTTCCAATGTACCTACGCCTACGGGATATGTAAGGGATGCCGATGGATTCCTTATATTTTTCCGATGAAAATCATTCCAAATTTCATATAAATCCGACTATTTTTAACGAATTCAGCTTGAAATGATATAAAACAATTTTTCCTGAAATTTCCTTCGTTATGGTCTGAATTACATTGTTCTTGGTGTCAGTTTCATCGGCGAAACATAAGGAATAAATTGACGTCGTTTTCGCAAAGATGTGATGAGAAATGCGGAACTCTTGAACATTTCTGAATTTTTAATGGTATTCCAACCGTTTGAAGGATCGAAACCCATCAAATTCGGTGAGGCACTGCAGGGGGTTGTCCTAGCCACGGGGTACCAGGTGGCAACTCTTTGACACGCGTCGGTGGACAATCACTCTGTATTGGTAAACGGGATGACTCGGAGGGTTGAGCTGTATGTTTATTTAGCTAACTATGTAGCACACCATCTTTACGACTGCGGAGTGGGCTAAGTTAAGCACAGAAGTTGGTGAAGAAAGATACAATGGCACTTTCGACCCCTCCGCATGCGTCATTCATGCGCGCTCAGCCTGCTCAGCGTATACGCATTCAGGTGTGGCCCCGGCTTAACGTGTATGCTCAATTTTGATTCGGGCGTTTGTATCACGAGATATGGGGGGTAACCCGTCTTGCCCCACCTTCCCCTACATGTCGTGATCTCGTCGGTTCGGGTAACACTATATTTTTATACGATGCGCATTTTGCTTTCTCAGTAAATCCTCCGAAGTGTTGTAAGTACTATGCGATTCAAGAGATTCAATACAAATCCACCATTATTTTTTACGAGTGTAATAAAACAACCAAGTGAGAGAGAAGGTTTACTACCTTTAAAATTACAACGAAAAGACACAAGAAATAAAAAAAAGCGAAAGGAAATAACGGAGAAAATAGAAAGAGAAATATGGAAGGAAAGGTAAACTATGATAGAGCAATTTCTGTCTGCTTTAAAATGATGAAAATCGCAATAAAGGTACTTAATTTGTGCATATTGCCTATACAAAGTGAATTTATCTACTAGGTATCAACCGGATTTTCGAATTTTTTCGTTGCTTTTAGTAATATGAAAAAGGTTTGATGAAGCCATTGCGTTATTCGAAGAAGCGTGTGGTATAATACAAATTTCTTCTTATATCGTCGAAATTCCACGGATACTCGAGTTTTTTTTTCATGAAACCTACACTCATGAACAGGGTGTAAGCTTACATATTCCAGATGAAACGTCACAATACCAAAATCTAATTAGATAGGTGCCTTGGCTTTGAACCTCTGTTCGTGTATCAACCAACATTCTGCTTGCACCGCTGTTTTAGAAAATTGATTAAAACAAGACTGACTCTAGATTCAGACAATGGGTAGATCATAGTTTCGAATTCTGCTGTAGTTAAATTTTAAAGATTTAGACCGCATATCTTGTCGAATCCTTTCTTTGCGACTGTTTCTGTATACATATACCAACAGGATGTCTGACATCGCGGCAGGGATCCTTCAGCTTAACCGCGCTTCACTTCATAAACGCGCATAATAGTCAACACAGTTTGGCCGATATTATATTGTCTGAAAGAGCATCGACACGAAAAACTTACTTTAAGTTTATTTATTAAGAGTTATTAGTTTTAATTGTCTGAGTGCGGGTGAACCTGTTTTTTTCGTGGCGAGATTTGGTGCGGGTATTTGCTGCATTTTTGTTTTCTTTCCTTTGCGTGTATCAATGTGGATAAATTTGTGCTCTTTTTTTTAAAAAAAATTAATATTTTTATTCTTTTAGGGTGTTGTGATTCTGTGTGATTTCTGCGCGCGCGTGTCTCAATAACACAATGGACTACAACACTGCATATAATGGCAACAATGGATTTTAGCGAGTAGCTAAGTACCCATTAATTTTGGATTAAGTGTCGCAGAATCGTGTGACCATGCCGATTATCAGTAAATTTCGTCGTAGCTTCTCTGAAGTGTGTGACTCCGTGGGACAGTGGCTTTGGCGACCACTGCTCCACCCCTCGTTTGACTTGTCCCGCGTGCACCGTTACACGCGGGTTGCCTGGTTTTGGGTATTCTCTTTGAACCAGAGATGGGCATTATTTAAATAAAAAATTATTTAAATAACGTATCAAATAAAAGAGACTTTATCTTTATTTGTCATCAAATAAAAATAACCCAGAGTTATTTTTATTTAAAAAAAAAAATAGTCCAGAGTTATTTTTATTTAAAAAAAAAAATAGGCCAGAGTTACTTTTATTTGAATCGGCACAAATAATTTTTTTTGTTTGACGTGAATTTATCCGACGGCCACAAATAACTTTTTTATTTGACGGGAATTCATTTTAACCTTCAAATAATTTTGTCATCTCTTCATTCATTTGTATTTGAAAATTATTTGAAGCTCAAATAAATCTGGGTGTAGAAAATGAGAGAGGGAGGGGGGGGGGGGCGTGTGCTACAGAGCAGTAAGCAGGAGAGCATGATGGAAGGAGATAGTTGTTAGAGCGAGAGGGAACGTTGATAAGAAAGAGAGGGGTATATTAGAAACGGGCCTCTCGCTCGCTCCCGTTCCCTCTGGCTGTAACTACTCCCTCCTCACATCATGCTCTCCTGCTTACCACTCTCTAGCACACGCTCCCCTTCTCTCTCGTTTTCTACACCCAAAGTTATTTGAGCTTCAAATAATTTTCAAATACAAATGAATGAAAAGAGGACAAAATTATTTGAAGGTTAAAATGAATTCCCGTCAAATAAAAAAATTATTTGAGGCCGTCGGATAATTTGCCGTCAAACCAAAAAATTATTTGTGACGTTTCAAATAAAAGTAACTCTAGCTTATTTTTATTTGAAATAAAAATAACTCTGGGTTATTTTTATTTGACGAGTCTCGAATAAAATTTTTGTCTTTTATTCGAAATCAATTTTTTATTTGAAATAATTTTTTGCCCATCTCTGCTTTGAACGCTTATAACTAATAATCGAAGCCTCAACCGCAATATCGTTATTCTTGATTTTCATCTTATTTTGGTGTCTACAATCGCCCATTAAATTTTCTCCCACCTGTAGTCGAATACCTTGTACGCATGTCGTTTTAAAATGCTGTTTTATTTCTTTATTTCATAACTAAAGTGTCAATGTTCCTGTGTCTTCATATCATGTTATTGTTACGATCCGGGGCCGTAGCAACACGAGAAGCCTGCCAGAGAAATATTTCCCGAGCTTATGGTTTATGTGTCTGTTAATTAGGGGTGCGGACGAACTTGATACGTAATCGAGGAGCCGCTAGGATTATTCTAAATGAGGACTAACCTGATTGTAAAACCAGGGAGCCTCTAAGAATGGAATCAGATGACTGGACGAACCTGAGTTCAATAATCAGGGAGCCCCAGGAAGGGGTAACGTCGTGGACGAACCCGATGCGGAATCGAGGTGTCCTTAGGATGGCAAACGAAGTCGGCGCACAGCCGAGGAGCTGCTAGGAGATTGGAGTATTCATAGATGAATCTGGTCTCGAACTAGGGAGCTGGTAGGAGGGTGGTAGATTTACAGCCGAACCTGATGCGAAATCAGGGAGCTGCTGGATACGGTCGAACCCGATGCGAAATCAGGGAGTGCGGGAAATGTTGGAATGACTGCGTACCTCTAAATTAAAGTTTGATACAACTTGAGAGACAAAGTTGTATCGGTGGGTACGTTCAACGATCGTTATAAGGATTACTAGATGGAATAATGTGTTTCAATGATTTACTCGATTCCGAGGACGTTAATATTTTTCATTATGTTAAAAAGTAATGTTCATTATGTTTAATTGCAGCCCGTAACTCCTATTATTGGATAACAAGTTTTAGCCTCGACTAGCACGAGTAAGTATTGGTTAGCACTGTTAGCAGAGGCTTATTAGCATGTACTTCATATATGTACATACATGTTCTGTAAAATTAACAGAGGTTGAGACTGTTACATGACTTTCATCAATGACATCATCTTAATAGTATTTAGAGAGGTTTCCAGTGAAATGGGAAAGTAATGAGAGTAGTACCCACTTTAGTGTTTAATCAGAGTTTCTCGAGCGGCATCTCGAACTACTCCAATTAACTTCGCGTCAAGCTCGATTGCCGCAGATTCAAGGGCAAATCCGCATGAGATTGATTAAATTTAGAATGGTGTACAAAGAATGTGCACTCGAGGCTTTTTTAATACAGCTATTCCAGGTGTCATTTGAGTAATTAACCAATGTAATGTCGACGAAAGGCAAGCTGTGTGTTGATTCGTTGTGGAGTACATATCTTAAGCAGTTTTACATTGTAGAATAATATTTCTAAAGCTTAGAATAAAGGAATTAAATTAATTAACTAATTGTAAGTAAAACGGAAAGTATAAAAAATGTAAACTACGATAAATATAGAAATTACATTAGTTTTTAATGTAATATGCTATTAATATAATATGAAATAATTAATATATGTAAGTATGTATGTGTAACTAACGCGCACATATTTACACGTACAAAACCTGCATGTCTTCTTCACTCTTCCCATCCGATATCACATAGGTATGTACCTACATGTTCAGTACATGTAAAGATATTGAACAATGTTTTCTTATTTGTATGCCGAAAGTTCACAGGTATTATCTTCGAACGTAAGTAGGCACCTCATCACATTCCACTTTATAGTTACCAAAAGGTTTGTTATTGTGTATATTATTTACGGCCATGTGCGCATACACGCGAGGGATTCGTGCCCCAGGCACGTATCGTCCATATCGCGACAGGATCAGGGCCAAAATAGGATTGGGCGATGGATGTAGTCCGCTGTTGTAACTATCGTCGTTTAGAACCCTGCTCAGGAAGTGATCGAGGCCTTTGATGGCCGTCGTTATGTCTTGCGAATTACGATGGGGATTCGTTGTATGAGCCTTCCCACGATAAAACAAGCCATCATCCGAATTGTTCGTTATGTATTCACCATGCTGTTCTACAACTTGATACGACGATCGGGGAGGAATGTGGGAATGATATTCGACCTCCACTCGCGAACTCGGTGTGCTGCTTGGTATCAATGTTTGTACTATACCCCTTGTGGCTGCGCTACGAGTATCCTGGAATTCCTTGAGTAATCTTAAAATACAAATTTCAAACAAATTATTTAAATATCCATGGCGCATGTTGAATTCTGTATCACTGTTAACTTTCATTAGAATTAATTTAACTCTTGACTGGACATCTAAAGGGATAAAATCAGCCCTCATAGTTGAGGCTAAAAAATATAGTTGCTTTAATAGCTCGGAAACTATGTGGTAGAGAAAGAAATGTTTAGATAAAAATCCTTGCATTTTTTCTTAACAGATTCAGTTGCATAAGCAGGTTCCCAGAATATCAATTTGTTTAAAGAATATATTAAGAATAAGTAATTTATCGATAATTCTTTTTAAAAATTGTTGGTACATCTGTGTGTGTTATCAAAATAAACTACAGGCCAAAGTGGGAAATGTGAAAATTTGAAATTTTTAATTTCAACTATTTAGTAAAAATTAAGATCACTGTATTAAATTCGCTATCTGCATAGAATACGTACTACATGTTTATAAGCTTTTATTACGTATTGATGAATGGTCTTTAGGTATTTGTCACGATTACGTAGTCCAAACTTTTTAAACCGTGCTATGACATTTTCAAGCCCCAGCGACCGTCTCGGAAAATTCGGCTCATCCTAGCATACAATAGGGTCACTGTGTCGCACCCCTGCCAGAGAAGGCACGTTTAAACGCATTGGAGGAGAGGCCGCGGCAGTACTAAGAAAATTAAAAACCTTGAAACCGCGAGCAGAGGCTCGCAGGGGTGCAGTGAACAGTTCAGCATTGGTCGACAGTTCAAGACACAACCAAAAAATAGGTCACTTCTACTCATCAAGCTTTTTAATTTAAATATATATAGGTATTTAATAAGCAATCCACTGGTGCAATCATTTCGGGCGATCCTCATCTCGGAGCCGGCATATAGTGTTGCAATATCCAGTGGCATTGATAGGCTGAAATTAATCCTGCCTCCAACATTCTGTTTTGAGCAATTGTATAAAGCTCCGTATTCTTCATTATTATCCATGGTGTCTTAAAAATTGTCACTGCTATTACGAAGAGTTTGCAATGCCGATCCGCTTTGCAAGCGATATGGATGACAATCGTGCACGAGTGTAAATATTGACGGGAGATATTTTTAACAAACACGAGTATAAATTATGACGAAAGTAAATATTTAAATTCGATATTATTGTAAACGAATGAAAAAATTTCGTTCTACATTTTTAAGTTATGAATGCATGAGTGTAAATGAAACCATGAATTTGAATACACCCTGTAGAAAAATGAATTTAGAATCACCAAAAAAATCACCTCTTTTCAGAGGTTTAATATTTTTCAAAATGGAAACTTTAGTTTAAACTTGATGAAAGTTAAAGATATTTTCCACATAATTCTATTTTGGGATTTTCTTACGATTTTGGTTCGCTCGTGCACGGAAATCGTCCGCACTGTGTACGACCAACATCAGCGTCGCAGAGTGTTCCTATTTATGGTGACTATTTTTACAACACAAAAAATAATCAAGAGCACAGAGCATAATATAATTGTCCAAAACATAATAAAAGTTTACAAACTTTTCGTTACAAAAAGTAGCACGTTTCATTTTTTCTACACACAGTTGTCCGTAAGAAAAAAATGAAACGTGCTACTCTTCGTAACGCGCGTCGACATATACCTACATGTATGTACATATGTAGCAAGTTTCATAAAAATTGACGTGCCCTTGTTGAGTGATATTGTTTGTAAGTGGATATATATCATAATCCTTTCAGTACAAATATTTGCATCGCGTTAACGACTTTTTTACATTTTTATATTATTTGCCTTCATAATTAGGTTCCTTTGATATTCCAGTATGTAAATTTCTGTTTTATTTAAACTTCAGCAACGGGCTTTTTTTAATATTGTGTTATTCTCCTCACATTTTATTAAATTGTTAAACATTTCTACAATGGTTAACTCGGAATGTAATAACATTTTCTGATTAAAATATCAAGCGTGAATTTCGTTAGAGCGACTGAATGCAATTCTTTATGCCTCTTTATTCCTTGTTCTACTTTTTCTGATACGCGGAAAATTCTGTGAATTTATCCGTATACACAATAATGAAACAATTAAAAATACTTTACTGCTATCTATAATATTCCTACCTAACAGCTAAGAGGATATCGTTCCCCTTTCTATTTAATAATTAAGAACTGAAAACGAGTTGAATATAATTAAATAAGAGCCTAGGAACCATGCCCGTTTAGTAATATTAAGTATAGTATCACTAATAAATGCAAAGAATTCATCGAAAGAATTAACAATCAGTTATTATGAAAGGGCACTTGACATGCTTCCAATGGAATATTTCAAACGTGTAGTCTTACCTTTGTTTATCGCCGATTGATTCAATCTTCCGATCTTTGAAAGGTAACTTGAGGTCGATCGATAGTGGTTTCAGGTATGAATACCCAGCTTGTATTTGCCTTTCCGTAAAACCTCTATCTGAAACTCTAGCATCTTCCAACCCGTTGTCCGTAGCTTGGTTAACGAAAACAGCATGTTGCGAAAGTTTTGGAAATGCACTGTTCGTGGTTGGAAGGTAACTAAAGGGTGGAGACTGTAGACTTGTCACGGGTTGGAAATTCTGAGGTACTTTTGTTGTTACTATACCACTGGTCAAGCAAACAAGCATTACCTGAATCGAACGATTTTCACTTTTAATTTTCACGTTAAAATTTCGATGACATCGTTTTAAGCGCTCTTAATCTTCAAAGGCAAAGCTACTTTAGTTACTGTTCCAAATTAACAACAAATTAAAGAGAACAAAAAGTTTTCTAATATTTTCATACGTAGCATTTAAAACGTTTCTGTATATAATAGAAAATATGTAGGTACTTCTTAAAATTAATTTTAGGAAAGAATGTGTCTCATAGCTTCCAAACGATGCATTAAAAGATATAAAATAAAAATACGTTACCAAGTATAAAACAATAATATCATCAAGACTGGTCAACATTCCGGAAAGTTTGAATAAGAACTAAAACGAAAATACGCAGTTAGCGTACGTTTTATATCCTATGGCACCACCTGTGCTAAGAGCTAAGTCTTGTCAACGGCAGGAAATGTGTACATCATGGAACTGCACAATATCTACATACTGGGAGATTTCGCTGCTTTCTTTTTCTTTGGGTACTACAAAGCCTATATTTCGTGGCTATTAAACACGAGTTTTCGATTAAAGAGAAAGCGTTTACATTTAACGAATAAACAGTTTATAAGTGTAAAAAGGTCGCTATACAGGTATTTAAAAACTCGTAAACTCGCATTACGTAATATTAAACTAATAGTATCGTATATATCATATACTTTGTATTGTATAAAAACCTTAATGATACCAACTATATAATGATGTCCTCAATTACTATTCGTTTTTTATGAATATATATTATATGTATTAACTATTAAGTTTCTCGATGAGTAATATATAAACAGGTACTATGTAATTCTACAAATAATGTTCTATAATTATGGGGCAATATTGTAAACATAATAAATTAGGATATATATGTATGTATTAATATTTATAAATATTTTTTATAATTATTATAACGGTTTAGTTTATAATAATCCACTAGGAAAGTACAAATATTCAGTTAGACGAGGTACGAAAAGGTAAGAGGCGGAAAAGGAGATCGTTATGTTTCATTACAGCAGGGTTGTCTAAAGGTGAGATCAGACGGCGCGTGAATCGGCGAACTTTGCGCGTGAATCGGCGATTCACGCGCCGTCTGATCGGTCATGGCTCGGCTCGCCCAGGCTCGCCAAGCCAACTTGCCGAGCTACACGAGCCGAGCCAGTTCGCCAAACCACGCGCCGTCTGATCGGTCATGGATCGCCGAATGGGGCTCGCCAAACCGACTTCACGAGCTGAGCAAGTTCGCCGATTCACGCGCCGTCTGATCTCACCTTAAGGGGGTAGACACGGGTAATGCAGCGCGCTGTATACCGACACAATCTGGCCCGAAACATGGGTTCGGGATTTTTCGTTTTTCGTCCTTTTATGAGCATATTTTGGGCTGGGCGAGGTCTCATTCGAAAGAGGAAGGTTCAACGCGGAGCGCTCTGCTCATGGTTCGACGAAATTGTGTTGATATGTAATAATATGAGTGTCCAAAGTAGAGCAAAAGTCGACAAAATACACCAGCAGAATCTAAGCATTGTTAGGTCACTAAAAGAGATTTGTGACTCAAACGGTGAGCAGAGCGCTCCGCATTGAACCTTCCTCTTTCGAGTGAGACTTCGCCCAGCCCAAAATATGCTCATATAAGGACGAAAAACGAAAAATCGTGACTGCATTCCCAAATACGAATTCCGCCATATTGGCGATAATACAGAGCAAGTCACGTGACAAATTTAGTCGAGCTAGTGGATACGAGATGGCGCCTACTCGGGAGGACTGCCAACGTGGAATCATAGCAAAACTGAGGCGTTAGCTGGATACACGAGCCAGTAAAAGCGTGATGCAGTCAATGTATGCATTTTCTGACGATTGTAGGTTAGGTTATATGCATTTTAGGCATACATTAACTAGGAACTGCTGGGAATGAATACATTTACTAAAGCTTTTACCGTAACACGTACATCACTTGAAATCGCTGTCGTATTTATGTTAAGGTAATTGAGACAGTTAGAGCAACAACGGAATAACCTGCAAATAAATTTTTCCTATTGTACATTGATGCCTCAGCGCACACATATTGTATGTCCACTTTTAGCGTGTTTTGAGAAAAACAGGTTCAAACATTCAATGGTACTTTATAATTAAATAAATACTTTTTGCATTATTGTATTATTATATATATGTAATATAGGTATCACCGAAAATATGGAATTAGTAGTATAAGTTAGAATCTGCAAAATTATAATAATAATTCCATAACAAACTTCGAAGATGGACATGCTATATGTAACCAAGTACAGAGGAGGACATAGTATACTGAATGATATTGTATAAAAATGAACGAAAGGAATAATAACTGGAAATAATCTCACTTCAATATTATATTTATTTTGAAAGTAACAGGAATAAAAAAGTAATTATACCCTTTCATTTTCGCAGTTGTCATTTTCGTAGTTTTCATTTTTGTCAATGTCCATGGGTGTTGGAATTACATTACGTTGTGATTTTGCTAATGGTATGCTATTGATAAATGCCTTGTAGTATCGAGGAATAATTCCGTTGGAAGATGCAGAAGATCTTTTTTCTTCGCGATAGATATAGGAAGACTTTTTTAAAAAAATTTATTTATTGTCACATTTTCCAAGAATATTTTCGTCCTCTGGCATGGACATACAATAAACAAAAATATTATTTTTGATGAATTTATAGAAAAGATAAAAATGTGATTTTTATACAGCATAAAGAAACAGTCAAGCACTATTTGTTGCATATAAAAACTCAAATTTCATAAAAAGTGGACATACAATATGTGTATACTAAGCCATCGATATGATTAGTAGAGCCTATTGGAATACGTTATTGCTACTAACTCAATTTCGAAAAGAATGTGGGTTAGTCCGTCGTTATTCTCACTGCCTCAATTATATGGCAAAATACCAAAGATGGGCAATACTTAAATAACCCGAGCCAATTTTTATTTAAAACGCTATTATTGAATTAATTTAATCATGGGGAATTCAATTGTTGAGCGGCTATTTCGTTCTTTAGCGCTACATTTGTGAACTTTTTATCATCTTTCCAAAACATTATTATTACGCCGCAACGATATCTTTAGGAAATCGGGTATAACGTATAGGTTATATTTTCTGTCGCTTCGAGGACAGAAAATCCGTTCCTCCAAGTGACAGAAAATATAACCTATGTATATGTTATATGACAATAAATGTTTAGCGGCTATTTCGTTCTTTTGCGCTACATTTGTGAACTTTTTATCATCTTTCCGAAACATTATTATTACGCCGCAACGGTATCTTTAGGAAATCGGGTATAACGTATAGGTTATATTTTCTGTCGCTTCGAGGACAGAAAATCCGTTCCTCCAAGTGACAGAAAATATAACCTATGTATATGTTATATGACAATAAATGTTTAGCGGCTATTTCGTTCTTTTGCGCTACATTTGTGAACTTTTTATCATCTTTCCGAAACATTATTATTACGCCGCAACGGTATCTTTAGGAAATCGGGTATAACGTATAGGTTATATTTTCTGTCACTTCGAGGACAGAAAATCCGCTCCTCCAAATGATAGAAAATATAACCTATAAGCCATACCCGATTTCCTAAAGATACGTTGCGGCGCAATAATAATGTTGCGGAAGGATGATGAAAAGTTCACAAATGTAGCGTAATAGAACGAAATAGCCGCTAAACATTTATTGTCATATAGCATATACATAGGTTATATTTTCTGTCACTTCGAGGAGGGGCCACATAATAATCACGCGTTGGATTCAACATCAAACACAATTTTATATATGTTTGTTCATAACAGTTTTCTGCATAGGATGTGTATTTCATGTTCTGTTTCAGTGTTTTGCTAATTAAAAAATGGCTATCCTAACAAACTTCATTTTCTGGGGACATGCCCTCGTGTATTTTTCCTTTTCATTTATAATTCCTTACTGCCAACGTAGAATATTGTAGCATAAGCACATTTCAAGTAAATGTACAATGAATTTTCTACGTTTACAGTACCAGCAGACTTTCTGTTTAAAAAGTACAACGCAACAGCTGAGAATTTCTTTCCACATTCAAAATAAAATATGGAAATAGCAAACAGCTCCCTCTCGCGTGCACAGGCAGCCGCGTATCTATGGGTATTACCATTTCTGTGCAGAAAAAATCTGCTGTAAAACAGACCGGTCTCGGCGGCCAGACCACGTGACGTGTCTACGCCCACAGACGAGGTATAGAATAGACCTATCACCATCGACGAAGTATAGAATAGACCTATCACCTTATGGGACTTCGTGTCACCACCCGAACTGTTTTACCGACCCATAATTTCAGGACTGAATTTAGCGACCTCTGTTCATGAACAGCGCCCAACTCAAGAACTACTCTGAAATGTGTTGAAATACTGAAAGATGTGTGCGTGCTTGTATACGTGTAACTTGTTTAGAGCGAGAGTTTAACATAGAGGGCGGGTTTTCGCTAAGGTACGCTTTGGCTCGGTTTGTCGACTCACGCCGGATTTCTCTCTGAAAATCTATTTCGGGGATCAGGAGCCTATATGGCGTTGAAATATGTCAGTTCTTGAGAACTTATACAAGCTATAAATTGCAAGATTAAATTGTAGTCAGTATTTTACGTGTAATGCAACATTTAACTAATATTTTCACGTGTCGTACGCCGAAAAATATTAAAAATTGACGCTTTATAACTATTGAATGGATTTAAAAAGTATAAAAAACATCTACGATGTAAGTACACGAGGGTAGGTTTCGCTTACGTTAAGATCTGGGCACACATATCAGTTCCGTGTCAGTTCACGTAGAATTCACGTACTCTTCATTACTTTCCTCAATTATTTTACTCCAAGTACTTTCCATTACAGTCAATAAAAATAATCAGAATTATATCAAGTTTGGTGTCATTTTCATACTCATTACTGAATGGCCTATTGCTGACTTTGTCCTTATGCCACTACTCTAGCGTTCATGACCCCCGAGCCGCGTCGTTCGGAAGCTTTTACCTAAGAACCCATCAGGGTCGTAAAAAAAGGTACGCGTTACCGTTCAACCGATTTCAAGAGAGCGTGCAGCGAAAAGGCCAGAATGTCGTGGCCATAGAATTTTAACTTTCTGAGTACAAATACAGTTTCGACACTGAAAGAAAAAGATGAATGAGTATAATGGTCTTGAAACGCTGCAGATTACTACATACATCTGAAGTATTCAGGAGTTACATTTCTTTGGGAAGGGGCAGGGTGTGGTGTATTTTGTGAACAATCAAATCGATTGCAAATTGTTTCTCAATTTATTAATCTATTAACAAGAGCAGCAATAAACAGAAGATGGATAAACATTTCTAACATAATCATTATCTATTCACTGCTCTATCATTTCGTTGCTTGAGATGAAATTTTTATGAAATAAATATATTGGAGAACGGTGACGCAACCACTTCTCCCATCATGCGCCCTAAACATGCAAATTGTTCATCCAAAAACAAATTAAATAGTTTTTTACGATTTTGGAATCCGAGGCTTCGTTCTCGAAATATTAGCGTGGAACTTTTGGGCCGTGTAGTAAAGCTGAAACATCTGAGCGTGACGCAGTAAATGCTCTCACGCACACGCAGGAGGCACGCGTAGATGTAGACCCACACACACACACACAGTAGAGCTGACCGTGCTGATGCAAAACGTGAAAATGGGTAGCGTGGGCTGCTCTACTGTCACAGCCGACTCTACTACTAGCCGTGCTATACAACGTGGCAACACCGCTCACGTGCGGATCGGGAGTCCTATTTTCAATAGTGGAGTTTCGTAGTCAGCATTACAATTATCGTTATTTTGCGATATAAAATTATACTAATATACAGTATTTTTGATTAATTATGTATAAGGAATACATAAATATCATAACTATAGTAAGTAGATATAATACAGGAGTGTATTAATATTCATAAATGTGGTATATGTTATGTGTACTCTCGGAATAGTTTCGTGTTGTGATGCATTATATTTGAAATATTTACAGAGATTTGAAGAAAATAGGAGTGTGAAACAAGTTAAAACCATCTTTGAACCACATTGAAGGATTTACAAATTGATAAAGGTATATATAAGTTAATAGAGACGTGAAATATGTGTAGACAAAATTATTGGTACGAAGCCAAACAGGTTAAGTGCCCGTAGAAAAGAGGTTAACATAATTAGCTATTGAAAGGAACAATTATGCAGTTAAATATAAAATCGTGTTAGAGGGCAGTATTATAATTGTGGAAAATTTTCTCACCACCCTATGGGTATTTACCATGGCACGTTACCTTTTTTTTTATTATAATGGGTTAACTTATATAAAATATGTTTATGATTTTCAGATTGCAAATGTTGAGATTCCAAATTACCATGATCTATTATAGCTTACATTATTGCATATACTTGAATAAATGAGGTTCTGACTTCTTCAGTGGGAACAGAAAGGACCCCTTTTTGTAAGTGATTAAAATATACATCGCCTATAGTTTTACCGTTATCATCCACAATTAATAATCGACATATATTGCAATTTAATTTTTTAGCAACAGAATGGGACCCATAACTGGATATGTATGTTAGCGTCACCAAATTTAAGGGTGAGGTCGAAGGCGGATAGCCCCATGCTGGGGCTATCCTTTAAGGATTTATGGCAGGGACTTAGCCTGTGCGCGGTATCGTTTGAGGGTACGTGAGACTAAACAGACCTGGCGACAGGCGATGGCTGATGACCGCGATGGGTCTCGTAGCTATCGAGTGTCGAAGGATTGGTTATTTAGAGAAGATAAAGACTATGGGAATGGCAATCGGCCCGACGCCGTATTGCCAAAGAATAGGGACTCTGTTCCTGGAGGATCTGGCCACGGAGTGGGGAAGGTTTTGCCTTCTGGTAAGAGGACTGTGATGAACCACACGGCACTTACCCCAGAACTGTCCTGGAGTGTGCTTCCTTAGCATCTTTTCTACCTTCAAGGTTAATTTTTCTAACATGTAAATTTAAATGGAACCATCTACAACCGGAAGAATATTTTCTTGCTGTCCAATTTGTACAAGGTATAGCAACCATTTATTTTTTCGGTAATTCTTCATCTTTGAGGAATAAAAATATAGAATTATAATTATCTTTTAAAGTACCCTTATAATTTCCCTTGCAATTCTTGGCAGGAAGACATGAATTCAGTATGGTAGAAGAAAAGGAAGAAAGCCTAAAAATAAGCGACGCAGAGGAATGTCAACTATGCAACATGAGAAGAAGGGAGACTCTAAAGCATGTTCTGTTTGTATGTCCCCAATATCAACAAAGGCATGCACAAAAAGTTAAGGAAAAAGAGTTCCCTGAAGTATTAAATATTAGGAACATCGAGGAAGCAAAGAATATGTTTTATTTTGTATAGACAGTAAAAAAAAAAGTAAACTAGCACTAATTGAAATGTAATAAGAGTATAAATAATATATAAAGTATAGATATTAGGCTTAAGTATAATGTAACACAGATAAAAGTAAGGATGTAGATAAATGTAGAGAACCAAACAACTTCCTTTGTAATAGGCTATGAGCCTGTAGAACACATAAACATTATTATTATTATTATTATTAATTTCCCTTGATGAATACGTGAAATTTGTAAAAAAATTTATGTAAAACAAAATGTCCAAAAATGCTACAGATTGTATTAAATAAATGTGCTACACACAAAAATAAAGATCTGTAGGGTTAATATAAATAAATAAATCACCTGGATTATTGCTCCGCTTCTGATATTTAGAGGATTTCAGTGTTACATTAATATAAACATCTCTATATTTAAAAGATAAACGGGAAACCGAAAGGCCGGTAGAGGGAGACTGCGTAGCCGGGAGGCCGGTGAGTAGTGAGAGGCTGATACGTAGTGTATATATATATATATCAAAGCCGGACTCTCGCGGTGTTGCCATTTTGCCTTCAGCACGGCTAGTACTAGAGTCGGCTGTGCTACTGTGTGTGTGTGCACCGCCCGCTCAGCTGATTCGGCTTTAAACTGCGGTCCAGAAGATCCACCGCATATGTATACAATTTATGAACACATTCCATTACAACAGAGATGGACCAAAAATTTTTTGAAATAAAAATTTCGTACACAAATTTTTATTTCAAATAATTTTTTGCTCATCTCTGCACTACAATCATGCGCCATCCCGGCGTTCGGAAAGCTGCCAGCGACCGCTGGACAGCAGTGATCCCCGAGCTTCGAAAATTTTGGGATGGTCGCTTTCAAATTCACGTGGCAGAGAGCTATTGGGAATTTCCCGGCCCAGGTAGGCGAGCCGCGCGCTTCGATTTTATTGTCGGTTTACCACTCGCACCCCAGATTACTGTAATGAGGTTTGAAAACAATGTCGACCGGTCTCGTACCCGTCTCAATTTCAATATTTTTAGTTACGGCAGGGTTGACCGGGGCACTATACCCCTGTACGGAGAGACTTTTCGCCATCTGCGTGTAAAAACCACAATAATGGCGCATCGTTCCAAAGAATGGAAAATCTGAATTAAAACCGACATAAAAAAAAAATAAAAATGCACTAAAAAGTAAAAAATAATTTTGTTCCTTATTTACTCTACGACACTCAATTTTGTTTACATCGGCGTCTCATCAGTTGCACTGTGTAAATCTGGCGTTGACTTAAAACAATTGAGTGTCGTAGATTAAATACGGAACAAAATTATTTTTTACTTTTTAGTGCATTTATATTTTTTTGAAGTCGAGAAAATCAGAACAGTACATTCTGAGGTCTGCAAACGCATTGTTGGACGTGGCCGAAGCCGCGACGTCGAGCCCGTCGACATCGACAAAAGAACGAGACGATCGGCGGCCGACGAAGGCAGTCTCCTCAGGAGACTCTTCTGCAGCCGCTCGTATAGGACGGTCTTGTCGAGCACTTTATGTATTTCAAACATTAAATATATTCACTTCGTGCATTCTGAATACCATACTCCCCCCCCCCCCATACTATTCAGTTTCCTCCATCAAATAAAAAAACTTTGATATGAAACATCTTTTTGCTTTTTCAACAGTTAGAAAAATAATAGTGTGTCAAAAATAATATACGAACAAATCGGACATACTGTATAAACTTATTGAAACATCCGAACGTCATTTAACATTAATCAGTTAACATCAGTTAATGAGGAAAATGAATTCCTTTTTCAAAAAATATGTATCCAATATTTTTGGCTACTCTAAAGAATTGCACAATTGCACCAAAATCGGTGTGTACGGGTTTGATATGTCCCTTTTAAATAATATGGTACAGTAGAAGGATATTATTATTATTATTATTATTATTGTCATTATTATTATATGTCTGTATTCTATCGTATAGACCATCATTAATGTATGCGCAAACATATGATGAATAGGTGATTTCAGCAACAGGTGCTCTTAAAAAACATTTAAGCACTCTTTTTACAAATTACGTTATTACAAGCGAATGAAAATTTTTTTGCGTTAAATAAACCGGAATAGGATAGCAAAGTTAAGAAGGCGAATGTGATATCGTTTTATTTTCATCCTTCTTTCTCTTCCGTTGAACCGAATATGTTCATTAGACGATTTTTAAATTGTTACTGTAACAGAAACATTTGTAAATCGCGGGCTTCGACTCTCAAAACATAACCTAGTTTTAGCCGTCCTGAATTCTAATTCCTACCACGCGTAGCGTTACAATCTGTTTCGAGGCTTCACCGGTAACGTTGCATGCGACACTAAAATGGTAAGGGGGTCCTAGGACCCCCCAAACCGGTGACAGAAAAATACATTGGTTGATAGGTCTATTCTATACCTCGTCTGTGCTACGCACTTAACTGACGACTCACGAGATGCCGGGGGCTCCTCCGCCTTGCGGCCACGCTGAACGGCCCCCTCCACACCTACTAAACATTGACGATCGCAGTCGAATTCATCCGTCCCTACACAGACATAAATTATTTATTTAAATAAATGGACTTTTTGAAAATCTGGTGAGTCAGTCATATTTCGCATTCAAAGACACAAAATTCGTCCATTGACACTATTCCCCTATCTCTAATAGTTCTCGAGATATTCCACAAAAATGATTTTTCAACCCTAACTTTGAACGCAGTTTTCACCCCCCCAAATATGAAAACGGGGAAAAAAAACACGTATTTCTTATTTTTCGGTCCTCTATAACATATCCAAAAATCAAAATGATCGGAGGCGGACACCTAAAATACTCTCCTTGTCAGAGGAGACAGTAACGCCGCTAGGAAGCAGAGAGAGAGGACAGTAGGAATCGTCCCACCTTAAGCCGGGGCCAGACCTGAATGAGTATACGCTGAGCAGGCTGAGCGGCGCACGAATATTTTGATGTGGACGGGTGAAACGGTAGCTAGGGCCGCATGCTTCTACGTCAGAAAGGCTGAGCGTGAACGCATATGCTAGTGTGGACGGGTCATTTGTGGTGACTCGGCTCATTCGACCCGACTCGGGGATGCCGGCGAAGGCACATGGCCTGAGCCGACCGTTGTCGGTTTTCTTCCGCACATCAAAGGGAGTTTGGAGTGCATTGCGTTCAGCGTGGAAGATAGAGGCAGAATGTGATACTTTTCTAAAATCCTCGATATCTCGGATTTTCATGATATTGAAATACACATATGGTAGCCCATATGAAATTAGGGAGGGTTAAGTCCTCATTTTTGCAGATTCGAAATTGTTTAAAAAATACAAATCTTCAAAGTTTCCTGCTTTCGGTGATTTTTATGAAACGCCTACAGAAATTAATTTTAATGTCTTAAATTATTGAAGGCATAGACTAAATAAATTTAATCCATTGCTAATATTGATATAAACAGATAATCAAAAATTTAAAAATTACATTTTGAATAATAATAATAATGCAATTAACATATGATAGACTTTAAAGCTCTATTGTACTGAATAATTTGTCTTTCTTTTCTTCACTACACCCTGCATTGTTCTTAATTCATATAGCCAGGCTGACTCGCTGTTGTGTTAAAAAATCACATGAGATTACTCGCGGGGGCAGCAATAAACCTCGTGGAGGGACGCAGGTAGAAAATGAGGTGTCCGCTGCACTGCGCGTGATCCCGCCTGTGACGTCTTCCCTTCGAATTGGAGACTGATCGGCTCGGCTCGCCCAGCAAAATTGACGAGCTAGACGAGGCGTGCCGGCTCGCGGAGCTACGACCCGTCTGATTCCACCTAAAGATAGTGGAAATATTAGCCTCCTTTTCGGCCGCGTCCAGATCTGAATAGAACCCCGAACCGAACGCCACTTGAAACTCCCTAATGCCCCCGTTCCTACGTGTGGAACGTATATTTCTAGCGATCTTCTTCGCCAGTTTCGACAGAGTCTCGTGGTTCGCGACAGCTAAAGATTGAAGGACAGAGAGTGTTTGGAGTAGTGCAGACGAAAGGATTGCCTGCCATATAACACCGAGGAAGGGACCTCGGGACCCTCGACCAAAGGAAGGTCAGGCTCGCCGCGATGTTCGGGCTCTTCACAGCCGATGTTGGTGAAATCCCAGACCATCAAAGGAATGGCTCACCCACATGGGGTAAACAACTGTAGTGGTGCATCCCTGCCCCTCACACCACCATGACTTGTTGTCGTCCTTACAATTGGGGGTGTCAAGTAGTTTAAAGAAGCAAGACAAGGTGGTAATAAACGAAGAGTGTCCCACAGACCTTTCCAATGTACCTACGCCTACGGGATATGGAAGGGATGCCGATGGATTCCTTATATTTTTCCGATGAAAATCATTCCAAATTTCATATAAATCCGACTATTTTTAACGAATTCAGCTTGAAATGATATAAAACAATTTTTCCTGAAATTTCCTTTATTATGGTCTGAATTACATTGTTCTTGGTGTCAGTTTCATCAGCGAAACATAAGGAATAAATTGACGTCGTTTTCGCAAAGATGTGATGAGAAATGCGGAACTCTTGAATATTTCTGAATTTTTAATGGTATTCCAACCGTTTGAAGGATCGAAACCCATCAAATTCGGTGAGGCACTGCAGGGGGTTGTCCTAGCCACGGAGTACCAGGTGGCAACTCTTTGACACGCGTCGGTGGACAATCACTCTGTATTGGTAAACGGGATGACTCGGAGGGTTGAGCTGTATGTTTATTTAGCTAACTATGTAGCACACCATCTTTACGACTGCGGAGTGGGCTAAGTTAAGCACAGAAGTTGGTGAAGAAAGATACAATGGCACTTTCGACCCCTCCGCATGCGTCATTCATGCGCGCTCAGCCTGCTCAGCGTATACGCATTCAGGTCTGGCCCCGGCTTTAGCTGAAGGCGCAGCGTTGGAGGGAGAACCGAAACATGTGTTTCAGGAGTACATTTCCCCTACTTGGGAAGGCCTGCTCTAGGGCAGGGCTGGGCAACCCGCGGCCCGTTCCCCGACTTACCTGCTCTGCTGGGCTGCAGGAGAACGACTCCAACTATACTCTTTTCACTCCTACACTACACTGTACTGGTGGGTGGTGACTCGCAGGAGTCGCGGGCAGAGTTCGGTGGGCCGACACTTAGTGTTACCAGATCAAGGACGGGTACTGTGCCCCGATGGAAAGAAGATACTTGAGAAACTCTAGAGTCTAAATGGCTTATCCTATGGAGGTAGGGCACACGTATTGCCGCTATTGGCCGACGTGACACCATCGCTGAATCGGTCAGTAGCATCGCGTGACGAAGAGAGCGAGCGAAACACACAGAGTTCGAAAGAAACAGAGCTATATCCGCGGATCGGACGAAAAGCAATAGCGTAGGATATATTCCATCACGACTAAATATAATATGATCAGTATTAAATAAATTGCGTAGACGACTCATCGCAAATTTACTAATTAGCTAGCTAAATTCCTATTCATTGATCCGATTCCTTTCGGTTATCAATTTTTACAAAATCAAGCGTTTAACAACATTGCGCTGGAATTGCACACCTAGGAGAAGGGAGAAACGAGAAGTTCATTTATTCAAACATCCGTTTCCAAGAGGGTATCGATTAGTTTATAATCTTGAAGTCTCCTCATTAAAAGAATCTCTAACTATTTTCAAACACCTCGGACTTGTGCGAACTTCACTTTGTCTCCCCTTCCTATTACAGTCGTGCGATCCGATTCAAACTTCGCGCTTCTGAAGTTTATACTACACGCCGCTAGACGGGAGTCGCAACACTTCCCTCCTTATACAAAAGGTGTTTTCCAAAAATACGTTTATCAAATTTGATTTTAATTCCTAATATAAGCTATAGATAAACTTCTTATAGTGAAGCTTTCCTGAGCCTCCCCTCCTGGCCTTCTCCACGGTAGCCAAGCTACTCGGTCCACCCGGGTTCCCGCGAAGAATGCGATTTGAAAGACGTTACAGAATGTTCGCTGTGTTACAATTTGCTATAATTTTGTCTCCATGACACGACGTCTCCAGATTTATTCTGGGTAATACATGAAATTTTAATTATAAACTAACGTGGCATCGAGTTCACAAACAAATGGAATAAAGTGATCTTAACTTATACCAAGGTGATGTAGCACATTAAAACAATAAAGGAATACAAAAATGGTACTATGATGAAGGTAAGTATTTTTAAGGAATCTAATCTTACGCATGTTAATTTTGCCTATTTCTACATTCAAATTATCAAACATTCTAATAATTTTGTAAACTGCTAACCAGCTAGAATCGAGTTTAGATGTTTTTGGTTCTCTGAACAAATATACATCATCTCTTACAGAAAATTTATAAGAACTGACCCTTCTACCATAATATAATTTGCATTTCTACTTTGCCCCTTTCAGATTTGTCGCTGCCACAGCCTGGGTTGTGTTTATCTTTAAAAATAAGTCATGCAAATGATCAACAAACGTTCATGGAATTTGTTTAACAACTTCCGGGGAATATAGCCTTTACGCCAAATACAAATTCACGTGGAAGAATTTACGAATACCTAATGGCCACCGATGGTGAATTCATAAAATTCTTTATGGAAGAATTGGAGCCTAGATGTAAGTGGAGCTATAACTTCATTGGCGTGAGCCGTAATTGCATATTCTAAGCTATTTGATTCCTGTTTTAGAAGACATTCCACAAAATCCCAACTAACATGCTCGATATTATTGTTGTATTTGGAAGTGCTAACTATTTTGACATTCAAGGTATCCATAAGGTGTTTGAAGGAAATTACTGAAGATTTAAGATGGTCCTGGCTTACTGATTTTTCTGGACGTGACTTTACAAAAGATGAAGGTAAGAAATTTTATGTTGACAAAAACCATTGTTCCTATGACATTGGTGTTATATTATTTAATCTGTTTCGAGTGAAAATTCATTATAAATTAACAAATCTTTAGTGGCTTGAGATGACTTCATATTAGAGGGAGAGGAGGAAAAAGAAAACGAATAAAATTATCCTTGCACATATGGAGGTAATCCCTAGAGTAAATAATATTAATAAGAAAAGAACAATGAATGGCATTAATGAAATCGTCTTTGTCATTAAAACTCTATTATTACTTTGTTCAACTAGGTCACCATTTCCTGAGGTCATTTCAACGGAGGATCGTGTCTCATCGTCTACGAACTTGGTCTCAAATAAAAGCCGGCATCTTTCAGCCTCTAAAATTGGCTCCTCAGCCCCTAACCAGACACAAGCCGTGGGTGCCAGGCCGTGGACCTGGGCGGGGTGCTTAAAGCCTATCCGATGTCCCAGGTCAGACGTATCCCGCTCACCCAGAGGTACGTGGGCTGCCCCTAGCGGGTTCTGTGGCGGGGTGCCTTTAAAATCAGCCTTTCCGATGTCCAACAGACAGCCGGGTCGAAGCTCATCCACACGACCTCTCAAGAACGATCCTCCAACCACTACATTTTTAGTTGGGACTCCGCCTCGTTTAGATATTTCTGTCGTAAGAGAAGGTGACATCTCTTCGTCTGCAGTAAAGTAAGCGTCGCTGTCAATTGAACTGTCGTCTGAGTGCTCAATCTCAATGAAGACCTCAGGTGGACCGTTAAAATTTGTTTCATGGGCAAGGAAGATGGTAACTATTACCTTTCCATTATTTTCCCATATTCTATTACAGTCTGTATTCTCTACTTTTCAGAATCTGCAAGTGGCAAATCGTCGGCGCCTACGACAACCCTTTGCAGACGCTTAGAAGAGGAGATGTCTGTAGAGTCCGTCTTAGTACAGTTAGATGTGCGATTTATGGTTTTCAAGTCTGTTCAAAATACTTTACATCTGTGAGAACGGATTTTGAAGATGAAAAGGTCTTGAATAGTCAACCAATTCTGACTCTGACTCTATCTTTCTGGCAATAATAATAGCAGTTTCGAGATCAGGTAAAATTTTTTTGCTCTCCTTCTGTATTCGAATAGAATCGCGCGGTTTAATTCCAAAGGTCCTTAATATAACTGATTATTGCCGTGTTCCTTAATAAGTCGTTAACACCAACAACTTGTTCTGTATTATACGCGTCCCTGGTGGTCTCTAATACACTATTTAGCATTTCGTTGATTCGCGCTCCGAAAATCTTTACCGTTTCATTTTTACCCTGGTGCAAATTCATTAATTCAGCATTCAAACTATGGACATTAAATGACTGCGCGAGAATCTTTTTTAGGAAATAAACCAATTCGTTTAAAGTTTCAGGCTCTTGTCGATTCGACAACGCTAAATTGGCGTGTCCCTCGATCCTACCCCGAATTAGGAAATGACTCTTCCGATCATCAGGCTTTACCTTGACGTTAATTAAGTTGCATTGTTAATAAATTGGATTAACGAGTCGGACTCCCCATCAAACTTTGGAATTGAATCCCTCACCAGTTCTAACGAGAAATAAGATTTAGGAACAGAATTCGCTAATTCAGATGATTTTTGGCAAGGAACTACACTCAAGCAAGGTGACCCATTACTTAGTTCGGACAAATTAATGACAGTTGGATCCAGTCGTGTCGGCAAAAGTTTAGTTCGCGCAACTGTGACTCATCACCGGGAATTTCTAAATTAGCAGCAACAACCGTGGCTGGGCAGGGCAAAATATTTAATGTTTGAGATTATGAGAACGTAATAGGGTGCTCTATTTGCATTGTTTCAGCAAATACATCCTCGATTTCGGGTACCCGTACGCTACTCGAATGTAATTGTCGTCCCTTTCGTTTTGGCAATTCCTTACTTCTACGCGGCATTTTCGCAGTGTAAATACAGAACTCTTATTAACTAATAGCTAACACAACGTGACGATAATTACAACACACTAAATTAACAATAGAACCATAAGCTGGATATTTTAATTTAACTTCAATCTCTCACGCAATTGCAGACGAGTGCTCGATGCCGCCTTCGTTGTCTGGTTGATCTCAGCGAAGAAGGTCCTCTGGCCGAGTGCGTGTGGCTTCAGGGAAAACTGGTACGGTCGTCCGAAGTCACTTCCCTCTGGCATTCGCCCGTGTTCCTGGGGAAACCGTCCAAAAACCCAAGACAAAGGGACTGCACAAACTGGCCAACGACTGCTCCTTTGAATCCTGCGTTCACGAGCCGGCGAATTTGAAGAATCCCACCGCTGTCACCAATTTTGTTGCGTGGGCGGCTGGTTCCTCTCGATCCTTCGTAGGGAATTCGGCGGGGAACGATGCCCGTGGAGTGCTAAGGCACTCTGCTCCTTAGACGCGGATTATTTGAGAGCTAAGTATAATGAAACTAGTAACAAGAACTGAATAAAACGATTGAAACACAATAAACTTATAAATTTAATGAAGAGAATAAACGATTTGTACACAATATCAATTCTGAGAACTTTTATTAATGCGACTGCTCGTTACTGCTTTCGAGGCTCGAGTGACGCTTCCAGAAGGTCCTTCGCTTTACCTCTTGTTAATTACAAAAATGGCTTAGTTACCAAGAGCCAATCGCAAATTTACTAATTAGCTAGCTAAATTCCTATTCGTTGATCCGATTCCTTTCGGTTATCAACTTTACAAAATCAAGCGTTTAACAACATTGCGCTGGAATTGCACACCTAGGAGAAAGGAGAAACGAGAAGTTCATTTATTCAAACATCCGTTTCCAAGAGGGTATCGATTAGTTTATAATCTTGAAGTCCCCTCATTAAAAGAATCTCTAACTATTTTCAAACACCTCGGACTTGTGCGAACTTCACTTTGTCTTCCCTTCCTATTACAGTCGTGCGATCCGATTCAAACTTCGCGCTTCTGAAGTTTATACTACACGCCGCTAGACGGGAGTCGCATCAGTATAATAGGCCGTTTTTAAGGCCGGTATTCATAGTCGTTACTTATTCTTAAGCAAATGCAAAGAGTAGGTATAATAAGAGGCGTCAGTGACGCTGGCATATGTTGGCACTACCGTTCGAGTAGAATGACGTAGTATTCCGACACGTACGTGTATGTGTGTACGGTCAATGATTTCGTACGCATCGTTAGTTTTCGCGTCGTTATCTTCGGTAGAATGGAGGGTGAAGTGAAGATTATCGTAAAATGGAGTGGAAAGGAGTACGAGATCCCGGACATACAGCAGGAGGACACGGTCCTGTCCCTGAAAGAGCGCATACACAAGGAAACCGGTGTTCTACCGGAACGTCAGAAGCTGCTGAATCTGAAGTTCAAAGGTTATGTTTTGAATTGGTTCTCTGTCTTTCTCACTCATCAATTTGCAGGATCGATCTCCAAGCAACACGCTCGAACGATTCCCTTCCCACTCCTGAGCTATTGCGTGCATTGAATGTTCGATCAAGTGTCTATAGAGTTTCTCTCTTCACCAGGCAAAGCAGCTCAGAATGAGGACCTGATAGGAAAGCTGGGCCTGAGACCAGGGTTCAAGCTGATGCTTATGGGCTCTCGCGAGGAAGACATCGCGGAAGTAAGTCACGCGCCCAAGGATATGCCCGACGTGGTAAACGACTTAGATATCGAGGAGGAGGAGGTTGAGATTGAGAACGCGGAGGTGTATCTCTCCAAGATCCAGAAGAGAATCGATCATTACATCATCGTGGAATTAAACCCACTTAGAGAAGGGAAGAAGCTTCTGGTGTTGGACATAGATTACACCCTGTTCGATCATAGATCCACTGCGGAGACCGGGGTAGAATTAATGCGCCCCTACCTGCACGAGTTTCTGATGCAGGCATACAAGGAGTATGACATAGTTATCTGGTCGGCAACCAGTATGAGGTGGATCAACGAGAAGATGAAACTGCTCGGTGTTTCGACCCATCCGCATTATAAGATAGCCTTTCATCTTGATTCCTTAGCTATGATCTCTGTTCATACGCCAAAGTATGGCTTGGTCGGCGTGAAACCGCTCGGTATCATTTGGGGAAAATATAAACAGTTCTCTGCTAAAAATACGATAATGTTCGATGATATCAGGAGGAATTTCATCATGAACCCACAGTCGGGATTGAGAATAAAACCTTTCAGGCATGCGCACATCACCAGGAGTAAAGACAGGGAGCTGTTAAAGTTATCCGAGTATTTAAGATTAATAGCCAAACTTGATGATTTTCAGACCCTTAACCATAGGAAATGGGAGGAATATAAAGCTAAGAAGTCTAAACAGGAGAGAAGGGGCGAGGCGAACAACGACGAATAAAGCTTCTCGGAATGTTAAATAATTGTTAAATTTTATCGACTTTCCCGCTATTCGAGAGACAAGGAACTTAGAACGCGCCATTACGGTGCCACGAGATAAAAACGTTCTACACGTATTTGTATAACTTATCCACGTATAAATCCTGTATAAAGAAGAACATGTAAAAAGAGAACATCCTTTAGATATTCTTCCATGGATTTCGGTACATGATGATACTAATCGTTATTAACAGTGCTTAAAAATTTCAAGCTATGCCTCGTAAATCTGCATATTTTCACACGCCTCTTTGTATTTATTATGTACTTATGAGTTATACGAATCATGTACAAAACATGTAATCGAGGATTATCTGAATAAAGCCTTTGTATTTAAAAGAATCGAACGTTCACCTACCCCTTCTATTCCTCCCCCTAATGCTACTATACCGTGCACAACATTCAAATAAATGGGTCGGAATAACTAGGGCGTGCTCGATTAATCCGAGAAACCAGCGTTCCAACTACAAATTGCAGAAGCATAACGAAGTCTAAAGAGTCGCGAAGATTCTCTGTATTCTCGTCGATTCAAATGGCAAATGATAAGGCGCCGAACAATGTCGTTCTCTATTCGATCTTCTTTTCGATGCTCTTTGATCGAAAATGGGTATAGTTGGTGCAACGGGATTATTGTTACTTTAATATAGTAGCAAGATGGCGAAGTGTCCGTCGTAGGCGGACTTTCGTTGGGAGAGCTGACGTTACACATGCTGCCTGGAAATCATCGTGCCGCGAAAAAGTCAGAAGAATGGAGCTGTTCCGCACTGACACGCACTTTATTTTCGTGAAAGAGGGGTACAGCCTTTGGTGCGACAAGTACACGGGCGAATTTTCTGCGAAATCGGGTGGGTAGGCGCTTGCATCTGACAGGAGTGCATATACGTGCAGTAACACGTTGCAATTCTCTGTTCAACGTTTTCACTTACAATCTCTTTATTCTTGCAAGAACATTGCCGAGATACTTTTCACGTTCCCTTGCTCTGTGGTCGAAATTTTATGGGAACACCTGACAGCAAGAAGATTCATATCGGTTGATAATTGAATTATTCTTACTGAAAACGTAAAACCGAGAGAATGCCTTAAAAGGCAATAGCATATGTATTGTTTTGCGATACCTATAGTTCATAAATTATGTAAATGCGTGAAAGGCGTAGCGTTAACTAATAGCGTTAGTTAAGGAGGAGACTGTACGGTTTAAGATTTCATCTAACTTGTCAATGTTTTTGTGGCGCATGTGTTAATCATGCATTGCTTTGTAGATTGGGAGTGGGCCTCTGCGAACGATTTAGAATGCCTGGGAATATTTTACGGGATAGTTGGAAAGATAGACGATGAGGTTAGTATATATATATATATATTATATGCCGTATAAATTGGGTTAACTGCTAAGTTAAATATGGGAATTATTTGGGCGGGACTGATTTTCAGGAGGTGGCGCTTCATACAATTACGATAGAACTTCACTTAGGTAAGTTCGTTTAATCGTTCAATTGTATTACGCGCCTCCTCCTTCAATCACCTCGTAGATGTTTAAAGATATACGGCAGCAAGCATATGCATAGATATATATATATATATCTATATATATATAAAATATATATAAAACACACCGTAGGCGATCATGCATGCTCCTGCGAACATTAACATTTATAAGAAAATGTTGGCACAGTGATACTAAACTGCTAAACGAAGAAGTTCAATATATTTAAGAGTTTTACAAGCAAATTCAAACGTCCGTCACGTACAACGTTCGATTTGTTACTGCTCGTTAGCAACATATATGATAAGAGCATCAATTACATAATTACATTCATAGTAGCATTCAGTGTATAGCAAGAACATTAATTACATTTATAGTGATATTCAATGCACAGCTGACTTCACTTCGCTCGCCAAACTTTAATACCCAACACCATGAAGTAAGAGTAAGGAGACTCATCTGCCTAGATTGAAAGTGGTCACAAAAAATGTTCCGTATAGCGTGATGTTCGCCAAATGGAATAACTTGGACTTTGTCGTCGCCATCTTGAAATTGTAAATGACAGGTGATGAGACAAAAAGGTTAGGAATACATGGTTACATTACAGGAGATGTGCATACACACATATCCGAAAAACATAAAATACTGTACGGATGGTGCAATAAATACTACTATTGCTTAGTTACAGTAGGACGTGTGAATTTGAAAAAGTGAAAGGAAAGTGATAATATAATTTTTTAAAAGAAAAATTTCGTAACCTACAGTGCAAGTAAAATAATCATTATATAAGTAAAAGAAAACGTATATATATATAAAGTAAATTTAAAAGAAATAAATTTTATAGTAACAACTACGTTTACATTAATTAAAGTTAATATAATTAAATATATTACAGAGAGAAGAACACTGGAAAAAATATTTTTGAATGCATATCTATAGAGGCATATAATCAATATTCAACAAAATTAAAATGGAAATGAATATATACATTGTTGCAGAGAAAAAGTAACAATATTGAAAGGTATAATAATATATATTTTTTTGTGCATCGCAGAGTTACAAAAGAACTACCCTGATAACCAGATCTGAAGCGCAGAGCCTGACGTCAGATCCGTAGTCATCTGTGTCCGCATTAGGCTGCGGTCTGAGGTACAGAGCCAGACATCAGGACCTGACGTCAGATTGGCAGCAGATTCACATCAGATCCTGCCGTTCGCCTGACACGTGTAACAGCGCCATCTGTGGGCCAGAATTTTCAATCCATTCGCTATCCGTGACGTCACATGCCCGTCCCTTTCCTTACATAACCATCAAGCAGATTCCTATATTAAATAATTAATTCTACTTATTTAACAAAGTATTTATTTTTTATTAATATACAGGATCGATGATTGATACAATTTTTACAAAATAAGTTGCGCATATAAATACAAAGAGGGACTTTATACATTTAAATTTGAAAATCCACGTCCCGTAACCACTGGTACCTAGTAGGGGCGATATTAGAAAATTCCATTGAATATTTTGCATGTCCTTTTGTGGAAAAGCATCATATTTCCTGTTGTGTTAGCGCTGAAAACAAACACAATATTAGTATAAAATTAAACGTAACATATGAATAAACAGGATACATGCGATACTTACATCAGCTCCATCTCCACACAGTACACATCCTAGGCGATCATGCATGCTCCTGCGAACATTAACATCTATAAGAAAACATATGTTAAATTATTATCTACTAAACAAGACACTAAACATTCGCACTTCGCACATAACCATACTTTTCTGTCTTGCAGATGATGTGAATTTCGATTTCCGCGACGTAGATAATGGGAAATTATTCAATTTCATGATTACCTTCGCCTTCTGGATAAGTCGAGATGATTTGTCTGGATTCCTATTTATAGGAATCTGCTTGATGGTTATGTAAGGGAAGGGACGGGCATGTGACGTCACGGATAGCGAATGGATTGAAAATTCTGGCCCACAGATGGCGCTGTTACACGTGTCAGGCGAACGGCAGGATCTGATGTGAATCTGCTGCCAATCTGACGTCAGGCCCTGATGTCAGGCTCTGTACCTCAGACCCATGAAGTAAGAGTAAGGAGACTCATCTCTATATCCCAAACAGAAAAAAAGTGGTCATGAAAAATGTTCCGTATAACGGGATGTTCGCCAAATGGAAGAACTTGGACTTTGTCGTCGCCATCTTGCATATTAGTCTCATAATATACGTTATGTGCAGTGTGGTACAGTATGTTCTTTCTAACCAAGCAGGCAAACAAAAATGATGATAGTGAACGAGAAAAAATAAAAGAAAAAAGAAAAAGTTCAAAATTAGTTACAATAAATGAGCCACATATTACAAATGTGAATCCTCAAGTTAATGAAATAAATGCAGTTGAAACTGTTATACAAATGAAACTAAAGAGAAAAAGGATACCGGCTAAAAAGACTAAAAACAAGTAAAAACAACTTGGTTATTATTTCATATTTTTTATATTTTGTTGTACTTATTAAAAATGTTCATTTTATAAAATAAAAAATATAATTTTACTTTTTGATACAATATATGTCGTCTTCATTTCAATTTCTGCCTTTATATAATAATACAACAATTCATATACTGCATTCAATTGAAGGGCGCTCGTAGACTTTTTTTCAGGAGGGGGCAACTTTGGGGTAACAGTGATGAAAAATATAGTAATGAAAAACTAGTAGCCCGCTTGCTTTTTTGAACTCATTTAATTAAAAATTAAAAAGAAATTTAAAAATATCTAGAGACGCGGTAGCGTCTCGACGCCAAGTACAGGAAAGAAAGTACAGGAAAGAAAAAGACACCCTATATATGGCGACTGTCGCTACTGCTTATCATTTACTCGTCGCCCGGCTAATCCAACCTAACCTGAAACTTATTTCATTAATATCTCATGACGCTTGCAATATTTTCTAAATTTAAAGGCATTTTTCTTATGTAAACCGCATATAAGCTTTGGAATGAGACCAATTTCAATAAAATCGGTCCACGCATAACAGAGATATGATAATATCGTCTCATGGATCAGTCGGAATGTTAAGATTCTTCTTCTTCTTCTTCTTCTGATTCTTCTAGAAATTTTTCGTCAAACATAATACGTATACGCGTTACACGCACACCTTCAGTCAAAACAAAACTAACACATGTTTCGTTCTTCTACGTATATACGTGTTACACGCACACCTTCAGCCAAAACGAAACTAACACATGTTTCGTTCTTCGTTCGACTCTCGGGATTATTCGGCAGGGATCGTCGTCCGTCATTGTACAAACTATTTTTTAAATACATTGAACTTTATAACCTACCAATCTTAACCTCCAAGTGTCAAATAATGTAAGTTGTCCAAATTTGAGATGTCAGGAGTTTTTACACTAAATAGGAGACGGAATTATTGTCTCAATTAACAAGGTAAGTCGCCAAATTTATTTAATAGATTTTTTATGTAGAGTCGCAGACTTGGAAGTTGTCCGGAGAAGGTTCGACAGAGAAGCACCTTCTTTCGCATAAGTTTCTAGAAATTTGTACCATGCTTGTACAAAATAATATATTGTAGTAAAAAATTGCATTGAATTTAAATTGCCAGATATTTGTATTTGTATACCAGCAATTTAGAGTTTTTATTTTATGTAAAGGTTATTATATTATAGAAATGAAGGGGACGTACAGGACTTCGATAAAAATGAAGGAGACGCACAGGCTTGGATAGTACAATTGAAGGGGACGCACAGGCTTGGATGGATAGAAATGAAGGGAATGCACAGGCGTGGAGGTTGTCCGGAGAAGATTAAATAGATAGACAGAGCATCTTGTTTCGCACAAGTTTCTGGAACTTTGTCAAATAAGGTAAATCGACAAAATTTGTTTAAAGACATAGCATTAAGAATTATTAAGAAAATAGATTATGGTGGTCTGCTTGCAATGTAAAGCAAGTCACATTAGTGAAGAAAGTACACTGAAAACACATCTCCGTTAATGCTTTTCAATCTTTTGTGAAAGACATTCGTAATACTTTAATTAATAAAATCCAAAGTAGTTGTCACGCTATTCATTAATTCATTAATTTTTTAGATTCCCATTATTTAAAATCACCAATAAACATACTAAATAAATTAGTTTCATTCCAACACCAATACATTGTGCGTTAAAAATATTGGATCTCCGCGTTCATTTCGCTGAATTATTACCATTAGCATTTAAATTTCCTGCAACAAGACTTTCTGCCATACGCTCGCACCTCCTTCGGACACATTATTTAGTCTCTACACTCACTAAAGCAAAAGGCCACTCTATTTCTATATATAATAAGTTCTACGTTAAGTTGTAACTAAAATAACTAAAATGTGGATTTTATATATATTTACAGATAATCAAAGCAGAAGATGATGCAGTATGATCTACGGCAGAGAAAAAAATTTATTGTGACATAGTATTATATTAATTATATTAATTAAACGATTTTATTCAGCTGCAATCCTCTATTTGCTTCTTGTAAGTTTGGTTCATATCAGAAAACTCAAATTTAAACCAATTCCACCAATTCAATCATCATCTTGAAGCATTGCAGGTGTGCATAGTTTCTATTATGTAGAATTTATCTTTAATTCTATCCCGTCATAAGACTGTTTATTAGGGTGGACCTTAGTTACTCTTGTCGAAATATAATTTTGAGATTTTTGACGGGGTCACTCCCCAAGGATTATGCCACTGGGAGAAAAAATAATGTGTGCAAAATTTGAAATTGATCGGAGAACGAGAAACTGTGCCTCATCGCATTTGAAATTTTTTATTTTCGTAACTCGTTTTTCTTCGTTGTAGTATATCGTTAATATACATTTTTATATATCGTTATCTTTTTACGCTCTGTAATAATATAGAATCAAAGTATAAGATTACACAAAAAAATCATGACCTTGAAATCTCAAAAAATGAACCATCAAAAAATACTTTTTTCGTTGGCATTATATTTATGTTGTCAAACAGTATAATTTTCGTCTAAAATTTTTTTTGGATAATTATAAATAACTGATTAAAGGGAAAACTACATCCGAAATGCACCAATTTTTGCAGATATTTTTCAATTTATTTTAAAAACTAGGGCTCTAGAAGAAAATTCACCATTGCACGTGATGCAACAGACATTTTCCCCCCGGAAAACACCAACAAAAGTGGTAAGTCACGGTTTGTTTTCAATACAGAAGGCAACAGCGGCGGGCGTATCCATTGCCGCTCACCGACAGAATCGCTTACACGCGCGCGACTACCACTGTCGGCGCCATACGTTTTGCCAAACTATTTCGCTCAGTTATTGAAAACGAAATGTGACATACCACTTTTGTTAATGTTTTCCGAAGGAAAAATGTCTGCTGCATCGCGTGGAGTAGTCAGATTTTCTTCTAGACTCTTAGTTTTTAAAATAAATTGACAGATATCTGCAAAAATTGTTGCGTTTCGGGTGCATTTTTTCTTTGATCGTGGTTTAAATATATTTAAATAGTAATAATGCAATAATAACTTATATCGTTGTGTTCCCGAAGGTTTATAAAATAATTTTGACGGAACAAGCAACCGAATAACTATTACTATTTCGATACGCAAGACGTTCAAGTTGAAAATTTGCATTTTTTTTTAAAATAAACTAATTTTTCGAAAACGGAGGATGTTGGCGAAAAACGGTTTGCGAATTCGTATTCAGCGTACGAAAATTTATAAGAAACGTGTATTGAATGTTACAAGTCCAGATGGCTGTTGAATAGTTACAATTGAACTTTTGCATGAGTTTGACTGCTCGTTCGGCCGAATCGTTTACTGCTAAATTATTTACTATATTTAATCCAATATTATAATTGGGATCACTTTTCCATTCTAGAGAATCCATATTTATAAAATCTGTTGGAACAGTGTATTCTTAACGAAAGTATCGGTTATTTCATTAAAATTTTGAAATCTTTTATTTATATATATATGAAAAAAATTCCTTAGACAAAAGTTGTACTGTTTGACATGGTAAAAATAATTACAACGAAAGATGTTTTTTTACGGTAAATTTACGAGATTTCAAGGTCATAATTTTTCAAGTAATCTTATACTTTGATTCTATATTATTACAGAGTGTAAAAAGACAAATTCAACCATATATAAACATGTATATTAACGATATACTACAATGGAGAAAAACGATTACAAAAAAAATTCAAATGCGATGAGACCCGGTTTCCCGTCTTCCGGTCGATTTCAAATTTTCCACTTTTTTTCCCCCCAATAAAAATTATCTAAAGTCTGCCCCTACTATGCCAATTATCTTTGTAAAAAGAAGTGAGATCCCCATAAAAAAACTTCAAAAAGTAAAAAAATTACGCCAAGTACATGAAAAATCAAATATATCACAAAAAATAGAAGGTAATAATAAAATCACAAAAAAATAGAAGACAATATACAATCCCCCAAAAAATAGAACAAAATATATAATCACAAAAATAGAAGATAATACACAAAAAAATAGAACAAAATATACAATCACAAAAAAATAGAAGATTATAATAATTACAAAATAAAAAAAAGGTGTGAAATCAAAATGAGCTGCAAGTACATAAAGGTACTTTCCAACTGCGCTTAAGATGACACAACTACATATACACAGCTAAAATGCTGTGATCATACATTCCATTACTCATATCGCGGACATTTTTTAATTAATCCGTCAAAAAGAATCCCATTTAAAAAAAATTGTCGTAAATTAATAACTTTACAAAATTAATAATATACAAAAATTACGCCAATTATAAGAATGGCTATTATACAAAGACAAAATTGTATTAAATAATATTAAGCAGACATATTTTTATACAAGTAAATATTTTAATACGAATAAATATTTTATTCAAAATACTTGGCGCTGCACTCCGAATTGGAGTTGCTAAACTGAAATAAATATATATAAATTGCATTAATCTTTTTCTTTCTTTCTTGTGCGTGCTTTCGTGAATGTGTGTATGTGTGCGGGTGCATATGCTACGTATGATATTAGAGTTAAATATATGTAGAATAGATCTGACTGCGTTTCTAATATGTATATGTATATATATGTTTATGTATTTTAGATTGTAAGGGAGTTATTATAAATTATTAGTACTACTAAAACAATTAACATTTTTTCGGTTCCGCAGCGCCAAGTATTTTGAATAAAATATTTATTCGTATTAAAATATTTACTTGTATAAAAATATGTCTGCTTAATATTATTTAATACAATTTTGTCTTTGTATAATAGCCATTCTTATAATTGGCGTAATTTTTGTATATTATTAATTTTGTAAAGATATTAATTTACGACAATTTTTTTTAAATGGGATTCTTTTTGACGGATTAATTAAAAAATGTCCGCGATATGAGTAATGGAATGTATGATCACAGCATTTTAGCTGTGTATATGTAGTTGTGTCATCTTAAGCGCAGTTGGAAAGTACCTTTATGTACTTGCAGCTCATTTTGATTTCACACCTTTTTTTTATTTTGTAATTATTATAATCTTCTATTTTTTTGTGATTGTATATTTTGTTCTATTTTTTTGTGTATTATCTTCTATTTTTGTGATTATATATTTTGTTCTATTTTTTGGGGGATTGTATATTGTCTTCTATTTTTTTGTGATTTTATTATTACCTTCTATTTTTTGTGATAGACTTTTAGTATGAACTTAATAAAGATCAATTTTAAAAAAAAAAACCGGTTTATAAAGCCAGGGAGCTTTTGCACCCCCCTCCAGTCATCCATGATCCAATTATATAATAAAAATCCACACATTTATATACACACTCAAATATATATACATAATTCATAATTGATTAGCCTGATATCTCATATGGTACTGTTTATATCGCATAAATAACAATAAGATTTTAAAATATTATATGAATTAAAGTATCAAAATATCTATTACATATTACAATCAAATTTAAACTGCCCTCGCTTAATAAATATCTCATGATTTTTAGAATTCATCAAGAATTTTTAAAAATTCATTTAATTCCTCGATATTAACGATTACAAAAAATTTTGAAAAAGGATGAATTTTATCATCTATATAAATATTAACCTGTCCATTTTGCAAAAAAGCAATTCTTTTTCTTACACTATAATCACTTTCTACTTTTTGAAAAGCAAAAAACATTTCATTTCCTTTTGAATAACTCCATTCGGCAGAAGGAAGTGTACACAACTTTAAATTTTCTTGCAAGTATTTAAAATTATTGTGTCCCATAATTTTTAGTTATTGATTTTTTGGGGGGTTACTTACCCTGATAACCATCTGTTACCAATCTGACGTCAGATTGGCAGCAGGGTCTGCCATGAGAGCGCAGAGCCTGACGTCAGATCCGTAGTCATCTGTGTCCGCATTAGGCTGCGGTCTGAGCATGAAGTAAGAGTAAGGAGACTCATCTGCCTAGATTGAAAGTGGTCACAAAAAATGTTCCGTATAGCGTGATGTTCGCCAAATGGAATAACTTGGACTTTGTCGTCGCCATCTTGAAATTGTAAATGACAGGTGATGAGACAAAAAGGTTAGGAATACATGGTTACATTACAGGTGATGTGCATACACACATATCCGAAAAACATAAAATACTGTACGGATGGTGCAATAAATACTACTATTGCTTAGTTACAGTAGGACGTGTGAATTTGAAAAAGTGAAAGGAAAGTGATAATATAATTTTTTAAAAGAAAAATTTCGTAACCTACAGTGCAAGTAAAATAATCATTATATAAGTAAAAGAAAACGTATATATATATAAAGTAAATTTAAAAGAAATAAATTTTATAGTAACAACTACGTTTACATTAATTAAAGTTAATATAATTAAATATATTACAGAGAGAAGAACACTGGAAAAAATATTTTTGAATGCATATCTATAGAGGCATATAATCAATATTCAACAAAATTAAAATGGAAATGAATATATACATTGTTGCAGAGAAAAAGTAACAATATTGAAAGGTATAATAATATATATTTTTTTGTGCATCGCAGAGTTACAAAAGAACTACCCTGATAACCAGATCTGAAGCGCAGAGCCTGACGTCAGATCCGTAGTCATCTGTGTCCGCATTAGGCTGCGGTCTGAGGTACAGAGCCAGACATCAGGACCTGACGTCAGATTGGCAGCAGATTCACATCAGATCCTGCCGTTCGCCTGACACGTGTAACAGCGCCATCTGTGGGCCAGAATTTTCAATCCATTCGCTATCCGTGACGTCACATGCCCGTCCCTTTCCTTACATAACCATCAAGCAGATTCCTATATTAAATAATTAATTCTACTTATTTAACAAAGTATTTATTTTTTATTAATATACAGGATCGATGATTGATACAATTTTTACAAAATAAGTTGCGCATATAAATACAAAGAGGGACTTTATACATTTAAATTTGAAAATCCACGTCCCGTAACCACTGGTACCTAGTAGGGGCGATATTAGAAAATTCCATTGAATATTTTGCATGTCCTTTTGTGGAAAAGCATCATATTTCCTGTTGTGTTAGCGCTGAAAACAAACACAATATTAGTATAAAATTAAACGTAACATATGAATAAACAGGATACATGCGATACTTACATCAGCTCCATCTCCACACAGTACACATCCTAGGCGATTATGCATGCTCCTGCGAACATTAACATCTATAAGAAAACATATGTTAAATTATTATCTACTAAACAAGACACTAAACATTCGCACTTCGCACATAACCATACTTTTCTGTCTTGCAGATGATGTGAATTTCGATTTCCGCGACGTAGATAATGGGAAATTATTCAATTTCATGATTACCTTCGCCTTCTGGATAAGTCGAGATGATTTGTCTGGATTCCTATTTATAGGAATCTGCTTGATGGTTATGTAAGGGAAGGGACGGGCATGTGACGTCACGGATAGCGAATGGATTGAAAATTCTGGCCCACAGATGGCGCTGTTACACGTGTCAGGCGAACGGCAGGATCTGATGTGAATCTGCTGCCAATCTGACGTCAGGCCCTGATGTCAGGCTCTGTACCTCAGACCGCAGCCTAATGCGGACACAGATGACTACGGATCTGACGTCAGGCTCTGCGCTCTCATGGCAGACCCTGCTGCCAATCTGACGTCAGATTGGTAACAGATGGTTATCAGGGTAAGTAACCCCCCAAAAAATCAGTAACTAAAAATTATGGGACACAATAATTTTAAATACTTGCAAGAAAATTTAAAGTTGTGTACACTTCCTTCTGCCGAATGGAGTTATTCAAAAGGAAATGAAATGTTTTTTGCTTTTCAAAAAGTAGAAAGTGATTATAGTGTAAGAAAAAGAATTGCTTTTTTGCAAAATGGACAGGTTAATATTTATATAGATGATAAAATTCATCCTTTTTCAAAATTTTTTGTAATCGTTAATATCGAGGAATTAAATGAATTTTTAAAAATTCTTGATGAATTCTAAAAATCATGAGATATTTATTAAGCGAGGGCAGTTTAAATTTGATTGTAATATGTAATAGATATTTTGATACTTTAATTCATATAATATTTTAAAATCTTATTGTTATTTATGCGATATAAACAGTACCATATGAGATATCAGGCTAATCAATTATGAATTATGTATATATATTTGAGTGTGTATATAAATGTGTGGATTTTTATTATATAATTGGATCATGGATGACTGGAGGGGGGTGCAAAAGCTCCCTGGCTTTATAAACCGGTTTTTTTTTTTAAAATTGATCTTTATTAAGTTCATACTAAAAGTCTATATTTTTAAATTTCTTTTTAATTTTTAATTAAATGAGTTCAAAAAAGCAAGCGGGCTACTAGTTTTTCATTACTATATTTTTCATCACTGTTACCCCAAAGTTGCCCCCTCCTGAAAAAAAGTCTACGAGCGCCCTTCAATTGAATGCAGTATATGAATTGTTGTATTATTATATAAAGGCAGAAATTGAAATGAAGACGACATATATTGTATCAAAAAGTAAAATTATATTTTTTATTTTATAAAATGAACATTTTTAATAAGTACAACAAAATATAAAAAATATGAAATAATAACCAAGTTGTTTTTACTTGTTTTTAGTCTTTTTAGCCGGTATCCTTTTTCTCTTTAGTTTCATTTGTATAACAGTTTCAACTGCATTTATTTCATTAACTTGAGGATTCACATTTGTAATATGTGGCTCATTTATTGTAACTAATTTTGAACTTTTTCTTTTTTCTTTTATTTTTTCTCGTTCACTATCATCATTTTTGTTTGCCTGCTTGGTTAGAAAGAACATACTGTACCACACTGCACATAACGTATATTATGAGACTAATATGCAAGATGGCGACGACAAAGTCCAAGTTCTTCCATTTGGCGAACATCCCGTTATACGGAACATTTTTCATGACCACTTTTTTTCTGTTTGGGATATAGAGATGAGTCTCCTTACTCTTACTTCATGCCCAACACTTCCACCGTTTAAGCGCGAAGTACGTCACTACACATCAAACTGTTACATTAGTAATCACAATATCACACGCAAATATATTTAAACAACATCTTTCAGTTTATAGAAGAATTACATAAAATTAGATGGGTTAGACGAATTACAGAAATTAAACATTCCTTCTCACTTCCTCATGTTCAAGTCGTCCGTCTAACCTAATGAATTAGACAAATATATAACATATAACCTATTAAACATATTTAAAAACTTTAAAAAAAAACTTTACACAATTCTAATTTCCCCAAAAAGAAAAGTTAAGTTTTCTTCCCCCCTGTTTTAAATACGTTATATATTCGTGTTATATATTTAACCCACGCATGCTCTCGCACAGAGACTTAAAGCGTTGTTTAGTAAGCGCCTTGGTAAAGATATCTGCTTTTTGCGACTCCGATGGAGTATATTCGACAGTTATTTCTTTGGCTTCTGCTTTTTTCGCGAATAAAGTGATAGCGAATGTCAATGTGTTTTGTCCGCTTATGATATCCGCTTTGATTGTCGACAAATATTACAGTCGCCTTCTCAGAGCCACAATTTAGATTCCTCAGTAATTTACGCAGCCATACGGCCTCCTTGCAGGCAGACGAGGCTGCTACATATTCCGATTCTGTAGTACTGAGAGTGACTAACTTTTGTCTCTGAGATGACCATGTGACGGGGCCGCCAGCGAGTTCGAATAGAAAACCGGATGTAGATCTTCTCGTGTCAACATCGCCAGCAAAATCGGCATCGGAATAACCGACAAGATTTAATTTACTTCCACCGCAACAATATTCGATACCGTAATCTATAGTTCCTTTAAGATACGCGAAGATTCTTTTTACAGCTCGCCAATGTTCGTTAGTATGCTTGTTTAAGTATTTACTAACGAGATTCACTGAATACGCGATATCGGGACGCGATACGATAGCTAAAAACATTAAAGAACCAACGGCTTCGCGGTACGGTACAGTTTCGGTTTCAATTTCATTATCATTTGCCATGTACAATACCGAATGAGGATCGCATGGCACGCTAACTGGTTTAACATTCTGCATACCGAACTTTTCGATTATTCGCTTCGCGTACGTTTCCTGATGTATAAAGATTGACTCTTTCTTTCTGTCTCGCTTGATTTGCATACCGACATATATACTAGAATCGCCAGTCGTGATTTTAAAAGTACTGTTTAAATGTTCAAATACCGACTCGAGTATTTCCTGAGTTTTAGCCGCTACCAGACCATCATCTACAAATAAAGCTAAGTACACTGTAGAGTTTTTGACATTTCCTACAAAAATGCATTGGTCGACTTCTATCTCTTTGAAATTGAAGAGTCTCAGGAAATTGCAAAACTTTTTGTTCCAACACCGTGGCGCCTGCTTTAGTCCGTAAAGTGATTTCACTAACCGGCATACAACATTTTTCTGTGCTGAACCTGCGGGTACCTCTACAGCAAGACCCTCCGGCACCTCCATGAAGATGTCTTCTTCTAATTTTCCGTGTAGGAACGCCGTCTGCACATCGAATTGACCCAACTCGAGATTTTCGGCTGTTGCAATTGCTAGTAGTGTTCGCAGTGAGTCGTACCGTACGACTGGTGAGAATGTTTCCAGGTAGTCCACCCCTTTTTTTTGCATAAATCCTCTTGCGCAGAGTCTGGCCTTGTACCGAGTTGCGTTGCCCTGTGCATCCTTCTTGATTCTGAAAACCCATTTGGAATCAATAGTTTTTATGTTATACTTCCTGTCGATTAATGACCAAGTTCCGTTTTCTTGATGAGCTCTGAGTTCGCTGTTGATTGCGTTCACCCATTTTTCTGCGTCTCTGCTACTTATTGCTTCTTTGTAGGTAGATGGTTCTTCCTGCTCAGCTATGTTTGATTCATAACGAGACGGTCGTTTAATAGTTTTGCGATCCCTCAAGTTGTGTTTTATGGGCAATGGCATATGGACGATCGTCTCCGGCTCTTCTTGTGCTTCTGGGCAGTTTTCAAAGTCAACAGCTGGCAGAAAAAGTTCATCTTCGTTTTCGTCGCTGTTCTCTTCCACATCTAAGCTGCTTTGCTGGAGTTCTTCTTGTGTATCACCATCTATGAAGATCTCGTCGTCTATGTCATCAGGGGTCGGGGTTGTTAGCTTGGTTGGTCCAATCCTCTCATTGAAAACCACGTCTCGTGATAGTGTCACCTTTTTTGTAACAGGATCATATAATCGATAATTAGACGACTCACCATCATATCCTACAAGCAACATCCTTTTTGCTCGAACATCCAGTTTAGTGGACAACTGTTTTGGTACGTGCACAAACGCTTCGGTACCAAAGATTCGCAAATGTTGTAGATTAGGCTTCTGTCCTTTCCACAGTTCGTACGACGTTGAGTTTCCTTGTCCATTACCGGATCTATTCATTAGGTACACTGCTTTGTTAGCCGCTTCTGCCCAGAGAAATAAAGGTAGACCTTTTGCATGAATCATGGTTCTTGCGCCGTGTACTCTCGCTGTATCCCTTGCTCCTTGAGATAGCTGTCCAAGAACTTGTTTTTAAATTCGCGACCATTATCAGATCTTAGAATACAAATTGATTTACCGAACTTGTTCTTGACCAATTTATCAAATTCTTTAAATCTTTTATATACGTCATTTTTATGACGTAAGAAGTATATGTGTCGGTAGCTCGTCGCATCATCTTTAAAGACCAGCAAGAATCTCGCGCCTCCTAATGACTCTACGCTCATTGGCCCACACACATCAGCGTGTATGACTTCGCCCGGTGTAGTCGCTGCTCGTTCACGTACCTTTTTAAACACCTGCCGGCGAGATTTGCCCAGCTGACACGAAGCACACATCTCTGTAACTTGTTTGTCAGAAACTCTGATACCTTTCACGAGACTTTTTTTGATTAGATTCTGCAGCGCGCGATAATTCAAATGACCAAGTCTCTCATGCCATATCTGCAAGTTCGCTTCGGACACATTTACCTCAACAACAGCTGCTGAAACACCTCTAACTTTGAAAAGCATTCGGTAGATTTCATTTGACTGTTTTATTCCGGAGCCGAGCACTTTACCATTATTCTTAATATTTACATGATTTCCTTGGAAGACCACTTCGTAACCCCGAGATGTGCAAATACCGACAGAGAACAAATTCTTTTTCATCTGTGGAACGTATAGAACATTTTCTATACGTGAGTTATACCATGCTCCATCGACGTACTTCTCGATTAAGACAGTTCCTTCGCCGACAACTTTGCATTCTTTGTTATCACCCAAAGAAATAACTCCGTCTACTTCCTGTTGGTGGTAATCTGTGAGCCACTTACGATGATGTGTGATGTGTCTTGAAGCCCCGCTGTCAGTAAGCCAGACATCCTGCTTGCCGACGGCTAACACTTCCTCCACCGCTGCACCTGAAGATACTGAAGATACCGAAGACCCAGACCCTAGCTTCCGAGCACCATCTTCTTCTTTCTTCATTCTCTCAGCGACGAATGCACAATCCCGTGATCCTTTATTTTCACCCTTGTTCTGTTTTACCTTCTCCCGTCGCTCATTTTTGCATTCACGCGCAAAATGGCCCTTTTCTCTACACTTGAAACATTCTATTTCTCTGCGAACTTTCGTTTTCTGCTGGTACCTTTTCTCCTTTGGATTAGATTTTTCGCTCTTCTTCGCATAATTTTCTTTCTTGTAAGCGGAAAATGCTCCAGGCACCTCGTCTTCTGCAGTGAGCCGGGATTCTTCACGAATAAGCCTTTCAACTAGATTGTTTAGTGTCTGTTTCTCGGGATCCACACTATCCCACGCCGTTTGCAACATTGCGTATTTTGATGATAGACTTCCCAGCAACTTTGCCATCAAAGTCACATCCGATACTTTCTCTCCAACATCTTTTAAACGTGCGGCCATATTCTGCACTTTTGCTAAGTGTTGAACCATTGTGTCCCCCGGGGACATCCGATACTCGTGGAATTTCTGTGTCAACATGAGCCTATTAGACGCAGACTTCTGCTCATGTATCGCGCACAGCTTGTCCCACATGCTCTTGGCTGTACTACAGACCAACAAAGGCTCCAGTTGATCGTACTCCATTGTAGATGATATGAGGAACATAGCGCGTGCGTTGTCTTTCCTCCATAATTTCTTAATTCCTTCTTCAGCATTATCAGCCGGCACTCTTCTCTCTCCGCTTATGAGTTCTCGTAATCCACTCGCAATCAACAGCATGTTCATCTGGAACTTCCACCCCAGGAAGTTCGTACCGTTGAACTTGGTAATATTTTTAGCCGATAACTCGTCAGGCATCTTGAGAGAATGAGGAAAATTACCGTCGAGCAACAAAAAAAAATATTCTCCGTGACTAGACCGAACTGCTGCTCCGCCGCGGAAATAGATTTGAATTTACCGCGTTCAGAACCGTTCCTGAACTATAAAACCCCAGATTATTCAGTTATCGCGCCTGGGCCCATAACCTGTTGGCACAGTGAGTAAATAATACTAAACTGCTAAACGAAGAAGTTCAATATATTTAAGAGTTTTACAAGCAAATTCAAACGTCCGTCACGTACAACGTTCGATTTGTTACTGCTCGTTAGCAACATATATGATAAGAGCATCAATTACATAACCCTGATAACCAGATGTCTGCAATCTGACGTCAGATTGGCAGCAGGGTCTGCCGTGAGAGCGCAGAGCCTGACGTCAGATCCGTAGTCATCTGTGTCCGCATTAGGCTGCGGTCTGAGGTACAGAGCCTAACATCAGGGCCTGACGTCAGATGGGCAGCAGATTCACATCAGATCCTGCCGTTCGCCTGACACGTATAACAGCGCCATCTGAGGGTCAGAATTGGCAAACAATTCCCTACGCGTGACGTCACACGGCTGTCCCTACAGGTGTATCCCTACCCTTACATGACTATCAAGCAGATTCTGCAGTTTATTAAATAATTCATTCTATTTATTTTAAAAATTAATTATTCTTTGTTTATTAATACAGGATTGACAATTACAATTATTATAGAACATTATATAGAACATTCAATATTTACATTTATAAATCTATATACAATGCGTCCCGTAACCAGTGCTACCTATTAGGTGCGATATTAGAAAATTCCCTGTATTTTAGACTTCCTTTTTGTGTGGAAGCATCATGTTTCCTGTTGTGTTATCGCTGAAAACAAACACAATATTAGGAGAAAATTAAACGTAATGTATGAATAAACAGGATACATGGGATACTTACTTCAGCTACATCTCCACACAGTACACACCCTAGGCGATCATGCAGGCTCCTGCGAACATTAACATTTAGAAGAAAACATGTGTTAAATTATTATCTACTAAACAAGACGCTAAACATTCGCACTTCCAGCATAACCATACTTTTCTGTCTTGCAGATAATGTAAATCTTGATTTCCACGACGTAAATAATTGGAAATTATTCATTTTCATAATTACCTTTGTCTTCTGCATACATCGAGATGATTTGTCCGGATATTGATGTTTGAAATTACTTGGAATATTTTTCGGGCGCACGTCTCCAAGCAGAACGGATGGTTTAAACGAAGAGTATGTAGGTAGGTAGATGTACCACGTTAGAGAATAAATAAATGTGGTATAATGTGCTACGCTCGGATTGGCTGCACCATAGTGCCGAAACTCGTAATTGGTCAAGGCTCTACGTCCAGTTTGCGTTCGTTTTCGAGGTATGAGATGGCAGTCACTGTCAGTGGCAGTCAGTACCGACAAAATTGAAGAATATTCGAAGTAATTTCAAACATCAATATCCAGACAAATCATCTCGACGTATCCAGAAGGCAAAGGTAATTATGAAATTGAATAATTTCCAATTATCTACGTCGCGAAAATCGAGATTTACATTATCTGCAAGACAGAAAAGTATGGTTATGCTGGAAGTGCGAATGTTTAGCATCTTGTTTAGTGGATAATAATTTAACGCATGTTTTCTTATAAATGTTAATGTTCGCAGGAGCATGCATGATCGCCTAGGGTGTGTACTGTGTGGAGATGTAGCTGAAGTAAGTATCCCATGTATCCTGTTTATTCATACGTTACGTTTAATTTTCTCCTAATATTGTGTTTGTTTTCAGCGATAACACAACAGGAAACATGATGCTTCCACACAAAAAGGAAGTCTAAAATACAGGGAATTTTCTAATATCGCACCTAATAGGTAGCACTGGTTACGGGACGCATTGTATATAGATTTATAAATGTAAATATTGAATGTTCTATATAATGTTCTATAATAATTGTAATTGTCAATCCTGTATTAATAAACAAAGAATAATTAATTTTTAAAATAAATAGAATGAATTATTTAATAAACTGCAGAATCTGCTTGATAGTTATGTAAGGGTAGGGATACACCTGTAGGGACAGCCGTGTGACGTCACGCGTAGGGAATTGTTTGCCAATTCTGACCCTCAGATGGCGCTGTTATACGTGTCAGGCGAACGGCAGGATCTGATGTGAATCTGCTGCCCATCTGACGTCAGGTCCTGATGTCAGGCTCTGTACCTCAGACCGCAGCCTAATGCGGACACAGATGACTACGGATCTGACGTCAGGCTCTGCGCTTCAGATCTGGTTATCAGGGTAATTACATTCATAGTAGCATTCAGTGTATAGCAAGAACATTAATTACATTTATAGTGATATTCGATGCACAGCTGACTTCACTTCGCTCGCCAAACTTTAATACCCAACAGAAAACATGTGTTAAATTATTATCTACTATCCCACACAGCACACAGGCGCCTGGTCCCAGGCGCTCGAGTCGCCTTAAAGACGCCGCGAGTGTCTCACGAGCGTCCAATATGCGCCTTTGGAGCGTCTGATGTTACAAAACGGGACGCCTTAAAGGCGCCTTTAAACCGCCTGAATTAGGACTGATAGGCGTCTCAAAGGCGCCTGAAATGGGCGCCTAAAAGGCGCCTGGAACAGGCGTCTTAAATACGCCTTAAACGGGCCTGGATTAGGACTGGCAGGCGTCTTAATTATCGATAAATTAGGGCTGATGCAGATGTTTAAAAATCGCCATTAGGGCCGATCTAAGATGGTTATCGATACTGATTAATTATAATATAAATTTAATAAAACAAAGGATTATCAAAATGAAATCGGACACGATAAAAATTAATTTCCATTGTTTATTTATTTAAAAATTCTTTACTGATACTTGAAAAAGCAAGGAGGTTCTCAGTTGGACACATATATATTTATTTTTTTATCATTATTACTATACATACCATGCTTTGTATAAAATATATAATTCACAATGTGTTTACAAATATTTAACATGTATAATATTACAATTAAAATTTCGACCGGAAATATTAAATAAAGTGGTTTCGGCGCACTGATTCGGTCACTATATTACGTTTATTTTATATATTTAAGAATAAAATAAAGTGTCACAGCTATTTAGCAATTAATTATAAAGCAATCCGACGTTTCGGTTCCTGATTTGAACCCTCCTCACGGAAAGTGAGATTAAAAGTATAAAATTGCGTTTGCTGATGAAAAATCTGTGGCAGCGTTCAAGCGAGCAAGCGACACGCGAGTCGGTTGGAAGATGACTGAAGTAAACAGTGGACAAAACAGACATAACTAGAGGTGACAATAACTGTGGCCTTAGAAGCCGTTGAACATTTCAAAATATCCAAACCCAACAATTTTTAAATCTATAATACCAAGGCAAAAACCAAATTCTAGCTCATGTGGTCAGAATATCCACTCATAGGTGTAGTAGAGCCAATAAAAATACATACCATTCATAAGATATGTAAATAATAGAGTGATCATTCGGAGTTTAATAGACAAACACATCATAATTCATTACTTCTTTAGTAATGTTGCGTAATATTCTTGTATTTTAGGTGTTTCATACCTATGATTTACGCTAGGTTGTTTAATCATATGTAATGTCTCTAAAATAATTCTCCGGTTTAAGTTAGTTTCTTTATCAACGATTTTAACATTGTTAAAGTCAAAAATATGATCAAACTCTAAAGAGTGCTTGGTTAAAGCCGTATGTTGTAGGGGGGATAATAAAATATTTCTTTTATGTTCGTATATACGTCTCTCAAGAAGTCTGGAAGTTTGTCCAATGTAAACTTGGTTACAGCCAATACAAGGAATAGAATATACGATGTTAGAATTTTTGGACAAGGGTATCTTATCTTTAATCAAAGGAAATAGATGTTTGGTATAAAACGGTAATTTAAAAATTGCGTGTATACCGGCTTTTCTAAAGATTCTTCTAATGTCGTTTGAAATATTGTTAACAAAAGGCAAAACAACCGTATTTCTCCAACTAATTGGTCCTAATTTATTATTTCTTATATCTTTTCGTTTTTCAACTAATAATGGACGGTAAAGTTCAAAAATTCTTTCTTTGATAATCTCCGAAACCATATCTAAGGGATATCCGTTACAATTTAACGTGTTTTTAACAAGAAGTAAATTAGCTGGACGATATTTCGGATCAGACAGTAAAATAGCACGATCTATTAAACCTTTGATTAAACCAACCTTGTGTTGCATCGGATGTGCAGAGCAAAAATTAATGTATCTTCCCGACCAACTAGGTTTGTGATACCAATTTGTGATAATTTTGTTATTTGCTGTAATGACAATTGTATCAAGAAAACTAAGACATGAGTCCTTCTCAATCTCATGAGTGAACTGTAATCTATCATGGAAACTGTTGAACGTGTGTAATAATATTTGTAAATCCTCAAGTCTAAGACATGTAATAATATCATCGACATATCTTTTATAAAAAATAAGTTTAAACGGTACCTTAGAAAGGGAAACAGTCTCAAGTTCCTCCATAACTATATTAGCAATTACAGGGGAGATCGGCGACCCCATTGCTGTTCCAAACACCTGCTTGTAATAAGTTCCATTAAATAGGAAAACGTTAGATTCTAATACAAACTTTACGGCATTGAGAAAACCATTACGATCAATATTTGTGTGTATTTTAATTTCGTCGCAACGACGATCAAGTACCTGTAAGGCTAGATTAATAGGAATATTTGTGAAAAGTGATACTACATCTAAAGATACCAATCTTAAAGAATCATCAACAATTTGAACATCCCTAATTTCCTTACAAAACTGCCAACTGTCCACTGTGTGGTACGGAAGGTTACCAACAATCTACGAAAGAATATTAGCTAAAAAACTAGACAGTTTGTAAGTGGGACCACCAATCGAGGAAACGATGATTCTCCAAGACAAATTTTCTTTGTGTGTTTTTGGTAAAGCGTAAGCTCTAGGTGCTACAGCATTATAGGTCTTTAAGTATTTGCTTATTTGTTCGTTGATTTGATTCTTTTTATAAAAATTAGAAACAATAGAGTTAGACTTTCTTTCTAAGGTACTAGTATATTCAAATCTGCTTTTGGCGTATGTACTCGTGTCATCTAATAATTTCATCACCTCAGAAATATAAAAGACTTTATCTCCGAGAACCGTTGTATTTCCTTTATCAGATTTCAGGACTAATAAATTGTCATTTCTTTTAAAAAATTGTCTGGTTTCAGTAATTTCCTTTTCAGATAAAAACATAATATTGAGTTTAGTAAAATTAGTCGTGTAATTCAGAATTTTATTCTTGTCGTTTTCCTTGTCGCCCGAGCCAGCTGTACTGCAGGGCCAAGTCGTTCGCCACAATGCACGACAGGACCCTTTTCGCAAAGTCGTACGAGTTTGAGCCCCCATACTTTGCAAATTCGTTCACCTATAATTAAAAAATTTTTAAACATTAACGAATTAAGTAAAAAAAAACATTAACAATTTCTTCATCATATCTATATGATATTTTACATACAACGCCTTGGAAATTATTTGCATCCTTTAAAATTTCTTCAAGTTCCTTCACTCTTTCGGTAGAGTTCAATGGAAACTCTAAGTGACTAAATTTGTTCAGAAACGATTGTTTCGTTTCCACCACTGGTACTCCTTGTTTCTTTTCGAGGTTTTTCACTTGCTCCATCGTTTCAATTAATAATTGTTTCAAAAAATTATTTTGCGCCATTATTGCCTGATTCTGAGCTATTATTTTTGTATTTTGCTCAATTATTGTTTTGAAATTTATCTCAGCATGGTTGTTAGTGTCTGTGCAGCTTCCACTGGGGCTTGCAGTTATGTTCTCTGAAAATTATTTATTACATCTTATATTTTTTCACTGTAACTTTCCATGATAAAAATCTGCATAGAATAGGATTATCTTTATACACATATCTTGACTTACCAATTTCAATGTTATTCTGTGAAAAACTCCCCTGGCTTCCGTAGCTGGTTCTGGGGGATACTGTTTCGTCTAAAACCCAAAATTATTTTTGTTAAAGAGTGTTGCTGCAAACATTAAACATATCGTCGGTGATAGTGCAAAACCGCGTATGAGCAGTTTGTAAATACCGCGGATCTGCATTTTACCGATTTTTTAGGAGGAAGAAAAAACTTAATATTTTAGCAATTTTAAGGGATTTATTTGACTGAACTTTTTTGGGACAGTTTTACCACTCCTTGTCATAAATACTAACATCAATTGTGTGACTTTAAAAAAAGCGAAACAGCGTTTGGCAACCGTGGGCGCGGAATCTCAATTTTGCTACTTTTGCAGATTCGCGGTATTTACAAACTGCTCACACGTGGTTGTGCACTATCACCGACGATATATATGATTTATATCTCGCGCCCTCGTCAGTGCTTTAATCAGGGGTACCTCAAGTGGGAACAAACAGAAACGAGTTAAGGTCCAAACACACATATCCGTTCCGTGTCAGTTCCGTTCCGGCGTGCCAGTGGTAAGAAGAAGAGACCCTCTGCGCCCCTCTTCTCTTACCACTGGCACGCCGGAACGGAACTGACACGGAACTGATATGTGTGCGCAGACCTTTAAGATCGATTTATATTATCCGTTCAGACACGGAACGTTTCGGTTCAGTCAAAACGTTCTTGTGGGTTATTGGATACGAATGTTTTGACTGAACCGAAACGTTCCGCGACGGTGCATATAAACAGTCGTATCCAAAAACCCACAAGAACGTTTTGACTGAACCGAAACGTTCCGTGTCTGAACGGATAATATAAATCGACCTTTATGAGTGTCATGACGTTACTAGCCCTGATAACCAGATCTGAAGCGCAGAGCCTGACGTCAGATCCGTAGTCATCTGTGTCCGCATTAGGCTGCGGTCTGAGGTACAGAGCCTGACATCAGGGCCTGACGTCAGATGGGCAGCAGATTCGCATCAGATCCTGCCGTTCGCCTGACACGTATAACAGCGCCATCTGAGGGTCAGAATTGGCAAACAATTCCTTACGCGTGACGTCACACGGCCGTCCCTACGCGTGACGTCACACGGCCATCCCTACGCGTGACGTCACACGGCCATCCCTACGCGTGACGTCACACGGCCGTGGCTACGCACCAACACATTTGTACCGTGATTGCTATAGGTGTGTCCCCCCACCCTTTCTACTGCGCGCAGGGAATTTGTAAATTGTAAGCAGAAGTTTCGGAGCAGATTATGTTTACATAACCTACGAGGTTTATTAAAAAATAAGTTCTCAATTTATTTGCAATTTATTTAAAGGTATTTTTAATAATACAGCGATAAGTGGCACATATATATAATTAACTCTGAAAACAAATACAATATTAGTATAAAATTGAATTGATACTGGGAATGTATCAATCCATGATTATTTTATTAAACGGGCGCTGAAAAGTGCCGATTGATGTTCATTGTGAACATCGAGAGGTTGTTTACGTTCAAATTTGATTAAAATGGGCACTGAAAAGTACCGTTTGGTTTCTTCGCCACCGTAAAAGGAGACACACCTCTACTTTTAATGGGCACATTTCTGAAAAATAAAATATTTACCATATTTAATTATCGTTTTCCCGCGACAGTAAATCGTGACTTTTACGGTCATGGCACTAAATGTCATGACTTTTACTGATACGGACCTTCAAAGGTCAGCTTCTTCTTCGGGCTGCTGGTCGTCCATCCACAAATCGCGGCGCATTCGCAATGCATTGGAGGCTGCTGTCGCACGAGGACCACTCTTCTTACTTCGAACCCTCTCCTTGGCGGCTCGAAGTGCCTGCTGCATCGACCGTTGAAAATCAGATCGGAGCGGCTTGGTGAAGTGCGGATTTCCAGACACAGCTTCTGAAAAAGTAATGCACGCAAAGTACGTTAGCATAATTATGCATAAAAACATGGAAATGCTTATTGCTTCGTACCGTATATTGCCATCACGATACGAGTGTTGTACAACGGCCTTTGGCCTGTTCGGCCGAACCACGTGAAGGACCGTGTGACGTCGTCGACCAGTGCTTCCTTCAGGCAAATCCCGACCGCTTCCTTCATGTTGAACCCACCCACGTATTTTAAATACTGAACCTAAGCAAAGTAAGTAAAGATTGATGTAAGTATGTATTATATAAAAGTAAATAAAAGCATAATTTTGTTTTTACTTACAACATTGAAATAGCTTTCGTCGTCGATGGTCTCGAAACAGTCCACTTCCTCCGGTGACGAGAGAGGAATGACTGCTGGTTTTCTGAGTGGACCATTACGAGTGGGTTGCACACATTGGAGAACACTCTCCAACAGAGTATTCATTTTTCTGCAAGCAGAACGGATGGAGACTTAACGTATTAATAAACACGATAACATGCAATACTTACCTTAGCTCCATCTCGACGCGCGCCGTGCGATCTTCCAGGCTCCTGCGAACATGAACATTTATAATAGAAAACTTCACACTATCAATATTTTTATAACAAAAAAAAATGTAAATTTACCCATTAGCAGAAGGTTGTATGTGCACTGTATGGTGCTGCAACGGCTCATTCCGAGTGACTGTAGCGTGTGCACACGATGTCCCTGGATCGTGATGATCCCTTAACGTTGCGAGGGCAGGAGGACTGGCAGCAGCAGGACTGTTCTGTGACATAAGAACGTTACTTCGATTAGTCGTAGAAAAATCCTCTGACGTTGTAAAATCATTCGGTTCCTGCAGGATTTTCTTCAAATCCTGGATGTCCTCATTGATGGACTGCTTCGGCAGAGTTGATGTCCTCTTTCTCGGAGCTTCCTCCTCCGAAGAAGTCGTCTGGTACCTCGCTGGTTTGGCGACCACACGCTTCTCTCGCTGCGACATGTCAACCTGTGAGTAAAAGTACATATTACAATACTTAGCAAAGGCGTGTTGGCTGTTTTTCCTATTTTACATGCAATATTAACCTAACCCAAATCTCAACACGAATCCAGGTAATGTATTACTCAGTAATTCGAGCGTAACTCGACAAAGGCTATAACAGTAGAAAACGTGAAAATATGACCCATGAAGAAATATTCGAACCAAACGATAAAATAACTCATCACCAGAGATTAACAAGAATACGTGTAAATATAATATTATTTATGAAGAGCAATACAAAAGGAAAGTACAGTACAAAAGAAGAAAATGTAAATATTATAGAGCATGCTACTCACCAGAAAATAGTCGTACCTTACCAAAAACAAGAGACGAGACTAGAAACTGAAGATTTTTTTTTTTTTTTTTTTACATGGTGGAAATCCCTAACGGATACCTCACCCCCCCCCCCATGGCAAGGGTGAGATTATGTGGGGCTTGCACCCACTAAAACCACCATGGTGGCCGCCTGACGAGAGAAGCTGCACAAGGGAGAAGTACTAGCAGCGAGATGCATCTAGCGCAAATAAAGGTGGAAGAATTTAAATACTATGGATCTTACGGCTTCTCGCTGTGTGTAATAACAGCAACGATACACCTACGGGGTACTGAGGGGCTTGTGTGAGTGGACATACTACAGCGAAAAGGCATTCTATAACATTTGCCACGAACCTGTTCAGGGGAGATATATAAAATTTCAGGGCTCAATGTGGCGCATTTATATATGCCAAGAGTCGAAGACTTTATGGCGACATCATAAAAATCATCGACTTCTAAAAATTTTTTGATACCTAAACGATACGAGTCTTTGTCCATGCCAATATTGAAAATTATGCAGATCGAGCCATCGTCTGAGATGCAACAATTATCGCGTACATTTGTGCCTAGAGATATGTTGTTGAATTCTATTTTACGGTACTGGGAACAATTGGTGTCGTTAGTAAGGGGTCTAGATACGCGAATAGAAAAATCGACATTACGATGAATTTTTGTGCCATAAGATTGTATCTCCCTCATCCTGTTGGAAAATTGTTGGAGAGGAAGAGATGGCTTATTAAGATATTTTTTAAAAATGGACATGTTGTTTTCATAGGGAAAAGCAGAACATGAATCTAAATTACCAAAACGTCTAACATCGTCGGTTAAGTGAAGAAGACCATGGACGTTATAACTATTAAAAGTCGGGCCATATAGTTCTTTGTTATGAAGAACAAATGTCTCCAAAGCTGACTCTGCGAATCTCAAGTGTGGGCTCGATGGAGATTCTGAAACCAAAACCCTTATGGCCGCATGTAAAAGTAAGAAGGACTTGTATATTTCATCTTTGAGTACACCATACAGTACAACTGGCCCTGTATATAAAAGGAACTGACGAAACTCGGTCGCCTTATAGTTACAATATTCTTCAATAGCTCTAGGACGTCTGGCAAAGTCCAAGGGACAGTATCTTGCGAGACTGTTGAGTCTCGTAGATATCACAGAAATGTGGGATGCGGGCAATTTTGAGAAAAATGTAAAGCTTCCAGATACCCACGCGGACAAAAGTTTCTTCATTACGCCCAAGCATACAAGATGCATATACTCGAATGGAACTTGGGAAACCATTCCTATCGGTAGCGATGCCAATGGGCTTGGACCTTGTTTGTGGTGGTTCTCGTCTAACCGTTTACGGTATTCCTTATCGGTACGAGGAGAATGATTTATATCATCGAAGGCATAATGCCTACCGTTCAGGGTACCGAAAACTATACATTTGGAACAGGGATATTGAGACATATGCCCAAAATGATTCAATACGAATGCTCGAGCTGGTGCGTCAGCTATGAAACATCTCAGACGTATGGACAACTTACTGGCATGAAAATTTATACCTCCGTTGGACATGATGGCTTCGACGTCTGCAATAAATTTCTCAAAGAAAATATTGGGGTCTCGTGGTTTACGGCAACCTTTATAGATTCCTACCACTATCGGCTTCATACGGGGAATATTTGAAATCCTACATTGGATGGGCCAGAACTGAATGGGACTTTTGTTTACACGACATCCGTCGGTATGAAAATCTAATTCTAACTCTCTAACAAAAGATACGGACAAAGTATTCGGGAGACTTTTAACAATTTCTGTTTCCAGATCGAAATGAATATATTCTCCTGGTTCCACGACTAAATGTAACAGCAGGTTTACGTGGCGTATCGAGAAGTGTTCTAACATCCTGAGGCAACTGGGAAAAACAGGAATGCGTTCGAAGGAGAGATAATATATTATTTCCTTGAACGTGTGTTAAATTGTTGTCTACGAAACAAGACGCTAAACGTTGGCGAAAAGATGGCTCGGAGAAAGTACCACAGGACAATGAAACTGTATCGTGGATAGTGGAAACGCGTGACGTGGAAGTAGAAGGACCGGCGTCTTCTACATTTATATCGCGCCTAACACTGAAGCTATCGGGGATTAAATTAACAGGAACGAACGAACTACAACCTGCAGATGTGCTAGCAGCATCTTGCACGGTAGAAGTATTATCCGCTACTCTACTGACCGTATTCAATCCGGAACGGTATCGCACGCGTAAGTTATTTCGCATCTCGCGCATAACCCTCCTTCTTTGTCTCGCCGATAATGCGTGTACCGATTTCCGCGACGTAGACAATTTGAAATTATTAAATTCCATAAATACTTACGTCTTCTGGATGTCTCGGGGTGATTCGCTTGAATATAAGAAATATATCTCCCAGAATTCTTCGGTACTGCTGTCAACGACTGCGAACCTCAGAATGAACGAGAATTCGAAACAAACGCGAACTAGGAAGTAGAGTCCCGACCAATCACGAATGTCGGCAATACGGCGCAGCCAATCCGTAGCGTAGTCCACTGTACCGCCAAAATATACGGCCAATCAGAGCGTTCGCTTGGTACCTCATACCCCGTGGTACCCATTGTTCGACGTGGTACCCTTTGTGCTTGAAAGGGATCGATAGGAATGGTTTCCCAAGTTCCATTCGAGTATATGCATCTTGTATGCTTGGGCGTAATGAAGAAACTTTTGTCCGCGTGGGTATCTGGAAGCTTTACATTTTTCTCAAAATTGCCCGCATCCCACATTTCTGTGATATCTACGAGACTCAACAGTCTCGCAAGATACTGTCCCTTGGACTTTGCCAGACGTCCTAGAGCTATTGAAGAATATTGTAACTATAAGGCGACCGAGTTTCGTCAGTTCCTTTTATATACAGGGCCAGTTGTACTGTATGGTGTACTCAAAGATGAAATATACAAGTCCTTCTTACTTTTACATGCGGCCATAAGGGTTTTGGTTTCAGAATCTCCATCGAGCCCACACTTGAGATTCGCAGAGTCAGCTTTGGAGACATTTGTTCTTCATAACAAAGAACTATATGGCCCGACTTTTAATAGTTATAACGTCCATGGTCTTCTTCACTTAACCGACGATGTTAGACGTTTTGGTAATTTAGATTCATGTTCTGCTTTTCCCTATGAAAACAACATGTCCATTTTTAAAAAATATCTTAATAAGCCATCTCTTCCTCTCCAACAATTTTCCAACAGGATGAGGGAGATACAATCTTATGGCACAAAAATTCATCGTAATGTCGATTTTTCTATTCGCGTATCTAGACCCCTTACTAACGACACCAATTGTTCCCAGTACCGTAAAATAGAATTCAACAACATATCTCTAGGCACAAATGTACGCGATAATTGTTGCATCTCAGACGATGGCTCGATCTGCATAATTTTCAATATTGGCATGGACAAAGACTCATATCGTTTAGGTATCAAAAAATTTTTAGAAGTCGATGATTTTTATGATGTCGCCATAAAGTCTTCGACTCTTGGCATATATAAATGCGCCACATTGAGCCCTGAAATTTTATATATCTCCCCTGAACAGGTTCGTGGCAAATGTTATAGAATGCCTTTTCGCTGTAGTATGTCCACTCACACAAGCCCCTCAGTACCCCGTAGGTGTATCGTTGCTGTTATTACACACAGCGAGAAGCCGTAAGATCCATAGTATTTAAATTCTTCCACCTTTATTTGCGCTAGATGCATCTCGCTGCTAGTACTTCTCCCTTGTGCAGCTTCTCTCGTCAGGCGGCCACCATGGTGGTTTTAGTGGGTGCAAGCCCCACATAATCTCACCCTTGCCATGGGGGGGGGGGGGGTGAGGTATCCGTTAGGGATTTCCACCATGTAAAAAAAAAAAAAAAAAAATCTTCAGTTTCTAGTCTCGTCTCTTGTTTTTGGTAAGGTACGACTATTTTCTGGTGAGTAGCATGCTCTATAATATTTACATTTTCTTCTTTTGTACTGTACTTTCCTTTTGTATTGCTCTTCATAAATAATATTATATTTACACGTATTCTTGTTAATCTCTGGTGATGAGTTATTTTATCGTTTGGTTCGAATATTTCTTCATGGGTCATATTTTCACGTTTTCTACTGTTATAGCCTTTGTCGAGTTACGCTCGAATTACTGAGTAATACATTACCTGGATTCGTGTTGAGATTTGGGTTAGGTTAATATTGCATGTAAAATAGGAAAAACAGCCAACACGCCTTTGCTAAGTATTGTAATATGTACTTTTACTCACAGGTTGACATGTCGCAGCGAGAGAAGCGTGTGGTCGCCAAACCAGCGAGGTACCAGACGACTTCTTCGGAGGAGGAAGCTCCGAGAAAGAGGACATCAACTCTGCCGAAGCAGTCCATCAATGAGGACATCCAGGATTTGAAGAAAATCCTGCAGGAACCGAATGATTTTACAACGTCAGAGGATTTTTCTACGACTAATCGAAGTAACGTTCTTATGTCACAGAACAGTCCTGCTGCTGCCAGTCCTCCTGCCCTCGCAACGTTAAGGGATCATCACGATCCAGGGACATCGTGTGCACACGCTACAGTCACTCGGAATGAGCCGTTGCAGCACCATACAGTGCACATACAACCTTCTGCTAATGGGTAAATTTACATTTTTTTTGTTATAAAAATATTGATAGTGTGAAGTTTTCTATTATAAATGTTCATGTTCGCAGGAGCCTGGAAGATCGCACGGCGCGCGTCGAGATGGAGCTAAGGTAAGTATTGCATGTTATCGTGTTTATTAATACGTTAAGTCTCCATCCGTTCTGCTTGCAGAAAAATGAATACTCTGTTGGAGAGTGTTCTCCAATGTGTGCAACCCACTCGTAATGGTCCACTCAGAAAACCAGCAGTCATTCCTCTCTCGTCACCGGAGGAAGTGGACTGTTTCGAGACCATCGACGACGAAAGCTATTTCAATGTTGTAAGTAAAAACAAAATTATGCTTTTATTTACTTTTATATAATACATACTTACATCAATCTTTACTTACTTTGCTTAGGTTCAGTATTTAAAATACGTGGGTGGGTTCAACATGAAGGAAGCGGTCGGGATTTGCCTGAAGGAAGCACTGGTCGACGACGTCACACGGTCCTTCACGTGGTTCGGCCGAACAGGCCAAAGGCCGTTGTACAACACTCGTATCGTGATGGCAATATACGGTACGAAGCAATAAGCATTTCCATGTTTTTATGCATAATTATGCTAACGTACTTTGCGTGCATTACTTTTTCAGAAGCTGTGTCTGGAAATCCGCACTTCACCAAGCCGCTCCGATCTGATTTTCAACGGTCGATGCAGCAGGCACTTCGAGCCGCCAAGGAGAGGGTTCGAAGTAAGAAGAGTGGTCCTCGTGCGACAGCAGCCTCCAATGCATTGCGAATGCGCCGCGATTTGTGGATGGACGACCAGCAGCCCGAAGAAGAAGCTGACCTTTGAAGGTCCGTATCAGTAAAAGTCATGACATTTAGTGCCATGACCGTAAAAGTCACGATTTACTGTCGCGGGAAAACGATAATTAAATATGGTAAATATTTTATTTTTCAGAAATGTGCCCATTAAAAGTAGAGGTGTGTCTCCTTTTACGGTGGCGAAGAAACCAAACGGTACTTTTCAGTGCCCATTTTAATCAAATTTGAACGTAAACAACCTCTCGATGTTCACAATGAACATCAATCGGCACTTTTCAGCGCCCGTTTAATAAAATAATCATGGATTGATACATTCCCAGTATCAATTCAATTTTATACTAATATTGTATTTGTTTTCAGAGTTAATTATATATATGTGCCACTTATCGCTGTATTATTAAAAATACCTTTAAATAAATTGCAAATAAATTGAGAACTTATTTTTTAATAAACCTCGTAGGTTATGTAAACATAATCTGCTCCGAAACTTCTGCTTACAATTTACAAATTCCCTGCGCGCAGTAGAAAGGGTGGGGGGACACACCTATAGCAATCACGGTACAAATGTGTTGGTGCGTAGCCACGGCCGTGTGACGTCACGCGTAGGGATGGCCGTGTGACGTCACGCGTAGGGATGGCCGTGTGACGTCACGCGTAGGGACGGCCGTGTGACGTCACGCGTAAGGAATTGTTTGCCAATTCTGACCCTCAGATGGCGCTGTTATACGTGTCAGGCGAACGGCAGGATCTGATGCGAATCTGCTGCCCATCTGACGTCAGGCCCTGATGTCAGGCTCTGTACCTCAGACCGCAGCCTAATGCGGACACAGATGACTACGGATCTGACGTCAGGCTCTGCGCTCTCACGGCAGACCCTGCTGCCAATCTGACGTCAGATTGCAGACATCTGGTTATCAGGGTAGTCTCTGCTTGTGTCCCTATACCTCTGGCAAGTCCGGACTTTCAAGGAAGGCGCCTTGCAGAGCGCCTTGCCGCAAAATTCATCTGTGCTATATATTTAACTCGTCAAGTATGTATATTTAACAAGGCAGGCTTGTCATACATTTTCTAGTGGAAAGAATTAGAGTAATATTCGGAATTACTGTTGCGGGTTCCGCTGGTTAAATTGCGTGAAGTTAGCTATAAGACATAGAGATAAGGCCGGTATTCATAAACGTGTCTTAAGATTAAGCTTAAGATTCCTGTTTAACAGGAAAAACAATAAACCAACCAACCAAGATTAAGCAAATGCTTAAGCATGCGGCGTCCTCTACTAACCTAGTAACATAGTAAAGGATGCCGAATGCTTAAGCATTTGCTTAATCTTAAGACACGTTTATGAATACCGGCCCGAGGTTAGATGTAGAGCGTAATTCAAAATCCTTTTGTACTGAAAGATAGATATATTATAATAAGATTTGAAGCGATCGGCACATCTGGAAGGTCTTAAGCAAGTTTGAAATGGGGGACAAGGAGGATAGTAAATAGCTTAACTTTTCCTTCCACATCTGCGTGCCAAATTTAGTCGAGCGAGCAGCTGCTCGTCTTGTAAAACCATTTAAAACTCTATCCTCCCTTTCGATAATTGCCGATGTCCCGTTAGGGTAAAAACTCAGCTCAGGAGAGGTTGAAAGTCATAAAGTCATAAACCTTGTGCCGGCGACGTCATCTTGACCCTGGGGGTTGCGCTTACCTACCTGTTAGAAATGTATGTACTGTACGCAGCCTATGTAAAGTATGTAATCGGAAAGCGTGCCACCACCACCAGCCGGGAGTGGAGGGAAGCGCGAAGGAAGGGCGAAGGACGGAGAGATGGCTGAAGGACAACCCACTGACGAAGCTTGAGGGACAACACCGTCTTGATTGGACGAAAGAATCCGAGGAGGAAGTCGGAAGAACACGCCAAAATTAGAGGAGTAGGGCGCTCGAAGGTGACAAGCGACGAGTTAATTTGTAAGAAGACAGATCGAACTTGTTAGCAGAACAGTCAACATTGAACAAATAATTAAAATCCAAACGTAGAGTTTATTCAGAAGTGTCTCATTTATTTTCTTCCATCATCGAAATTCCTGCGCAAACTCGCGAGCTGAGTGCGTCAGCGCTCCACGGGCACGGACCCCCCAGTCTTTAAGAAATCCCCACAAAATCGCGCAACATTACATATGCAGTGATATGCACTTTCAAGTACACAGACGTGCAAACCTAACCCCCAAGCGTGTCGGGATCGCGTACGAAATAGAACCTCTCTAAGGACAAGTTAATTGGCTGTGAAAATTACGGTAGTTCGAAATCTTTAGACCTTGCTATGCAGGCGTATTCATAAAGCGAGAACCTGTGGGGTTGCGTCGAAGGAACGGCCTACTTAGGACGGAAGCGAACATAATAATTCTCGAGGTAAAGAAGCAGAATTGCGGACACACCCGAAACGCATCTACTATAAATAAAGCGTAAGAAAAATGTGAAAAATGTATTGTTACTAATCCACAAGGGCAGATGTTGGCAACCACATCGCTACAAGATGGAATTTATACATTAAGTACTGCAGAAGAAGAGGCATTTTTAACAAGGGAATCTGTGAAACAACACGATTTTTGACACAAATCGCCTAGGACAGAAGATAACTTCATCAGAAATAATATGATCAAACTGAGCGTAAAGTAGCGTAAAGGGAATTACAAGATTGTATTAGGTAATCGTAATTTTTATGTAGCATATTTACACACCTGATCGTATAAATGATTTCCTCATTATCGGAGGTGGGGGTAACATCAATGTTGATTCTGGATTGACTTTCTTCATTCCTGGAAGTGGGGACATCTGCGGCGTGTGGTCAGTAGGGTGGAGTGAAAATATACGTTTTTTTTTGGGTGGGGGATTTTTGAAATGGAATAGCTGTCAAAAGTTGCCTTATTATATAACTAAAACAACCGCGAAAGATCGGTTTTCTACATTTAAGTTTTGAGGTGCCCCGAAGGTCTTAAAAAATCAGAAATTTTTAGTTTTTCTTCTCTTCTTTATTTTTTGTTTATTTCCTTAGACAAAAGAAAATAAAGCTGAAATAGTGGTTACATCATAAAATAAACCTGAAAATGAAAGAATACAAATTTGCTTCCTCTGGCCTAGATTAAAGAGATATCACAAAGGCCACAAACTTCAAGGCTTTTTACAACAAATTTGTGAAAAAAGTAATTGAGTTGATTTTGTATGTTTTTATTAAAGTATACTTGGATTGTTTTTTTAAATATTACAAAAAACCGAATCTTTAAATTACATCGTATAATCTCTCTTTGTTTCGTACGATGGCATATTTCTGCGAGATAAAAGCCTGCCTCTTATAAAGCCATCGCGTTTCTCATGCCCGCAGACTGCTCCTGAAGCCTCTGTGACTAGCTTGATGCATCGTTCAACTGCTTGGGTATGACATGGGAATAGAGTTATATTGTCTTCTATTTCAAACCCAAATTCAACAATGCTTCTTAATTTTTTAGCAGATAAATTTCGAGTCAAAGGTGGTTCAGTGACCTGAGACTTTTGCCAAGCAATGATTTCCGTATAATCCGAGGCCTCAAAATTGAAAGGAGGTATTTTGAAATTTCGAATGCCAGTTATTTTTTGAGATCTTGCTTTTAAAATACGACGAAAGCCTAGTTCTCTAATATTCTTTCTTTCATCTGCAAGCATAGCTATAAGAATATTTTCGGGATGACCAAAATATCCATTTTTTTGTATTACGGGATCAATTATCCTTTTTAAGTCATCGCTAAGATAACGGCTATAATTAATGGTTGACCACAAATGTTTTGCTCCTTTTGTGCAAAAAGGATTGCACTTAATTTCGAACCACATCCGGCCGTATACTTTCATCACAAAAGTTGCCAGAGTTTTCAAATTTTCACACGGATTAATCTTAGCTGCGTATAAACGTAAGATTTTATTTGCTGTTGTGATCCATCTAGAATGATTTACTGGACCTGGATCCCTATTTGATAAATCGGAAGAGAATATTCCTGTCGAAATTGCTGTCATTATATCGAGCAGATATTTTTGGTCTGTACTGAGATTTTGGTTAGTTATCCTAGGAAGTGCCGTAGATATAATTTCAAATTCAACTGTAGGGAGTTTTTCGCATCGTTGGAGTTCAGTTCCTATTTGACCTGAGAAACAACGGGGCCCTGCTGTTTGGCCATCTAAGTGCAGCATTAAATGGCGCAGAGGTAACTCGTTTGCGTGAAGTTGGCAGACCAACCATTGCAACGGTCTGTTAAGATTATGTTCTAAAAGCCGAATGACACCTCCTTTGGGCCCCGTGTTTACAGCAGTTCCATCACAGCCAACGACAGATAAGAAACTTACGTCAACGGATTTGCTATTTAAATAATTAATTATGGCAATTTTGATGTTTTGCGCTGACCCTGATTGACAAGTTACATGACCAAAATACATATCGCCCGGTTCGGACACGAGAACATAGTGTTCCTCAATTTGTATTTTTCGGTAGTACTTAGACCCTTTCTTTTCCACTGTCATTGTTTTATCTCTTCTTCCATCGAAATAGAGACCAAGAATGGACTCCGTTCCCCCGTCTTCAGTTAATTCAGATCGCATTTTCGTTCTTTCACGTCGAACCTTAGAACGATCTACTACAAAACTTTTATCATCTGACGTTACAATTCCAAAATCTTGTAGCACAGCAGACGCTATAATTGCAGCAGACCGATCAGAGACTCCAGTACGGTCGGAAGCGAGAGCAAGGGAAGGGAGATTAACTCGCATTTGTTTAGATGGTGGTTCCAGAATGTCATCTTGCAGTGTCAGAGCTTTTTCTGGTGGACTTGAGCGAGATATTTGTGTTAACTCTAGATCTATTGAATCTGACACATTGGTAATCCGATTTCTAACTGATGTGCGTCCATGGCTACAAGAAGGTTGCTGAAAAACCTCGTCTCGCTGGGCGAGTGATAAGTCTCTCTCCTTTCTCTCTATTCTATCATTTTCTCTTTTGGTTGTGACTAAATCAATGGACCCAATTATCATCTTTCTCTCTGTTCTTTGATCAATTAGAAAAGCTATTTCCCGTTTCGGAACTCGGCGTTTTTTTTCACAGGTACACATACTGTCCCCAATATTTTTACATTTGCAGCTACAAATGTCAAACAGTCTTTTTGAATTTTCTTGGAATATTCTAATTTTTATCTTATAATTTTCATTGCCCTGGCGTTTCTTGTATGGCTTCATTAAGTTTCTATACTTATCGTGATAGACCCTAATCATTTGTAGAACCCTTTTATGAATTACTATTGGGATCGATGCTTTCTCCCAAATTTGACGAATTTCGACGGCAACTCTTTCTGATATTTCTAATACCGTAGGTTCTTTCGAGTTTTTTTCTGGTTTAAATTCCTGTTTGATAAAAAGGTAATATTTCATAACATCATGGTAAGTAGGTAGTTTGTTGGGCCACAACTCTTTTGGGGTGCCAAATATGGGGCAATTAGTCCCTTTCCTAGTCTTTATTTGAGCCATATTGTACTTATAACGAACTAGCATTAAGTGCTCGGCGTTGCCGTGACTTCTTATATTAATCTATTGCTGTATTCCACCCGCGAGAAGCGCTCGGCCTGTGGTCGCCGTCTATCGATCATGTCGCGTACTTTCCATCGTAAGCCGGCCGAGACATGATTTCTTTATGTGAGTAGTGGCCTTGTCTGATGTTCGGAAATGCTGGATAGAAGTTATTTCACGGTCATAGAAGATTTCTAATAGAAGTACAGCCATTTTAGGCCAATTGTGGTGAACGTCTCAAATCTACGTTTTTTGTGTAAATATTCCGATTTTCATCACGGTGGGGGCACCTCAAAACGTTAAGCGAAACAAAAAATACTTTTAGGAGTACTTAATGCTCCCAGTCCCCCATATTTCCCCAGGTATTCCAAACCATTTATCGAAAATTAATATTTTCACTCCAGCCTAGTGGTCAGGCCCAGACTCCTCACTGCTTAAACACCTTTTGCGTATTATCTTTCGCTTTGTTGCCTCCACATCCGACTGAAGATCGCTGGTTTCTTGAGCTTTTCTTGCCTTTGCCCTCGCCGTGGCATAATCATCTGAATGAACACATTAGTAATTAATGAGTATAATAATTATTCACTAATTAGTACTATAATTAATAAGTAAATATAATAGTAATTTCAACGTACAATAGATTCCACCGGGAAAGACAGATACGCGGAACTTCTCCCAGGATTCATCGAGCAGCTCGCAATTTTTGATTGCCACTGTTGTGCGGCTGGGTTTATACGGTGGCCAATAACAATTTTTTCCTCCTATCACCCAATCCGTGGGGATTTCGGACACCGATTGGTCACAACTGAATTCGACGACGACCCAACCCGTATTCACCGCCATTTCTAATCCTGTATACTTAAGTATTCATGAAACGAAACATGTGTAGAAAGCGTGTATTCAATGTTTAGGTACGTGTATTCTTAGCTTGATAGGTATAACGAAATTGAGACCAGAAAAAATCAAAATTAATATTATCATCATAAAGACATTCTAAAGACAGTACAAACATTGAATGAGCATATTCTAAGTTCACACATTTATCTAGAGACGCGGTAGCGTCTCGACGCCAAGTACATGAAAGACACCCTGTATATGTCGACTGTGGCTACCGCTATCATTTACTCGTCGCCCGGCTAATCCAACCTAACCTGAAACTTATTTCATTAATATCTCATCACGCCTGCAATATTTCCAAAATTTAAAGGCATTTTTCTTATGTAAACCGCATATAAGCTTTCGAATAGGACCAATTTCAATAAAATCGGTCCACGCATGACAGAGATATCATAATATCGTCTCATGGATCAGTCGGAAATATTAAGATTTTTCTTCTTCTGATTCTTCTAGAAATTTTTCGTCAAACATAATACGTATACGCGTTACACGCACACCTTCAGTCAAAACAAAACTAACACATGTTTCGTTCTTCTACGTATATACGCGTTACACGCACACCTTCAGCCAAAACGAAACTAACACATGTTTCGTTCTTCGTTCGTCGACTCTCGGGATTATTCGGCAGGGATCGTCGTCCGTCCTTGTACACACTATTTTTTAAATACATTGAACTTTATAACCTACCAATCTTAACCTCCAAGTGCCAAAAATGTAAGTTGTCCAAATTTGAGATGTCAGGAGTTTTTACACTAAATAGGAGACGGAATTATTGTCTCAATTAACAAGGTAAGTCGCCAAATTTATTTAATAGATTTTTTATGTAGAGTCGCAGACTTGGAAGTTGTCCGGAGAAGGTTCGACAGAAAAGCACCTTCTTTCGCATAAGTTTCTAGAAATTTGTACCATGCTTGTACAAAATAATATATTGTAGAAAAAAATTGCATTGAATTTAAATTGCCAGATATTTGTATTTGTATACCAGCAATTTAGAGTTTTTATGTAAAGCTTATTATATTATAGAAATGAAGGGGACGCACAGGCTTGGATAGTAGAATTGAAGGGGACGTACAGGCTTGGATGGATAGAAATGAAGAGAATGCACAGGCTTGGAGGTTGTCCGGAGAAGATTAGATAGACAAAGCATCTTGTGTCGCACAAGTTTCTGGAAATTTGTCAAATAAGGTAAATCGACAAAATTTGTCTAAAGACATAGTATTAAGAATTATTAAGAAAGTAGATTATGGTGGACTGCTTGCAATGTAAAGCAAGTCACATTAGTGAAGAAAGTACGCTGAAAACACATCTCCCTTGATGCTTTTCAATCTTTTGTGAAAGACATTCGTAATACTTTAAAATCCACAGTAGTTGCCACGCTACTCATTAAGTCATTAATTTTTCAGATTCCCATTAACAATATTTCAATTCACCAATAAACATACTAAATTAATTTTATTCCAACACCAATAAATTGTACGTTAAAAATTTTGGATCTGTTCGTTCATTTTCGCTGAATTATTACCATTAGCATTTAAATTTCCTGCAACAAGACTTTCTGCCATATGCTCTCACCTCCTTCGGACACATTATGTAGTCTCTACACTCACTGTAGCAGAAGGCCACTCTATTTCAACATAAGTAAGTTCTACGTTAAGTTGTATAACTAAAATGTGGCTTTATATATATATATATATATATTATATATTTACAGATAATCGAAGCAGATGATGCAGAGTGATCTATGTCAGACTATATACGCACAAATTTTCAGGTAGGGTTTTGCATATTCAATGATCTTAACATATGAGCATGTGTGATAATTTATAAATAATTAATAAATGTGTCCTATTTTTCAGTGAACGATGCAGACGAAGAGAATTATTTCAACAGCTGATAGAGAAAGTAATCCTGTTACATGAGCAAATAAAATTTTATCTATAAAATAATCAATATAATATTTTTTTTTTAATTATTTGTTTTAAAATAAAATACAAAATATTTTTTTTAAATTTAAAATAAAATACAAAATATGTTTTTTTATTGGCCGCCGCCACGGCCCCGGCCCCGCTCCATACCACGGCCCCGCTCCATACCACGGCCCCGCTCCATACCACGGCCGCGCTCCCAGCCACGGCCGCGCTCCCAGCCACGGCCCCGGCGACGGCCATATTGCTCCGCAATTAATGTCCTGAGGGTGAGGGCTTGCTGCTTCATCATTTCAATTGCAGCTGATCTATCTTTTTGCGCCCTCACCCTCCAACCGCCTTTACTGTGCCGAGCCACGTACGGTTCTGTAATTAGTAGTAATAAACAACAATAAATTTATTAGTATTTAAATTTAGTATTTAAAAAAGGATTCTAAAAACATATAACTTCTTAACCCTCGGTTGTCACACCTACTTTTTCGAACGTCGTTGTCACACTGGGTCAATTTGACCCTGCCAATTTTCAATCAGTTGTTATTTAAAAACTATTTGTTTAATTAAGTCTAAAAAATTCTGAGATAAAGTTTGAACATTGTAGAATATATGCCCATCGTTAAAAGTTGACATTTAAAGTGTCATCATGCTTAAAAAAAAATTTGAAGCAATAAGATTTTCGACAAAAAGTGTTTTGCTTAAAAAATTGCAGGGTCAATTTGACCCAGTGTGACAACCGAGGGTTAAAATGTATATGTACTTACTACTATCGGCCGTGGCTGGGCTCGCTGGTGGTGGTGGTGGTGGCGGCGGAGCCATGGGCAGTGGCGGCGGAACCATGGGCAGTGGCGGCTACACCATATTTTATTCTGCCAGTTCGGCATCAATGTCTAAATAAAAATAAATTAATTTCATCATTAAATGACTGGAAAAATAAATTTTTAGATTAAATGTAGGTATATAAATAAATTTGTATTATTTACCATCCAACAGGGCGTCGTCTCTTACATTTTCCTAAAAAAATGAATAAACAATTAATTAGTAAAAAAGATCAAAACTTCATGAAAACTGCGTATGATAGAAGAAAGTCATACATGTAGCGCAAGGGTACGTATTGTTCCATTGCAAATTGGAAATTAGGAATTAGGAAATATAAAAATATGAAAACTGAGATGTAGGATGTGAAATTATAAAAATTACATTACATTACATTACAAAATATGTTTCTTTTTTCTCATTACTTCACAAGCCTTTCCATTATTATTATTCAATACAAAAAACTGTAACGTATTAACATTATTTTGTGAATGATTCGCATTGGTAACTAGTAGTAAAAGAAGAAGATATTGTACACGTTAACGCCAACGATTAGCAATATGTCAAACATATCTGAGTTGAACGTAAACGAACATGCAAAGTACAACAATTTGTAAGTCTTTGGTAGGTACTTTGCCTACATTAAGTGTCAGTGGGAGTAGACCGTATCTGTATAGCAGGTAATACAACAAGAACATATTGAATACATAGAAGCATATTTTAACTCGGATGTGTTTCATACTTCTAATCGCTGACGTTACAAGTTATATAGATAGAATATGCTTCAACGTATCTAATATCTGCTTGTTGTATTACTTGCTATACAGTTACAGTCTACTTACACTGATAGTTAACATAGGCAAAGTGTCTACCAAAGACTTTCAAAATGTTGTACTTTACATGTTCGTTTACGAGATATGTTTGATATATTTCTAATCGTTGGCGTTATAAGTTAACATCTGCAATATCTTCTTGTTATTTCTAATCGTTGGCGTTATAAGTTAACGTCTGCAATATCTTCTTGTTTTACTACTAGTTACAATTGTGAATCGTTCACAAAATAATGTTATAATACGTTACAGGTTTTTTTTATTGAATAATAATAGAAAGGCTCGTGAAGTAATGAGAAGAAACATATTTTGTAATGTATAATCCGAATTTCCTATTACCAATTTGCAATTGAACAATATGACTTTCTTCTATCATATCTCTATCATACGCCGCGTGTAATCAGATTTTAAGTGACGAAAAAATCTCACGAATCACAAATAAAACTAACGAATAATAAAAATAAATCTCACGAATATCTCACGAATAAAACTAGCGAATACAGATAACCGGGCTAGAGTATATTATGAATTACGATAACTCTGATATGATTATATATATATGAATATAATATATAAAAAATACTTACATTATTATCCATGGTGCTGGTGGGCAGTCACGATCGAGAATGAGCTTCCTCACACGTGCAACGATGAGGCGAGCTCCTCCGCTGCTCTTTTGTTTTTTAAGCAGCCCGCTTTTCGCATAGATGCGGACACATTCTGCCGCGGGCTCTTTGAATTGTTGAGTTTTAAGCCGTGAAGCTAATAAGGGGACGCCGCGGATGTGGAAATCGCTTTTGTAACAACAGTATATATGGGGGTCGTAGTATTCATGTAGTATGAAAATACTATTTCGGCTTTTTGTCGAATGGGTTAACAATTTTTCCCGTGGAAATATATTTTGTGAATATTTATAGTACGTTACATATATATTATACAGCGTGTCCCAGAATTGATGTACATCCCGGAACATGCAATATCCTGATGGAAAAAGACATCGAAAAGTCCTTAACCGTTTTGGGATCCGGGGTTTCGTTTTCGAGATATTAAGAAAAAACCCCGACCAATCAGAGCGCGAGCCTTCCGCTGGAGCTCCCGCGCTAGCGTGGCCGCGCGCCGGGCCGCGCCGCGACTACGAACAAGCAGGCGCGGCATGTATCGAAGGAAATTGCGTAGAATGGCAAATGAAAAAGACTTAACAAAAAAATCTAACCTTTTGCCATGGTTTGTTTGCCATTTAAAGTGAATAATGAGTAAAGGATAAATGGATGAAAATCATGTGTAACGTAAAAGGACGAATACACAGTTGTTTTTTTAGAAGATTGGAAAATAATAATTATTTGGAGTGAGAGGATAAAGAACATGTAAATTTCCTTTTTTAATAACGTACAAACGAAAAGGTAATGCAACAGGGAACGAGTGAAAAGTGATCGTAGTTCGTCATTGTGATAAAAATCCGTAGTTCAATAACGGCCAACACTGTTGTTGATAATAAATAAGTGCGTTTAAAAACTGCGAAGAAAAATTTACATACGGAAATTTGGAGAGTTATCACCGGAAATAAGCCATAGCCTGCGTTAAATTTAAAAAATATTAGTCGCCAATAATGTAATTAAAACTCACCCTTTCGGAAATTCACCTGCAGCTTGAAAACCTGTGTCACTAGGTCACCGAACAGATCCTGGTCGTCGACAGATGCACCGAGTGCACAGCTGTTCTAAGGTACACGACACCATGCAAAGTTAAGGGTCGCAACGTCAAGTGCGTCCGGATTAATGCACCGAATTCACTGCACTGCACGCCTACTAACATTGATCACTTTATTTATTTTTCATACAACGCGTTGTTCTTACGTTATAAAAATTGGTGGAAATGAATTTTTACTTGGCGTTTGGAGCCGTGAGTATTCCCGCGCAAATTGTCACGCTGCAGCACTTGCGTCCCCGTTGTTCGGGGGGTACACCGAGAACATCGCGTAATACTCTTGAGCAGAGAACATTTCTGCGACGTGATTGCTTACTGACTGACAAGATTTTTTCCAAGCGACTTCTTCTACCCCCAAATAGATTCTTTCGTTCCATTATGAGTTGACCCCCACCAGGCCAAGAGGCTTCAGGTAAAAAGAAACACACGTGTTTCGCAGAAGTGCAACGATCGGGCTATCGCGCTCTTTTACAAAAGTCCGCGTTCCGTCCTTTTACTGCCAATGTACCCATTGCACAGTGGTCTGGATGGTGGCCAAAATTCAATTTCTCAACTTCAATTTTACAATGTCATATTTTTTTTATGAATTGACAACCCTCCAGAGCTTCTAAATCCGCATAGCTTTCCCTTTTCAGATGATTCTTTGATTAGATATAATATTACAAAGACAAAATCATGAAATTGTATGTGAATCTAATTGTTTTAATTTCTCATTATAGAACATCAAAATACATGTTTATATTATACAGTTATATAGGTAAGGAAGTATATTTCAGTTATTTATATGTGTCATAGGCATTTTTTAGTCCATGAACAAATAGTGCAATGTTTATATCAATTTAAACTTTGAGAAGGCTTATAAAAAAATGATTAAGCGAAATTAACATCGGACTTATTTTACGTGAAAGCTTACACAATTGTTAACAAGAGCATGTAAATTTCAAGTGCAATCTCCTGCAATCTTCAATTTTATGCAGACTTTTAGAAATGACGCTCGAGGTATTTGGGCGTCCCGGACCCGTGCATTTTTAATATTTTATTTTTTTTAAGTCAAAGATAATGTTGGAACAGATGCTTCTTTCTCTTTTTTTCTCTAGTACGGCTATGATTTTTAATTTTGACTATAAAATACCGTTTTCCAGACCACAATGCGCGCCATATTGAATCCACCATTTTGAATTTTAAATTTTTGGAGCCAAATTCGTTATCAGCGACCTCAAAAACCCTTAATCACCAAGTTTCAGAAAGATCAGAATTTTGGCCGCTAAATGTAGATATCCCCAGACCACTGTGCATTGCTTCGAGGTAGGCAGCAGACACCACGTGTTTCGGTTCGAAAGGGTCCGAAGAGAAGAGAAACAGAAAGTCTTCGAGTTGCTATAAAGAAGAAAATCCTGTTTCCTGTTTCCCTTTTCCGATACCCTGAGTTCACGTCTGCTACGAGGCGGAACCAATTAAGCCATGAATTACCCAAAACTGTAGGAAATCGTTGTCTACCGTCGACTAGCGGGACAATACGGTCATAAACCGCGACCCTAGCGAAATGCTCTGGCCGATCAGCCTGATTAATTTTTGGAAACTAGCAATTTAAAAGTATTATTTAACATCAACACGGCTCGCGAAGAGACACAGGAAGAAAGAGAGCATGTAGTTCGCTGACTGCGCGTTGTCCCGCCTGCTTCGTCCTACCTTCAAATTAAAGACGGATCCCTTATCTCTCGAGTATAAACACGCGCTCGAATTTCAAAACAAAAGCACGCGTCGACGTATTCCGTGCGAGAGACGATGGGCTTGAAGTCCGATTGGCCCTACATCCCTCCCAAACGGCCACTGTTCTGAAGAGGCCCTCTTCACAGCAATATCTCCTCCCCAAGGCCCACCTTCTCTCGCACAGAATACGTCGACGCGTGCTTTAGTTTTGAAATTCGAGCGCGTGTTTAGACACGAGAGATAAGCAGGCCCGATTGGTTAGTTTGGGACCAATCGAACTTCAAGCCTACCTTCTCTCGCACCGAATACGTCGACGCGTGCTTTAGTTTTGAAATTCGAGCGCGTGTTTAGACAAGAGAGATAAGCAGGCCCGATTGGTTAGTTCGGGACCAATCGAACTTTAAGCCTACCTTCTCTCGCACGGAATACGTCATCGCGTATTGTCCCTGAATTGAGGGACAATCCGGGGAATGCATTATCCTGATGCCGGAAGACATCGAAAAGTCCTTTACCGTTTCACTTCGAGGTCGCGATTATAAAAATCCGAAAAAGTACTACCACATTCGCTGATATGTTTTTTGTAAATTAAGCTTATTTCTAGAGTAACGCAGCTGATATTAACGTCGCAGTAAGCTCTTGAAGACAATGGGGCGCCCCGTCTCAGGTAAAGCAACCGCGCGCGATTACAGTCAGCTGACCGTACCGCTACGACCCCAGGTCTTCAGTCAGGTCAAAAAACAATTCGACAGAAGGATTGCAGGAGAATGACACTGTTCTTTATAATAATCAGATTTGTAAGTTCCAGCTTGTCCTTATCTTGATTATTTGTTGAAAAATGTCGTTGCTCAATGGAAACCACGAGAAGGTGGTGGGCTTTTTCCATCAGAAGAGGTTAAGGATGGGTCAGGAGAAATCAAGATAAGGACAAGCTGGAACTTACAAATCTGATTATTATAAAGAACAGTGTCATTGGCCAAGAGTGGGTTATTAAGATTCTCCTGCAATCCTTCTGTCGAATTGTTTTTTGACCTGACTGAACATGAAAACACCGGTGAAAGAGATGATTAGAATAATATGTTATGTTATAAATGCATTTTTAATTAACCTTAAAATTTGCGGAGAGTAATATGTAGCGTATATGATACGTAATATCCACAAAATATATTTCCACGGGAAAAATTGTTAAAAAAAAAATGGAATACATGGGGGGGGGGGGGAGTTACGGAGGATTTGAACCCCGGCCGCCCAGGTGACAATCTAACGCGCTACTGTTGTACCCACGGAACCTTCTTGGGTATTCGTTACTATAAATGTTATATACCTGTAGTACTACGTACGTAAAAAACTTTAAATTTTTAAATTACAATATATCGGAAACAAAGGTCCATTCGACAAAAAACCGAAATAGTGATTTCATACTACATGTGAGTATTTAACTGTATGTAAGATCCAGACCGAATAAATAAAGCTGAAAGCGTAACCAAAAGGCGAGGGTAAAACAGAAAAATATGGCCCGATCGCGGAGGGATGTGACCGGTGGCACATTTTCTCGGTACGAGGAGGGCTCGCTCTGACCGACGGGCACGTCAAGAAACAAAGCGGGCGACCGGAGCTCACGCATGTCACGGCGTTCGAAAATTCTTGCTGATTTCCTTGCATGTAAGTGTGCTTCATTATTATTATTAATTAAGGTGTACGCATAATGAAACGAACATATTTTCAACGTGTACGTTATTGTTTCATTACTTGTGTATTTTCAACGAATAGGTTATTGTTGTTTCATTACATGTGTAAAATAATAGTCTAACCTATTTTTTGCTAATATATTTCTTTATTGAAATGTGTATCTTTTTAGTATCAAGTCCCTTTGGAAGGAAATTCAATTCTTCTCATCAGTAGGAGAAGCAAAGGAGAAAATATTATATTTGGTAAGTGATGTTTACATTTATTTATATATTAAAATAATATGTATGATATTAGTTTAGTGTCTATTACAAATTTTTCGTTTTTTACAGATTGGAGTATTAGAAAAAAAATAAAGTACACTCGCTGAGCTGCTTTGCGCTCGTTTGCTGCTTTGCGCTTTTGCGAGTATTAATTAATTGTTAATTATTAAACTTTACTGGCTGCAATGCGCTTTATCTTATATAAAAGCTATTTCTAAAAGCTTTTATCTTATAAAAGTACTAATTGTACTGCGTCTGTATCACATGTTAAAAAAGAAAAAGGAATAAAGACTATTTATTATTAAAAAAGAGGTGGGTTTTCTATTGATAACGCCACTCTAAACCGATTTTACTTATTCCACTTTATTCTTCCAATACCCATACATCCTAGGAGATCCAGATAATTTTATTTGTGCTAACTCAATATCTACCCCAGTTCATATCAAACCTGAATGATAGTTTTTATTTGCCTATTCAATTCTACGTACAATCCCAAACAAGCTAGGAGTAGTAATTGGTCTAGTTATATCAATATCAATCTTAATTTTAATAGTTTTACCGTTTACTAAAACTTACTATATAATAACAAGAAAATTTTACCCAACAAATCAGTTCGTATTCTGAAGATTTGTATCATTTCATTTTACTAACTTGATCCGGAGGTAAGCATATTGAATATCCATATAAAGAATTCAGTCAAATTTTTACAACATTATATTTCTCGTACTTTCTTATTAATCCTAATCTAAATAAATATTGAGATAAATTAATCTATAGATTCTAGTTAATGAGTCTGAATAGGCATATATCTTGAAAATATATCATAGAATTAATACTTTCTATTAACTTCTTATATAGTCTCAATTGAAAAAACAACTTTAACCTAAAAATAAACACTAAATAAATTCAAACATTCGTCATGTCTATAATCTTACCACTCAGTTTTCGTAATATGCAAATTATCATTAAAGGCGAATGGTTATCAGATGATCATATCGAATATTTTCACAAATTATTAGAAGCTAACTCTAATTATAAACCACGCGACGCATGGAGAGTTCAAATGCCTGATACAATTCAACCAGTTCCTGAAAATCAGGATCACATACAGATTTTGCACCAAAGCGAAGATTTTACATTTAAAACCAATGCAGGGGGACACTGGGTTTGTAGCTTCTATAAACATGATGAAAGAATAGTTTATATTTATGATTCTTTTAATTTTTCGAAGTTGCATAGTCATCATAAAATTTATCTGGAGAAGTTATACCCTTTTTTGAATAAACATGACGGAGCAATTGACGAAGAATTTATTAAATTTCCACGTGTACAAGCTCAACCTAACACTCGGGATTGCGGAGTTTTTGCGATTGCATTTGCTGTCTCGTTATTATTCAATATATTACCAGAAAAAGTAACGTACACTCATGCGGTGATGCGTCAACATTTAATCCAAATGTTTCAAACTAATCGTATAGAACATTTTCCATGCACTGATGATCAACAATTAACACGTTGTGTGTACGAATATGAATCTGCAATTGGTAGAACAATTAATAAAAATCCCTCTTGTGGAAATTGTCCTCCATTTAAAATCGGTCAAAGTGACATTACTAATGAAAAAGATGGAATATCCCCAGTTCATCAAAATGTACCAATTAGTGACAAAGAAGTCGCTACACGTACAAAAAATATAATTCATACAGATTCACCATTCGTTTCGAAGTCAAAAATCAGCAATGTATACGTACCATGTAATAGGAGAGAATTAAACTCCAATTATTATAAAAAGCATAAAGAGGAAATTAGTTTGAAAAGAAAAGCTGTTTATAAAGCAAAGAAAGGGGAGTGTAACACGAAAAAAGGCAACGATTGTAAAAAAGGGGAGGAAAGCATAAAACTTTATAATTATGAATATTATAACGCACACAAAGAAGGTATAATAAAAAAGAGAAAAGTGCATTATGACGCAAATAAAGAAGTGACATGCAGAAATGGAAAAAATTATTATAAGCTAAATAGAGAAGGATCATTAAAAAAGGCAAAAGCGCATTATGACGCAAATATAGAAGTGAAATGCGGGAAGCAAAAAAAATATTATCAGCTAAATAAAGAAGGTATAATCAAAATGGCAAAAGTGCATTACGACGCAAATAAACAAGTGCAATGCGGAAAGCGGAAAAATTATTATCAGCTAAATAAAGAAGTTATCTCCAAAAAGCGGAAGGTATATTATGATGAAATACGTAAAAGAAATGATTATAATAAAGTAGCAAAACGTCGTGCTGCTCAGAAAATAATAAAAAAGTATCGTTATATTGCTGTAACAAATAACAATGTAGCAACCAAAAATAACAAAGAAACTTATATTAGAAAACTTTCAAAAATTATTAGCATGCCGTCCGGAGAAGAAAGTAGATTGAAAGCTGAGCGTATAATAAAATGGTGTTTTCATATTAGGCAAAAGTACATTTTGGAAATGAGGAAACTGTTGAAAGATTGTAAACAAAAAGTGGAAGTTTCCTTAACGCGCACAGCAGAATGTTTAGAAGTTGAGGACAGGATTAATGCTTTGTGTGGAGAGTCCAGACATACGTCTTCTTCAGAATCATATTATGCGGAAAGTTCATACCATCCTTTCAGCGGTTCTGAATCAATCATACTGAATTCGGCAGGGAAAGCTATAAACGTTCTACCTGTATTGCAATCGAAGAAGACAACAAAAGCATGGCATTGTAGTTATCTTTGTAAAACAAAAGATGTTGAAATTCTGAATAATTTACAGGATTTCTTCAAACGTTTGTTAGAATGCTCATTAAAAAACGTACATAAGTTGAACAACCATATCAGTAGCTGTTCTAATAAAGTGCATGCTGAAAAAGTTGGTCATTCTCATGGTTGTTACATAAACCCTAAACTATGTAAGTCCAATTTTTTAGCCATTGAGATTTTGGCACCCCATTTTCCGGATTTACGACATCTGAAGAGAATGATATACAAAATTGCGAGCATTTATAAAGACCAATTACATAATTTAGACAAAGCTTTAAACGATAATGACCTTGAAACACTTGAACGAATAACACTGCAAGCGCGGAAAGAAGCTGAAGCGTTACAAAAAAATAATACTGTCACAAGCTTGAACGAAGAAGAGATTATATCTCGATATTATTTAGCATTTAGAGCTTTCACAAAACGGTCTATGGACACACCACACATTCCGTGTGTTTCCTGCGAGAAACTCTGTTTTAAAAGAGAGGTTCTTAAGTTTGATATTTCTAAAAGAACATATAAGGGAAATGTAATGCAAACATTGTTAAATTATATCGGATACAAAGTTGGTGACATGCATTTTATTTGCCGATATTGTCACGATAAAATTCGCAACGATTCCATACCACCAAAATGTATTTTAAATAACCTTGATGTACGTTCAGTTCCAGAAATAGCCGTGTTGAACGATTACGAACGAATTCTCATTCAAAGAGCTAAACCGTTTCAAACGATTGTGAGAATGGATACAGTAATGCGTAAAAATATGCCACATAAACATATGTTTCCAAAAGTAAAGGGGAGAACATTTCACCTTCCTTTGCCATTACAAGAAAATTTAAAAAAAATCTGTCCTGCGACTGAACCTTTAAATCAAAATCATGAATTATACATATTGGTGCGGGGCGTTCCAACAAAATCTAAAATAGTTTGGGAAAAGTTAGTTGACTTGAAGAAAGTATGGAATGCCTTAGTATGGTTGAAAGCCAATAATCCTCTATACTCAGAAATTGTTTTACCACAATCGCACGATTTATTGCTGAGTGCCAAATTACCAGATACAGAATTTCAAGAAGAAGTTGTTGCCAACAATAATAACGAATCTGTCGAGGACGTTGAAGGTGAAACACTTAATATCGATGAAAACAACAAACGTGCATTATTGACGCAAATGTCACAATCTGATTCATATTATGATCAGTTTACGATTTATCCAATGTATGACAAAAGGGTTAATGAATCTGCTACCGCACTCTATCAAATGCTTAAAGTTCATGACGTTCCGTTGGGCTATCGTGCTGAACAATTAGATGTGAAATGTTTCCCAGATTTATACCCTTATGGGATGAACGGACAGCATGAAGAAAGATTGGTTCGTTTGACTGATCATGAATTTATTAAGTCCAAACTGATGTCCAAGCATTCGCAATTTCGATTGAACATGCAATATATTTTTCATTTATTACACGATACCAATATGCGGCAATTGAACGCTGGAATTTTTCACAAAATGAACGTCGTAAATCCACGTGAAAAATACACAGCTGCTGGTTTTCTAGAGCAACTCTCTAAAGATCAGCTACAAACGAACTTGAACACTATATATTCCAGATTACGTAACACAGCACAGTATTGGCGAAAACCGAGAAATGATTTGAACTGTATGATACACCATTATGGACCAGCTACATGGTTTCTCACGCTCAGTCCAAGTGAGTGGCTATGGACAGATTTAATAGAATATCTTCGTGAAGTAAACGGCCCATCGGTGGCTAAAATGTCCCCGAACGAACTCATTGCTTCTGATCCCGTTTCAACTGCTCGATTTATAGATAATGCATTCCACGCTATGCTGGATTTCATTTGTTCGCCCGACAATCCGATTGGCAAGGTCACTCATTACTTTTGGCGCAGAGAATATCAAAGCAGGGGATCACAACATTTTCATCTTTTAATTTGGATTGAAGATGCTCCTATAATCGATAAATCTTCGAAGGAAGATGTAGCACGATTCATTATGAAATACGTCACTTGCAGATTGCCATCACCGCATGTGTCGCCAGAATTATATAGTCGTGTAATTGCACATCAAATGCATAAATGCAATAGTTACTGTCTACGCAACAAAAAAACTAAAAATTCCTTCTGTAAAGTATGTAGATTTTCATTTCCACGTCCAGTTACAGATACTTTAATAATAAGGGATGTGGCTGTTTCTATAGGTGCTAGAAAACAATTGAAAGCAAAAGGTAGACTCTATGATCTTCCACGTTCAATAAAGGAATTCCGTATCAATGATTATAATGCTCCCGTTCTTACGGTTTGGAGAGGTAACATGGATATACAATATATTGGGGAAAAGACGGGGTTGGTAACATGTTACTGTACTAAGTACGTGTCAAAGCCGGAAAAAAGTTACGCTACGGACACTATGGCAGCAATAAATTCTACTAAGTCATTGGCTAGTATTCTGTGCAACCTTGGAATGCGCATGCTAAATCATAGAGAATGTGGAGCGCCTGAATTGCGCTGATACTCTTTTAGGATTATCATTGCATGGCACTGACTCCAGTACTACTATTAGATGGTTAAATGTAAATATACTGAAAAGTAGAAAATTGAAAACTCGCAAAGAGATTGAGGATCTGGAAGGTGAATCCACAGACATATTTTGCCCATCCCTCATAGATGATCACTATCCTAACAGACCCAAGGAATTAGAATCTATGCATCTGTACGATTTTGCTATGTGGTATGACGTTACTAAAATTAGACCGTCTGAAAAAACTGAATATTATGAAATCCGTGCATCTTTGTTTTTGAAAAAAAGGCAAAGAGGGTATCTTATCAATCATTATAAGTACAATGTTCAAACCCAACCTGAGAATTATTATTTTTCTTTATTATTATTATTCCAACCTTGGAGAAACACCGACGTATTGAAAAATGGATTTAACACATATGCGGAAGCTTTTCTGTCGTTACAATCACAATTGACAGAAGCAGTTCAGTATCACGAACGAATAACGGATATTCAAGAAGCGCGTGATCATATAAAGGAAGAAATTGAGAAGAACGTGTTGAATACAGTAGAGCAAGAAAAAAATGATCAAGGCGATCACCCATTAGAGTGTGTTCCCGTTGAAACTGTTGATGCCATGAAAGATTTTAAAGACGCGGGAAACAAATTTGATTGTGGTGATCTTCAAGAAATGATTTCGGAATTGAACTATGATCAGAAGAGGATATTTGATACAGTTACTAAGTCCTTGACGTCTAACGATAACATTCTCAGACTTTATGTGAGTGGAGAAGGTGGCACTGGGAAAAGTTTTTTAATCAAAACTATCAGACATTGGATCAAGCAGATTATCGGAAAAGACACAGCAGTAACTGCTCCTACTGGAATCGCAGCTTTTAATATCGAAGGTCTTACCATACACCGATTATTTCAATTACCTGTAGAACATGGGCATACAGCCCAGTATAGGCAACTTAGCGATGCAGCCCTTCAAATTGTACGAGATCAACTCAAAAATGTTGCTTTAGTAATCATCGATGAAATTTCGATGGTTTCTAACGTAACATTCCTGTACATACATTTGCGACTTACAGAAATATTTGATACTGCAGATTCCGATGATGCTTGGTTCGGAAAAATACCTATTCTGTTATTTGGTGACTTATTACAACTTCCTCCTGTTCACGAAGAACCTGCTTTTATACAATTATCCAATAAGAGTATGGAGAAAAATGTTGGAGGATTAGGTTCTTATAATTTATGGTCTGCCTTGTTTAGCTATGACGAATTGACAATAAACATGCGACAGCAGGGTGATCTAGAGACGCGGTAGCGTCTCGACGCTAAGTACAGGAAAGAAACTACAGGAAAGAAAAAGACACCCTATATATGGCGACTGTCGCTACTGCTTATCATTTACTCGTCGCCCGGCTAATCCAACCTAACCTGAAACTTATTTCATTAATATCTCATGACGCTTCCAATATTTTCTAAATTTAAAGGCATTTTTCTTATGTAAACCGCATATAAGCTTTGGAATGAGACCAATTTCAATAAAATCGGTCCACGCATAACAGAGATATGATAATATCGTCTCATGGATCAGTCGGAATGTTAAGATTCTTCTTCTTCTTCTTCTTCTTCTGATTCTTCTAGAAATTTTTCGTCAAACATAATACGTATACGCGTTACACGCACACCTTCAGTCAAAACAAAACTAACACATGTTTCGTTCTTCTACGTATATACGTGTTACACGCACACCTTCAGCCAAAACGAAACTAACACATGTTTCGTTCTTCGTTCGTCGACTCTCGGGATTATTCGGCAGGGATCGTCGTCCGTCCTTGTACACACTATTTTTTAAATACATTGAACTTTATAACCTACCAATCTTAACCTCCAAGTGCCAAAAATGTAAGTTGTCCAAATTTGAGATGTCAGGAGTTTTTACACTAAATAGGAGACGGAATTATTGTCTCAATTAACAAGGTAAGTCGCCAAATTTATTTAATAGATTTTTTATGTAGAGTCGCAGACTTGGAAGTTGTCCGGAGAAGGTTCGACAGAGAAGCACCTTCTTTCGCATAAGTTTCTAGAAATTTGTACCATGCTTGTACAAAATAATATATTGTAGTAAAAAATTGCATTGAATTTAAATTGCCAGATATTTGTATTTGTATACCAGCAATTTAGAGTTTTTATTTTATGTAAAGGTTATTATATTATAGAAATGAAGGGGACGTACAGGACTTCGATAAAAATGAAGGAGACGCACAGGCTTGGATAGTACAATTGAAGGGGACGCACAGGCTTGAATGGATAGAAATGAAGGGAATGCACAGGCGTGGAGGTTGTCCGGAGAAGATTAAATAGATAGACAGAGCATCTTGTTTCGCACAAGTTTCTGGAACTTTGTCAAATAAGGTAAATCGACAAAATTTGTTTAAAGACATAGCATTAAGAATTATTAAGAAAATAGATTATGGTGGACTGCTTGCAATGTAAAGAAAGTCACATTAGTGAAGAAAGTACACTGAAAACACATCTCCGTTAATGCTTTTCAATCTTTTGTGAAAGACATTCGTAATACTTTAATTAATAAAATCCAAAGTAGTTGTCACGCTATTCATTAATTCATTAATTTTTTAGATTCCCATTATTTAAAATCACCAATAAACATACTAAATAAATTAGTTTCATTCCAACACCAATACATTGTGCGTTAAAAATATTGGATCTCCGCGTTCATTTCGCTGAATTATTACCATTAGCATTTAAATTTCCTACAACAAGACTTTCTGCCATACGCTCGCACCTCCTTCGGACACATTATTTAGTCTCTACACTCACTAAAGCAAAAGGCCACTCTATTTCTATATATAATAAGTTCTACGTTAAGTTGTAACTAAAATAACTAAAATGTGGATTTTATATATATTTACAGATAATCAAAGCAGAAGATGATGCAGTATGATCTACGGCAGAGAAAAAAATTTATTGTGACATAGTATTATATTAATTATATTAATTAAACGATTTTATTAAACGATTTTATTCAGCTGCAATCCTCTATTTGCTTCTTGTAAGTTTGGTTCATATCAGAAAACTCAAATTTAAACCAATTCCACCAATTCAATCATCATCTTGAAGCATTGCAGGTGTGCATAGTTTCTATTATGTAGAATTTATCTTTAATTCTATCCCGTCATAAGACTGTTTATTAGGGTGGACCTTAGTTACTCTTGTCGAAATATAATTTTGAGATTTTTGACGGGGTCACTCCCCAAGGATTATGCCACTGGGAGAAAAAATAATGTGTGCAAAATTTGAAATTGATCGGAGAACGAGAAACTGTGCCTCATCGCATTTGAAATTTTTTATTTTCGTAACTCGTTTTTCTTCGTTGTAGTATATCGTTAATATACATTTTTATATATCGTTATCTTTTTACGCTCTGTAATAATATAGAATCAAAGTATAAGATTACACAAAAAAATCATGACCTTGAAATCTCAAAAAATGAACCATCAAAAAATACTTTTTTCGTTGGCATTATATTTATGTTGTCAAACAGTATAATTTTCGTCTAAAATTTTTTTTGGATAATTATAAATAACTGATTAAAGGGAAAACTACATCCGAAATGCACCAATTTTTGCAGATATTTTTCAATTTATTTTAAAAACTAGGGCTCTAGAAGAAAATTCACCATTGCACGTGATGCAACAGACATTTTCCCCCCGGAAAACACCAACAAAAGTGGTAAGTCACGGTTTGTTTTCAATACAGAAGGCAACAGCGGCGGGCGTATCCATTGCCGCTCACCGACAGAATCGCTTACACGCGCGCGACTACCACTGTCGGCGCCATACGTTTTGCCAAACTATTTCGCTCAGTTATTGAAAACGAAATGTGACCTACCACTTTTGTTAATGTTTTCCGAAGGAAAAATGTCTGCTGCATCGCGTGGAGTAGTCAGATTTTCTTCTAGACTCTTAGTTTTTAAAATAAATTGACAGATATCTGCAAAAATTGTTGCGTTTCGGGTGCATTTTTTCTTTGATCGTGGTTTAAATATATTTAAATAGTAATAATGCAATAATAACTTATATCGTTGTGTTCCCGAAGGTTTATAAAATAATTTTGATGTAACAAGCAACCGAATAACTATTACTATTTCGATACGCAAGACGTTCAAGTTGAAAATTTGCATTTTTTTTTAAAATAAACTAATTTTTCGAAAACGGAGGATGTTGGCGAAAAACGGTTTGCGAATTCGTATTCAGCGTACGAAAATTTATAAGAAACGTGTATTGAATGTTACAAGTCCAGATGGCTGTTGAATAGTTACAATTGAACTTTTGCATGAGTTTGACTGCTCGTTCGGCCGAATCGTTTACTGCTAAATTATTTACTATATTTAATCCAATATTATAATTGGGATCACTTTTCCATTCTAGAGAATCCATATTTATAAAATCTGTTGGAACAGTGTATTCTTAACGAAAGTATCGGTTATTTCATTAAAATTTTGAAATCTTTTATATATATATATATATATGATATATATATGAAAAAAATTCCTTAGACAAAAGTTGTACTGTTTGACATGGTAAAAATAATTACAACGAAAGATGTTTTTTTACGGTAAATTTACGAGATTTCAAGGTCATAATTTTTCAAGTAATCTTATACTTTGATTCTATATTATTACAGAGTGTAAAAAGACAAATTCAACCATATATAAACATGTATATTAACGATATACTACAATGGAGAAAAACGATTACAAAAAAAAATTCAAATGCGATGAGACCCGGTTTCCCGTCTTCCGGTCGATTTCAAATTTTCCACTTTTTTTTCCCCCAATAAAAATTATCTAAAGTCTGTCCCTACTATGCCAATTATCTTTGTAAAAAGAAGTGAGATCCCCATAAAAAAACTTCAAAAAGTAAAAAAATTACGCCAAGTACATGAAAAATCAAATATATCACAAAAAATAGAAGGTAATAATAAAATCACAAAAAAATAGAAGACAATATACAATCCCCCAAAAAAAAGAACAAAATATATAATCACAAAAATAGAAGATAATACACAAAAAAATAGAACAAAATATACAATCACAAAAAAATAGAAGATTATAACAATTACAAAATAAAAAAAGGTGTGAAATCAAAATGAGCTGCAAGTACATAAAGGTACTTTCCAACTGCGCTTAAGATGACACAACTACATATACACAGCTAAAATGCTGTGATCATACATTCCATTACTCATATCGCGGACATTTTTTAATTAATCCGTCAAAAAGAATCCCATTTAAAAAAATTGTCGTAAATTAATAACTTTACAAAATTAATAATATACCAAAATTACGCCAATTATAAGAATGGCTATTATACAAAGACAAAATTGTATTAAATAATATTAAGCAGACATATTTTTATACAAGTAAATATTTTAATACGAATAAATATTTTATTCAAAATACTTGGCGCTGCGGAACCGAAAAAATGTTAATTGTTTTAGTAGTAATAATAATTTATAATAACTCCCTTACAATCTAAAATACATAAACATATATATACATATACATATTAGAAACGCAGTCAGATCTATTCTACATATATTTAACTCTAATATCATACGTAGCATATGCACCCGCACACATACACACATTCACGAAAGCACGCACAAGAAAGAAAGAAAAAGATTAATGCAATTTATATATATTTATTTCAGTTTAGCAACTCCAATTCGGAGTGCAGCGCCAAGTATTTTGAATAAAATATTTATTCGTATTAAAATATTTATTTGTATAAAAATATATCTGCTTAATATTGTTTAATACATTTTTTTCATTGTATAAATAACCATTGTTATAATTGGCGCAATTTTTGTATATTATTAATTTTGTAAAGCTATTAATTTACGACAATGTTTTTAAATGGGATTCTTTTATTCTAATGGGATACTTAAAATGGCCGCGATATGAGTAATAGAATGTACGAACACAGCATTTTAGCTGTGTATATGTAGTTGTGTCATCTTAAGCGCAGTTAGAAAGCACCTTTATGTACTTGCAGCTCATTTTGATTTCACATATTTTTTTATATTGTACATTTTCTTCTATTTTTATTGTGATTGTATATTTTCTTCTATTTTTTCGTGAGTGTATATTTTCTTCTATTTTTGTTGTGATTTATTATTATTGTCTTCTATTTTTTGTGATTTATTATTATTATTATTATTATCATCTATTTTTTCTGATATGCTATTTCTGCGACATTAAAAAGTAGAGAAGGACCCAAATTGCATTCTTCTGAAAGGGAATTTCCTAATTTTTAAGATTTATATGGGGATACACCTATAGATTTAATGAGTTTTAAAATGCTATTTTTTAATCCAGAATGGTGATAATTAGCTGTTTTGATACGTTTAATTCTACGTTTCTGGCTGTTTTTAAAAGAGTTCTGGGTTCTGGCATGTAAAGTGCTGGAAACTGATCTTTTTAAAATGTGGAGTACATAATTTATTGTTCGATGTGAATTTTGATGTGATACAGCCCACTCTGCCAATGAAGAAGCTGAATTAGGACTACTCAATTCAGTTGAAAATTCTTCAGAAGTCTGTGAATTTTCGAAGGAGGCAAAATTCTGAATATCTTCTAAATTCAGAGGAAATTCTACATTACTTGCGGCGATATTGGAAGAAGATTGCGAACTTGTGCCAAGTGAAACATATAAGTATGTTGGTAGTGAGAAGATAAGGATAAGATGTTGAATGTGAAAATGATTGTGAACTAGTTCCAGGTTAAACATCACTAGTGGGGCACTAACAAAGTGGATTGCAGATGTTAAATGTGAAGAAATAGCATGTAATGATGTAATAATGTGGCTTGCTGGACCTAGTACTTATTATTCAATTTCAATTTGTCAGTCATTATTATAGTGCGCGTCACTATTTTTCGCCAATCTGTCACGCGAAAAGTTAAAAAAGATTCGTGTAATGTAAATAGTGTATCATCTGATACATAGAATCTCTTTTAACTTTTCGCGTGACGGATCGGCGAAAAATAGTGACGCGCACTATACATTGAATGAAGAAAATAGAAATAAACTGACTGTAATGTAGAAAAAAATAAAAGGCGACACTTGTTTCAGAAATATGTAATAGATTTAGAGATATTTGGAGATATAGAACTTACCTGCAGAATACGTATCCATCTGGCAAAACACACGCCGAAGAAATACACTAAACTAACTTTCAATACGTACACTAATACTAATAATAAAAAAAACAATAAAAAAGCACACAATAAGAATACAAAAATCACACAATAATAAAAAAGCACACAATAAGAATACAAAAATCACACGATAATAAAAAAAGCACACAATAAGAATAAGAAAACTATACAATAATAATGGAAAAAGCACGCGATAAAAATACTATAAACTACGATGATACTAGAATGATAAACTACGAATAAACTACAGACTAACTAAATAAAAGAAAAATGTATGTATTAAATTTTGAAATTGTGAAAACTAGCGTGCGTCCCCGTAGATGGTTCTGCGATAACTGACGCAGTGTCCTTACTACCTGTAGGCTACAAGGAATGCTCCCCACCCCCCACTACGCGGCACTACCCTCATCCTGCCGACTGATATACCTCTGAAGACTTGCCAGAAAAGCTCTTTAAAGCAGAAGAAGCAGAAAAAAATTGAACCAAACTTTCTTTAATCCTTATGAGTGTCGCTATCGTCACTACCAAAATCTAAACATCGATTTTTCTGGGCACCTAAAAGTTACAAAAACTGCAGGAGAAAACGTATTTTATCTTTAACCGACTGCCGATTTTGTAGATTTTTTTTCAAATTTCTGGTCGTGGTAAGGGCGATAGCGACACTCGTAAGGATTAAAGAAACGTTTGGTTCTCCTTTTCTGCCCAATGGAAAAGCCGCTAGCCTTGGGACAAGGCAACAAGGATGTGTACGGTTAACAACGCTTATAATTCTGAAAGTTGTAAAGATTTTAAATCATCCTTCATGATTTTAAACAGCCAAAAGATGAATAAAAGTGTAGGTATACGAGGCATCAATGCCGTATCTTTTTTCGTTGCCTAGAAAAGGGATCACGAAATCGGCTGAAAAATCGGCCGTTTAAAAAGAAGCAAAGATCTCGAGTACAGTAGTGGTCAAAGAGGAGAGTGCCGCTACTAAAAAGAGCAGAATTACTACTGCATCTTTATTCGTATCCTGATCTAATTCCTTAATTTATTTATTAAGATATTATAACCAGCTTTTTTTTTAGTTTTGTCCAAGTAAACATTAGATTTCATTTTCCAAATGCATTGATCTTCTTTGTACGATTCAATAAATCCTATCAGCAAATTACACGTGTCAATAATTTGAAATCTGTCTGCCGGTGGCCCACACTTCCCGTTAATTTTAATGTGCGGCAAATCGGAACCCGGATAAATCAACCTCGCGGTGATTGCGTTCATGCCAGACAATTGACACACGCGCTCCGTGTTGCATTACAACTTTTGACTGTATATGCAAGTCTGTAAATCGAACAGGCAAGAAGGAGTGTGTATGGGGACCTTTAGAGTGCCTAATGCCACGCCAAATTGATCACTTTTTACCTCGATGTCTGGGATTCTGTTCAGAATCGAATATGACGTTGTTCACGTGAAATTAAGTGTAGTTTGTGTTTCAAGGGGTTGAGTCTTAAACCTTTCACCTCGCAGTGACCGACCGTGTTTTCCGCAAATCTGCGTTGCACATGTTGGCAACGACCTGAGTCACAGAGGGGTGACAATAAGCGGAGACAGGAAATCGTGAGGGTCGTCGGCGGCGCGAGCCCGCTAATATTGGAAAAATCACAGGTCAGGTCTGGGCGTCTTCGCGTGCGGCGCAAAGTGGGCTGAAAACCCGTTTTTCTTTTGTGGGCAAAAGTTTAAACTGTCCAGGGAATGTCACACCTCGTTTAGCGTCCAAATACACTGTGGACTGCATCGCGGATGTAATTGTTAATTATATACCTAATACAGCGTATCGTTGGTTGTTCTGGCTGTGTTACTCGCGACAGCAAGCCTTTGCAAAACTTCATTATATTTGTTTAAAGTTCCATTGCATCATTGTTCCAACTTGAATATAACGTCTACTTTTGCAGAAGTACAGTTACAAGCCCTACTTGACCCCACCGTGTCGAACGCTTGTTAAATGTACAAAAAGACGTTGTTTCTATAAGAAAACAGTGAAAAGAATGTTAATTACTTCAATTTATCTAACACGCTTCCTGAATGAAATTAAGACCAACAGAATCTTATAGAAGGTATTGCTGAATTAATGCCACATGTTGGTGGGCTTTTGCCCCATCGTGCGCCAATCCATTTCATTTCTTTATACATATTAGTATGTACAAACTGTTCCAGTCAACGTGATTTTTAATAGGTATAAGCTTATACTATACTAACATAGTCAAGGGCGGATGGGCCTATGCTGTTCTACCTTCAAGGTTTTATGGTTGGGACTTACGCTGTATCTGGCTTCGAAGGGGGCGCGTAAGTTAAACAGTTCTAGTGGGGCAGGCGATTTACAGCTGGAAATTTGGTAATTTTGAAGCGAAATTTCTTCGTTTCTTTGCGACTAGGCAGTCGCTTGTTCTTGAAGCGTTCGTTGGGAAACATTTGTCTACCAAATATGTCGATGAAGGGCAATCGACACCGTGCCGTTTCCCAGGGATTTCGACTTTCGTCGCTATCGTGCCTCCGTTCGCAGGTAAAAGGACTTTATGATTTTCGGCATACTTTCGGGTTTTTCCCCCCAGGTACTGAGTGAGTCGGGCTATAGTCAAGCTACACATCTGGCAACCAGACTTCCACAGGTAAGTATTTTTCGCGCGTGGATACGGTTAGTTTTTTGTTTCCGGTGATTTGTCGCGCCCGTTTTTTCTGCGCGTTTTCGGCGTCGCTTGGTCCTAATGTAAGCTGCTCCCTAACCAATCGGGCTTGTATTCGACCCAAACGGCCACTCTCTAGAAGAGGCCCTCTTCACAGCAAATACCTCCTCCCCAACGTTCAGCTTCTCTCGGACGGAATACGTCAACGCGTGCTTTGGTTTTAAAATTCGAGCGCGTGTTTATACTCGAGAAATAAGGGAGCCGTAGAAAGGGGGCCGACGCGGGCGGGACCACGCGCAGGCAGAGGACTACCCCTTTTGTCCCTGTGTCTCACCGCGAGGCGTACTGGTACTTGTTCAGAGTTTTTTCGTTTCTTACCCCTTTGCCAGAAAAACATTCTTCAATCTAACATAAGAACATCTTCTTCTTTTGGTCATCGTGCCGACGACAAGATTAATTTTAAGTCATCGCCAGTGCTCGGAACATCAATAGGGGAAAGTGGGGTAAAACGGAACATCAATATTTCTTTTAGATAAGAGTTGCGAATGAGTTGGTATCGCGTGACTTGAGACCAAAAGGTCCTCAAAGCATTTTGTGACAGACCATAGACCCGTGCATACGTTATTTTTCAGTTAAAAGAGTTGGAAAAATTTCCGGGATCGACGTTTCAATATTGTGTTGTACTTTCGATCACTTTTCGGCACTTGAATTACGAAAATTATTAACGGTGAGTACACCGTTAGATTCTGTAGTTCTTACGCTACATTCTGACGTATTAAAAAGTTATTTACCTCACGCTGAAGTGTAAATATTAAATGTTTACTAAATGACTGCATGTGGGGCAAAACGGAACACTTTTCGTGGGTTAAAACGGAACACCTATTTAATTCAATTCCACCGATCCAATTGTCTTGAAACTTCGCAGGGGTGCGTAGTTATTATGGCAATACAAAATTATGAAAGAAAAAACGGGAGGGGTGAAAAAATTACCTAGTCATCAATAAATATAACCCATAACCACAAATCCAAACGACTTGAAAATTTTTTTAAGTTGAACAATTTTATTTAAAATGCACTAAAAACTGAAAAATTCTCCATGCACGTGTTGATATTCATTATTCATGTAAAAATCCATATGTATTCGGTTATATTCAGTAATTTTTATGTTATCTGGTAAATAATTTTTCCTATGTGTATAATATATATTTCTGTTATATTTTATATGTAATAATTATACCTAAAACATATATTTATAGTTTTTAACATAAATGAATACATTTTAAATCATAAAAATAAAGATGTTGTACGTTTACATGGTGTTCAAGTGGGTGTTCCGTTTTACCCCACTACTTGAGTGAGGCGAAGATATCAATACTTCCGGTAAATTTCATTTTCCGTCGATCCCAAAGATTTTTCTTAACAACGACTTTGATTTTCTTATAGTCTAAGGTCTACTGAAGAATCCCGTTGAAGCTCCGTGCCTTTTTCTCTTTCCGATTTTATGTTATCACCCTCCAAAGTTAAGCGTTCCGTTTTACCCCACTTTCCCCTATAATTTAATTATGCTGTAGCGGAGCACGGTTTATTGCCTACCGAACGTAGAGGGATTAGCTACTATAGGAGGAAAATGCCATATCTGGTACCCAAAAATTAATCAGGCTGATCGGCCAGAGCGTTTTGCCAGGGTTCGCGGTTTATGACCGTATTGTCCCGCGAGTTGGCGGTTAACGACGGTACAGGTAGACGTTCTTTTACTTCGACTCAACAAACATGCGAACGCACTCATCCGTGTCTATTCGCATGTTTTTCCAATCGAATTAAAAGAACGCCGACGGCCAGATTCTTTCGCACGCAAGTGCTCCAAACTGCTCGAAAAACCGAGAAACTCGTAAATCAGACCCGTGCGCGGTGCGCCGTTGCACTAATGGGACCCTGCGTTTATTATATGTAGCACTGACAATGCGAGGAATTGCCGGATCAAACAAATAACCCCAAATTGTCTTTTTGGCTAGGACTGTAGGCTTTTGCAACATAATGTTTCTTCTTGTACGACTAAAGATTTGTCGCATATTTTAAAACAATTTAAAGGCCATTGCGGTACGTGCGGGGGAGCGGGATGAGGTAGCACGAACGATCGAAATACTCATTTCTATCCCAATGTAAGAAAAATATTGACTTGTAGTTAGAGCTGTTCGAGTACCTGAATATTCGGGTACCTTGAAATCCGAATAAATCCGGGGCTCCGTTTCCAAGCCGAGCCAGGTACCCGAAAATACCGAGCGGCTCGTATAGAACCAAATAAGTACTTGATTTTTTTTCAAGCGGCCCGAAAGAACCGGGCGGATTGAAAAGAAGCGAGCGGGCCGAATGAACTTCCATTAGATCAAAAACTATTTGTCCGATTTATTTGAAACTTGTTACACATATTCTTAATGGTATATAAAATATAGCATATGTAGACTGTTTAGTCTAGTAGGCCGCCTCCTTGGGCCTGTGAGATAACGCAGACGCCTTTGGCGTCGCAGGGCCTTTAAGGGGGTAGACACGTCACGTGACACGGATAGACACGGGTAATGCAGCACGCTGTAATACCGACAATCTAACCTGAAACATGGGTTTTTGATTTTTCGTTTTTCGTCCTTATATGAGCAGATTTTGGGCTGGGCGAGATCTCATTCGAAAGAGGAAGATTCAATGCGGAGCGCTCTGCTCACCGTCTGAGTCACAAAACTCTTTTAGTGACGTAAAAATACTTAAGGAGGTAAACACCCCACGTGACACGGGTAATGCAGCGCGCTGCATACCGACACAATCTGGCCCAAAACATGGGTTTGGGAAATTACGTTGTTTGTCCTTATATGAGCAAATTTTGGGCTGGGCGAGGTCTCATTCGAAAGAGGAAGGTTCAATGCAGCCCGCTCTGGTCATAGTTTGAGTCATAAAACTCTTTTAGTGACCTACAAATACTTGGAATCTGCGAGTGTATTTTGTCAATTTTTTCTCTACTTTGGACACTCATATTATCAGATATCAACACAATCTCGTTGAGCCATGACCAGAGCGGGCTGCATTGAACCTTCCTCTTTCGAATGAGACCTCGCCCAGCCCAAAATTTGCTCATATAAGGACAAACAACGTAATTTCCCAATTAAATTTCCCGTTCAAATTGAAGACGGATCCCATATCTTTCGAGTAATCACGCGCTCCAATACAGTAATTCGTCGTAATAAACCCGACGAACGAGGCTGGCAGGGGGCGTACGAAGCGATGCGGACACTATTCCGTGCCGTGATTGAGAACCCACAAAATTACCTTTTTTAAAAAAGGTACAAAAAAGAGCGCCAAGTATATAATTCCATCATAAAGAATTCCATTTAAAAACATTGTCGTGAATTAATATAAATTTCTTAATATGCTATATTTAACTTTACAAAAGTGATGAGATACAACAATTGCGCCAATTATCACAATGGCTATTTATACAAAGAAAAAAATGTACTCCATAATATTAAGCCGACATATTTTTATACAAATCAATATTTTAATACGAATAAATATTTTATTCAAAATACTTGGCGCTGCTCTCCGAAAAAATGTTAATTGTCTTGGTTAATAAATAAAACAAGACAAGACACCACAGAGACAAGAAAGAAAGAAAAAGATTTTAATGCAATTTATGCATATTTATTCAGTTTAGCAACACCAATTCAGAGAGCAGCGCCAAGTATTTTGAATAAAATATTTATTCGTATTAAAATATTGATTTGTATAAAAATATGTCGGCTTAATATTATGGAGTACATTTTTTTCTTTGTATAAATAGCCATTGTGATAATTGGCGCAATTGTTGTATCTCATCACTTTTGTAAAGTTAAATATAGCATATTAAGAAATTTATATTAATTCACGACAATGTTTTTAAATGGAATTCTTTATGATGGAATTATATACTTGGCGCTCTTTTTTGTACCTTTTTTAAAAAAGGTAATTTTGTGGGGATTTCACACATTTTGTAGTGTTTATTGATGACTGGATAACTTTTTCACCCCCTCGGGGTTATTTTTTCAACAATATATTATATGGTTATCCAAACTCCGCACGCTTGCAAAGCTACAAGACAATTGGATTGGTCGAATTGGTTTATAGTTGAGTTTTCAGATATGAAGCAAACATACAAGAAGCAAACATAGAATCGAAGCTGAATAAAATCGTTTAATTAATATAATATTATGTCCGATTTATTTTTGTTGTCTGAATTATACAGTTTTTCACATTCATAATAAAACTCAATATTAATTGTATAAACATATTTCTTAAAACTCTAGAATAAAATTATACATGAAAATGTGCTTATTTTTCTCATTTGCAGCAGGGTTACTTTCTCTATCGCTTCTGCTTCGATTATCTGTAAATATACAAAATTCCACATTTTAGTTATGACTTAACGTAGAACATATAAAAATAGATTGGCCCTTTGCTATTTTAAGTGTACAGACTACAAAATGTGTCCGAAGGAGGTGAGAGCGTATGGCAGAATGTCTTGTTGCAGGAAATTTAAATGCTAATGGTAATTCAGCAAAAATGAACGAAGAGATTCAATATTTTTAACGTACAATGTATTGGTATTGGAATAAAATTAATTTAGTATGTCTATATTTTTGAATTGAAATATTGTTAATGGGAAACTAATAAAATTAATGAATAGCGTAGGAACTACTGTGGATTTTAATAAAGTATTAGGAATACCTTTCCAAAAGAGATTGAAAAGTATCAAGGGAGATGCGTTTTCAGCGTACTTTCTTCACTAATGTGACTTGCTCAACGTTGCAAGCAGTACGCTATAATTTTCTTAATTCTTAATGCTACGCTACTTTGACAAATTTTGTCGATTTACCTTATTTGACAACTTTCCAGAAACTTGTGCGAAACAAGATGTTTTTCTGTCTGTCTAACCTTCTCTGGACAACCTCCAAGCCTGTGCATCCCCTTCATTTCTATCCAAGCTTGTGCGTCCCCTTCATTTCTATCCAAGCCTGGGCGTCCCCTTCATTTTTATTCGAGCCTGTGTAAAAATTGTTTGCTGGTATAAAAACAATATATTAATTTGTGGAAACTTGTGCGAAAGAAGATGCTTCTCTGTCGAACCTTCTCCAGACAACTTCCAAGTCTGCGACTCTACATAAGAAATCTATTTGAAAAATTTTGGCGACTTACCTTGTTAATTGAGACAATAATTCAGTCTCCTATTAGTGTAAAAACTCGTGACATTTCAAATTCCGACAATTTACTTTATTTGACCCTTAGCACTTGGTAGGTTAAAATATCTCTGCCTAGCTGTCACGTGACAACAATTTATTTGACACTTAGCACTTGGTAGGTTATAATATCTCTGGCTAGCTGTCACGTGACAACAATTTGTTACGCGATTGGCCGATGCCCGCATCCAATGAACAACGTGCCTGAGAGACATTTCCTCACCCTTTCATACTCCCCTCTTGCCTAGAAGTGTAGGACGATGACTATGACGATGCTGAATTTTAAGAACATAAAATTCAGCAAATTGCAACTTTACATCGAAATATCTCAGCTCATAAGGCCCGTAGGAACAAAACGAAGACACTTTTCTCATGTAAATCAAACCCAAGCTATCCATTAAGACCATTCAAAATCTAATTGGATCAGCCGTTATTGAGATTCGGAAATCTCAGGGTTCTTGATAGCGAGTCGTCGCGTAATAGAGCCACTCCGTGTCTTGCGCTGCGCATATATATATATATATTCTTGGCGCGAGACACTACCGTGTCTCTTGATTTCCAAAGAGGGAGCGAAAGGAAATGAAACAGTTGACACGAAGTTCCCGTCAACTCTTTCGTTTTCTCACTCTCGACCGAAGGATTCCAAGAAATGGCGGGGATAGTCACCGGGTGTACTACGCATGGTAAAAACGGGACAATAACGACGAATTACTGTATCAAAACAAGAACAGGCACAGGCGTATGCACTGCGACAAAGGGTGAGGCGTAGGGGGGAGATTATATTATGACCAATCGGACCTGCATTCGTTGCAGACGCAACACTTTCACCTCTTCATAGTAATATTTTCTCTTTATAGCCCACGTTTTCTCGCAGCGCATATGCCAGTGCGTCCTTTCGTTTTGATATTGTAGTGCGTGTTTATAATGAAGAGATAAGGGATCAGTCTCCAATTCGAAGGGAATTGGACACCCCATTTTCTACCTGCGTCCCTCCACGAGGCGTATTGCTGCCCCCTCCCCCCTCGCGAGTAATTTCGTGTGATTTTTTAACACAACAGCGAGTCGGTCAGGCTGTGTGAATTAAGAACAATGCAGGGTGTAGTGAAGAAAAGAAAGACAAATTATTCAGTAAAATAGAGCTTTAAAGTCTATCATATGGTAATTGCATTATTATTATTCAAAATGTAATTTTTAAATTTTTGATTATCTGTTTATGACAATATTAGCAATGGATTAAATTTATTCACATAGATCCATCCTTCACGATTAAAAAAAAAGAAGTCTATGCCTTCAGTAATGTAGGTCATTAAAATTAATTTCTGTAGGCGGGTTTCGTAAAAATCACCGAAAGCAGGGAACTTTGAAGATTTGTATTTTTTAAACCATTTCGAATCTGCAAAAATGAGGACTTAACCCTCCCTAATATCATATGGACTACCATATATGTATTTCAATATCATGAAAATCCGAGACATCAAAGATTTTAGAAAATTATCACATGTCTGCCTCTATCTTCAACGCTGAACGCAATGCACTCCAAACTCCCTTTGATGTGTGGAAGAAAACCGACAACGGTCGGCTCAGGCCATGTGCCTTCGCCGGCATTCGCGAGTCGGGTCGCATGCGCCGAGTCACCACAAATGACACGTCCACACTAGCATATGCGTTCACGCTCACCCTTTCTGACGTTGAAGCACACGGCCCTGGCTACCGTTTCACACGTCCACATCAGAATATTCGTGCGCGCTCAGCCTGCTCAGCGTATAGTCATTCAGGTCTGTACCCGGCTAAATATGTAGAAACATACATCGAACTACTAGGTTGAAGAATAACGTAAACTCATTTTAATTTAACCGAGCGGTGCTTTGTTATAATATTAACAATGATATTTTACTTACTGCGTCTTGGAAATTATATTCGTTTTATTAAATTTCTTCCAGTTCTTTCACGTTCTCAACAGAGTTTATTGGAAAGTTCAAATTTTGAAACTTGAGAAGAAATGGTTGTTTTTTATCAACCACAGGTGCAGTTGGTTTATTTTCTAGTGTTTTGAGCCGGTCCATCGTTTCTATCAATAATGTGATCAGCAAATTCTTTTGTTGTATTATTGCACGGTTTTGTTCTATTATGGTTTTTAAGTACCCATCAGTAGCGTTGCTGCTGCTGCCACTGGGGTCTGCATCTTGAAAATTTTGCTCATCTCGCAAAATTTTTTCGAATTCCTCAAGCTTTGTAATTAAATTGAGGGGAAACTCTAAGCAACTGAATTTTTCGGAGAAGTGCTCCTTCTCGATCACTGTTGATGCGCCTGATTTTTTCCAGGGCATTCACCCGTTCCCTGGTATTAATTAATAAAACTTTCATTAAGTTCATTTGCGATATCATTGAATGATTTCAGTATTCTGCTCAATTATTTTTTGCAAAAGTCCATCAGTAGCGTTGCTGCTGCTACTGGGACCTGCAGCTTGGAAATTTTGCTCATCTTGCAAAATTTCATCTAATTCCTTAACCCTTGCGATCGAGTTGAGGGGAAACTCATAAACACTAAACTCTAGAAAATAAAAAATATATAAAAAAAAATTTATGTTAAACGATTTTATTAAAAATGCACTAAAAACTAAAAAATAATTATTTTCTTGTACTGCAGTTTCGATGGAGTTTTTTCACTTTAAATAAAATCGTGGAGCAGGATATGTCACAACAAATTCATTTTGTCGCTCGATCGTGTATTAAATTGATTCATATTTTGTTATGACATATCCTGCTCGTCGATTTTATTTAAAGTGAAAAGACACCATCGAATTTGCAGTACAAGAAAAGAATCATTTTTTAGTTTTTAGCGCATTTTTAATACAATCGTTTAACATAAAATTTTTTTTTATATGTTTTTATTCGATGTCGGGAAAACGAATTCTCGCAGAAGAGCGCCGCGCCACGGCCGGTCAAGTGGAAGGACGGGTATGCTTGATTGGTGCGGTACAGGCGCTAGGGGGGGTGTACGTTTGGCCGAGGAGTGAGGGTAGCGCCCGTGGGCGAAAACCCATGATTCTGGCTTCACTGCACGCGACCACTGGTGCCAGATTCGGGACGGGATCTCTCGAGAATTTCCCCCACCACGCATGCACACTACGCCGGAGCTGCGCATCCGTGAGCTCGGCGCTTCGGACAACGTCGGGAAAGAGGAGAGAGAAAACGAATGTGTGTCTTTCTCTCTCGCTCTTGAAACGCTGTGATCCAAGGTGGGGAGCAAGCGACACGCAGCCGTGCGCGATCTTCTTGAATGCCTCGAGATACACTTTTCACTTTCTGACATACTATGTATAATACTCTTGTAATGAAAAAAAATTTGCAAAAAGTTTTGTTACGGAAACCACGTTTTAAGACCTCATGATCACGTTTTGACTATTTAGAAAAGAGCTTTTTTTTAAATATCTCATATATTTGTTAACACGATTACATTTAAACGGCAAAATGGATTTCAATGAAACTTTATATTTAAATTTTATATTGTCTTAAGATCCGATTAGATTACGAAAAATGATAATTACCACCCGTTATGGTTCTTCGATGTTTCAGATATACGAACTAAATTCTACATGAAAAAAAGTTAAATACAGTTCTTCTGTAACTTCTTTAACAAAGAAAAATGTACATTCATAATTTCTTGTTTTCATTTTAAATGGTAATTATGCAGAACAGGTGTTTCTTCACCGATTTCAATTATTTTTGGATATGTTGTCGGGGATATGATTCTGAACAACTTTTTCCTATACATGTCGCCGCTCGACCTTCGTTTCCGAGATATTCGCGAAAAACTGCTCCTACTACTACAATGTATTCTGCCGTATACCTACATATCTACACTACGCGTCCGTGGCAGCGTATGCGCCAGCATCGAATCAAAGCAAATAACGAAGCTGGCCTTTGTTTCCGAGATATTTATGTAAAACTTCGGTCGATTTATTTCGACGCAACGCATTCCAGTTTCCAACTTGTCCCGGGTATTAGTTTGGTTTGGGTTAGATCAGGGTGGGGGGCGCGCGCCCGCTCGCGGGCGCGTAAAGCATGGTAGCGAACCGATGTGAGTCGGGGTGTTGACGGGCATCCGCAAGTTTCTGGTTCAAATCTCTAAACTCAGATCGATTCGCTACCATGATTTACGCGCCCGCGAGCGGGCGCGCGCCCCTCGCCCTAATCTAACTCAAACCAAACTAATACCCGGGACAAGTTGGAAACTGGAATGCGTTGCGTCGAAATAAATCGACCGAAGTTTTACACAAATATCTCGGTAACACAGGCCAGCTTCGTCATTTGCATACAAGTACATACAATGTATGTAGGTATGGGCAGAATGCAACCGATAGTTTTTGGCAAATATCTCGGCAACGAAGGTGGAGCGGCGGTAACATGTATAGGAAAAAGTTGTTCAGAATCATGTTCCCGACAACATATCCAAAAATAATTGAAATCGGTGAGGAAACACCTGTTCTGCATAATTACCGGAAATGTAAACAATTGGTTATGCAAAGCTATCATCGCGATACATGTTGTACAGTACTAAAATGTACAAAAACATTACAAAAATAGAAAAGAAAGGCAGCACGTAAATATATCAATTGGGTTCGATATATCGACGAGATGTAAGACTGAAATAATTGTACAATTTTTTACATTTCCAAAGGATAGAAAGCAAGCAGAGGAATTTACTATAATACATGCGACAGAATTTCGAGATAATTGTTACATATAAAATGAATATAATTAAGAATATACATTTATTTGTACAATTATCTCGAAGTTCTCTCTATAAATCATATGTACAGCAAGCAAGCGAATTTATTGCAAGGATAGAACAAGAATTGCGTGAAGTAAATCGAACAACTATTTACATATTCGCGATGCCCAGAAATCGAATGAAATAGAAAATGGATGAAATTGATAATGTTCTGGACATCACCAATTTGCATTACCCGACGTAGAAGGAAAATCCGCGAGGCCATCAACGGCATGTAAACGTAAACTACTCTTTTGCTTCTTCGCAAAAGTATATAAATTCTCAGATGACATGAGAGATAGATGTTTGTCATTTACCTCCATGGTCTGAGCAGTTTCCCCGTGCGCCTTTAATGCCGATTTCGTTACGCAAATGGCATTGACGATGGTCGAACAAAGTCGGTTTCGTTTCTTGTTCTTTATGTCAGGAAGCATGGAAAACGATCTTTCAGCATCGGCGTTTGAATTTGGAAGACTTCTAATGGAATTTAATAATTCCTGCAAACATGGATATTTAAATGCGCCTTGATCGTTTCGCGTGAATAATATCGTTTTCCAAGCATCATCAAAAGCTAATGTATAAAGCATCTGCTTGTCTGCATTTGCAAAATTCAGGTGCAATGTCGACAATTCTTTTTGCAAACCGTCTTCGTCGAAACCGCCCAATTTCTGAGCAATAAAGAGAACACTTTTAAAGGAAGTGTCTCTGTCATTATCTACTAATGCCAAATTAGGCTCAAAAACAATTAACTTGCTCAGAAATTCGTCATCGATTGGCAATCGATTACGAATTTCGTTTGCAGCCGTTATGTAAAACTTAAGACAATTTTCTCGAACGGTTTGGACAACATCGGGTCTGCCTTCTGCAACTAACTGGCAAAGAAAAGTGTCACAATCCGGACCTAAATGAATACTATCAAATACGATTTGATTATCGCCTCTTGAAAAATCTATTAATATTACTAAATCCATGTGCTTCAAAAGCTGCGGTTTCAAAAAATTACGTAAAATATTATACAAAAGAGTTTTGGCAGTATTTTGAAGCAAATGGATTCTTGTTCGTTGCGATTGAAAGAATAAACTAAAGTCATTGAAATACTCCAGAACGTATTCCAAAAACAAAAGATATGCTTTCGCTTCTGGATTTTGCATGATGGCAAACAAATTTTCCCCAGACTTTGTCTTCTCACTTACGACCAATTCTTGCAGAAAGTGCCACAGACTGTCCCAATTTTCTAAAAGTGAAACTACGGATGTGTAACGCGATAACCATCGCGTAGTACACAATTTTAAAATTTTGCGGGTCGTAAATTGAAAACATTGCTGAAATTCGCGAAAAATGGCCGAGCGTTTGGGACTGCTGTAAATGAATTTTGCCACTTTCCGTAATAATTCCTCGCAGACCTCGGGAATGGTAGCGCATGCTGCTTGCACTACCAATGCAGAGGAGTGACATGGACACGGCATGCTGACAAATTTTTCACCGCGAATTTCTGCAAGTTTGGTCTTGAATGACGAGTGACGCCCTGTCATGACAGAAGCGTTATCACACGACAAAGCAAGAATATTTTCGAACGGAATTTGCTTTTTCCACATGGAGTTCCTAAATGAGGTAAATATTTTATCGGCAGTACATTCTCGCGCGTCAAGATTAATTAATTCTACTAATTCCGTTCGAACATCCAAAGTCTCGGGTGCGACATACCGAACAATAAACGACATCCATTTCTCATTGGTAGAGTCGGATGTCTCATCAATAAATATTGAAAACTTAGAATTTTGTAAAACATGACTAAGACGCTCTGTTTCCCGAGGACACAGAACGTTCGATATAATATTAGAACACTTTGTTCGACCACACGTCATACGTTCCAAAACATCAGGATCTTTCCCAACGTCTTGGAAGAAATTAAGAATCGCCTCTGCGGATTGATGCGAAATATTTTTCTCGGCAACTAATGCAGCAAAACGAATTTCCGCGACTTTTTTTCGTTCATCAAATGACAAAGGCGATTCCTCGCATTGCGATCTGAAATCGTTCGATGTCCTCACATCTATTCCATTTTTTTCGCGGTTTTTTATGTGGCACTTGGAATCCGCGTGACGTTGGATTTGCGATATCCCGCAAGCAAATGATTTTTTACAAGCCGAACAGAAACACGAAAAAGGATCATCGGCGACCTTATTCAACCATGGCTTGAAATCCTCAAGCCATTGAGGCATAACAATCTTTCTCGAGTCCTTAGCATGAACAGTTATTCGCGGAATTTTTTTAGATGACAAATATTTATGTCTCGCTGATTCCGCATGTCTTTTAACGTTTGACGCGCCGCAAGAAAAAGTTTTCTCGCATGAAGAACAGTAGAAAAGGCTTTTATCATTAGCTACTCTACGAATCCACGATCGGAACTTCTCATTCGTTTCCCACAACGGCCGATAAATATTAGTAGCCTTTTCAACTGTTTTCTCAAACGTTTCCATCGTACTTACCACGAAAAAAATGAAATATGTAGGAAAAATATTATATACAAAGCAACAAGCAAATGCTAGCGTATAGAAAAGGGGAGATATAGGGGGCTACTAATTACACACTACACGACAGATACGAAAAACATGCAGGCAGCGCGAAAGAAATAGTAGGTACTCACCACCGGATCTCTAATTCTACTGAAATGACGGATACTTAAATGTCGCGAAGCGCAACTGCACGACTCCCCACGAAACGCATCGACATGTAAACAAAGTATGTATACGCGACCACCGATCGCGCGGATCTGACCGTCAAATGTACTTGACGAAAACCAGGCCCGAGCGAACCCTCGAAACGAGAAACGAAAAGAATAGATAGGGATTCGTAAAGTAGTACGAAAAATTCTGAAAGGAGAAAAATCGAAGAAAAGGCTAAAAGAAATAACAGCAAGGCAATGGTGACAGTACCGAACTGCCACAGATGCATTTACCAGTTACCTTTCTCTCCTATTCTTGTACAATTCCTTTATACCAATTTACACATTTTAGTGTACAACATGTATCGCGATGTTAGCTTTGCATAACCAATTGTTTACATTTCCCTCCCGATGGAAGAGACCACCACTTTCCCGTAGTTTCCATCGAGCGGTAGCGTGCACGTTGCGCGTAATTAATTTGTAAATAGTGCGTGATTCTTTGTCGCAACTTGATATAATTATCGAAAAATCTCCTCCTCGAGGCCTTCTCCTCGGTCCTCGAGAAGGCTCCTACAGCGTCCATACTACTGGACAAGAGTGGATTCTAATTTTAACAAAGTTCACCAATTTACAGTATCAAAATATTCATCTTTTAATAAAAAAAATTCATTTTAAGGTTTGAAAAATAGAAATAGCTCGAATAAAAAGTAGGGAAATTTAAAATGAAAACAAGAAATTATGAATGTACATTTTTCTTTGTTAAAGAAGTTACAGAAGAACTGTATTTAACTTTTTTTCATGTAGAATTTAGTTCGTATATCTGAAACATCGAAGAACCATAACGGGTGGTAATTATCATTTTTCGTCATCTAATCGGATCTTAAGACAATATAAAATTTAAATATAAAGTTTCATTGAAATCCATTTTGCCGTTTAAACGTAATCGTGTTAACAAATATATGAGATATTTAAAAAAAAGCTCTTTTCTAAATAGTCAAAACGTGATCATGAGGTCTTAAAACGTGGTTTCCGTAACAAAACTTTTTGCAAATTTTTTTTCATTACAAGAGTATTATACATAGTATGTCAGAAAGTGAAAAGTGTATCTCGAGGCATTCAAGAAGATCGCGCACGGCTGCGTGTCGCTTGCTCCCCACCTTGGATCACAGCGTTTCAAGAGCGAGAGAGAAAGACACACATTCGTTTTCTCTCTCCTCTTTCCCGACGTTGTCCGAAGCGCCGAGCTCACGGATGCGCAGCTCCGGCGTAGTGTGCATGCGTGGTGGGGGAAATTCTCGAGAGATCCCGTCCCGAATCTGGCACCAGTGCACGCGACACGGTAGTTACTGCTGAACCGTCGAAGGTAAAGGGTAACATTTTAAACGACGTACATTTATTTAGTTTTACAAAGTGTTGTGTCAGTCACTATTCCAGCATCGTCACTTCAGACGGCATTTCCTGAACAGTCCACGCCGAACCGTCACAGGGGACGCACCTATACCTAGCAACTCTCTTCTTCGCGACAGCGCGGCACAGTGTTTTGTTAAAACCAGTTATAACTACGAATCATTAGTATGTGTCTTGTATGTTGTTCTGCGAACCATTACATTAATAGTGCGGTGTGTTCGTTCAAAATATTCTTCCCCTGGTAAAAAACATCTTTTCTGGAGACCTGGAAGATAAGTCGTCACTTTCTATAAACTGAGCACTACCCAGGGTCCCCCCGGACCTCACTAATGACGATGGGACCTCCCTAGAAGCCCTCAGCACCAAAAAGATGGTGAGTAATTCAATTTTCTCCGAATCGAATAGTGCCTCTAACTCTTCTTCGAGTAAACGGAGTGCCGGGTCCGCCCTAGATCACTCTATTGGCTCTGCATCCTCCGAAAATTCAGACTTATCCATAAACCCAGACAGAAATTCAGACAGGACCAGTGTCGAAAAACATCAAGGCAAAAAGAAATCCAAAAGAGACTCCAAACGAGAAAAAAAAACTTCTGCAAATAGCCAAAAAAAAACTCCACTTCCTCGTCTTCCGAAATCCGTACTCCCAGTGTCTCTCTCCCATTAATCCATTTCCCTGAGGAGGGAAATATGATCAGTATGGAGCTCGAAACAAACTCAAATATTCCAGTTCATAACCGCTTTTCGGCTCTCGCTGCCTTTAAACCATCCTGTGACTCTCCTTCAGCCTCTGGTTGTCCGCCCAAAAAAACCTCGCCGGAAGTAAACAAAGCTCCTCGGTGCGAAACTACTTCACCTACAGGTAGACCGAACTCACCAATACAACCTGAAAAAAATGTCCCCGTCCGCTCTGTTAAGTCTCCGTCGTTATATATTTCAAACTTCGAACAAAACATTGCCAAATTTGAGAGGGATCTCGTCGCAGATTTCGGCAAAACGTTCCAAATTAAGTATTTGGGCAACAAAGTCCGCCTCCAGTTCGACGGGGTTGAAGTTTTCAAAAAATTTAAACAAGCACTTACACAAGGTAACATCCCGTATTTCACCTTTTCAATAAATTCTGAGAGAAACCTAGCCATGGTACTCAAGGGTCTCCCAGAAACTACCCCTGAAGAAATACTCCATGAGTTAAAATTAAAAGGCTTGTGCCCCACATCTTGCATCTCGCTCGCGGGAAATGGGAATAAAAAAACAATCGTTCTTCCATTTTTATAAAATAAATTTTTCACCGGGAACCTCTCCATCCGAGGTTACAAAGATTAATGTCATTTTCAGTACTAGAATTTACTGGGAAAAATATTTTTCCAAGAAAAACTATACACAATGTTTTTGCTGTCAAGCCTATGGGCACTCGGCCTCAAATTGCGGGCTCCCGCTCAAATGCGTCAAATGTGCAGGAATGCACCGTACTGCTGACTGCCAAAAGGCGAAGCAGTCCCCTCCTAAGTGCGTAAACTGTAACGGTCAGCACACTGCAAATTACGGACAATGTCCGGCCTTCTTGAAATACCTAGAAAAAAGAAACAAAAATTCAAAAATCAGTAACGGAATCGCGTTAAATCCTCAACCGAATCCAATTCCAAACACACCTTACGGCACAGTTCCTCCTCCCACTCCCCGACCTCCTCAACCCTTATCCCCTCCTTTCCTATCCTATGCTGACGCGGTGGCCGCTGGCACGCGAAGACCTCATGTCTTCCCCCCTCCTCTCGTCGACAGCGAGGCTCATGCCCCCCCCCCCCCCGTTGTTAACTAGATACCAGACAAATGGTGTAAATTCCATGATCGAGCTGATAGGAGCCATCAAAGAATTAAACTCTATCATTGACATAAATCAAATGCTCTCACTAACAAGATCGTTAATCGAGAAATTGAAGCCATGCCGCACGGTTGCCGAAAAATTCCAAGTTTTCTGCTCGGTACTTAGCTGTTTGGATTAGTACAATGCCCCTACCCAAAATAATGTTATGGAACGCGTCCTCGCTTATATATAAGCGAAATGAGCTGATCCTCGTGGTTGCCGAACTTCAGCCAGGTATTATCCTCATTACAGAAACATGGCTTACCCAGCAGGTTAACTTCTCATTGCCCGGCTATAGCGTGGTCCGCGCGAACCGTCCGGTCAAAAATGGAGGGGTGGCCATCTGCATTCATTCCTCTATCAAATTCGTGACTTTCACACCCGGTTACACGATGCAGCACGATGCGTGCTTCATCAAGCTTTCCGCTCCAAAAATTATTATTGGAGTAGTCTATGCGCCTCCTGACTCAATTAAAGACTCGGGTTTGTTCGATTCCCTCACTCGCTTGGGATCCCCATTTCTAATCGGGGGTGACTGGAACGCCAAACACAAACTTTGGAAAAACTTTATCGACAATAAAGCAGGTAAAATCCTGTACAATCACGTCAGCAAACACCCGTACAGGATCATACACCCGAAGGAGTTTACTCATCAAATGGGACGAAGCAGACCATCAATCATAGATTTCTTCATCTCCGATTTTCACGCCGACTTCAAGTGCAATGTGACTGATCACTTCAACACTACTCACCGACCTGTCATCCTGACGGTCAGACTCACCGGTGCACCAACCACCCTTGAATCCAAAACTGACTGGAGCATCTACCAGGATCACACATCCAAATTCACCATTAAGAGAAATTTCACTTCCACTGTCGACACTGATTCCTGTATTAGCGAATTGACGTCTTTTCTACACGTATGCCGTAAACGAGCAGCTCTTCCGAACTTCTCTCATATAAATAAAAACGCTCATCTCCTCACGGACACTACTCTCCAGTCCCTTGTCCGCCACAGGCGAGCACTCAGGCGAAGAGGTCAACGTTTTGGATCTCAGGTGGTAGCAGACGAAATCCATGACATCACGGCAACCATCCGAAAAAGAATTTCGTATCTCCGAATCCTGGAATGGGACAGGATACTAAGGGCATTTAAAACACCTGACCCCGTCTTCTAGGGTACATATCGAAAAATGACTAGCACAGTGGCGACTAGGACCCTACCACCTCTCTTAAACGGACAAATCTCCATCACCGCTGACGCAGAGAAAGCGGAACTTCTCGCGTCCACCTTCGCGAGTATTCACTCGGAAGCCTCCAAGCTCACATCGGAGAATGAAAAGATGGTCTCTGACTTTATCAACTCCCTGGAAACAATAAACTCTGGAGAGTCACCGGCCCTGCCAGTCACCCCTGATCAAATCTTTCAGTTTATCAAAAAAAATGGCTTCAAAAAAAGCCCCTGGTAGCGATGGAGTCTCCGTACTCATGCTGAAGCACGCGTCGCGCAAGATCCTGTGCCAGATTTATTATATTTTCTCCACCGCTGCCGCGTTCGGTTACTCTCCGGATGCCTGGAAAATTTCCAGAGTTGTCCCAATACTCAAACCGGGTGCTCCGCGCGGGCTACCGTCTAGCTACAGGCCGATCAGCCTGCTGTCCATGTTCGGTAAGCTTTATGAAAGATGCATTAACGCCGTATTATCAGACCATCTTTCTTCTAACAACATAATGATCGATTTTCAGTTCGGCTTCCGCGCAGGACACTCCACTATACAGCAGACGCTCCGCATTACACAGACAATTGCACACGAACTAAACGTCAAAAGAGCAGTTGGAATGGTCCTCCTGGACCTCTCCAAAGCATTCGATTCTGTGTGGCATGACGCGATTCTTTACAAGTTACATTCCATCGGACTGGCTCCTGGGTTTATTAAAATCATCGCATCATATCTATCCAAAAGGCAACTATATGTCAGTAGCGGTGGTTCCAAATCCAAGCTCTACCGAGTTGAGGCAGGCGTGCCGCAGGGCTCAATTCTCGGTCCCATCTTATTTAATATTTATATCAACGTTCTACCTACCTTCACTGGGTGTGAACTCGCACTATACGCTGAAGACACGGCCCTTTATTCCTCCTCATGGCAAATCTCGACACTGGTCCTGAGGTTACAAATCTATCTCGACGAGGTTTTATCCTTTTTTAACTCTTGGAAATTACGCATCAATCCTGTAAAGACAGAGGCTATAATTTTCTCTCGCAACCCTCACATTCTTGTAAATAGGAACAAGCATAACATTTTTATCAACAATAGTGCAGTGCCCTGGGCAAACGAGGTGAAATACCTGGGAATCATTCTCCATTCTAAGCTAATGTGGGACGCCGCCATAAACGACCGCATTAAGAAAACCATTAAAGTAGCAGGATGCCTCCATCAGCATATCAGCCATAAATCCCCTCTCAGTCTTCAAATTCGGCTACACATTTACAAATCGTGCATCAGACCTGTGCTCACCTATGGGGCACAGGTCTGGTGGAACACTCAAAAGCAAACAAAAATAAAATCCAGTGCACTCAAAACAAAGTTCTAAAAATAATCACGCGCCACCCAAATAGATACCCCACCAGGGCACTGCACAATGAAACAAAAGTCCCTCTTATGGGAGATTATATTACCAAACTCACCGATAACTACTTGGTTTCTGACCCCCCTAACCCCCTGGTCCGACGCACAGGTACGTACGACCGAAATAAGATTCCCTACAAGGTTAAAATACCGTTCCCTATGTCCACCTAACCTCCCTTTCCCATTCCCTTACTGTCCCATCCTTCCCTCCCCCTCCCCTCTCCCCACCATACTAATGTTTCTGCTGTTCCAGCATATATTCACTCTATAAACTTCATGCTATTAGCTTTACTTGAAAATGGATCTTCACTAAGAAGAAGGGTATAACTCTTCGGCCTTGCCGACCATCAGCCCTAGCACGCTATTTTACGGCCTTCTCCGACTCGCTTGCGCTTGTTTCTAACGAATATCAACTCACCTGGCAAATGGTAGAATGGCAAATGAAAAAGACTTAACAAAAAAATCTAACCTTTTGCCATGGTTTGTTTGCCATTTAAAGTGAATAATGAGTAAAGGATAAATGGATGAAAATCATGTGTAACGTAAAAGGACGAATACACAGTTGTTTTTTTAGAAGATTGGAAAATAATAATTATTTGGAGTGAGAGGATAAAGAACATGTAAATTTCCTTTTTTAATAACGTACAAACGAAAAGGCAATGCAACAGGGAACGAGTGAAAAGTGATCGTAGTTCGTCATTGTGATAAAAATCCGTAGTTCAATAACGGCCAACACTGTTGTTGATAATGAATAAGTGCGTTTAAAAACTGCGAAGAAAAATTTACATACGGAAATTTGGAGAGTTATCACCGGAAATAAGCCATAGCCTGCGTTAAATTTAAAAAATATTAGTCGCCAATAATGTAATTAAAACTCACCCTTTCGGAAATTCACCCGCAGCTTGAAAACCTGTGTCACTAGGTCACCGAACAGATCCTGGTCGTCGACAGACGCACCGAGTGCACAGCTGTTCTAAGGTACACGACACCATGCAAAGTTAAGGGTCGCAACGTCAAGTGCGTCCGGATTAATGCACCGAATTCACTGCACTGTACGCCTACTAACACTGATCACTTAATTTATTTTTCATACAACGCGTTGTTCTTACGTTATAAAAATTGGTGGAAATGAATTTTTACTTGGCGTTTGGAGCCGTGAGTATTCCCGCGCAAATTGTCACGCTGCAGCACTTGCGTCCCCGTTGTTCGGGGGGTACACCGAGAACATCGCGTAATACTCTTGAGCAGAGAACATTTCTGCGACGTGATTGCTTACTGACTGACAAGATTTTTTCCAAGCGACTTCTTCTACCCCCAAATAGATTCTCTCGTTCCATTATGAGTTGACCCCCACCAGGCCAAGAGGCTTCAGGTAAAAAGAAACACACGTGTTTCGCAGAAGTGCAACGAACGGGCTATCGCGCTCTTTTACAAAAGTCCGCGTTCCGTCCTTTTACTGCCAATGTACCCATTGCTTCGAGGTAGGCAGCAGACACCACGTGTTTCGGTTCGAAAGGGTCCGAAGAGAAGAGAAACAGAAAGTCTTCGAGTTGCTATAAAGAAGAAAATCCTGTTTCCTGTTTCCCTTTTCCGATACCCTGAGTTCACGTCTGCTACGAGACGGAACCAATTAAGCCATAAATTACCCAAAACTGTAGGAAACCGTTGTCTACCGTCGACTAGCGGGACAATACGGTCATAAACCGCGACCCTAGCGAAATGCTCTGGCCGATCAGCCTGATTAATTTTTGGAAACTAGCAATTTAAAAGTATTATTTAACATCAACACGGCTCGCGAAGAGACACAGGAAGAAAGAGAGCATGTAGTTCGCTGACTGCGCGTTGTCCCGCCTACTTCGTCCTACCTTCAAATTAAAGACGGATCCCTTATCTCTCGAGTATAAACACGCGCTCGAATTTCAAAACAAAAGCACGCGTCGACGTATTCCGTGCGAGAGACGATGGGCTTGAAGTCCGATTGGCCCTACATCCCTCCCAAACGGCCACTGTTCTGAAGAGGCCCTCTTCACAGCAATATCTCCTCCCCAAGGCCCACCTTCTCTCGCACAGAATACATCGACGCGTGCTTTAGTTTTGAAATTCGAGCGCGTGTTTAGACACGAGAGATAAGCAGGCCCGATTGGTTAGTTTGGGACCAATCGAACTTCAAGCCTACCTTCTCTCGCACCGAATACGTCGACGCGTGCTTGTGTTTTGAAATTCGAGCGCGTGTTTAGACAAGAGAGATAAGCAGGCCCGATTGGTTAGTTCGTGGCCAATGGGACTTCAAGCCCACAGTCTCTCGCGCCGAATACGTCGACGCGTGCTTTAGTTTTGAAATTCGAGCGCGTGTTTAGACAAGAGAGATAAGCAGGCCCGATTGGTTAGTTCGGGACCAATCGAACTTTAAGCCTACCTTCTCTCGCACGGAATACGTCATCGCGTATTGTCCCTGAATTGAGGGACAATCCGGGGCATGCATTATCCTGATGCCGGAAGACATCGAAAAGTCCTTTACCGTTTCACTTCGAGGTCGCGATTATAAAAATCCGAAAAAGTACTACCACATTCGCTGATATGTTTTTTGTAAATTAAGCTTATTTCTAGAGTAACGCAGCTGATATTAACGTCGCAGTAAGCTCTTGAAGACAATGGGGCGCCCCGTCTCAGGTAAAGCAACCGCGCGCGATTACAGTCAGCTGACCGTACCGCTACGACCCCAGGTCTTCAGTCACGTCAAAAAACAATTCGACAGAAGGATTGCAGGAGAATCTTACTAACCCACTCTTGGCCAATGACACTGTTCTTTATAATAATCAGATTTGTAAGTTCCAGCTTGTCCTTATCTTGATTATTTGTTGAAAAATGTCGTTGCTCAATGGAAACCACGAGAAGGTGGTGGGCTTTTTCCATCAGGAGAGGTTAAGGATGGGTCAGGAGAATGGCATGGATAAGAGTCAAATGACGGGGTTAGCGGTTGGAAGTAAGAAGGCCCGGTCATAAATTTTAAACACCAGTGAGCGGCCATGTACCTTAATTCTGTCGATTGCCAGACTTCCCACGTTTCTGTGTTACTTCTTCGACATTGTTTCTGACCAATCGTAAAAACTAACAGTGTTGATCGTCAACGTAGTCTAAAGAAGGTCGCGGTTTATGATCGTATTGTTCCCTGAGTCGACGGTCGAGAACAGTGCGCCCCGATCACCATGTTGTCCCACCCGATAATGAAGCAGTATACCGATTAACCCCTTAGTAAACCAAATGAGTTTTACCAACGAAACGAAAGGCGAAGAGGATAGAAACGGAACGCGTTGTCAATAGCACCTCCGTGTTACGTTTCCGGACTTAGCCCCATAATAAATTTTACAACGAAATGATCATAACGTTTTCGCCTAACCGACACCGTTCCTTCGCCTCTCTATCCCTTCCACAACCAATCTCTTTATGTTTTCGAAATATTGAAGTGACCAATAATGTACCTACCTTCGAGGACGTTGTGGGGGCGCGATGGCTAATACCTGACATGAGACAGTCAGAACTGTTTCTGGAGCGAAAGCGAACGGATATTAACAGAGCTATCATCATACATTTGGCCAGCAATGTATACCAACGAAGAGTATTACGATATGTTCGTGGTGTACGGGAGCTGTGACACCAACGTCGTCGCTACTGTACGCGTATACAATGAGCGGTTTCCCAATCGGCGTCCCACAACCAGAAGAATAATGACGGGGTTGATATGCAACCTAAGAAGGAATGGTCAATTTCGTTCTGATAACAGTACGAGAGGAAGAACAAGAAGCAACGAGTCCGTGGAAATTGAGGAAGCAGTGATCGATTTTGTGGAAGAAAATCCAACTATAAGTGTGCGTGACATTGAAAGAAGATCGGGAATACCGAAATCGACGGCACATCGAATTTTACAAGAAGAAGGATTGTATCCATACCACCTGCGACGGGTACAAGCATTACTGCCTCGCGACCTGCCAGTTCGATTGGAGTTTTGTCAATGGCTCTTGAACGAGTATCAACAAAATCCAGACGTCTTAAAAAGGATTCTGTGGACAGACGAAAGTACGTTCACCCGAGAAGGTGATTTTAATTCAAGAAATTAGCATGTGTGGAGTTATGAAAATCCACACGCAACCACCATCAGAAGTTATCAAACTCAGTGGACCGTCAACGTTTGGGCTGGGATAATTGGTGATGACATTTTGGGCCCTTTCTTTCTACCAGCAAGATTGACAGGTGCAGCGTATTTAAATTTTGTGGAGAACGATGTGCCGATTCTTTTGGAAGATGTTGCAGTGAATGTGCGGCAAAATATGTTGTACCAGCAAGATGGAGCTGGACCACACTATGCGAATATTGTGAAGGACTTTTTAGATAATGCCTACGCGGGTCGTTGGATAGGCCGTGGGGGTCCAATAATTTGGCCACCACGATCTCCAGATCTTACTCCCTTGGACTTCTTCCTCTGGGGGTATGTAAAACAAAAGGTCTACTCCGTTGAAATTGATACCGTAGAAACATTACGACAACGGATAATCGCGGCATTTGAAGATATTAAAGAACAACGGTTGTGCGAGAATGTTCGCAATTCCTCCATCAGAAGGCTTCAAAAGTGTGTAGAGACAGGGGGAGACCTGTTTGAACATTTATTGTGAGTAGTGTAGTGCAACAGAGTGTACATTAATAATGCCAGTGAGTGAGTGAGTGAGTGAGTGAGTGACAGATTGAGCAGTGTAGTGCAACAGAGTGTACATTAATAATGCCAGTGAGTGAGTGCTTGTTTTTAGTGTTGTTTTAAGTGAGTAACAGACACTAAGATAATTCCACGGCAAATCGATCACTGCTTTCTCTCCATGACTCGAATTATATTGAAATTGGGACACAATGTAAGTACTTTCGACTGCCTTCTTACTTCCAACCGCTAACCCCGTCATTTGACTCTTATCCATGCCATTCTCCTGACCCATCCTTAACCTCTCCTGATGGAAAAAGCCCACCACCTTCTCGTGGTTTCCATTGAGCAACGACATTTTTCAACAAATAATCAAGATAAGGACAAGCTGGAACTTACAAATCTGATTATTATAAAGAACAGTGTCATTGGCCAAGAGTGGGTTAGTAAGATTCTCCTGCAATCCTTCTGTCGAATTGTTTTTTGACGTGACTGAAGACCTGGGGTCGTAGCGGTACGGTCAGCTGACTGTAATCGCGCGCGGTTGCTTTACCTGAGACGGGGCGCCCCATTGTCTTCAAGAGCTTACTGCGACGTTAATATCAGCTGCGTTACTCTAGAAATAAGCTTAATTTACAAAAAACATATCAGCGAATGTGGTAGTACTTTTTCGGATTTTTATAATCGCGACCTCGAAGTGAAACGGTAAAGGACTTTTCGATGTCTTCCGGCATCAGGATAATGCATGCCCCGGATTGTCCCTCAATTCAGGGACAATACGCGATGACGTATTCCGTGCGAGAGAAGGTAGGCTTAAAGTTCGATTGGTCCCGAACTAACCAATCGGGCCTGCTTATCTCTCTTGTCTAAACACGCGCTCGAATTTCAAAACTAAAGCACGCGTCGACGTATTCGGCGCGAGAGACTGTGGGCTTGAAGTCCCATTGGCCACGAACTAACCAATCGGGCCTGCTTATCTCTCTTGTCTAAACACGCGCTCGAATTTCAAAACACAAGCACGCGTCGACGTATTCGGTGCGAGAGAAGGTAGGCTTGAAGTTCGATTGGTCCCAAACTAACCAATCGGGCCTGCTTATCTCTCGTGTCTAAACACGCGCTCGAATTTCAAAACTAAAGCACGCGTCGATGTATTCTGTGCGAGAGAAGGTGGGCCTTGGGGAGGAGATATTGCTGTGAAGAGGGCCTCTTCAGAACAGTGGCCGTTTGGGAGGGATGTAGGGCCAATCGGACTTCAAGCCCATCGTCTCTCGCACGGAATACGTCGACGCGTGCTTTTGTTTTGAAATTCGAGCGCGTGTTTATACTCGAGAGATAAGGGATCCGTCTTTAATTTGAAGGTAGGACGAAGCAGGCGGGACAACGCGCAGTCAGCGAACTACATGCTCTCTTTCTTCCTGTGTCTCTTCGCGAGCCGTGTTGATGTTAAATAATACTTTTAAATTGCTAGTTTCCAAAAATTAATCAGGCTGATCGGCCAGAGCATTTCGCTAGGGTCGCGGTTTATGACCGTATTGTCCCGCTAGTCGACGGTAGACAACGGTTTCCTACAGTTTTGGGTAATTTATGGCTTAATTGGTTCCGTCTCGTAGCAGACGTGAACTCAGGGTATCGGAAAAGGGAAACAGGAAACAGGATTTTCTTCTTTATAGCAACTCGAAGACTTTCTGTTTCTCTTCTCTTCGGACCCTTTCGAACCGAAACACGTGGTGTCTGCTGCCTACCTCGAAGCAATGGGTACATTGGCAGTAAAAGGACGGAACGCGGACTTTTGTAAAAGAGCGCGATAGCCCGTTCGTTGCACTTCTGCGAAACACGTGTGTTTCTTTTTACCTGAAGCCTCTTGGCCTGGTGGGGGTCAACTCATAATGGAACGAGAGAATCTATTTGGGGGTAGAAGAAGTCGCTTGGAAAAAATCTTGTCAGTCAGTAAGCAATCACGTCGCAGAAATGTTCTCTGCTCAAGAGTATTACGCGATGTTCTCGGTGTACCCCCCGAACAACGGGGACGCAAGTGCTGCAGCGTGACAATTTGCGCGGGAATACTCACGGCTCCAAACGCCAAGTAAAAATTCATTTCCACCAATTTTTATAACGTAAGAACAACGCGTTGTATGAAAAATAAATTAAGTGATCAGTGTTAGTAGGCGTACAGTGCAGTGAATTCGGTGCATTAATCCGGACGCACTTGACGTTGCGACCCTTAACTTTGCATGGTGTCGTGTACCTTAGAACAGCTGTGCACTCGGTGCGTCTGTCGACGACCAGGATCTGTTCGGTGACCTAGTGACACAGGTTTTCAAGCTGCAGGTGAATTTCCGAAAGGGTGAGTTTTAATTACATTATTGGCGACTAATATTTTTTAAATTTAACGCAGGCTATGGCTTATTTCCGGTGATAACTCTCCAAATTTCCGTATGTAAATTTTTCTTCGCAGTTTTTAATCGCACTTATTCATTATCAACAACAGTGTTGGCCGTTATTGAACTACGGATTTTTATCACAATGACGAACTACGATCACTTTTCACTCGTTCCCTGTTGCATTGCCTTTTCGTTTGTACGTTATTAAAAAAGGAAATTTACATGTTCTTTATCCTCTCACTCCAAATAATTATTATTTTCCAATCTTCTAAAAAAACAACTGTGTATTCGTCCTTTTACGTTACACATGATTTTCATCCATTTATCCTTTACTCATTATTCACTTTAAATGGCAAACAAACCATGGCAAAAGGTTAGATTTTTTTGTTAAGTCTTTTTCATTTGCCATTCTACGCAATTTCCTTCGATGCATGCCGTGCCTGCTTGTTCGTAGTCGCGGCGCGGCCCGGCGCGCGGCCACGCTAGCGCGGGAGCTCCAGCGGAAGGCTCGCGCTCTGATTGGTCGGGGTTTTTTCTTAATATCTCGAAAACGAAACCCCGGATCCCAAAACGGTTAAGGACTTTTCGATGTCTTTTTCCATCAGGATATTGCATGTTCCGGGATGTACATCAATTCTGGGAGACGCTGTATATATATATATATATATATATATATATATATATATATATATATATATATATATATATATATATTATTTCGAAATTCAACAAGAGTAAACTTGGCTAAGATCGAAGAGGTATTTCTCGAAACGAGGTCTGAAGTAGACTGCCCTTCCGCCTCATGGAAAAGGCTCCGATGGTCCTTTTGGAATGTCCTAAGGACCTCGATGCTAATTTATGACCTCTTTGGCGTTGCGCTGGTCGCATCTGTTTTGGCTCAATCGTGCAGCCCCTTTTATGAGGTGATGCCTCAATATTTCAAGAAGAAAAAGAAATATTGGATATCATTAATGTTTCTAATAAAAGTAATACTAGAATTTGGGAATTCTAGCCTTACAATAATTCAAATAAAGTAAATATTATACTGCCGCTATTATATTTTAATATTACATTATATGAGGATCAATGGATAAATATTGATCAGAGACAATGACCACCTTTAAGTGGAATTTTTATTTTATATTAAATTATTTTATGTATCTTTATATTAAGTACTCATTATATTTTGAAAGAAATTAGACGTTCCACTATTCGTCCACAAGTATCGACGAAAAGTTTTTTATTGTCTATCCTGTTCGTGCCAACTGGAAAAGCAAAACTACCTTGTTCGAAATAGTAACCGGAATACTCTGACAGAGTGTTTCGCCAGGGTGGTCATTTATGGCGGTACTGTCTCGTGAGTCGACCGTGGACAACGGTGCACGCGCGTAGTAATGGTTACCAAATGTACCAACCGCCGACAGAGCAATATATTGCTTAACTGGAAGGGAGGAAAGTCGAAGTCCCTGAAAAAATGGTACGATGTCGATTGTGCCCTATTCGACATCTGGCAGGCAAATGTTCCCCCACGACTGCTTCGGAAGTAAGTTTTGCCCGATTGTAAAGGAATAAATGCATCATTCGCTTCGCTCCGAGTCCGCCTTTATTCTCTAAGGGTGCGTATCGACTTTTGCGAGGATTCCTCGCGAGGCACGCCTCGTGGAGTAGAAAGTCTGAAAACTGTATACCTCGACCATGGAAACCATCCTTGACTTTCCAAAGCAGCCTCGCGTGGCAAGCTCCCGCGACAGCCTCGCGAGGAATCCTTGTAAAGTCGATACGCACCTTAAGACAGAACATATCCCCCCCATTAAAAGTTATGCCCAAAATTGAAAATTTGATATTAGCGCTCCACAGATTAAACCAAATGAATGTAAAAGGAGCGGTTATAGAAGAAAATTCCAAGTTCGTAGTATCTACTATTACTGCAATATCTTATTTTTGCATAATTGTATACATATGTGTATTCTGAAGAATTGCGCAACAAAATTAAAAAAAAAATTGTTTAAAATCTTGACTTGTGTCTTATTATTAAAATCTATTACAAAAAATTTTCTTAATTGTTCTTTACACGATTGCTATTGCCCTCCTGAAACCAGTCGACGAACGCCAGACCAGGGTGGGAAAAGGTCGCCGGCGAAGACAACTGGACTTTCCCTAAACGTGCATTTGGCAACACTCAAGGTCAAGTCCCTTCTAACATTATTCGAGCCCAACCTGAGTTGTAAACATCTGCAACGCATACGACCGGGTTAGGCCTCAAGCATTGCCCGCCGTAATAAATTGTACAGTCCTGTCCTTGTTACAGGGTGTACAAAAATATTAAAAAATGGTCGAGTTATTTGCTGTCCCGGGAAACTCCTCCGCCGTGACGCGCGTGAACCATGTATACAATTATGACGCCCAGGTTTATCTAATATGAAAAACACCATGATTCTACCCATACAGCACACTCTCGTTGCGGCATAGTTGTAGGATAGTTGCGGTGCAAGATGGCAACGACTCACGCAAGGATGCCGCAACTATGCAGCAACAATTCTATGTCCGCCTGCTGCAAAGTTGCACGGCAACTTTGAGGCAATTTCGCACAGCAATTTTGAGGCAATTGCGCACGGCAACTTTGAGGCATCTTCGCACAGCAATTTTGATGCAATTTCGCACGGCAACTTTGCACGGCAACTCTGCGGCAATGATCGTCCTCCCGAAACGTGCCCCCAAAAATCTCGTTATTCCGGAAACGTTAAAAGTAAATGTGAGGGAAGGGAATTAAATTACAATAAACATTAACCGTTAAATATTCATATATTTATATATCAACTCATCATCAATACAAATAACATTAATATTTTATTTTTTTATTTATTATTATTTATTGTTTTAATCCTTGCCTTTCGGCTTAGGATGGCTCCCGTTTACATTTCAATTTCCTTATCTTCTACGCACATAAATACATTTATCAGTCTTATCAAATAACATTAATAACAATATGTATGTTACATTCTTAAAAACAAAAAACAATTCTTCGCAAAATAAAGATTTCTTTCAATCTATATAAAAAATAAATGCTCGGTACTTTTATTATACACTGACTCTGTCAGTGGACACAAGTGCCTGCAATGACACTTGTACTCGCCGATCATACGATCACGCGAGTCCATTCACGACGGCGACGCGGCGTAAGTTTAACAAAAAAGTTATCCGAAATAGGAACGATTAATGTAATTTTGTTAAAAATTGAAATCCTACGCTACATGGAACATAATAGATTTCAGTTTATATATATATTTCTTACTAGCTGTACCCGGCCACGCGTTGCTGTGGCTCAGTCTGGTTAAAAAGCATGTAGAAATTTTTACCTGTCACAAGTGTGACATCTATTTAATAATAAGTATATAAAATCGCGCGCGTATTTGAATGCAACGTTGTGTTAAAATTTCAAAGCAATCGATAAAGAATTTTCGGAGATTTAAGATTTTGAAGAAACGAACATTTACATTTTTATTTATATGGAAGATAGATATTTCCATCTCAGATCATCCAGTCACTCCCGGGAGTGTGGCATATTTTTGTTGCAGTGCTCCGGGAAGCCATTTTGCGGAAATTTGCAAAAAAAGAAAATCAATTGTTAGCAAAATAAAGATTGCTTTCAATCTATATAAAAGCTCTATACTTTTATTTATATAAACCAAAAATCCTTAACTTTGTCTGTTGTTAGTGGCTTCAGGGTAGCTTCGCACCTTAAAAGGTGATGCGATTGTAATTCGTCTGGCTTACGTCCATTTCTTTGTTTGCCTTACGTGCAATGCGCAATTTACATTGTGCTAGCCATTTCGAGGCCGCATCTATAATGTCCGCATCACAACAATATATATGATTGGATGCACATGCATCGTTTACAGCACCTGGAATAATACGCATTAATTTATTTTACAATTTTTAGTGCTCAAAGGAGATAAATAATAAAGTTACTTACTCAGTAATAATTTTTTTATATGAACGAACTTCGAAAACGCTGGTTTCTGCTTCTTCCCACGCCAACTATAATTTGTAGCGACACTCCATGTCACCAGTTTAGCCAAAATCACGGATGTCGTCAGGGCCAAGTTCTTTCCACTGGTCCTCTTCAGCATTTCAATCTATAAAAAGTCATTAATAAATGATTACAGTCATGAAACATGGGCTACATTAAAAAAAAGCATTCGTGTAACGCCAATCACAGGGTGCATTGAAGCAATTAAAAGTAACAATCACCATTAAGTACTTTATAATAATTTAACGGAAAATGAAATTAAAGTTATACAGTATATGCATATACACAAAAAGCTATATGAAAAGTAAAAGCTTGTCGCGCCGCCAGCAAAGAAATGCCCCATAAAATTACGGGAGTTCCCGGAACATGCAATATCCTGTCTTTTTGCATCGGGATATCACATGTTCCGGGAAGTCTGCAATATTCATGTTCCGCAATTTTATGGAACACCCTGTACATGCAAGAAAATCCCATCGCCGTACAATAGTATAAGTGCAGTGCATTTTACATATTACAGGTACCGTAAAGTGAAGGAACATTGATAGTACCTACGGGGTAACATTGGCATCTACTTAACATCTATTAAAAAGAAAAGGAGCAAAAATTTTATGCATTTGTACACTTGTAGTACAATCACAAACGATGCAATGTTATAATAGGATACCTAAACCAAATTTAAAAATGTTAATTAAAAAAATTAAAAAATAAAAATAAACAAAACAGAGTGCATTGAACATAAAGAGAAACAAATTTAAGTGTTCATGTAAGTTCGGATGTGGTAAAACTTTAACTGTTTAGTGCTATTTATATATGATGTGCCAATGTTACCCCAATTTACGATATGTTGCTACCATTTATAAATTATAATAAATAATAATACTCATGTAATTTTCCTTTATATGACTGCAATGCAGAAAGATAAAGTAGTTGTTGAATATAAAAATAATTAGAATATAAAGTTAAATTTTGAACTTTATCATACTACTCTTAGTAGTTAATTTATTATTCTTACGTCACTTACCATAGCATTAAATGTGGGCTTGTTCTGCAATTTTTCTTCCAAATTGCGTAAACCCTCTTCATCCTTAACGGGAAGATTTTCCGTAATTGCCAAAAATTCGGTATCAATATTGCTGCTGCTTGCAACGTTTGAAATTTCCAGCATTTTTGACTCTATCTGTTCCAACCTTTTCATCATATCGGTTAATGTCAAATTAATTGCTGCAAAGTTTCTCTTTATAAGTGTTTCCAACTCTGAATAAAGATAAGAGAAGTTAATTATATAAAAATCGTATTTAGGATTATAGTCAATGGGTAGAAACTCATTGGATTGGATATGATTTTGTACATGCGGAGACGTACTTGCGAATGATGACGATGATGATGATGATGATGATGATTCTGGTTGTACTTTTGGTGTTAGTGTTGGTCATGGTGTTGGTGTTGGTGTTGGTGCTATTCCTATTCTACTTTCCTCGGGAGACGCGTGTAGTATAAGTGTCATACTATTCTCACCACTGTTAATTCGTTGGAAATAGTGGTCGTGAAATGGCGTCGACGTCGATGGAAAATCTGCATTGAAACCCGCAATTCAGCACATAATTGACACCATGCTCCGATCAATATTCAAAGGGGGGTCCCAAAATGGCGAGACTACTCAGATGATGCAATATACCGATGAAAAAAGACATCGAAAAGTCCTTAACCATTTTCAATCCGAGATCAAAATATTGCACGTTTCGTGAAGTCGCACAATTTTGGGACACACTGTACAAATTACTTCACATTTACTTTCATAATGAATAATGATTGAATAATATAAAAATACCTTTTTGTACATGCACTTCTGACATTTCAGATGGTGCCTTGGGGTACATATTTCCCTTCTTCCTTTTTTTCCAATGGCCCTTCTGCTTCAATGTCCTCTTCTTCGCTGGACACTTGAAGGCGAGTATTTTTTCGCTTGCGCTCTTTCGACACTTTCCTATATCCCGAATAATTTGTCGCATCCGAATCGGGAATATTGGAGGTGTCCATGGCAGTCTCCTGTTTATCTAATGCTCCCTCATAAGTATCTGAAACAGAGAATTCATTAATACGTCGCACATTAATAAGTTATGCATATTCAGGTTCAATTTATATACTTCGCGTCAAAATTAAAGGAACAATATAATTTCCCGAAATTTTTGGTTATTCTCAAAGGACTGTATCTCGGCGAAAAATGTTTAAAAAAATATTTAAAAAACTTGAATGATTCCATGATTATCCTTGAAGTGGCATCAAGTTTCCTACAAAATGATAAATATCTCATTTTTGGGATCATTTTAAAATTGCTTTAATACGATTAAAAAAATCTCATTAAATTGCCAACTAATGCTTTTGAAAGGAAACTTTCTTAGCTTTCCAAAACACTCTTGAAAATTTGTCTACGATCATGAGTTCGCAAGTTATAGGTGTTCAAATTGAAAAGTACCTTTTTTTGCTTTGATCGCGAATAACTCTGTCAATAAAAATCATACAACAAAACGAAATAAACGAAATTAAACAGAAATGTTTGCTCTATAAGAGCTCTTCCTTGGATTTAGGGGCAAAATATTTTTTTGCCCGTGCATACGTTGTTTGTAGGCAAAAATTGCATAATCTTAATGGATGAAACAAAAAATTCAAATTCTTCGTTCAAAAACTATAAACTTCAAGCGTTAAAATGCGTTCTCTAAATATTTTTTCAAAACATTTTTCCCACAAATACAGCCTGTTGAAAATGACCAAAATTTTCGCAAAATTATAGTGTTTCTTTAATTTTGACGCGGTGTATAAATAATACTTTAATGAAATAAATATACCTGCTGAGGCAAACCACCTGACGATGTCGCATTTTTCCCACTCATCGTGGTCCACTGGAACAATTCCTTTCAAAATTGTTCGATTGAGCGTATACAAATTCTTGATATGGCTCGGCCAAATACTTTGCTGTCTATCAGCGTCCATCCAGCTCGATGGTATGATTTGCATATCATCCGCGAATTCCACGATCGAAAACTTTTTCAACATTTTTTACTGAAAAATAATTAGGAGAATTTATTAAAAAATTGTCACTGTATTATATAATAATACTTATGAAATATTGCAGTAGGGGAGACCGGGGCTAAAAGTTCCGGGGGTAAGTTGTTCCGAACGGTTCTATCTTCAAAATGCAAATAGCTTTGTACTTAAAATAATTTTTTTTGTGTGAGTTGATTCTGAAATCGGAACTTTTATCCCCGATCTGCCCTACAAAGCTATTTTCATTTTGAAGATAGAACCGTCGGAACAACTTACCCCCGGAACTTTTAGCCCCGGTCTCCCCTATGATAGTTTTATCTTAATCGTGATGTTACTCGTACTTACCGCTGATGAATTATCACTTTGTAAACTGTGTTCGAAGCTCGCTTTCGGAAAACAAACGATAAATTTAAGAAAAAAAAAGTAACACGTACACACAAACTATAAAACGAATAAAATAACTTAAATATATTTTAAAAAATAAACTAAACACACTATACCTATGACAAAAATAAGAACAAAATTACATATAGTTTTAAAAAATACACTACCACACTATAAGTATGAAAAGAATAAAAAAAATTGAATATATAATTTTAAAAAACACTAACACACGATAAGTATAATAAAACGAATGAGAAAAATTGAATATATATTTTTAAAAAACACCAACACACGATTAGTATAAAACGAATTAAAAAGGGAATATATATTAAAACAAAATAATGAAAAATATAAAAAATAATGAAAAATATAAAAAACTTGTGAAAAGGATAACTGCTTGTTTTTCGAGAGTTTACTTCGAACTGACCCGGTCCAGGGTTGCCGAGCTTTGTTTGGCGCTTGAGCCGAGCCGAGCCGAGCCGAGCCGAGCGGAGCCGAGCGGAGCGAAGCCAAGCGCTGCGTCGTTGAATTCACTCTTAAGGTGCCCGTTCCAATAAGCGGCTACAGCCGCCAGCGATTGCGACCGGCGGCTACAGCCGCTAGCGACTGCAACTGGCGTAGTCGAAAATGGTATTTCCTATACCTAAGCGTCGACGCCATGGCCCCCACCAGTGCAACGACGCGCCGCACAGGCCCTTTTCGAGCACTTGAAAGAAGGGTCTATTGTTGTATGGGGTCTCGAGGACAGTGAAAGACTAGCCTTTTTTTATATGTACATCGTGCTGTGTTTATCTGCCGGATTGAAGAAGTCAATGAGATTTGGGTGTTTCTTTTAAGATATCGGAATGAAATTTGTGGCAAAAAATAGGATAAACCTATTCCTTTCTAGTGATGTATAATTTAATATTTTTTACATCTATTAATTGGTTTTTTCTATTTTTTAACTCAACGTGATAAAGCGGGCGATTCCCCTTGCCCCTGTGACATTTCAGCTTGTGGGTAGTAGCTCATCTTCTCATCGGGCAATAGTATCTATTACATTGGTACCAGAATAACATGGATACAGGTTTGAAGATATTTCTGCACTTTCCATAGTATGTATATTTATCCAATTTTTTTAGTTTTATTGAAATTGTTGACGTTATTTTTTTAAATAACGTCAAACTTTGTTATGAGTTGTATATTAACACTTTTTTTATGAACTTGCTCAGTAATATTCAGCATTTTCAACGCGAAATATGGAATGTTGCATTTTTCCCCTATTTCTTAGGATTCAGGCCCACTGTACGATATAGAATACAGGTGATTACTCCATTATTGGAAAATATTGTCAAATCTTGTTTTCGCAGTTGCAAGGACAAATATATGTTGATTACACAAGTTCGCGGAAGGTAACTAAAAAGCCGACAATTACTGATATTTTTTCAATGGGTTTCTTATGGAAAAATAACTGTATATAACGAATTATTTGCTATTACTTTGCAGAATCGATACTAATCATTTCTGGCCCCTTTAACTTTACTTTAACAAACTTTAAAAGACACGATTTAAAATTCTGCACAAAACAAAAAATTTGACATGTGTTTACACGCAGATCAGATGTAGCCGTCATGACATTTTTACCTTTTTTTATAAGAGCTCATATTATTAGTTTACAAGAAATATGTATATAAAAAAACATAATTCCATAAGTTATGGACTCTGAATTCTTTCCTTATTTCTGGATAATCTGTCCGAATGTGACGATGAATCGCAGAGCGGCTAGAGTCGCTAGACTGCTTCTGGAGGAGTAGAGCGGCAGCCGCTGTGCGACTAGGAGATTCTGCCGTTATGGCGGAAACAGACACTCATGGCATTGTGTTGGGTCTCGAGTAGCCTAGGCTGCTCATGAACCAGACGCGCATAGGCTATAGCAATCCTGGCGCGGCCGCAGCAGTCGCAGCCGCCCATTGGAGTTGAGATGAATGCTTTCCATTGTACCAGTGTACGCGGCTACAGCCGCTGGCGGCTGTAGCCGCCAGTCGCAGTCGCTGGCGGCTGTAGCCGCTCATTGGAACGGCCACCTTTAGAGAGGGTTGTAAAATTTCGAGCCTGCAGTGAGCGGGAGTGAGAGAATCCATGGCAGCGTATGCGCCAGCATGGGACAAAACTAATGACGAACCTTTGTTTCCGAGATATTTGCGAAAAAATTCTATTGATTTATTCCGACGCAACGGACACAGCGATCAACTTGAGGTGGTTGGTCATCTGGGGGATGTGTTTACCGTTGCCTCTGAACACCGAGGTGGATAGCACGTGGAAATGTGATTGAAAAAAAGAAAGTAATTTTTTTCAAAACAAAAGTAATTTTTTTCAAAACGAAAGTAATTTTTTTCAATCACATTTCCACGTGCTATCCACCTCGTGGCGCTTCTCAAGTTGATCACTGTGTCCGTTGCGTCGGAATAAATCAACAGAAGTTTTTCGCAAATATCTCGGTAACTAAGGCCGAGCGAGGGTAACGGTAAAGGCGCTTTCTGTTCGCTTCCTACTTTAATTTTGAACAAAGCATGTTTTTACCCTTCGAAACTTTCGTTTACGGCCCCCCTGGCAATTACGGGTATCATAAACAGTGAGTTTCCGAAGGGCCCACGCTGGGATGCCTGGCGGCCTGCGACCACCCTCGTCACGCGCTTCGAGTGTGGAAGAAATTCCGCTGCGTTGCCAAATTTTCCCTAAGAGTGTCTCCAAATGAGCGGAGATACGCTTTCAAGTGTATGCAGTGTATATGTACATACTTAGGTCTATGTGACATCATGTTATCTCAACGCGAAGAGATCGTGTCAACCCTGTCTACCCTGCCTTCGGCCAACCCTGCGTGCGATCGCTCGTTAAATCTGATTAAATCGAAGTAAACTCTGAAAGAACAAGCATCTCTGATTTTGAACAGCGGTTGTAGTTCGAGTTAGTTTCTTTTTTACATTATATCATACTTACTTTTTTATCCTTTTTTTTATACTTCGTATTAGTGTTTTGTTATATATATTTGAAAATCGTGGTATCACGGCGCGAACCACGTTTCAATTCTGGACGTACATAGTCCACAATTGCCAATTACATTGTCTCGCAGAAAATATAACTAATTTGCGTTTCAACATCTGGTAAGTACCACTGCTGATAGATCATCTGAAGTATATAGTTTGATATACTACGGTATGACCCAACCAACGGAATGAACTGATATTTTGAGAGGTTGGGCGGGAGGGGGAAAGAACCTCTAATATAAAATTTCAGCTGCGGGTATTTGTTAGTTTCTGAGATATTAATAAAAAACTTTCGACATAATACATTGAAATCTACCTACAGTGACTTTTGAAAATATTCGGACACTTTTTAAAATCGCATAACTTTTTTAAAATTAATCCAAACGATTTGAGTTTTTTTGAGAAGCTAGAGGGTCATTCCACGCGAAGTCGGACACTTTTCGGAATAACATTTCGGATTTTGGTGCAACTTGGATATGTTGTAGTCTTTAGGGGTATATAAACATATCTCAAAGGATTTTTCGAAATGTCAAAAATTGTGGATGTTACAGCTCTTTGAAATATAGTGTTTACTATTTTTCCAAAAATTATAACTCTGGAACTAATAAACTGATAAAAATGACCTTTTGCGTGCTTACAGTGAAGATATAAGAGTACCTAATAAAAATTATTTCACTTAATAAAAACGAATATTTGACCATTTATTTATCAATTGTTCTTAACAAAGGTAATTTGATAGGTGAAGGCACGTTTTTAAAAATTTGGAAAAATAGGAGGATAAAGCCCTGTTTTTCCTCTTTACGGACAGGTTTCGAAATGCGTGGACGTTTTAAAATTGGCCAAATGAAAATTAATTGAATGTAACGCTGCGTCAAATCACACCGGCTCGACTGGTCGCTCGGGCCGTGCGGTACCCGCAGCGGCCAAGCGGCTACACCTGACATTTTTATATACTGTATTAATTAATGAGGACCGCTGCAAGGTTTAATATCGTTAATAGTTACTGGAAACTCACTCTCTGTCGATGGCACTTATTGTTTGAAACATTTAAGTTGCCATTGTTCAATGGAAACCACGAGAAGGTGGTGAGTATTCTTCCATCGCTCTATCCCACTCGATCTCGATGTGTTTTGTTTGGTCTCTTCGTCGCGCGGTGCGACAACGTATGTGCCTACTGCAGACAATAACCAAAATACGTGTGCCCTGTCTTTAAAAGTGTGCCCAAATAGGTGACTCGCGACCAATCGTCACAGCGACGTACTGCAACGCCCGAGACCGTCTACTAGGGATCTTCTTTCGACCGGGCAAAAGTACAATATTACGAACAAAAAATATAGTATTTAGTATTGCGCATAATTACTTACTTTCTTCCATTTGTTCTCGCCGTCTCCCGATGTTGTAGGCGCTCCCACTTCTCCTTCCTGCTTCTTCTCCTGGTTCTTCTCCTCCTGCTTCTTCTCCTCCTCCTTCTTCCGGTGTTTTTCATCCAGAGCGCTGGATGGGCCCGCATGCATAAGTGCATCCTGTAACTGGAAATGATATAATGAATGTATTATTTTATTGAAAATAGTAAGATTCTATGAACATACAGGGTGATTCTCTCGCTGAAGTCCTCAATGGCGATGCCGTCAATAATAAGCCGCGCCTCGCTAACAAGGAACGTTGGGCAACCCGGAAATTTAAAAAATTATGAAACGTGGTGTGCGAATAGAGATAATTCATCCGTAACGTAACCCTATTTTTCTACTGACCTAATTTTGAACATGTAGGGTAGACGCACCGTATGTGGCCACCTTAAGGATTTCAGTGACTTTCATCGTAATTATCTTTAAAATTGTACTTAAAATCAGGAAACTGTAAGCTATACCAAATTTTACACTATCTTTACTATCAATATCTAAGTTTTCATTAACTAGGGAAATCGTTAAATAATTAATTAAGTTACAAATATATAAGAAATATATTTTATAATACACTATATATTATATTTATCCGCGAATAATATACGCCAACATATTTTTTTGCGTCGAAATCCACGAAACTCAGCGAGGCGGGAGAATCACCCTGTTTAATATTATACAATTTTAATACTTATATTTGACATATCTTCCATTTATCACTTTCAAGCACTTAACAATTTCAAATGTTTGCTCCGCAACGAGTGGAGGTAATTCGAAGACTGACTTTCCTTGGTCAGTTCCTTCGGAAAGTCCCTTCGTCGCCGTAGTTTGTGAAAAATCCGCAGGTGGCCTAGACTAATTTGTCATATCCGGCGGAACCCATTATGGAAGTTATGTGGCGCGTAAGAAACTATACCGCACGCCTAATAATAAAGGAATACAACTCCCACATACACAAAATGTTAATGTAATGTTTCTTTTGTACTCCGTAAAGGCAAAACATATTAAATAGAAACCAGGGGCAAAAAATTTTGGGGCGCTAAACATTTTCTCTCATGAAGGCGCCAACCATCCTCGCGCTGGCCCTGTTTATGACCGGGCCTGGTGTCCGTGCCCGTCGTCGCCGCCAGAGTTGGGCAAAATGTAATCTAATTACATCTTACAAATTACGATTAAACTGTAATTACGTAGTTGATTACACATTATTTTCTGTAATCGTTTATTTGGGTATTTGACGAAACCATATGGTCAACTTCCTAAATTAACGATTACAGAAAATACTGTGTAATCAACTACACAATTACAGTTTAATCGTAATTTCTAAGATGTAATTAGATTACATTTTGACCAACTCTGGTCGCCGCACAGTGGGGCAAATCGGTTCGAAACGCGGCACAAAACATTTTCTAACTGAAATCATATATTTAACCAATCTTCCTCAAATTTTGACACGTTATTCCTGCATACTCTAGGATGGACATAGTTTATGTAGCATGTCTCAGAAACGCCTTATTAACATGTAATTTATATGTAAACATGTCATATGTACGGCTGGTTTGCAGACCACGTGACCCGCGTATACGACATTCTACTTCGCGCGCGCATGCGCATATTCGGCCCGCGCGAAACCTCGCCCGTAGCAGTACCACGATGTTACCACTAGGTGGCGAAGCTTCTCGAGCGTTTTCGCGCGGACATATATGTTAGAATGATCGTCCGGTTACAATTAAATAGCTGTTGCAAATTAATTCGTACCCCCTGTGGATATTATTACTTATGCCCCGAGTGCGATCAAATTTGTCAAGATCAACCGCGTCTGCTCGACGTTTGCAAATACTAGCTTTGCTATTCGGCTTCACCCGAAATTTAGATTTTTAATTTTATAAAAAAAATCCTTTTTTATTTATTTTTTTTTTTTTAAATAGCCTCGTGCATCTGTATTAGGTAGGTATAATGAGCTGGGTGACACATTCCGCGATCCCAAAGTTTACCGTTCGAGAGTTTCTAGGCGACAGAAAAACACACAAACACTTTCTGCTTTATATCAAGAGACACGGTAGTGTCTCGCGCCAAGTATATATATAGATATATATGCGCAGCGCAAGCCACGGAGTGGCTCTATTACGCGACGACTCGCTATCAAGAACCCTGAGATTTCTGAATCTCAATAACGGCTGATCCAATTAGATTTTGAATGGTCTTAATGGATAGCTTGGGTTTGATTTACATGAGAAAAGTGTTTTCGTTTTGTTCCTACGGGCCTTAATGAGCTGAGATATTTCGATGTAAAGTTGCAATTTGCTGAATTTTATGTTCTTAAAATTCAGCATCGTCATAGTCATCGTCCTACACTTCTAGGCAAGAGGGGAGTATGAAAGGGTGAGGAAATGTCTCTCAGGCACGTTGTTCATTGGATGCGGGCATCGGCCAATCGCGTAACAAATTGTTATCACGTGACAGCTAGGCAGAGATATTATAACCTACCAAGTGCTAAGTGTCAAATAAATTGTTGTCACGTGACAGCTAGGCAGAGATATTATAACCTACCAAGTGGTAAGTGTCAAATAAAGTAAATTGTCGGAATTTGAAATGTCACGAGTTTTTACACTAATAGGAGACTGAATTATTGTCTCAATTAACAAGGTAAGTCGCCAAAATTTTTCAAATAGATTTCTTATGTAGAGTCGCAGACTTGGAAGTTGTCCGGAGATGGTTCGACTGAGAAGCATCTCCTTTCGCACAAGTTTCTGGAAATTTGTACCATGCATGTACAAAATAATATACAGGGTGTCCCAAAAATGCTGCGGTTCCTTGAAGGGGGTGATTCAGGGGGTGATTGGAAACAACTTTTTCCTTTGCGAAAATGTTCTCCGAGGTTTCGTTAACGAGATATTAACAAAAAGCACCGACCAATCAGAGCCCGAGATTGGAGGCCGAGTTCCCGCGGTAGCGTGGCCTCGCGCCGCGCTGCGACTACGAACAAGCAACTCGGCATGCATCGAAGGAAATTGCAGAGAATGGCAAATGAAAAAGACGTAACAAATAAAATCGAACATTTTGTCATGGTTTGTTTGTCATTTAAAGTGAAAAATGAATAAAGGATAAATGGATGAAAATCATGCGTAACGTAAAAAGACAAATACAAAGGTTTTTTTTTAGAAGAATCGAAAATAATAATTACTTGGAGTGAGAGGATAAGGAACACGTAAATTTCCTTTTTTTAATAATGTACAAACGAAAAGGTAATGCAACAGGGAACGAGCGAAAAGTGATCGTAGTTCGTTATTGTGATAAAAATCCATAGTTCAATAACGTCCAACACTGTTGTTGATAATGAATAACTCCGTTTAAAAGCTGCGAAAAAAATTTACGTACGGAAATTTGGAGAATTATCACCGGAAATTAGCCATAACCTGCGTTAAATTTAAAAAATAATAGTCGCCAATAATGTACCTAAAACTCACCCTTTCGGAAATTCACCTGCAGCTTGAAAATCTGTGTCACTAGGTCACTGAACCGATCCTGGTCATCGACAGACGCGCCGAATGCACAGCTGATCTCAGGTACACGACGCCATCCAAAGTTAAAGGTCGCAACGTCAAGTGCGTCCGGGTTAATGTACCGAATATTCACTTCACTGCACGGCTACTAACACTGATCACTTAATTTATTTTTCATGGAACGTGTTGTTCCTACGTTATAAAAATTGGTGGAAATGAATTTTTACTTGGCGTTCAGAGCCGTGGGTATTTCCGCGCAAATTCTCACGCTGCAGCACTTGCGTCCTCGTTGTTCGGGGGGTGCAACCAGAACATTGCGTAATACTCTTAAGTAGAGAACATTTCTGCGACGTGATTGCTTGCTGACTGACAAGATTTTTTCCAAGCGACTTCTTCTACCCTCAAATAGTTTCTCTCGTGCCATTATGAGTTGACCCCCACCAGGCCAAGAGGCTTCAGGTAGAAAGAAGCCAGCACATTTTCGAAACACACGTGCTTCACAGAAGTGCAACGAACGGACTATCGTGCACTTTTACAAAAGTCCGCGTTGCGTCCTTTTACTGCTAATGTAACCATTGCTTCGAGGTAGGCAGCAGACACCACGTGCATCCCTCCCAAACGGCCACTGTCCTAAAGAGGTCCTCTTCACAGCAGTATCTCCTCCCCAAGGCTTCACTCGCACGGAATTCGTCGACGCAGAGCATTTCGCTAGGGTCGCGGTTTATGACCGTACTGTCCCACTAGTCGACGGTAGACAACGGTTTCCTACAGTTTTGGGTAATTTATGGCTTAGTTGGTTCCGGCTCGTAGCAGACGTGAACTCAGAGTATCGGAAAATGGAAACTGGAAACAGGATTTTTTTCTTTATAACAACTCGAAGACTTTTTGTTTCTCTTCTCTTCCGTCCCTTTCGAACCGAAACACGTGGTGTCTGCTGCCTACCTCGAAGCAATGAGTACATTGGCAGTAAAAGGACGGAACGCGGACTTTTGTAAAAGTGCACGATAGTCCGTTCGTTGCACTTCTGCGAAGCACGTGTGTTTCGAAAATATGCTGGCTTCTTTTTACCTGAAGCCTCTTGGCCTGGTGGGGGTCAACTCATAATGGCACGAGAGAAACTATTTGAGGGTAGAAGAAGTCGCTTGGAAAAAATCTTGTCAGTCGGCAAGCAATCACGTCGCAGAAATGTTCTCTGCTTAAGAGTATTACGCGATGTTCTGGTTGCACCCCCCGAACAACGAAGACGCAAATGCTGCAGCGTGAGAATTTGCGCGGAAATACCCACGGCTCTGAACGCCAAGTAAAAATTCATTTCCACCAATTTTTATAACGTAGGAACAACACGTTCCATGAAAAATAAATTAAGTGATCAGTGTTAGTAGCCGTGCAGTGAAGTGAATATTCGGTACATTAACCCGGACGCACTTGACGTTGCGACCTTTAACTTTGGATGGCGTCGTGTACCTGAGATCAGCTGTGCATTCGGCGCGTCTGTCGATGACCAGGATCGGTTCAGTGACCTAGTGACACAGATTTTCAAGCTGCAGGTGAATTTCCGAAAGGGTGAGTTTTAGGTACATTATTGGCGACTATTATTTTTTAAATTTAACGCATGTTATGGCTAATTTCCGGTGATAATTCTCCAAATTTCCGTACGTAAATTTTTTTCGCAGTTTTTAAACGGAGTTATTCATTATCAACAACAGTGTTGGACGTTATTGAACTATGGATTTTTATCACAATAACGAACTACGATCACTTTTCGCTCGTTCCCTGTTGCATTACCTTTTCGTTTGTACGTTATTAAAAAAGGAAATTTACGTGTTCCTTATCCTCTCACTCCAAGTAATTATTATTTTCGATTCTTCTATAAAAAACCTTTGTATTTGTCTTTTTACGTTACGCATGATTTTCATCCATTTATCCTTTATTCATTTTTCACTTTAAATGACAAACAAACCATGACAAAATGTTCGATTTTATTTGTTACGTCTTTTTCATTTGCCATTCTCTGCAATTTCCTTCGATGCATGCCGAGTTGCTTGTTCGTAGTCGCAGCGCGGCCCGCGGCCACGTTACCGCGGGAACTCGGCCTCCAATCTCGGGCTCTGATTGGTCGGTGCTTTTTGTTAATATCTCGTTAACGAAACCTCGGAGAACATTTTCGCAAAGGAAAAAGTTGTTTCCAATCACCCCCTGAATCACCCCCTTCAAAGAACCGCAGCATTTTTGGGACACCCTGTATATATTGTAGTAAAAAATTGCACTGTATTTAAATTGCCAGATATTTGTATTTGTATATCAGCAATTTAGAGTTTTTATGTAAAGCTTATTATATTATATTATATTATAGAAATGAAGGGGACGCACAGGACTTCGATAAAAATGAAGGGGATGCACAGGCTTGGATAATAGAATTGAAGGGGACGCACAGGTTTGGATGGATAGAAATGAAGGGAATGCACAGGTTTGGAGGTTGTCCAGAGAAGATTAGATAGATAGACAGAGCATCCTGTGTCGCACAAGTTTCTGGAAATATGTCAAATAAGGTAAATCGACAAAATTTGTCTAAAGACATAGCATTAAGAATTATTAAGAAAATAGATTATGGTGGACTGCTTGCAATGTAAAGCAAGTCGCATTAGTGAAGAAAGTACGCTGAAAACACATCTCCCTTGATGCTTTTCAATCTTTTGTGAATATATAATTAAAATGCGGCTTTATATATTTACAGATAATCAAATCAGAAGATGATGCAGTGTGATCTACGTCAGACTATGAACGCACAATTATTTCAACAGCTCAAAGTGAAAGTAACCCTGCCGCATGAGGAAATGAAATAACCACATTATGATTTATATATGTAAAGAAGAAGGAATGACTAGTAGTTGGATTGAAGCTGATGACGTGCAAATTAAAAAAAGGCAATGGCCCAAAGGTGCTAAAGATATTTATATTTTGTTCTTACAAAAAAAGGATAATAAATAAATAAGCCAACAAAAATTACCACGCTATGGAACATCAGGATAGCGCACAGCACGGTTTCACGCACAAGAAAACTACAAAATGTGTGAAATCCTCACAAAATTACCTTTTTACAAAAGGTACAAAAAAGAGCGCCAAGTATATATATACCATTAAAAAGACTCCCATTTAAAAACATTGTCGTAAATTAATACCCATCAAAAAGAATCCCATTTAAAAACATTGTCGTAAATTAATACCATCAAAAAGAATCCCATTTAAAAACATTGTCGTAAATTAATATAAATTTATTAATGTTCTATATTTATCTTTAGAAAAATAATGATATACAACAATTGCGCCAATTATCACAATGGCTATTTATACAAAGAAAAAATCACAATGGTACAATGGAAAAATGTATTAAATAATATTAAGCAGATGTATTTTTATACAAATAAATATTTTAATACGAATAAATATTTTATTCAAAATACTTGGCGCTGCGAAACCGAAAAAATGATAACCCTGATAGCCAGATCTGGGCAGCAGGATCTGACATCAGAACCGTAGTCGTCTGTGTCCGTATTTAATTGTCTTAGTATTAATAATTTACAATAACTCCCTTACAATCTAAAATACATAATGTACATATACATACTAGAAACGCAGAAAAAAAAAAGAAAAAGATTAATGCAATTTATATATATTTATTCAGTTTAGCAACACCAATTCGTGGCGCAGCGCCAAGTATTTTGAATAAAATATTTATTCGTATTAAAATATTTATTTGTATAAAAATACATCTGCTTAATATTATTTAATACATTTTTCCATTGTACCATTGTGATTTTTTCTTTGTATAAATAGCCATTGTGATAATTGGCGCAATTGTTGTATATCATTATTTTTCTAAAGATAAATATAGAACATTAATAAATTTATATTAATTTACGACAATGTTTTTAAATGGGATTCTTTTTGATGGTATTAATTTACGACAATGTTTTTAAATGGGAGTCTTTTTGATGGTATATATATACTTGGCGCTCTTTTTTGTACCTTTTGTAAAAAGGTAATTTTGTGAGGATATTAAGATACACCAGGATTCGGCAGTTAAACACGCCGAGCAACACGGAATGTAAAACCTGGACTCATAAGAGTGAATGTTACTGGAAGGTTTGCACTCAATTATGATCCAGGAATTGACTAGGTATGTTAACTTACGAGAAGTTAAAATAGGATGCGCAATAACAATTCATCCGAATGTCAAAAAATCATTATATATACCAAGAATGTTATCTTTTCCGAAATATTATGAAGCAATTAAGCTTTTTTTCAAAATACTTAATTTCCTTGAAAGATATTAATTGTAATAAACACGAATCAGTCACGCTAATACCTCGGGCGAAACCAGGACGGGGCATGCTAGTATTTTATATTTTAGTTCATTATACAGCATGTCCCCGGAAACAGTAAACAACTGGATATTTCCTAACGTATTGGAGATATAAAAGAAATTGTTTATATGAAATTGCATGGTTGGAGGGGAAAAATTTACTGGAGCAGACGATTTTTTCTTGGATTATTATTTTACGAGATACGATGACCAATTTTTTTTTTAAACAGAACTCTTTTTTTTTAACAGATCATTTGATAGTGCGTTTCAAGACGAATTCAATAAGGTATAATATATACAGTTTATTTCAGCCGGTTTTGGAGATATTATGTTTTAAAATTTGCTAACGCCACAAATTTGTGGCAAAGTTGCGACAAAGTTGCGGTGTAGTTGCGGCATAGATGCGGCAAAGCTGCGGCGAAGCTGCGGCAAAGTTGCGGCAAATTTGCGGCAAAGTTGCAGCAAATTTACCGCATAGTTGCGGCATAGTTGCGAAATAGTTGCGGCATAGTTGCGAAATAGTTGCGGCATAGTTGCGAAATAGTTGCGGCATAGTTGCGGCATAGTTGCAGTGCATTATTGCAACGCAACTATGCCGCAACTATGCCGCAACAATTCTATGTCCGCTCCGTGCAATGTTGCACGGCAACGTCGCAGCAACCATACATCGACATTGCGCTGCAACCATACAACGACGCAAGGATACTGCAACTATCCTGCAACTTTGCCGAAACGAAGTGTGCTGTGTGGGTAGTGTTCATTAACAAAATATCTGCATTGTAGCATACGGATTTGAGAAGAAAAAAATTTATTACTTTATTTACTATGACAAGAAATTTTATGCAAATGCATGTTTTTGCAGTAATGGATTGAACAAGAGAAACTTTGACCGATTTATATTTCGTCATTAAGAGGAATTTATAAATATATTTGTAATTTGCATATTCTGTGTATTTTTCATATTTATTTACAAATTAGCTCGAGTAATTGTTAGAAGTTGCTGAACCACGAGGGGTATTAATGTTGGGTGATACTTTTTAATTGCTACGTTGATGGCATCTTTCTTAAGATGAGATCAGACGGCGCGTGGCTCGGCGAACTTTGTGCGTGAATCGCCAAGCCACGCGCCGTCTGATCGGTCATGGCTCGCCGAGTCGGGCTCGCCAACCCGAGTTGCTGAGCTAGACGAGCCGAGCCAACTCGCCGAGCCACACGACCTCTGATCTCACCTTTGCATCTGGCATATTAAAATAAAAGCTGAGGGGGCTGACTGGGGTTACCGTCCCTAGTCCCCAAAAATCAATCAGGCTGATCGGTCAGAGTTCGTCGCCAGGGTTGCGGTTTATAACCGTGTTGTCCCGTGAGTCGGCGAACCGGCAGAGCAATATACAGATTAGCTCAGGCCGAAGAATGACTAAAATTCTTAAAGACCGTACCACGTTCTTGATTGCCGTTATAATTTTCGTTTCGCTCTGGGCCCGTTTTTGTCACTATGCACAGTGGCCCTCAACCCCAAGAAATGCCGGAAAAATACAATATCCCATTTGTTCCTATCATAATGCCGAATCTTATTAAGCTGATTTTAAAGAACTGTTTGGTTTGAAGAAATCCATTCAAGACGTCTTCGCGAAACACATGTAAAAAGATGTTTGTACATTTTCATTAGAATTCTTCAGATTCATTAACAGATACTTTCTATCTTTGCCAACAGCAAACCAAACAGTTCTTTAAAATCAGCTTAATACGATTCGGCATTATGATAGGAACAAATGGGATGTTGTATTTTTCCGGCATTTCTTGGGGTTGAGGGCCACTGTGCAGAGTGACAAAAACGGGCCCAGAGCGAAACAAAAATTATAACTGCAACCAAGAACGTGGTACGGTCTTTAAGAATTTTAGTCATTCTTCGCCCTGAGCTAATCTGTATATTGCTCTGCCGGTTCGCCGACTCGCGGGAAAATACGGTCATAAACCGCAACCCTGGCGACAAACTCTGACCGATCAGCCTGATTAAGTTTTGGGGACTAGGGATGGTAATCCAAGTCAGCCCCCTCAGTTTTTATTTCAATATGCCAGATGTACGAAAGGTGCCATCAACGTAGCAATTAAAAAGTATCACCCAATATTAATACGCCTCGCGGTTCAGCATCTTCTAACAATTACTCGAGCTAATTTGTAAATAAATATGAAAAATACCCAGAATATGCCAAATTACAAATATATTTTTAAAATCCTCTTAACGCGTTGACTGCCCACTACACTTGAAAGAACAAAAGACACGCCGATCGGTGTAGTGGGCTGTGAACGCGTTAATGATGAAATATAAATCGGTGAAAGTTCCACTTGTTTAATCCATTACTACAAAAACATGTATTTGCATAAAATTTCGCAGTCTATATTATACCTATTTCTTCATTTATTCATTTATACTTATTTAGCCATTAACGGACAACACCCTTTATGAAGGGGTTACGCCATCCTGAGTCTATTCCGTTGAATAAATTAATAATAAATGAATAATAATGTTTAACTAAACTGTAGATTTCGTCACAATTTAAAAAAAAGTAAAATAGTACTATTAAGTACTATTAAGTACTATTAAGTACGGTAAACTTGTCGAAGAACTGGGACCTCGCCGATTTCGATGAGCTTCAGATATGTTGTAAAACTCGACATTTTGAGTAACTTTTTCCTTTGAAAAAATTGGCGGTCGGCCTTAGTTTCCGAAATATTCGCAGGAAAACTTTCGCTATTATACAATCGTACTCTACGTATACGTGCACGCCCGCGACAGTGTGTGAAGCACCACGCTGTCGGCGGTTGTCTTCTGTTTCTATAAACAATGCCCAGCAACCTACATCATGAGTATCTAACGGGTGCACGCGTGGTATCGCAGCAGCAAGGAAAGTAGTGCAACCTAAACTAAATTGCACAATATTAACAGTACATGCTACTTTTAATCTTTTATTATAACAGAAAAATGGATTTATTCTGACGAGGTGCTACAGCCTACGTCTTCAGTATTGTTGTACAAATGTTCTTGAAATATTGCTATTTCCTGGAAGAAAATATCTATTCTCTCCTGACGATCATGCGCCCTCTTAAATAAATATTCGCATAAATACGAAGGAAGATCTTCTTCTTTACTTCCGTATTTCGAAATATGTCCCCGAACCTCCCTCCATGTCCTCTCTATTGACTGTGTATTGGCTTCTATATAAATGCAATTGTCGAATAAATTAAGTACAGTTTACACAAGTATAAAAACAATGTGTTGGAAATGAATTACATACTATTTTCGGGGTTAACAAAATTATATGAGTGGTTGACCGTCAAATGTGTATATCCTTCAGTGCTAAGACAATTATACGCCTTCCAACAGTCGGAAATCACAATTGTACCGGGCAATATCCATTTTTTTATGATGGTTAATAGAGTCTCGGCAGTCCTATCGTCAACTGACTCGAGGAAAACTTTCTTTGTGTCCCTTTCATAACCACCGAACACCCATTTCCCTTTTAATAGTCGTCCACGATTATATTTACGACGCCCAAATTTTGCTTCGTCAATCTCAACGATTTTTCCAGGTCCTCCAACTTGGGAAAAATTCCGCTGAGACCAATTTACGCACACCTATGCCACGCAAATATACAACAATTATTTCGAAATTGAGACCTAATTCTAAACAAGTTATTACAGAAAATGTTTGCTTTATATAACGTAGAATGTCTATCATAGTTAGACAGTTAAATATTTGTCCAAATAAAACAAGAATTGGGTCACTTCCGAAATCTTACTTCTCTACAAAAGCTGCACCAATCAACGAATGTATGTGAACCAATATTTAAATTGTCTGTTATTTCGGCAAAGCGTGGTGGTGGGAACCAGAGCCATTGCGCAATGAAAGTCACGGCGGTTAATAGTGACAGATGAACATTTGCAAACCACGTATTTTTTTTTGCACTTTGATAATATTTGCACTGCACTTTTTATTTCTTTTTTTTACTTTTCACCACGTATGTTATCGTGTAACACCGAAAGAATAGTTCCTTGCGATTAAGACTTATTGGCTTATCACAACGTGGACATTGAATTGTATCTTTAAAAATATTTGCCTTAATTAAAAAATCTATACACTTCTCCACAGTATCTATCCTGCGTACAAAATCAAGGAACGAGCTCATCTTGCTGCATTACCGTTTACGAATAAACTGGAAGCAGAGCGTCAGCATAGGACCACCGATCATCTATTGTTTCTCCATATACCTATAGATTCCATATACAAAGTCACATCGGTTCGCTACCATGCTTTACGCGCCCGCGAGCTTTTGTACAAATTTTTCCTATACATGTTACCGCCGCTCGACCTTCGTTTCCGAGATATTCGCGAAAAACTGCTGCTACTGCTACAATGTATTCTGCCGTATACCTATCTACAGTACGCGTCCGTGGCAACGTATGCGCCAGCATGGGACCAAAGCAAATGACGAAGCTGGCCTTTGTTTCCGAGATATTTGTGTAAAACTTCGGTTGATTTTTTTCGACGCAACGCATTCCAGTTTCCAACTTGTCCCGGGTATTAGTTTGGTTTGGGTTAGATTGGGGGGGGGGGGCGCCCGCTCGCGGGCGCGTAAAGCATGGTAGCGAACCGATATGAGTCGGGGTGTTAACGGACATCCGCAAGTTTCTGGTTGAAATCTCTAAACTCCGATCGGTTCGCTACCACGCGTTACGCGCCCGCAAGCGGGCGCGCGCCCCCCGCCTTATTCTAACCCAAACCAAACTAATACCCGGGACAAGTTGGAAAGTGGAATGCGTTGCGTTGGAATAAATTAAACCGTTGTAATTGAACCGTTTAGTTTACCCGGTATATACGTCGTCTGCCGGTTACAGCGAGGTATATGAAGAAACAGTGGACAAGCGGCAGACCCGCACTGACGCATACGCTGCCACGGTGGCGTACATATATATGCAAAATTCAATGTAGTAGTAGCAAAAGTTTTTCCTCAATATCTCTGAAACTAAGGGCGACCGCCAAAAAGGTTAAAGGGAAATGTTGTTCAAAATAATGACCTTGACAACATATCTGAAGCTCATCGAAATCGGCGAGGTCCCAGTTCTTCGACAAGTTTACCTTAAGTACTATTAAGTACTATTAAGGGGGTTGGTTACCCTCGATATCCCCAAAACACGCCTTTTTTCAAACGCAAATTGTAAAGTGAGAAATAACAGTAGAGAGAAGTTTTTTCTATGTTAAATCGTTATTCTATTATCTTTAACACAAAAAACGAAAAGTCTAAATATTTCTATATACATAAAAGTTGTAAGTAAAAACGTAAAGGCGTGTACGCGGTGCACCGTTTGATGGTGAATATAAAATCTCGGAAGCCGCTCCAACGATTTGGATGAAAATGTAATGAGAGATTCAAAAAATCATTCCCTACGATGTGTCGCGAACACATTTTCGAGATAAATTCTTAAAAAAAAAGATAAATATTTTTCATACAAGAAATCGATAAAATCGCATTTTTCAACATAAAAATTGTATTATTTTTTTCAAACATCTGTTCCTGACACATCGTAGGGAATGGTTTTCTGCGTCTCTCATTAAATTTTCATCCAAATTGTTTGAAAAGTTTTCGAGATTTTATGTTCACCATCAAACGGTGTACCACGTATACGCCTTTACGTTTTTACTCATAACTTTTATATACTTAGAGACATTTAGACTTTTCCTGTTTTGTTGTTAAAGCTCATAGAATAACGATTAAAAATAGAAAAAATCGTCCTCTCTAGTGTTATTTATCACTTTACAATTTGCGTTTGAAAAAAAGGCCTGTTTTAGGGCTATCAAGGGTAACCTACCCTAATAAGTACATAAACATAAACATAATAGAAATGCTTTTCGTTTGCAAATTTGATGTCCGGTTAAAGTGTAAAAGAATTTGAAATAAATATGTCATTATTATTCTGTGGTCTATTCCCTATCCATTAGGCTTCTTTAATTGGCGGAGATTGAAAAACTGTATGTAGCTGGGGCACGGTGACAAACGTCGCGCGTTGCGCCTGCTTTTAGGCAGGTGGGAGAGGTAGGTCGACTAGTGGTGCAATAAAGAACCCCAATATTCTCTTCACAATAAACTGTATTAACGCAGTCGTACTATATTATATTCCATAAAAAGGGATTCACAGCAATATCTCTTCCCCGAGGCCCACCTTCTCTCGCACGGAATACGTCGACGCGTGCTTCTGTTTTGAAATTCGAACACGTGTTTATACTCGAGAGATAAGGGATCCGTGTCTAATTTGAAGGGAGCACGACACAGGCCGAACTACGCGTAGCCAGCGGACTATCCCTTTTCTTCCTGTGTCTCTCCACGAGGGAGAGTTCCTTCGATGGCATCTTTACGACTGCGGATTGGGCTAAGCTAAGCACAGTAGTTGGCGAAGAAAGACACATGGCACTTTCGACCCCTCCGCATGCGTCATTCGTGCGCGCTCAGCTTGCTCAGCGTATACACATTCAGGTCTGGACCCGGCTTTAGGGGAATTCGATAAATCAATACATACGGCATACATTAAAGTAGCTTTATTTCTAAGTTTTTTCGCCACTTGAATAAGGTTTTCTACATCTGTGTCCACATCGTACACTTCTTGTTGACTTTGCCCGTTTGTGGATACTGCATTTTTTAATTCGCCATTGATTCTCTGTAAGGTTCGTATTTCTTGTTTCATTTCTTCATTTTTTTCTCTGAGGCTTTCCACTTCCTCTGAATGAATGCTTTGTGCCTCATTTCGAACTTTTTTAATTCTTTCAAAAATTTTTTTTTCCTCGTCTTTCTAAGGAAAGAAGAATAATGAGCAAAGTTATCCAGGATTAACGAACGCAACATTAATTATGGTAGTACAGTATTGTCTCCGTATGGGTCATTCCACGCGAAGTCGGACACATTTCGGAGTAACATTTCGGATTTTGGTGCAACTTGGATATGTTGTAATCTTTAGGGGTATATAAACATATCTCAAAGGATTTTTCGAAATGTAAAAAATTGTGGATGTTACAGCTCTTTGAAATATAGTGTTTACTATTTTTCCAAAAATTATAACTCTGGAACTATTAAACTGATAAAAATGACCTTTCGGGTGCTTACAGTGGAGATATAAGAGTACCTAATAAAAATTATTTCACTTAATAAAAACGAATATTTGACCATTTGTTTAGCAATTGTTCTTAACAAATGCAATTTTATAGTTGAAGGCACCTTTTTAAAAATTTAGAAAAAATAGGAGGATAAAGCCCTGTTTTTCCTCTTTACGGACACGTTTCGGAAGGCGTAGACGTTTTAAAATTGGCCAAATGAAAATTAATTGAATGTAATGCTGCGTCAAATCACACCGGCTCGACTGCTCGCTCGGGCCGTGCGCTACTCGCAGCGGCCAAGCGGCTATACCTGCTACTTTTATATAGGGTATTAATGAGGACCGCTGCAAGGTTTAATACCGTTAATAGTTACTGGAAACTCACTCTCCGTCGATGGCACTTATTGTTTGAAACATTTAAGTTGCCATTGTTCAATGGAAATCACGAGAAGGTGGTGAGTATTCTTCCATCGGGAGAGGATGGGATGTGATGGGATTATGTTAAAGGATAAATATTTTATCGTATTTTTGAGCGTCTTTTGGAATAAAGGGTATAGCCGGTTAAGATGTTCAAATGTGCCCCTGAACCGAATTCAAATCGCGATGAGTCATTCGAAAGCTTATAAAAAAAGAATGATTTCTGCCAAGTTTCAACTTTGTATCTCGACCCGGGTGGTAATAAAGGGTAAAAATAGAAAATCAGGTTTTTGCCGAATTTCTCCTATACCAGCGGATAAAAAATTTTGAAAAAATTCAGATGCATATCTGTTATCGGGGCACATATTAGGGAATTGTTTCAGATTTTTAAATTGAAAAACCAGGCTGTGAAAACTAAAAAACGTAAAAAAATGATGAAAAATGCCGGTTGTGTATCGAAGCAGTTGCAGAACTATAATCATATTTTTACTGTAAGTACGTATCATTGTTACTATTGTCCTGAATTTTTTTCAGATTTTTCAATTTGGTGCGCCGCAGTTGGAAAAATTAAAAACCGATTTTTTCGTCGTTTTTTCCGTGTCAGAGTAACTTATACGGCGAACTGTTTCATGAAAGAAGTGTTTTATGCGATCCTCAATGTTTCTACATACAGCAAAAGAACACAGGAATTCAAGAAACTAAAAGAACCGAATCATTTGGAGCTATGCTTTGCGCCATACATTATAAAGTATTTACCATATTTCCAACAGCGTCGGTGGCGCAGCGGTAAAATGTTGAGCCGTTTTTACAGAACAGGCTGATAAACTCAACATTATCGGAGCCTATTATGAAACAATAAATTCACCGCGTTACCTCAATAACAACACCAGGCTAAAAGAAATAGTAGACGCCTCGGCGGGCGCACTGAAGGAGAAGCTCAATTCTGACAGAGAGCGAGGCGTTGTGCTCGTCCAATTCTGTGACGATAATACGGCGACCTATCCAAATTTGGTGGACGAAACAGTGCACCCTTTTTGTGACCCTGAAATGATCGTATACATACTGAAACACCTGCCTAATAAGACATCATGCGGTTTGGATGGTATCCCCCCGATCGTTTTAAAGCATCTACCTGGCAAAATAATAGTGGACCTAACGACCATATTTAATAATGCAATCAATAGGTGCTACTTCCCTAGAGCATGGAAGTGCGCAAAGGTCCTGCCCATTCTTAAAAAGGGTAAAAACCCTAACGATCCTGCCAGTTACCGTCCAATCAGTCTGACGCCATGTCTTAGCAAAGTGTATGAGGCAATTATAAATGATAAGCTTTTGGATCACTGCGCCCCGAACAAAATAATTCCTGACTGTCAGTTCGGTTTTAAACACCGACATTCTACCACCCACGCCATTCACAAACTGTTCGCTGACGTTAATGCGCTTGCGGACAGGAGTCTTCTGGTGGGGGCGGCGTTGTTGGACGTCGAGAAGGCGTTTGATTCTGTGTGGCTGAATGGAGTCTTATATAAGCTTATAACAAAAATGTTTCCGCAATGGCTGACATTCCTAGTTTGGGATATGTTGAGCAACAAGTCCTTCATTACTTGGGATGGGAAAAACCCATCTTCACAGACTTTTCAAATAATGGAGGGGCTTCAACAGGGCACGGTTAATTCGCCTCTCCTTTTCAACATATATTTAAGTGATCTCCCTAAGTTATTTAATTTTAATCAACCTGGATCTCCCAGCCTGCTCATGTTCGCAGATGACATTGTAGTATACCAGGCGAGCAAAAGAGCGAGTACCGTCCAAGTAGGATTGGAGGAAACGGTAGATAGAGTGATCCGGTATCTTATGATGTGGAACCTCCGTATTAATCCTAACAAATGCCAGACCATTTTAATCCGCAAACCCTTATCTTATTTGTCAACCTTGGCCAAAGCGGGAGGCAAGGATTTCGGTATCACAGCGCTGATCCCGGGCACGAATGACAGGGCTGCCATACCACACAAAAAGGTGGTTAAGTACTTGGGAGTGCATATTGATTATCTGCTGAGGGGTAACAAGCATACAGATATACAAATTGATAAAGCAAATAAAGCGTTCTTGGCCAATAGCAGAGTCTTTAGAAACAAATACTTAACACCAAAGGCAAAGACCATTCTATATTTGCTATTGGTCAGACCTATTATCACATATGCGGCACCCATCTGGTGGAACTTCAATCACACAACAGGAGAAAAAATCAGATGCCTTGAACGTAAATGCATTAGAGCCTGTCTGGGTCTCTATAGATCCCAGTCTTCGGAATGGCAACATTTTGTTAGCAACAAAAATCTTTACAATAAAGCAGATATCCCCCGTGCCGATCTGTTTGCCCTCAAGCTGACCAGGGATTATTATGGTGGACTCCCATCAATTGATAATCTACTCACCAAGGAAATCTCTGTGCTGGATGAAGTCGCAGCATCCAGGCAAATAACTACCGGATATGTTGCGCCGCAGTCGTTCATGTATTGTGACAGGCTGGGATTAATTCAGGATAGTAATAATGTGCCGCTCATTTACCACTGGCGCAGAAACAAGGCCAATAAGCGTATTGCGGTAGACCAGAATAAAAATTTATTTGATAAGGATAGTTACAGATACTCAACGGTGTTGCCCGAAAGAGACTTATATGACTTCCGCAGGCTCAATTTCAAACACTATTGGTGGCTTGACGAAGAATGTGCAGATATGGCAGAGCTGCGTGAACGCCGACGAGTCCGATTCTCGAGTTAGCTTAGCATCTAAGCAACGACTACCCCCCGCGGGGCATTCTCTGTAAATAGATAATAGTTTTAGTTAGATGTAAGTTATAGTTGTAAGTTACTTATTTTCTAGACTGATATTGGGGTTTTTTCCGGACATTTTTTTTCTCCCCTGGTCCTTAGTTGTGTTCCGACACGTTAGACTGATTCAGCAATATCTCTGTACCTGAAATATAAATATATTTTCTTTATTTATAAAGGGGCTGTCATGTACCAAAGATAGTTGGCTTGCGAGTTCCACAAGCGTTGGACAAGCAATCATCTGATGTAAAGAATGTTAGTGCCTTTTTGTTCATGTTTGGGCATCATGTACCTTTATGATTGTATCTCATGTCTTTAATAAACATAATTCTTCAAAAAAAAAAAAAATAAATAAAATGTTGAGCCGCTAAACCACTGCGAACTTTTTTAACGTGGGTTCGAATCTCGAACTTCCAAGTCCGCTTGGGCAAAGCTTTTTCTTTTTTTTTCGTAATTATATATTTTTCTAACTATATGACAATGATCAATATTGGTTTTCAAATGTTTTAAGAATATTTGAAAAATATATTAACTTGAAATATACATAAACATGAGTTCGGACTGCTTTTTATGCCACCGTTTCTCTTGTCAAGTATCCTGCCAATTACGATATTATTTAACATTTCCTACACTATATTAATATGTGAAATTGGTTTTCGACTCGATGAGTCGATGAGTATGAGTGTACACGTTTTTGGTGAGTCAGCACGGGGATATTATTGATTCCTGCACTGCAGATGCGAATGATTCTTAAGATGATATGACCACGCGGTGGTCCACCACGTGGCGTCCACTGCAGTTATATTAACTGGGAACTGGAGAGTGATTAAATGAATTTTGAGTGATACACTGAGTGAGTTAGAGATGAGAGGTGAGTTTTACAATGGATGAGAGCGATAAATGTAAAGGGGAAAGTGGTGATTAAACGCGACGCGTAACAAGGCTGTTGATTGCACGAAACATCACACAAGAATGCCGTAATGGCTGACTTCCGTTCGCGCGTCTTCTCCTTTCTCCTGGAGCAGCGACGCTGCTCTGTGATTGGTCGATCGATCTGCGCTGATTGGCGGCTTGCTCACCGATCAGCGTCGCTGAACCGTGGCCCGCGAGGTGCTGCGGTGAGTGTGAGTGTGGCGGAAACTGGAACTATTGCATTCCCAAACAACTTGTAAATATTTATACGGAAAGTCTACTGGTAGAGCAAACGTAGAAAATGCATTATACATTTTAATTACTTAAAATGTGCTTATGCTACAATATGCTACGTTGGCAGTAAGGAATTATAAGTAAAAAGGAAAAATAGATGAGGGGATATCCCCAGAAAATGAAGTTTGTTAGGTTAGACAATTTTTTATTAGTAAAACACTGAAACAGAACATGAAATACATTTATTACAGCAGAAAGCAGTTATGAACAAACATTATATATAAAATTGTGTCGGATGTTGAATTGGGCTAGTGAAAATGCGCAGGCTGGATGCGCGTGATTATTATGTGGTCCCCTCCTCGAAGTGACAGAAAATATAACCTATGTATATGCTATATGACAATAAATATTTAGCGGCTTGTCACGGCCCGCGACGTGGAGTCAAATATTAATTAACCCTTTAAATCATTTATATTTACTATTTCGTACTTTGAGGTATTATAACCACCTCATAGGAAAAACATATACAAAACATTATACAACGTATCGCCCATAAGGCATTATCATCATAAACTACGATAAGAAGAGATCGAGCGAAGAATATACGGACTGCAACAGCGAGCAGGACAGCCAGCATCGAGGAGGTAGCGGACGGCCAGCTGTACACCAGCCCGCTGACCGCAGCACACCCAGGAAGCCCAATCAACACCAGCTGACATTCAGCGTGGGACGGAGGCCCCTATCAACTGACAGGTTGGTAGCACGAGCTACGATAGAATGTATGCGCCTGCGCATGGGCAAGGGTAATGTATGTGGCTCAACATGGCCGCTCCCCATGCACTTCATGTGCAAGAATAAAGCATGTGCTTTGTAAACGAATAAAGCAATACTAATATCTTCCAGTGTAATAAACCTTGTTACATCTTAAAGAACGAACTACGACATGGCGCAGTCGGTAGTGAACAAGCTTGGTATAAGAAAGTACAAATGTTTGATCAAGAAAACGGCGAGGATAGAACAAAGAAGAGGACAGACAAGGCAGAAACACATACCCTGAACAGCACGGATTCGGAGGGTAGTGAATACGACTCGCTGGAAGAAACTGAGAGCACAGAGGAAACAAAAATGGAAAGTACAATGCGTGCCCCGACGGCACTTTCGTTTGAAGGAAATCTCAAAGAGAATTGGAAAAGATGGCGTCAAAAGTTCGAGATATATCTAGAAGCAACAGATCTGAATTCTAAACCCGACAAAAGAAAGGTAGCTGTTTTGCTACACACAGCAGGTGAAGAGGCTGTATCGTCGAAATCTCTCCAACATGGAGAAATTCCGTAATTCAAATAATGTTAGGATGTAAAGATAGAGAAGGAATGAATTATAATAAACAAAACAGAATTGAGTCGAAAATAACTTGATAATTTATTGACTCATTGGGGAAAAGCCTTGCGGCATAAAAACCCCAATAACAAAGTTTAAACATCAATTACAAAAGGAAAATTATGAAGGTGTGAACGATAAGCCGAAGGTTGAGCGCAATTAACATGATGCGGTTTGTGCGACATGCACAATTCGTTAGATGTGTTTGTAGGCGTGTACTAAGCACGACCTGGCGGAACTATAGTTCCGCGGACTCTGTCGAGTATGTGTGAGTGTGTGCTAAGCACGACCTGGCGGAGATTATGAATCCGCGGGATCCCTCATGTATGTAATTGTGTGCTAAGCACGACCTGATGGAGATTGACTCCGAGGGATCCCTTATATTTGTGTATTCGCATTCGTGTATTTTGGAATTGTTATGCATCGTTACACATCACACTGTCGTTCACAACATGCATTCGTTGCCGCGATCCGAATTACATCTCCAAATCGATTGGGAGAATCCCTCTTGCGAACCGCACTCGCACGAGAACTAAAGTCTACTACCCTACTCGTCATTCTCTTCCCTTGTTTTAGTTATCGGGAAAATTCGGCGCCGTGCAGTCGCCCGACGGTTTACGATATGGCCTGCACGTGTTTATCCTGGGACCGACCCGCACCAGGATATAGACAAAGGGGGTCCTATCTTGACTGCGCTCCGAGACTCCGTCCTTTCTCGGAATTTCCATTCTGATCGCTTGACACGAACCAGACCCTTCTTCGTCGCGACAAAGTTTACGTTCGCGGCCGAACATGCTCCCCCCGTTGCGAGTAATATGAGTAATAATTCTAACTTATAACTCTGTGTTAAGATAGTTCCGATCAAACATAGAATCAAACACAAGCAGTACAATACAGTTCAATTTCTCATCACGCGTGCTCAGTCAATGGATACAATTGCGTAATATTCCGCTTGATGCTGCCGTTGCTGGTCTTGATTGTGGCGACTCGAATTTCGCCATCTTCGCCGGGGTGGACCTCCATAACTCTGCCCAGCCTCCATCGCATGCAAGGTAGATTTTTGTCCATCAGGATTACAATCGAGTTAATCTTGATTTCGCCACGGGTTTCGAGCCATTTTTGACGCCTTTGGAGTTCATTAAGATATTCCTGATACCATCTTTTCCAAAAATCTTGGCGAGCTCTTGAAATGATTTTCCACGAAGTTAGCCGCTTTTCTGGAACGGAAATATAATCATGTTCCGGTAACATTGTAAGCGGTCGGCCTACTAATACGTGCGCTGGTGTTAACGCGATCGGATCATTCGGATCAGTCGAAATGGGACACAACGGTCTGGAATTTAAAATCGCTTCAATTTCTATCGCAAATGTAGTGATTTCCTCGAAAGTAAAGAGACGTTCGCCAACCACTCGTTTAAAATGGTGTTTAAAGGATTTCACCGCAGCTTCCCATATGCCTCCGAAATGTGGTGTTAACGGTGGATTAAAATGCCACGTTATGGATTTGCTTACCGCGAATTCGTTTACGGTTTCCTTAAATTGTTGAGAGTCGAATAACGCGTACAATTCGCGTAACTGATTATTTGCACCGACAAAGTTCGTACCATTATCGGAATACACGTGTACAGGTACAGCTCGACGCCCAATGAAACGTCTGAAGGCGCCGAGAAAACCCTCGGTTGTGAGATCGCTTACGATTTCAATATGGACCGCCTTGACCGACATGCAGACAAACACGCAACCATACGCCTTGATACTGTTCCTATTGCGATGCTTCTTTTCCTTAATGAATAACGGCCCGAAGAAATCTACACCGGTATGAGCAAAAACCGCTGCTTCTTCGACGCGGAATTTGGGTAAATTTCCCATTTTCCCTTGTAATGGATACGGTCGAAAACGGATGCAGCAGACGCATCGTCGTATTATTTTTCTTACTTGATTCTTTCCGTCGAGGAGCCAGAAACGATGGCGAATGGTGTATAAAGTAGTTTGAATGCCGGCATGGAATGCGCGTTCGTGTACTTCACGAATAATTAAATCAGTGACGTGATGATAGGATGGTAAAAGAATCGGATGTTTTTGTGAATAAGGGATTCCGGCGTTCCGTAATCGACCGCCGACGCGAAGAAGTCCGTGTTCGTCTAGAAACGGATTCAGCGATGCGAGTCGACTGCCTTTTACTCCCTTCAATTTCAAAATACGATCAATCTCCTCAAAGAATCGTTCTCTTTGGATAGTTCTAATTATGACGCGTTCCGCGTTGTTTATTTCTTCTATACACAATTCGCCCTTATGCGTACTCGATGGAAGCAAGCGTAAGCAACGAGCGATCACACGTGTGAGGTTTCTATACGAAGAAAGGTCATGAAAAAATTCACATTTATTGTGGCGTAACGCTAGACATGTATTCCCTTTCAAACCCGGCAGCTCCTTGATAGTGACATTCAGACTTGTCGGCCAAGTAGATTCGTGTTTGCGCAACCAATGGGGACCCTTGAACCACGAATCGTTCTCACGGAATGTCGCAGGTAGTTGTCCACGAGACAAACTTATCTGTCCTATCGACATCAACGATAAGGTGGTTCCAGAGCCAATCAAAATATCGACGGGCCGTGGTATATGGAATTCGGGATCGGCAAGATGAATGTTAGCGGGAATTTTTAATGATTCGCGCGGAAATACCTCATCGGGTACCGAATCTGTAATTCGCGAAACTGTCAAGCATGTCAATGTCTTCTGGAAGTCGCTGTGAAGTGCTCAGAACGTAATTTGAATTAAATCCTTCGACACCGTGGTCATCTCATTGATCATATTGATCGGAATCGAGCATGGTTGGGTGGGAAGTCCCAATTGTTGTGCAAGAGTTTCCGTCATAAAATGAGCCGTCGCGCAGGTGTCGAGAAGCGCTCGAGCTTCAATAAACGTCCCGTCGGATTTTCTGACACGAATTATGGCACTCATCATTAATTGTGATCGAGGGACACGACACGCGGCGGTTAAGGCGAACTGGCATAGTCATGCTGAACCCGGCTCAGCCGCGGCTTTCGCGGCATTTGTCATCTTCGTGGCCTGTACAGAGGAAGATTGTCTCTCGCCGAAATTGTGTAGCAATGAATGATGGAGACGTCCACAATGCTTACATTGTGACGACCGACATTTTCCGTTATGGGATCGTAAGCAATTCCTACACAATCTTTCTCGGTTTATGACTTCCCAACGTTGGGACACGGATAATTTCCCAAATTCCGGGCAACTGTACAAGAAGTGCTGCTTATTGCAATAAGTGCAAGTACGCACGGTAGCGGTAACGAGAGCGCGCGCGTCGGTCCCGATTTTACGTGTTTTAACTGTACGCGATTCCTGATCGGACCTACGTTTAACTCCCGTCTCGGTATTGTCGCGAACGGCACCTTTCTCAAGGGTAAGTCGTCGGAATCTCGTTTCATTCACGAATTTATAAAATTCTTCCAACGTAGGAAGAGTATCCAAACTTAACGTTTCTTCCCATTTCTCTCGGATTTCGCTGGGCATTGCTCTTTCTAAAAATCTAATAATCATGGAACTATCCGGCGTAATATCTAGAGATTGCAGCATGTTTAAATGTTGGCGAACATCATCAACTAATTTCTCGAGTCCGCTAGCTTCGATTTTGTTTGCCGTTCCCAAATCTATGATAGCATCTAAATGCTCTGACACGAGCATACGCCGTTTCTCATACGAGCCTACTAAAAGACGCCATGCATGTTTATAATTGTCCGCGCTTGTGTTGTAAACTGAAATCTTATTAAGTGCGTCACCTTTCAATGAATTTTTCAAATATATGAATTTTTCTAAATCGGTTATATCAGTACGCCCATCGATCATGGTTAAAAATGTATTTTTATATGATAGCCAATTTCCCAGGCTTCCGTCGAATTTCGGTAAGTCAGCGACCGGCAATTTCAAGGTGCGCCGTCGTGTCTCCGTTAGGGTCGAATTCAGGTACGTGTTACCGAACGTCCCGTTTACCTGCGCGGACGAAGGTTCAGCGACTTCCATAGACTTAATTTTACTTGCAATGTCATAATACCGATCCTGAATCTCATGAATTTCGTCCAAATGACTGTTAGTTGGATCGAGAATCGCGAGTTCATCATTTAAATCTTCATATGCGTGGAATAATTCCGTGATTCGATCCAGTCGCATTTGAAAATTCGCTTTATCGTACCGACCCGACGCGACACAGTTCTCGAGCTGTGTTAGTTGTCGTTTAAGTGACGTACGCTTTTGACCGATCATGTTAATCTTATCCATTATTGCTATACTAAGTATTCGCGCGCACCGTGTATATAATTAACTCTAGTCTAATTTAAGAAATATACGATTAAAATTATAATTAACAATTGGCACTTATCTTTCGCTGTTGGACAAGGTCTGCGGCAGGAGGCAATATGGGCGAGAGGTCCACCTTACTACGATTGAGATGTATATCCAGAGTTCATTAACGTTCGTTCACCACGGAGTTCGACGTATAGCCACTGAGCACTGTTGTGTCTTTATCCCTATGTCACACGCGTCGCGTACTAAAATTTCCGAAGAAATTGCGGACACACGATATCGCGTATCTGAATAACTTGCATAGTAACAAAATGTCGATACTTTAGAAGTACGGTATCTCGATGTACGGAAGTAGATTTCGTACTGAACTCGGTGTCACGTTGCTATGTTCGCAGTCAGAGACCAAGTCCCCTTGACCGCGCGTTTTCCGTCAAGGGACCGTTTTTCCCCCTCCAAGGGAACCGCCTTGGCTTCGAAGGACTCTCTCTCGGAATTGGGAAACGTCTCACTCCTTTGCCCGTGACTAGCTTCAACGGGCCGTTGCGCTCAACCTTCTACATTTTCTCACACCTTCACCGTTTTAACGTTCATTCCTCACAGGAGGCACCAAATTATGTATCGTCGAAATCTCTCCAACATGGAGAAATTCCGTAATTCAAATAATGTTAGGATGTAAAGATAGAGAAGGAATGAATTATAATAAACAAAACAGAATTGAGTCGAAAATAACTTGATAATTTATTGACTCATTGGGGAAAAGCCTTGCGGCATAAAAACCCCAATAACAAAGTTTAAACATCAATTACAAAAGGAAAATTATGAAGGTGTGAACGATAAGCCGAAGGTTGAGCGCAATTAACATGATGCGGTTTGTGCGACATGCACAATTCGTTAGATGTGTTTGTGGGCGTGTACTAAGCACGACCTGGCGGAACTATAGTTCCGCGGACTCTGTCGAGTATGTGTGAGTGTGTGCTAAGCACGACCTGGCGGAGATTATGAATCCGCGGGATCCCTCATGTATGTAATTGTGTGCTAAGCACGACCTGATGGAGATTGACTCCGAGGGATCCCTTATATTTGTGTATTCGCATTCGTGTATTTTGGAATTGTTATGCATCGTTACACATCACACTGTCGTTCACAACATGCATTCGTTGCCGCGATCCGAATTACATCTCCAAATCGATTGGGAGAATCCCTCTTGCGAACCGCACTCGCACGAGAACTAAAGTCTACTACCCTACTCGTCATTCTCTTCCCTTGTTTTAGTTATCGGGAAAATTCGGCGCCGTGCAGTCGCCCGACGGTTTACGATATGGCCTGCACGTGTTTATCCTGGGACCGACCCGCACCAGGATATAGACAAAGGGGGTCCTATCTTGACTGCGCTCCGAGACTCCGTCCTTTCTCGGAATTTCCATTCTGATCGCTTGACACGAACCAGACCCTTCTTCGTCGCGACAAAGTTTACGTTCGCGGCCGAACAGAGGCCATGGAAAAATTTAGCACATTCGGCTTAACGGAAGAACAGGCTGGCAAACTAGAAGAGGTATATAAAGCATTCGAAGAATTCTGTACACCAAAAGCAAATGAAAGTGTGGAAAGACACCTTTTCTTCACACGTGTGCAGGCGAATGGAGAAAGCTTCACATCATTCCTAACAGAGCTTAAAAAACTGAGTGCCTCCTGTGGTTTTGCTGAGCTAAAAGAAAGTTTAATAAAAGACCGCATTATTTGCGGCATACGAAACAGTAATGTAAAGAATCGATTATTGAGAGAGGAAAATCTAGACCTTGAAAAGTGTGCCACCATATGCAAAGCGGCAGAGTTGGCGGAAACCCAAATGAAGACCATAGACAATGAAAGCAGCATTCACGCTATAAAAAACAAAGGAGGACCAAACAAAAACAGAGGGAAGCCAGGTAACAAGCAGCAGCCATTCAAGCAAAGGGAGGAAACAGTGACGCGGATGGGTCAAAGATCGCAGGGTCCCAGGTACTTAAGCCAATTGCAGCCACAATCAGCGGACTACAAGCAACAACGGAGTTTGGCCTGCACGAGATGTGGTAAACAGCATAAACCAAGAGACTGTCCTGCCTTCGGGAAAACTTGTATGAGTTGTAGAGGTAAAAACCATTTTGCAGCGGTATGCAAAAAGAAACTTGTAAATAGTGTAGATAGAGAGGAAGAGGTAGATTCGTTATATGTAGCGTCGATTAATACCCATTTAAAAACATTGTCGTAAATTAATACCCATCAAAAAGAATCCCATTTAAAAACATTGTCGTAAATTAATACCATCAAAAAGAATCCCATTTAAAAACATTGTCGTAAATTAATATAAATTTATTAATGTTCTATATTTAACTTTACAAAAATAATGATATACAACAATTGCGCCAATTATCACAATGGCTATTTATACAAAGAAAAAATCACAATGGAAAAATGTATTAAATAATATTAAGCAGATGTATTTTTATACAAATAAATATTTTAATACGAATAAATATTTTATTCAAAATACTTGGCGCTGCGAAACCGAAAAAATGATAACCCTGATAGCCAGATCTGGGCAGCAGGATCTAACATCAAAACCGTAGTCGTCTGTGTCCGCATTTAATTGTCTTAGTATTAATAATTTACAATAACTCCCTTACAATCTAAAATACATAATGTACATATACATACTAGAAACGCAGAAAAAAAGAGAGAAAAAGATTAATGCAATTTATACATATTTATTCAGTTTAGCAACACCAATTCGTGGCGCAGCGCCAAGTATTTTGAATAAAATATTTATTCGTATTAAAATATTTATTTGTATAAAAATACATCTGCTTAATATTATTTAATACATTTTTCCATTGTGATTTTTTCTTTGTATAAATAGCCATTGTGATAATTGGCGCAATTGTTGTATATCATTATTTTTGTAAAGTTAAATATAGAACATTAATAAATTTATATTAATTTACGACAATGTTTTTAAATGGGATTCTTTTTGATGGTATTAATTTACGACAATGTTTTTAAATGGGATTCTTTTTGATGGGTATTAATTTACGACAATGTTTTTAAATGGGAGTCTTTTTGATGGTATATATATACTTGGCGCTCTTTTTTGTACCTTTTGTAAAAAGGTAATTTTGTGAGGATTTCACACATTTTGTAGTTTTCTTGTGCGTGAAACCGTGCTGTGCGCTATCCTGATGTTCCATAGCGTGGTAATTTTTGTTGGCTTATTTATTTATTATCCTTTTTTTGTAAGAACAAAATATAAATATCTTTAGCACCTTTGGGCCATTGCCTTTTTTTAATTTGCACGTCATCAGCTTCAATCCAACTACTAGTCATTCCTTCTTCTTTACATATATAAATCATAATGTGGTTATTTCATTTCCTCATGCGGCAGGGTTACTTTCACTTTGAGCTGTTGAAATAATTGTGCGTTCATAGTCTGACGTAGATCACACTGCATCATCTTCTGCTTTGATTATCTGTAAATATATAAAGCCACATTTTAATTATATATTCACAAAAGATTGAAAAGCATCAAGGGAGATGTGTTTTCAGCGTACTTTCTTCACTAATGCGACTTGCTTTACATTGCAAGCAGTCCACCATAATCTATTTTCTTAATAATTCTTAATGCTATGTCTTTAGACAAATTTTGTCGATCTACCTTATTTGACATATTTCCAGAAACTTGTGCGACACAAGATGCTCTGTCTATCTATCTAATCTTCTCTGGACAACCTCCAAGCCTGTGCATTCCCTTCATTTCCATCCATCCAAACCTGTGCGTCCCCTTCAATTCTATTATCCAAGCCTGTGCATCCCCTTCATTTTTATCGAAGTCCTGTGCGTCCCCTTCATTTCTATAATATAATATAATAAGCTTTACATAAAAACTCTAAATTGCTGATATACAAATACAAATATCTGGCAATTTAAATACAGTGCAATTTTTTACTACAATATATATATTATTTTGTACATGCATGGTACAAATTTCCAGAAACTTGTGCGAAAGGAGATGCTTCTCAGTCGAACCATCTCCGGACAACTTCCAAGTCTGCGACTCTACATAAGAAATCTATTTGAAAAATTTTGGCGACTTACCTTGTTAATTGAGACAATAATTCAGTCTCCTATTAGTGTAAAAACTCGTGACATTTCAAATTCCGACAATTTACTTTATTTGACACTTAGCACTTAGTAGGTTATAATATCTCTGCCTAGCTGTCACGTGACAACAATTTGTTACGCGATTGGCCGATGCCCGCATCCAATGAACAACGTGCCTGAGAGACATTTCCTCACCCTTTCATACTCCCCTCTTGCCTAGAAGTGTAGGACGATGACTATGACGATGCTGAATTTTAAGAACATAAAATTCAGCAAATTGCAACTTTACATCGAAATATCTCAGCTCATAAGGCCCGTAGGAACAAAACGAAGACACTTTTCTGATGTAAATCAAACCCAAGCTATCCATTAAGACCATTCAAAATCTAATTGGATCAGCCGTTATTGAGATTCGAAAATCTCAGGGTTCTTGATAGCGAGTCGTCGCGTAATAGAGCCACTCCGTGTCTTGCGCTGCGCATATATATCTATATATATACTTGACGCGAGACACTACCGTGTCTCTTGATGAATAAGGACAATAATACGGAGTGGTATGAGACTATCGTAGTAAATAAGAAATATAAAGCGACAGTTAATTTAGATTCGGGAGCACCGTGTAATTTGATCTCGTTGACTGATCTAAAGAGTAAGGTAGACAAAGATTTTAAACTAAGTAAAACAGTAGCTAGACTAACTGCATATGGAGGTAACAATATAAAAACTGAAGGCACATGCAGATTGCTTTGCAGATTTAACAATAGAGAAGAGACTGAATTAGAATTTGTGGTAGTCAGTGGATACAGTAGAAATTATCCCACGATCATAGGCTTACCGACACTAACAAAACTAAATTTAATCAAAAGAGTTCACACGATGAACATGGTTGTTGAGACCAAGAATAGACCAGAAAAAGAATATAAGGACATTTTCACCAGAAAAGAGACCAGAAAAAGAATATAAGGACATTTTCACAGGGCAAGGTGTCATAAAAAACTTTGAATATGAAATTAGGTTAAAGGAAAATGTTAAAGGGAGAGTAGCTTTATGCAGGAACGTACCCATTGCATTACTGGAACCGCTAAAAGAAGAGTTGAGGAAGATGGAACAGTGCAACGTAATAGAAAGAGTGATAGAACCGTCAGAGTGGGTTCACCCTATAGTAATCGCGAGAAAAAAGAACGGTAAAATAAGACTTTGCCTTGATCCTACTTATTTAAATGAATGCATTTTGCGTCAACATCATGTCATACCAAGTTTTGAAGAAATATGTGCACGAATGTCCAGTGCCAGAGTATTCAGTACACTAGATGCTGATAGAGCATTTTGGCAGGTAAAATTAACAGAAAACAGCTCAAAATATGTGACGATGATAACTCCATTCGGTAGATATAAGTTTAATGTAATGCCGTATGGCATATCCCCAGCTACAGAAATATTTCAATACATTTTTGATCAAATTTTTGGGGATATAGAGGGAGTTCTTATACTGATTGACGATGTTATGGTATGGGGTAAGGATAGAAATGAGCATAATGCAAGGTTAAAAAAAGTTTTGGACAGGGCGCGAGAATACAATGTAAAATTTAATTTAAAGAAATGTCAGTTTGGCAAACAAGAAGTGAAATACATAGGTCACATATTTTCTGATAAAGGAATAAAAGTGGATGAAGACAGAATAAAAGCAATAATTGAGATGAAAACGCCAGAAAATGGAAGCGGAGAATGGTAGCGTACGTAGGAAGGTACATACCCAACTTGTCCGAAGTAAATGCGATTTTAAGAAACTTAACAAAAAAAAAATACTACTTGGATTTGGGACTCCAAAGCAGAAAAAGCTTTCGTAGAATTAAAAAATCTGCTCACAAAGGCTCCAGTGTTGAGATACTTTGATGTAAATAAGGCTGTAACATTGAGCGTAGATGCTTCACAGAATGGATTAGGTGCAGTTCTACTGCAGGAGGGTCTCCCAGTAGCATATGCAAGCAAGGCATTAACAGATACAGAGTGTAGGTATGCACAAATAAGTAAAGTAAGTTATGTTTTATGGTACAGATTTGTATACAGTTACAGTTTGTGATGTAGTAGTAGCAGCACGGTATTTTGTTGTATATAATACAGTATTATTCATATTCTTCAAATATGTATATCAACAGCTATCTTTGATACTTTATGTACGCATATTCGATGCTATGCGCACCGCGACGCATGTCATTACTTTACCCCTCTTGGCCCATTCATTCTTTTCCAATTCGTATGTTCATCATTATTTAATTAATTAACAATCCGATGTATACCGTGTTTGGACTCATTTTCATGTGAAAAATGCCACGTTGCTGCAACTTTCGTGCCGATAAAACGAAATGTAGAAATTTTAAATTTCGTTTTATATATATATATATATAATACAAACTATATGCGTTTTGTTAGTATAAAACGTTCAAACTACATATACGCGTTTCGTTAGATATGCTTCCTTTATAATGCAGTTGTGATTATTTCAATCGTTGTACGTAGTTTTCAATGGATAAAAAATGTAATTCAGATTTTATTTCTGTGATGTAGAAGATAATGTTTAAAATTAGCAACAGTCATCGATGCTTTGCGATTCGATGTTGAGCATATGTAGTTACTTGTTGAATACGAAATATGTACACATTGCTTCTTCTTTTGTAGATTTTTGACCGCAATATGTACGTCCATATGTGTACCTTTAGCGAAATTATCTCATTGAAAAGCCCAGTCTTCAGGTGAAGTCAGACGGCGAGTCGGCTCGGCTCGCCCAGGCTCGGCGAGTCGGCCACTTACATAGTAACCCCGATTGTTACAATGCGTCAATATCAGCTATATATCAAAAGTGCTCAATTGTATCGCGATTCAAATTGTTAATATTTTGAATAATGGATTGCAGAGGTACAAATAAGTAGCAAATTAAGCTTCAGCCATGAGTATTTTAATTTCCAACGAATAGAATTAAAATATAATCATAAAAAGTGTAGGATAAAATAATAGATATTTATTTAAAGAATATAATACAAGAAGTTAAGAATAAGAAAAGACGTGTCGTCTGTAACGTCGTACGTGCAACAACTAACTGTCCGCCTCGCTCGTCGCGATCACCGTCCCCACGACCGGTAACCGTGACAACGCATTGCTCTTCACACACTCTCTCTCTCTCTCTCACGCACTCTTTCGTACGACCGATCGCCTCGTCTCGGTGACGCAAGCATTCACTATAATACTGCAAACACCACATTCGGCCATTCTGACAAAGGACATCTGTCCTCAGATGTCGGCGTCGTCTTCAGATGATAATTCTTCCATAGTATGACCCCAGGGCTTCATATAGTCTGCGGCTGTGGAAGTCTCGAATGGGCCTTCATGTTCTCCTATCTTCTCTACTATGTACCGATTGTTCCGTAACACGTTCTTTACTCGATACGGACCCAAAAACTTGAACATGAATTTCGAACCAGGCGTTGACTGAGTGCGTTTTATGGCAACTAAGTCCTCGACATTGTATTGCTTTGCCTCGACGCGGCGCTTGTTGAAATGTTTCCGGTTTTCCTCCTGCACTTGTGACGTAGCGTCCCAGCACGAGGAAGCAAACACGCAGCGGCGCGACCAGGAGGGAGCGAGAAGGAGAGCACCCGGGGAACCGCGACCAAGCTCAGCCAAATCATACCGGATATCACCGGTCTCGCGACGTGACAATTAGCTATCGCTCACTCCCCACTGCGCCGCTAGATCGCGTGTTTGATTTCTCGCAGCTGGAAATCACCAAGGATCGGAATATAAACCCCGATACGATTGAGGTAAGGAAGCTCGAGGTGGAACCAAATCTCCCGCTACCAAACCCGCCTATAGAGACGCCTGGATGTTGCCCGGTCTCTTTCCTCCTACCGTTCCGAAACAGAGACGCCTGGATGTTGCCCGGTCTCTTTCCTCCTACCGTTCCGAAACAGAGACGCCTGGAAGTTGCCCGGTCTCTTTCCTCCTACCGTTCCGAAACAGAGACGCCTGGAAGTTGCCCGGTCTCTTTCCTCCTACCGTTCCGAAACAGAGACGCCTGGAAGTTGCCCGGTCTCTTTCCTCCTACCGTTCCGAAACAGAGACGCCTGGAAGTTGCCCGGTCTCTTTCCTCCTACCGTTCCGAAACAGAGACGCCTGGATGTTGCCCGGTCTCTTTCCTCCTACCGTTCCGAAACAGAGACGCCTGGATGTTGCCCGGTCTCTGTCCTCCTACCGTTCCGAAACAGAGACGCCTGGACGTTGCCCGGTCTCTTTTCCTCTACAGCTCCGAAACTAAGTCGCCCGGACACTGTCCGGCCTCCACCATTTCGCGAAGCGAAACCGAAGTGAACCGAATCACGACGACCCCCTCCCCCCCCTTTCTTTCACCTAGACGTAGAACATTATGTACATAGTATACCTATGGAGTTGGAAATAAAGGAAGTAAATCGTAATCAAGAGGATCTCATCAAACCCTGGCATACCGACTGAGTGCATTCTCCTAAATTCCTTTCCCGGAGTAACAGACGTTACACACTTTAGAGATTTCCTCCCTGGCACGTTTTTTGATGTCCTCTCGATTTTCATGGAACATGTTGACCCACTCACCCTCAATCATTTTCTTTATCGAAGGGTCCTCCTTCATCTTCATATGGGCGCCAAACAATAGGTGGAATGGTGTGGTACCAATGCTCCGATTCGGCGTGGCGTTCAAATATTTTTGAGCCAGATTCAAATACTAAACCAACGAATTTGATAATATTTTCGAAAAAAATCGAACTTTAACGCGATCGCGTCTCCGGTACCCTTCTTTTCGCGGACTTTATTTTTTAATTCGAATCTGGAGGGTGGGCATACGAAATTATTGGGTGGGCAAATCTCTCCTACATCTAAACTAATGGACCGCATCGTTAAACCAACGAATTTGATAATATTTTCGAAAAAATCGAACTTTAACGCGATCGCGTCTCCGGTACCCTTCTTTTCGCGGACTTTATTTTTTAATTCGAATCTGGAGGGTGGGCATACAAAATTATTGGGTGGGCAAATCTCTTCTACCCCTAAACTAACGGACTGCATCGTTGAAAGAACGATTTTGATTTTATTTTAGGAAAAAATCGAACTTTAACGCGATCGCGTCTCCAGTACCCTTCTTTTCGCGGATTTTATTTTTTAATTCGATTCTGGAGGTTGGGCAAATGAAATCTGAGGGTGGGCAAACGTGGCCAGATCGGGTACATTCGTATCCTACTTTAAAAACATTCAAATGTATGCGTGGAGGGTGATGAAGTCCAATTTTTTAATTTGCTCGTAACTTTTTTTTGAAGAGTGGTAAAAAAAATTGTTGGGTGGGCAAACGTGGGCAAACGATGGGCAATCGTTTCCCACTGCCAAATCATTAAAATTTTTTCATGGGGGTGCTGACAAAAAATTTTTTCTTTGCCATAATTTTTTTTTGAAGGGTGGGCAAACGAAATTTTTTTTATGGGCAAACATGGGCAAACGATGGACAAACGAATGCCGTTTCGTTTTTCCAAAAATTCGAATTTGGGGGTGCTATCTTCATAGACCTCATTTTTATGTATGAAAATAAAAAATTTATTTTTTTATTTTAATAATTATAATATTTTATTGGCCGCCGCCACGTCCACGGCCCCGCTCCCAGTCCCGACCTCGGCTCTGGCCACGTCCACGGTCCCGCTCCTAGTCCCGACCTCGGCCCTGGCCACGTCCCCAGCCTCGGCCGCGATATTCGTGGCCAATAATGGTCCGGAGGGTGAGGGCCTGGGCCCTCATCATTTCTAGTGCGACCCAATTTTGCCGCTGGGCCCTCACCCTCCATCCGCCCTTTTCGTGGCGAGCCACGTACGGTCCTGTAATTAGTAGTAAAAACAACAGTAAATTAGTATTTAAATTTATACTTATTTTCAAGCATTCTAAAAACATATACAGTCGGTGTAGAAAGTATTCGTATAGCGACCAATTTAAAGTAAAACTTTGCATATCCATGTCAGTAATAAATTTTAACGGAAAGCAATGATTAATTATCAATATTCTTCGATGTTTGTCGAATAGATTTTGTATAATTCACTAATGCCAACAAATTCAAAATATTTGGGTCCAAAACAGACTTCACAGTATGGAGAAAAAAGAATACAGAGTTTAGAAAAGAAAATTTGCGACCTATGATGAAATACTGCGGGGGGTTCTGTATTTTTCTGGGGCTGCACGAGTACAGCTGGAGTAGAAGCTCCATCAATTTCATCGATGGTATTATGAATTATAGAGTTTATATTGACATCCTGAGCAAGCACATCCATGTTAATGCAAATAAAATGGGACTTAATGACAATTTTATATTTACCCATGACAATGATCCAAAGCATTCTGCATATAATACTAGGCAGAGGGTTTTATATAGCCCACCAAAATATTTTAAAACGCCGGCATAATTACCATATATCAATCCCATATAGCATCTATCGGATTAATTGGACAAAAAACAATTTGTTTATACAAAATCTATTCTACAAACATTAAAGAATATCGATTAATCATTGTTTTCCGTTAAAATTTATTACTGACATGGATATGCAAAGTTTTACTTTAAATTGGTCGCTGTACGAATACTTTCTACACCGACTGTAACTTCTTAATAAAATGTGTATTATGTATTTACCATCGGCCGTGGCCGGGTTCGCTGGTGGCGGTGGTGGAGGTGGCGGTGGTGGTGGCGGAGTCGCGGGCAGTGGCGGTTCCGCCATGTTTAATTCCGCTAGTTCTGCATCGATATGTAAATAAATTAATTTCATCATTAAATGACTGGAAAAATAAATTTGAATAAATGTAGGTATATAAATAAATTTTTATTATTTAACATCTAACAAGGCGTCCCCCATATTTTCCTACAAAAATTAATAAACAATTAATTAACCAAAAAGATCAAGAGTTCATAAAAGCTGCGTATGATAGAAGAATGTCATACATGTACCGTAAGGGTACGTATTGTTCCATTGCAAATTGGAAATTAGGAAATATAAAATTTGAAAACTGAAACAGTGTATGATGTGACATTATAAAAATTACATTACATTACATTACAAAATATGTTTCTTCTCATTACTTCACAAGACTTTCCATTATTATTATTCAATACAAAAAACTGTAACGTATTATAACATTATTTTGTGAACGATTCGCAGTTATAACTAGTAGTAAAACAAGCAGATATTGCACACGTTGAAGCATATTCTATAATTTGTTACGAGCCGGGGCTGCGGCAACGCGAGAGGCCGGCGAGGAGGGTATTTCCCAAGGAATACGGTTTATGAGTTTTTTAGTTAGGGGCGCGGACGAACCTGATGCGAAATCAGGGAGCCGCTAGGATTATTGACGGCGAGGACGAACCTGATGCGAAATCAGGGAGCCTCTAGGAATGGAGTCACACGCGGACGAACCTGATGCGAAATCAGGGAGCCGCAGGAAGGTGAAACGTCGTGAACGAACCCGATGCGAAATCGGGGGGTCACTAGGATGAAGTTCACAGACGAACCTGGTGCGAAACCAGGGAGCTGTTAGGAGGTTGGATTATTCACAGACGAACCTGGTGCGAAACCAGGGAGCTGTTCGGAAGTTGGTAGATTTACAGACGAACCTGATGCGAAATCAGGGAGTCGCGGGAAATGTTAGTAATGCCTCGTAACTCTTAATTAATATTTGATACAACTCGAGCGGTAAAGCTGTATCAGTGGGTGAGTGCTACTAATATTATAAGGATCGCTGCGTAAGAGATGGGTTTGACGAATCTACTCGATTTACACGTGAACACCATTCGTATATTCAATAATTAGTTATTGTACAAATGTAAGTGTCGCGATTAAATAATAAATATGTAACGAGTTATTATCGGTAGGACGACGATCTTGCCCCCCCCCCCCCCCACCACGCGCCGACCGTAACGACGCGTACCGCGCGCGGCCAACGGTCTTGCCCCCCACCACTCGTCCGCGGTTCCAAGAATAGGCGCGAGAGGGTACACAGTAATTAACTCTCTCGCTGCCGAAACTCCGCGGACGAGGACACATAAGCCGAGGGCATAGGCCTATTTGACAGAGACCGCCTAGAAGCGAACGTACTCAGTACACCTCTCCCAGAGACATCCTGGGCGATTCCACATTCTTGTGCAGACACTCGTGGTTGCGAAAGACAAGCGCTAGTGTAAGCACCAGTTTCGTGTGTCGACAGCCTGCATCTCTGTGTAGCATTTTTGCAACCTCCACGGTTCCCAATAGGACAGCGTGAGCCATCCTCTGGAAGCAGGCCGTCAACCGCTATCGATCTCCCGAACGGATCTATCTCCGTTCTCGAGAGCGTCCCCACAGTCTCCGCTCCACCCACGGGTTGTGCCCACTGGGTGACCGGAATAAAGACTCTTCGACCAGGGTCCATCGGCAGGGTTGGCCCGCCAGGACACCGAACGGTCAAATCGTTCCTACCCTCACTATTCGTCGCCTCGTTACCGACCGTTCGAATCAGCGCCGCGATACGCGCCGCGATACGTGCCGCGATACGCGCCGCGATCCCCACCGACTCGTGCGCCTCGATACACACCGGGACCCGTGGTAGATTAAGCCGTCCTCACACTGTGCGCCAGCATAGACCTGGCCGGGATCTCTTGTATCTAGTCGTAAGCTTAAATAAACTGTCGTACTCTACTCTACTCCGGCGTTCAATCACTCGATCGGCGGCCCTGGACCACCGTCCTGAGCTGGCCATACGGTACCTCCACCGTCCCACCGGTAACCCCGCGTATCACGGTTACAAATAAAAGTGTGTAGGTTACCACTAGTTGCGCGGTGTTGACGCACTGGCGATGCGGGGCGTAAGAGTGGCTATTTCAAAGTGCCAAATAGAATATAAACCGGACTCGCAGATCCTATGAGGTTAACTATGATTCTGACAGGGACTTTACCCCGATCTTACCAACTCTGTACGAGCGTGACACGACGTGACTCTACGCGTGACTCTATAGCTTTTAACCAACGAGGGATGAAACCAAAGGGTTTATATAGTCCCAAAAATGAGTGGGGATGCATTAGGAATTTCCATATAAGGAAATCCTTCGGGGTCGTCGTCGTGTCACTCCCGTTCCCATGGTCGTGATCCAGATGGTCGAGATCATGACCCCCTTAGTGGTATGTGATAAACAAAAAGGCTTTTAGGGCGTTTTCCCTTCGCAGACGCGAGCTCGAAAAATGGTTGAGAGCGGCGTATGGGAAAATTCCACATACGTAACAAATTTATAACGCCAACGATTAGAAATATATCAAATACATCTGAGTTGAACGTAAACGAACATGGAAAGTACCACATTTTGAAAGTCTTTGGTAGGCATTTTGCCTATGTTAACTATCAATGGAAGTAGACCGTAACTGTATAGCAAGTAATACAACAAGCACATATTGGATACACAGAAGCATATTTTAACTCGGATGTGTTTCATACGTCTAATTGCTGGCGTTACAAGTTAGAATATGCTTCAACGTGTCTAATATCTTGTATTACTTGCTATACAGTTACGGTCTACTTCCATTGATAGTTAACATAGGCAAAGTGCCTACCAAAGACTTTCAAAATGTTGTACTTTCCATGTTCGTTTACGATCAACTCAGATGTGTTTGATATATTTCTTATCGTTGGTGTCATAAGTTATTGATGCTTCAACGTGTGCTATATCTTCTTGTTTTACTAGTTACAACTGCGAATCGTTCACAAAATTATGTTAATGTTAATACGTTACAGTTTTTTGTACGATTAAATAATTGAAAGGCTTGTGAAGTAATGAGAAGAAACATATTTTGTAATGTAATGTAATGTAATTTTTATATAATTCGAATTTCCAATTTCCAATTTGCTATTGAACAATACGTATCCTTGCGCTAGATGTATGACTATCTTCTATCATACGCTGCTTGTAATCAGAATTTAAGTGACGAAAAAATCTCAGGAATCACGATATGTTTCTCTCGAATGAAACTAACGAATAAAAATAAATCTCACGAAAAAACTAGCGAATACATACAGATAACCGGGCTGGAGCATATGAATAACGATAGCTATGAATATGTGAATAGTATATTTTTTATTACTTACATTTTCAGCCATTGTTGTTGCTTGCATGTATTCAAGTTCCAGTTAGGATCGAGAATGGGCTGTCTCGCCACGTGCAACGATGAGGCGAGCTCCTCCGCTGCTTTTTTGTTTTTTAAGGAGCCCGCTTTTAGCATAGATGCGGACAAATTCTGCCGCGGGATCTTTGAATTGTTGAGTTTTAAGCCGTGAAGCTAATAAGGGGACGTCGCGGATGTGGAAATCGCTTTTGTAACAACAGTATATATGGGGGTCGTAGTATTCATGTAGTATGAAAATATTATTTCGGCTTTTTGTTGAATAAGTTAACAATTTTTCCCGTGGAAATATATTTTGTGAATATTTATAGTACGTTACATATATTATATATATTATATTTATTACTCTACGCAAATTTTAATGTTAAAAATACGGCTATTTTAACGGCTATCCCACTTTACCTGCTCGACAATTGCAAGCGTCGAAAGTTTTGGAATGAAATATTTTCGCAGTACAAGAACATGAAAACACCGGTGAAAGAGATGATTAGAATAATATGTTATGTTATAAATGCATTTTTAATTAACCTTAAAATTTGCGTAGAATAATATGTAACGTATATGATACGTAATATCCACAAAATATATTTCCACGGGAAAAATTGTTAAAAAAAAGAATGGAATACATGAGTTACGGGGGGGACTTGAACCCCGGCCGTCTAGGTAACAATCTAACGCGCTACTGCTGTACCCACGGAACCTTCTTGGGTATTGGTTACTATAAATGGTTTACATGAAAAAGTCGAGGACTGAAAAGAGTATTATCGAGTCAAATAAATTACAAAAAATAGAAGATAATAATATAATATAATATTAAAAATTATCTGAAGTCATTCCAAACTATGCAAATTATCTTTGTAAAAAGAAGTGAGATCCCCATAAAAAAACTTCAAAAAAGTAAAAAAATTACGCCAAGGACATAAAATCAAATAAATCACAAAAAAGAAGATAATAATAATAATTACAAAATAAAAAAAAATGTGAAATCAAAATGAGCTGCAAGTACATAAAGGTGCTTTCCAACTGCGCCTAAGATGACACAACTACATATACACAGCTAAAATGCTGTGTTCATACATTCCATTACTCATATCGAGGACATTTTATTTAACCCATCAAAAAGAATCCCATTTAAAAACATTGTCGTAAATTAATTAATAGCTTTACAAAATTAATGATATACAAAAATTGCGTCAATTATATCAATGGCAATTTATACAAAGAAAAAAATGTATTAAATAATATTAAGCAGATATATTTTTATACAAATAAATATTTTAATACGAATAAATATTTTATTCAAAATACTTGGCGCTGCGAAACCGAAAAAATGTTAATTGTCTTAGTATTAATAATTTACAATAACTCCCTTACAATCGAAAATACATAAACATACATATACATATTAGAAACGCAGTCAGATTTTTATTCTACATATATTTAATTCTAATATCATACGTAGCATATGCACACGCGCACATACACACATTCGCGAACGCACGCACAAGAAAGAAAGAAAAAGATTAATGCAACTTATACGTATTTATTCAGTTTAGCAATACCAATTCGGAGCGCAGCGCCAAGTATTTTGAATAAAATATTTATTCGTATTAAAATATTTATTTGTATAAAAATATATCTGCTTAATATTATTTAATACATTTTTTTCTTTGTATAAATTGCCATTGATATTGTCACGTCCTGAACTGCCGGAACATTCAGGACGAGAAGGGAGTTCTTGCCCCGTCGCCTCCGGACGTAACCTAAACCCTAAGGCCGGCCGGTTACGCCGCAATGGAGTACTATGCGGGGCGGGTGGATTGGCGTTGGAGGATAAAGGAGTAAAAGAAGAGGTGTGTATTTCGTCTTGGGACCCGTCAGCCAGACTCATCAGTAGGGCTATAGCTGACGGCCCCTGCCCTAGACACACACGGGGACACAGAGGAGATAATTTTGGAACTTGTGTATATATATGAAATAGTAAGGGAATTAGGACTAGCGAGAAGATTAGACCTCTGGTGGCGCTCGTCGACACTAAGTCGCGATACCGTGGTGGGGCCGGGACGTCACAATATAATTGACGCAATTATTGTATATCATTAATTTTGTAAAGCTATTAATTAATTTACGACAATGTTTTTAAACGGGATTCTTTTTGATGGGTTAAATAAAATGTTCTCGATATGAGTAATGGAATGTATGAACACAGCATTTTAGCTGTGTATATGTAGTTGTGTCATCTTAGGCGCATTTGGAAAGCACCTTTATGTACTTGCAGCTCATTTTGATTTCCCTTTTTTTTTTATTTTGTAATTATTATTATTATCTTCTTTTTTGTGATTTATTTGATTTCATGTACTTGGCGTAATTTTTTTACTTTTTTGAAGTTTTTTTAAAGCTTTAATGTTGACTATTTGATGGAAGCAAACGACATGACAGAAATAAAATATGGAAATTATCAATCGATCATTTTACAAATATAATGTACTCGTGTTTTTAGACATAACTTCTGACTAGGGAAATCCCACAGTCGATTGACTGTCAGAAATTGTCGATAAACACGCAGTAATTTTAACAGAGACAAACGAAATGTACAGAAAAGATAAGGGGTGCAACTCACCAGACAGTCACAATAATGTAAATGACAATATAATTTGGATTCCGTTTCCTTTTTGGAGTTTGGATAATTCTGATTGCCGGTATACCTGAATCAGAAAGAGGAATAAGACGCGAACACGCACACACTTGATTATAGATAAAATACACGCAAATTGAACTATGGCATGGAACCGAAATGACAGTAAATGTAACTGAGCAAGTACAATTAGAAGTTAGAATAAATCGTTTAAAAGAATAAATTATTTCACAAAGTTAATATATATTAATTAATGTTTCAAAGTTATTAGAATGAATCGTTTCGCAAGGTCGAGTCTTTCACGCGGTTACACAGTAGACCGGCGAACTCTAGCTCTAAAACACTTGCGGACCCAACTGACACGCACCTCGCGATTTACCGTCACAGAGGGTCGCAGCTTCATGCTCTCGGCAGCGGCCAGAGTGGGTCCGCGCCGAAAATGCTTATGCTGCATTTTACCGCTCGGCCACGCTACTATGGGCCCCTCTACTTAACGAGGCGGTGTGTACGTGCTCACGCGCATCCACCAAACCGATCCAAATATATGATTGATATTTACGGAACATTCGTACGCACAGGAAAACATGATATCATCCCACATCTTGAAAACCACACTATTTCGCACAGCTGAGGGCCCTCCCTCAATGTCCATAATTTCATATACACAATTTCTGATTAGGGGAATCCCACAGTCGTTGGACTATCAGAAATTGTGTTGGGTATTTAATTTTAACATCAATTTTTAATTATTCAACCATTCACACATGCGACAAAACCGTGGGAAGGCGCGGTTCCCAGCACCGGATGTAAAGTATACAATTCCGTCAATCTTCTAAGAAGTGATCCAGTCTGCGCATTCCCGCTGTAGCCGTTACTGGTTATGTTACAATGTTTATCGCGACGGTCAGAGGTGTTCTTAACGAGGGTTCTCCCACAATGCTGCAAGGCATTTGGTGCCTTTACACGGACGTTCTTTTGTGACACTTTTGCGCGCCACACGCCAGCGCGGCACGCATTTGGCGTAGCGTACCGGAACGTCGCAGGCCAGAAGATCGTACCCGTCACTACTTAGAGACAGCGAGTTCGGGCTCCCATTTCTACGTCGACTCCACATGCTTTTTCCAGGAACCAGCGCAGTCTTGTATTGTGTACTACCTGTTCCATGTATATTATCGATCTGCGAAACAATCGGCAAGACACGATCGCGATACACGTAGGTTCGCGAACAGTATACGAATGCCTCGATATACCTGGCTTATAGAGGATATCATAAATGCTTTTACTGTAGGGCACACTGAAACATCTGTTTCTACGAAGCTACATCAAGAGACACGGTAGTGTCTCGCGCCAAGTATATATAGATATATGCGCAGCGCGAGACGCCGAGTGTCTATATTACGCCACGACTCGCTATCAAGAACCCTGAGATTTCCGAATCTCAATAACGGCTGATCCGATTAGGTTTTGAATGGTCTTAATGGATAGCTTGGGTTTGATTTACATAAGAAAAGTGTCTTCGTTTTCTTCCTACGGGCCTTATGAGCTGAGATATTTCGATGTAAAGTTGCAATTTGCTGAATTTTATGTTCTTAAAATTCAGCATCGTCCTCGTCCTCGTCCTCGTCGTCGTCCTACACTTCTAGGCAAGAGGGGAGTATGAAAGGGTGAGGAAATGTCCCTCAGGCACGTCGTTCATTGGATGCGGGTTTCGGCCAATCGCGTAACAAATAATCTGACAGCTACATAGTCAGAGATAACCTACAATGTGCTTAGTGTCAAATAAAGTAAATTGTCCGAATTTGAAATGTCACGAGTTTTTACATTAATTAGGAGACCGAATTATTGTCTTACTTAAGAAGGTAAGTCGCCAAAATTTTTTAAATCGAGTTAGTATGTACAGTCGTAGACTTGGAAGTTGTCCGGAGAAGGTTCGACAGAGAACCATCTTCTTTCGCATAAGTTCCTGGAAATTTGTACCATGCATGTATAAAATAATAATACCATGCATGTACAAAATAATATAAATTGTAACAAATTGCATTGCATTTAAATTGACAGATATTTTTATACCAGCAATTTAGAGATTTTATGTAAAGCTTATATACATTATATTTAGAAATGAAGGAGACGCAGAGGACCTGGATAAAAATGAAAGGGACGCACAGGCTTGGATAGAATTGAAGGGGACGCACAGGCTTGGATGGATAGAAATGAAGGGAATGCACAGGCGTGGAGGTTGTCCGGAGAAGATTAGATAGATAGACAGAGTATCTTGTTTCGCACAAGTTTCTGGAACTTTGTCAAATAAGGTAAATCGACAAAATTTGTCTAAAGACATAGCATTAAGAATTATTAAGAAAATAGATTATGGTGGACTGCTTGCAATGTAAAGCAAGTCACATTAGTGAAGAAAGTACACTGAAAACACATCTACGTTAATGCTTTTCAATCTTTTGTGAAAGACATTCGTAATACTTTAATTAATAAAATCCAAAGTAGTTGTCACGCTATTCATTAATTCATTAATTTTTTAGATTCCCATTATTTCAATTCACTAATAAACATACTAAATTAGTTTCATTCCAACACCAATAAAGTGTGCGTTAAAACTATTGGATCTCCTCGTTCATTTTCGCTGAATCATTACCATTAGCATTTAAATTTCCTGCAACAAGACTTTCTACCATACGCTCTCACCTCTTTTGGACACATTATTTAGTCTCTACACTCACTAAAGCAAAAGGCCACTCTATTTCTATAAATAGTAAGTTCTATGTTAAGTTGTATATAATTAAAATGTGGCTTTATATATTTACGGATAATCAAAGCAGAAGATAATGCAGTGTAGCAATACGGAAATTTAATATATGTACTATTCCCACAACCAAAGTAGTAATAGCTGGACAATCATATAAAGTTATGAATGCTATATTTCATAGTGGTTCATGTATTGGGGATGGCCATTACACCAGTATATGTAAAGAAGAAGGAATGACTAGTAGTTGGATTGAAGCTGATGGCGTGCAAATTAAAAAAAGGCAATGGCCCAAAGGCGCTAAAAATCTTTATATTTTATTCTTACAAAAAAATGATAATAAATAAGCATGGTAGTGAACCGATGTACAATCCCATAAAAAGAATCCCATTTAAAAAATTGTCGTAATTTAATAACAGTAAACACTACAAAATGTGTGAAATCCCCACAAAATTACCTTTTTACAAAAAGGTACAAAAAAGAGCGCCAAGTATATAATCTCTTAAAAAAGAATCCTATTTAAAAACAATGTCGTAAATTAATATAAATTTAATAATGTTCTATACTCTACAAAAATAATGTTCTAGACTGTACAAAAATAATGATATACAACAATTGCGCCAATTATCACAATGACTATTTATACAAAGAAAAAATCACAATAGTACAATGAAAAAATGTATTAAATAATATCAAGCAGATATATTTTATAAAAATAAATATTTTAATACGAATAAATCACATTAAAAAATAGAAGAAAATATACAATATAAAAAAATATATGAAATCAAAATGAGCTGTAAGTACATAAAAGTGCTTTCCAACTGCGCTTAAGATGACACAACTACATATACACAGCTAAAATGCTGTATTCATACATTCCGTTACTCATATCGCGGACATTTTAAATAATATGAAGATAAAATGTAACATCTAGATATTTGCCTAGATGTCCGCGGCCTGGAAGTCAAATACTTGGCGTGGCCAGGCAAAGTATTCTCAAATCATCAATACCCATACTTTCCCCTCGCAGGCTTTCAGATAATTTGTCCATTTAAAACGTAGATAATATGAGTACATTTTCATTATATTGCGTTTTAAAATAATTGTAAGTTTATTTATCGACACCGATACCTTTCCTCTCACAAGCTTTCACATAATTTATCAATTTAAAACTCTGACAATATAAATACACATTCATTGTTTTATGTTTATAAATATTTGGTTTACCTGAAGGTGCTATAAATTATGGAAATGGTTTATTACTCAGTTATAACGACTGTATTGCGATCTGCATTCTTCTTGCAGACGAAAAGTTTCCACGTCATCGGAAGTTCTTGTTAGTATCTTGTGCGCGGTTAGAAGTGTGGCGCGCCGGAATTCCACGTTCTTGCGAGCGAGTAGAACCGTTGTCAGGCGTGTCGCGTCCAAAAAAGCGTGGCGCGCTTGAATTTTCGTCGCACGCAAACCTCGACTCAAGAGGCAACCCTACCGATAAGCCGTGCCTCGATGGGTTTCAAGGACTTCGACCCTCGAGCCCAGGGGGGCCGTATAATGTTGCCCCCTAAAAAGTGACGAATCAAAAATTCTACATTTTTCATCGGATCTTGGCGAAAGTGAATCGTTTCCTTATGTTTTTCCGATGAAAATGGTCCAAAAACGAGACAAATCGGATCGTAATTAAGGAATCTTCATAATAAATTGATTTCCAAAATTTCGTTAAAAATAGTTCGATTTACATGAAATTTGGTATAATTTTTATTTGAAAAACATAAGAAATGCATTGGTATCACTTCCATATCGATACGATAAAGAATAAAGAATACAGCTTTTCTGTAACAGGTATGAATCCTCGGCCGACCGCAGCGATTCAAGGTCGGCGACCCACAGTCGATGGTGAAGTATTCATTACAGCGTGTTAAGAGATTCATTATTCGTCATCGTATCGATATGAAAGTAACACTAATGGATTCATGGCGTTCTTCCAATTAAAATTATCACAAATGTCATGCAAATCGGACTACTTTTACACAAGCAATACAAATTATAAAAGGGGTAGGCATTTCTTAAACACACTCTCTTATCGTATCAATATTGAAGTGACATCAATCGATTCCTGGCTCATCCCGGAGTCCGACGAGAGTGCAACTTATCCAAAAGCATGATTAGATCGATGTAGACTCTGTGATTCGTAGGTTGATCAAAATAATTGTGAAAATTTTGTTTTATGAGGGCTACTAGGATTTGGTGGTCAGAACGATGATCAGAATGAGCAAAGAACATTGCTGATTGGCCAAATTTAAAATAAAGTATCTTACATTATTATAGGTAAATGTACTCTATACTTTTGAATAACAATAAAGTACGCGAAAATACTTTATTTCACAATTAATGATATTACGTGAAACGTAACGGAATATTATTATCTTGTATCTACTACAACAACTGATTTTATGCTAACAGTGCGCATATGAGTTTTATAAGGCGCTCTATTTGAAGCACTATAACTCTGGATATAACCACTATTTTTGCATACAATTTTTTATCATATTCCCTAAAGATTGACGAATGAAGCCACAAAGCTCGAAGTAAATATATTTAATTCTTTGGTTTGAAAAAATTCTCGTTCACTTCCTACCGCTTGTAGCGGCTCGAAGAGTCTTGGCTGCCAGGCGCGCCGCGCGCCTCAGAATTTTCCGCACTGTCGGAAACTCCATGCGCCACGTCAAACCCTTGGTTTCAAGTGCCGCTTTCCTTTTCTAACTACCTTTTCTGTCTCTTATGTAAACTTTTCTGAAGTGGAGGTTAGCGCGCCACACTTTTTTGGACGCGACACGCCTGGCAACGGTTCTACTCGCACGCAAGAACGTGGAATTTCGGCGCGTCACACTTCTAACCGCGCACAAGATGCTAGCAAGAACTTCCGATGAGGTGGAAACTTTTCGTCTGCAAGAAGAATGCAGATCGCAATACAGTCGTTATAACTGAGTAATAAACCATTTCCATAATTTATAGCACCTTCAGGTAAACCAAATGTAGCTTCGTAAAAACAGATGTTTCAGTGTGTCCTACAGTAAAAGCATTTATGATATCCTCTATAAGCCAGGTATATTGAGGAATTCATATACTTTTCGCGAACCTACGTGTATCGCGATCGTGTCTTGCCGATTGTTTCGCAGATCGATAATATACATGGAACAGGTAGTACACAATACAAGACTGCGCTGGTTCCTGGAAAAAGCATGTGGAGTCGCCGTAGAAATGGGAGCCCGAACTCGCTGTCTCTAAGTAGTGACGGGTAAGTTCTTCTGGCCTGCGACGTTCCGGCACGCCACGCCAAATGCGTGCCGCGCTGGCGTGTGGCGCGCAAAAGTGTCACAAAAGAACGTCCGTGTAAAGGCACCAATTGTTGAAACACCCCTGCCGCATACACAGAACGGATTCGGCACAACAGGAAAACCACTGGGTCTTTTCGAACGCGACTCTCTGGTGAGAACGCCGCTGCGTAAGCACCGCCTTATCTGTATCGCGGGACGGCAATACGTCGAGGCGACGGCGCTCCAAGAAAGGGGGTGTTGTTCTATCAAAAATATTATTAATTCATGGGCAGGAGTATGATCAACGAGTGATTTCCCATAACGCTAGGCGTTGTTGATGCATACCCTGACCAAAAGAAAAATGTTACGTTCCGAACGTAACAATACACATTGCCGTGTGAAAGTTTTCTACGTGGAGGGGAAATTGAAGATAAATAAGCCAAGCGATACATTAACGGTGACGTTGGGAAATAATTGCATGGCGTTCTTATTCGATGAGATTAGATACGAGCTGAATGGCGTGGAGATTGATCGTAACAGAAACGTTGCAATAACTAGCACGCTTAAAAACTATGTATCGTTGACATCTGACGAAGACAAAAATATGGAGAATGCCGGATGGGGCTTGAAACGCCACGATGGGCTAATAGTGAAAAATCATTTCAATTTTTGCATCCCACTCAAATATTGGCTGGGATTTTGTGAGAACTACAAACGCATTATTATTAATGTGCGTCACGAATTGATTTTAATACGATCGCGCAACGATAACAATTCTCTAATAGGATCGCCGATGCTGGAACCGGAAATTGAATTACTTAAAGTGCAGTGGCGGATGCCTCATGTGACGCTGAACGACGTTAATAAGCTATCCTTGCTACGTGCTTTGGAAAGTGGGCAAAACCTAAGTGTTGAGTATCGAATGGCGGGAGTTATTGTAGAGTGTACTACACCTGAGTCTTGTGATAGATAATTACTTTATTCGAGACGATACAGTGTACGTGGCGTTAGACGTCCTATGTTCTACTGCCTCGCTACGCCGTCCGTCCGAGGCGGCGCTGGCATCGCAGCGCGCGGTATTCAATCCCCAACATCTCCCCCTCTTTCTTTGGTTACCATTCTGTGTATGATGTCGCTCTAGGGTCTAGTATCAGTCTCCGAGGCTGTACCCGATTGCGTTCCGTTCTTCGTCGTTGAGGCGTTATGGGCTGTTGTATTGTCTCGGTTCGTGGTTGTGTTGCAGCTTCGCTTCGTTCTGCCTGTTCCAGTTGCTCAGGGAACGGCCCAGTGTCCTGCGCCGGTGATAGTGATTCTGGAGCCAGCATTTCCAGCTGGTCTAAGCTGTCATCAATTGAGTTGTCGTTTGTTGACCTGTGTCCTCCCTTCCACACATGATTTACGTGCCGCTCAACGGTACGACCGTCATCCAAGAGTACCGTGATGCGGTCTAGTGAAAATGCCTGAGTGACTTCGCCTAGTTCTCGATGTTCTCTCCCGATGAGTACTGCTACGCGATCCCCGACCGCAAATTTACGGTGTCGGGCACCGTGGTGGTCATCAAAATTATTTTTCATTCTTCTAGTGTACTCGTCAACTCCTTCCGGATTAGTGGTTATTGCGTTCCCTGCCTGGGGAATTAGTTTTGATAATAAGCAGTTTGCTTTCCTACCGAAGAAAACTTCTGCCGGTGACTTCCCTCCGGGAGCCGCTGAACAGGGCGTATAGTGATAAGTATGGAGGTATTCGAATAACTTAACCCTCCAGGCCAATGGTTCTTTGGCAATTGCTCTTTTTACGGAGTCGACCATTCTCTCTGCTTGTCCGTTATATTGCGGGTGCCCAACTGGTGAGAGAATGTGAGAAATGCCCATTTCTTCGCAGAACTCTGTGAATTGTGCAGCAGTGAACTGTGTCCCATGATCTGAGACTAAAATTTCTGGGGCGCCGTATCTAGAAAATATCTCGCGGCATAGCTCAATTGTACGCTTTGCACTTATCGTCGTTGTTAAAGCCACATCAACAAATTTCGAATACGCGTCCACGAAGACTAGTATACAGGGTGTCCCAAAAATGCTGCGGGTCCTTAAAGGGGGTGGTTCGGGGGGTGATAGCAAACAACTTTTTCCTTTGCGAAAATGTTCTCCGAGGTTTCGTTAACGAGATATTAACAAAAAGCACCGACCAATCAGAGCCCGAGATTCGCGGCCGAGTTCCCGCGCTAGCGTGGCCGCGCGCCGCGCTGCGACTGCGAACAAGCAACTCGGCATGCATCGAAGGAAATTGCACAGAATGGCAAATGAAAAAGACGTAACAAATAAAATCGAACATGTTGTCATGGTTTGTTCGTCATTTAAAGTGAATAATGAATAAAGGATAAATGGATGAAAATCGCGTGCAACGTAAAAAGACAAATACGCAGTTTTTTTTTAGAAGATTCGAAAATAATAATTATTTGAAGTGGGAGGATAAGGAATACGTAAATTTTCTTGTGTTAATAACGTAGCCACGAAAAGGTAATGTAACAGGAAATTAACGAAAAATAATAGTAGTTCGTTATTGTGATAAAAATCCGTAATTCAGTAACGGCCAGCACTGTTGGTGATAACGAATAAGTCTGTTTAAAAAGCCCGAATAAATATTTTCGTACGGGAATTTTGAGAATTATCGCCGGAAATAAGCCATCGTTCGCGTTAAATTTAAAAATGAATGATCACCAATAAAGTAACTAAAACTCACCCTTGTTGGAAATTCACCTGCAGCTTGAAAACCTGTGTGACTAGGTCACTGAACCGATCCTGGTCATCGACAGACGCACCGAGTGCACAGCTGATCTCAGGTACACGACACCATCCAAAGTTAAGGGTCGCCACGTCAAGTGCGTGCGGGTTAATGCACCGAATATTCACTTCACTGCACGTCTACTAACATTGATCACTTAATTTATTTTTCATGGAACGTGTTGTTCCTACGTTATAAAAATTGGTGGAAATGAATTTTTACTTGGCGTTCGGAGCCGTGGGTATTGTCGCGCAAATTCTCACACTGCAGAGTGCTGCTACGCAAGTGCTGCAGTGTGAGAATTTGCGCGACAATACCCACGGCTCCGAACGCCAAGTAAAAATTCATTTCCACCAATTTTTATAACGTAGGAACAACACGTTCCATGAAAAATAAATTAAGTGATCAATGTTAGTAGACGTGCAGTGAAGTGAATATTCGGTGCATTAACCCGCACGCACTTGACGTGGCGACCCTTAACTTTGGATGGTGTCGTGTACCTGAGATCAGCTGTGCACTCGGTGCGTCTGTCGATGACCAGGATCGGTTCAGTGACCTAGTCACACAGGTTTTCAAGCTGCAGGTGAATTTCCGACAAGGGTGAGTTTTAGTTACTTTATTGGCGACTATTATTTTTTAAATTTAACGCAGGCTATGGCTTATTTCCAGCGACAATTCTCCAAATTTCCGTACGTGAATTTTTCTTCCGATCAGTAAACGGACTGATTCATTATCAACAACAGTGTTGGCCGTTATTGAACTACGGATTTTTATCACAATAACGAACTACGATCACTTTTCGTTCGTTCCCTGTTGCATTACCTTTTCGTTTGTACGTTATTATAAAAGGAAATTTACCTGTTCCTTATCCTCTCACTCCAAATAATTATTTTTCTCAATTCTTCTAAAAAACACAACTGTGTATTCGTCTTTTTTCGTGACACATGATTTTCATCCATTTATCCTTTATTCGTTATTCAGTTTAAATGGCAAACAAACCATCGTAAAAGGTTCGATTTGTTTGTTACGTCTTTTTCATTTGCCATTCTGCGCAATTTCCTTCGATGCATGAGGCCTTGCTTGTTCGTACTCGCAGTGCGTCCCGGCGTGCGGCTACGCTGGCCTGGGAGCTCCAGCGGAAGGCTCGCGCTCTGATTGGTCGGTGTTTTTTGTTAATATCTCGGTAACGAAATCTCGGAAAATATTTTCGCAAAGGAAAAAGTTGTTTGTAATAACCCTCTGAGTCACCCCCTTCAAGGAACCGCAGCATTGTTGGGACACCATGTATATCGCGGGGGGCGCTGCGACGGCGGCCGATGGTGCAAATACACGCACCACCGCAACTGCCACCATCGCCGCCTCCGCAGCCGTGGCTGTATTCGCCCCCATCACCGCCGTCACCACCGTGACTGCGCGCCCACGAGCCGCAGCCATCGCCACCATCGCCACCATTGCCGCCGTTCCCCCATCGCCACCCTCTCCCTTTTTTTCTGATTAATTTTATATTTTTTTATTATTTTTCTATTTTATATTCTATTTTTACATTATTTTAAATTTAAATAAATTTCTTAAAACTTATATTATTTCTCCATTTTATTTACCCGCCTTCATCCTCGCCACCTAATTCTAAGATTCGTTGTTTCTACATGTATTATATTTCGTTCGCGTCGTGAAAATGGTATCATCGCATGCAGGTGTTCTGAGGATTAAAATTACGCGAGATCGCGCGATACGCTACAACATTAAGATTGAAAAACATTTTTTAAAAATTACTAGCTTTAAAATAAATGCGATTTTACCGCTATGTAGTGCTGTCTCTCTCTCTCTCTCTCCCTAGAATCTAGCTTTAAAATAACTGTGATTATAGCGCTATGCAGTGCTGTCTCTCTCTCTCTCTCTTTCCCGCCCCCCTCCGAAGATGTTGTGTGTAAAAAATGCCGATCTTTCCCGACATTGCCCGACATCATTCGATAAGAAAAGGACGCGTGTGACGCTCGGTATATGTACCATTCAGGAAAGACTAATGTTGGAGAGCTGGCTTTGGGGGAGTTGGTTAGGCGGCTGACTCGTACCGCGGATGTCTTGGGTTCGTCGATCCCCGTTGTCCGAGATTCAGTTTTTTCATTTATATTAATATCTTAAATATCTTAAATTAGCGTTTCCCTCCTTACCGACAGTGTCGGTACCACGCTCGAGAGAGTAGTGTACCACTTTACCTGCGGTTCCTCCGCCATGCACTTTGGTATCGGTTCGATATCGATTCTGGTATTGATTGATTCGATATGTGCTCTCGCGGTATACCCCCCCACCACTCCGCCATCTGTATGACGTCATCCGCCAGCGTGCTCGCTGCCCGCCCGCGGGGAAAAATATATATATCTTAAACGTATGTTATTTCTAAATTTTATTTACCCGTCTCTCCCCGCCACGTAATTCTAAGATTCGATGTTTCAGAAATAAGTATTATATTTCGTTCGAGCGTTTTTCGCATTGTGAAAATGGTAGGTATCATCCCACACGGCTGCTCCAGAGCAGTCAAGTTACACACGATCGCGCGATACGCTGCGACGTTCGAAATACTGTTAGCTTTAGAATACTTGCTACACAGTGGTTCGGTAGATCGTTGATGAATGGAAAGAAATTTCAGCTGACGCCACCTAATTTTAAGATTCAGCGTTCCTGTATTACATTTCATTCTTCGCGCCACCGATTGACATCATCGCATGCAGGTGTCCTGAGGATTGATATTACGTGAGATCGTGCGATACGCAGCGACGTTGGAATTACTGTTAGCTTTAGAATGCATGCTACATATCTGTTTGAAAAAATATGTTTGTTTTGCTACATAATGGTTCTGTAGATCGGTGATTTAAAAATTATTATTTCCCTGCGTTGGGGGGAAGGAATATGTCTGCTACATATTGGCTCGCTAATTCGGTGATGGATCAGGGTTTGGAAAAAATATTCCGACGGCGGATCTGGTTTGGAAAAATTTTTTGGGGGTCATTCACTCTCTCAGAAAAATTTCTGGCGTTGATAGGGGTTTGAAAAAAAAATTTGGGGAAAAATTTTTGGGGGTCTTCTCCTGCATCTGAAAAAATTTCTGAGGGTGGGCCAGGTCTGGAGAGGTCTCCGCGGCGGCTCGGCCCGAACTGATCCCCTCCACGGTTGCGGCTTCCCCCACTCCGCGGCTCGTGCACGCGCAGCCAGTCTTCCTCTCCCCGCTCACCCCGCGCCCAGGTTTCCCTCCACCCACACTCCCCCGCGCGCCGTCACTTCCCCCCGCCCCCGCGCTCCCCTCAGAGGACCAGCGTTAGAACTCTCCTTACCATACTACTACAAAGATATCGTAATATCGTCTCATGGATTTGTCGGAAACGATAAGATTTTCTTCTTCTCCTTCTCCAAGAAAATTTACCTCAGTATAATACGTATATGCGCGTTACACGCACACCTTCAGCCAAAACGAACTAATATATGTTTCGTTCGTCAATCGCTATTTTCACTATGCAATCCACTCCATACGCGTTACACGCACACCTTCAGCCAAAAGAAACTAACACATGTTTCGTTCGTCCATCGCTATCTTCACTATGGGCACGCCAAGTATTTGACTTCCAGACCGCGGACATCTGGACAAATGTCTAGATGTTACATTTTATCATCACATTATTAAAATGTCCGCGATATGAGTAATGGAATGTATGAACAGCATTTTAGCTGTGTATATGTAGTGGTGTCATCTTCAGCGCAGTTGGAAAGCAACTTTATGTACTTGGAGCTCATTTTGATCTCACATATTTTTTTATATTGTATATTTCCTTCTATTTTTTTTGTGATTTACTCTTTTCCGTCCTCGACTTTTTCATGTATTTGGCGTAATTTTTTTACATTTTTGAATTTTTTTATGGGGTCGGGTATACCCCAACCAACGCTCCCTCGGAGCCAATGAGCTCATTCCACATACGTGAAACGAGTTCCTTCTTATATGACAACGAGATTACAGTGTACCTATACAGTATTGTCTCCCTATGTGCTCGTTTTTGTGCACACGATAGGAGCTTGTCGCTATCCCCACCACTTCTGTCTCACTCTTGTCCGGTGAAGGCGAGAGCGAGATGGAACGAGAGCGAGCGAAAGCCACTGTAAGCGAGCGAGGACAGTACGAGACAGACGACGCGTTGATGTTTTGTCTCGCTCCGTCTATCGGGCGCCGTGACATTCCGTCCTTTGCGTGCGCGACGGGCCTGCACGATGGTCGCAAGCACTTACGTTGAGCACGGGAACCGCTTCGCAAAATCTTGACGCAGGCCCGGCTCAAGTCTTTTTTGCGCCCTAGGCGAACTTGTCAAATTGCGCCCTATATTATAATACATTTATTTGAGATTATTGGTGACTTTACTCTGAATTTTTATTCGTAGTTTAAAACAGTTGCAGTACAATTTGTAATATTTTATTTTAAAGTTTATTTTCAGCAATACCAGCAATGAAAATACATACCATTTTGCACCTCTTGTCGACTTACCGTTCTAGGCAGTCGCCTAATTTTGCTTATAGGGACCAGCCAAGCTAAATAAATCATTTATATGTACTTTTGAAAAATTAAATTCTTATATTTTCTATTTTATGTACATATTTGTAACAACATTGTCAAATTTCCTAGATGACAGGAAGGACAACCTCGACGTCCTTCGTACAATTAAAAATTTCACTACAATATTAATAGGTACATCATTATTGTACACATGTCTACGTAATATCGGAAATGCATACATGAATTAACGTATTTACATAATTGTAAGGCATTACATATATATTATTTGCCTCGATAATTACTTGAATATCTGGGTACAATATGTTCGTACGTAATAGGCATCTGGTTCCTTTTGTCTGATAATGCCCACTTCTTCCAGGCCAATTTGCATCCTCCTCGAACGATTTTCTTACAGGAGAACACTAGATAACAAACAATAACAAAGGTGGATTATGTATTTCATCCGCACTTAATACTCTATCACATGGTAAATTTATCAATTGAAATGATATTTGCTCCTCGTACCAATGTTCAGATTCTTCCATCCCTTCCATAGTTCACCGTGTTGGCCATTTTGTTCTTTCAGCCCCTGATTTCAAATCTCTGCGCAGAATGCCTCATGCTGTAAACAATTTATGTAGCATTAATCCTTACTGCCAACAGTAAAACAGACCGTCATACATGCTTAAGAAATGTAACTTATCTTTTTTTCGAGATTGGTGACCAGGCCGTTTCTTTGCAGATTCTTTCACGTTGACGCTGTCCTTTTCCACTTGAATGCTGCGATATTGAAGCGCCGTAACATTCCAGTGGTCATCCCTTCCATAGTTCACCGTGTTGGCCATTTTGTACTTTTCAGCCCTTGATTTCAAATCTCCGCGAAGAATGCCTCATGCTGTAAACAATTTATGTAGCATTAATCCTTACTGCCAACAGTAAAACAGACCATCATACATGCTTAAGAAATGTAACTTATCTTTTTTTCGAGATTGGTGACCAGACCGTTTCTTTGCTGATTCTTTCACGTTGACGCTGTCCTTTTCCACTTGAATGGTGTGATGTTCAAGCGCCGTATCTTCCCAGTGGCCTGTAAATCTTGAATCCTTGTAGCCCTGGTTTCTGTTCGAATCCTGTAAAAAGCAGAAATTTTTTTCATTTAGTCAGCAATACATACTTGAGAGCATCTTGTAAATGAAACAAAGTCTATTTTACAGCTTACCTTCGGTGATTTCATTTCTTTTTATTCCGCAGGAAATGGTTTTGTAAACTTCCGATCGTGTCTTGTATGAATTCTGTTTCCTCTTGGGCGTGCATTTGCAAATCCTCAAGCAGTTCCAGTAAATGTCTTATTCGCCTATCTTCCGATGAAACCTCTTAATGCACGTTTTCCTGTCTGATATCTTGTTGCTCTGTTTTTACTACCGGTTCTTCTTCTTGTTCCGTTTCCGCTACCGGCTTTTCTTCTTCTGTTACCAGTTTTTCCTCCTCTTCCTCTTCTTCCTCCTCTTCTTTTTCTTCTTCTCCTTCTAACGGTTCTTCTTGCTGTGTTCCGTTCTGTTTATCATTGATTTCTTCTGTTTCCTCTGCGCATAAAGTCTCTGTTTCCTCGCATGTTTCTAAATATTCTATAACTATTTGTTCAGTGGGTTCTTCTTCTATTATAGCGCCAATCATTGCTTCCAGTTGAGCTTCTAACGGGTCAGTAGGCTCCTCCTCCGTGACTGGTGTGCCCGGAGGGATGTTCCGCATAATTTTCTTCCAGTCATTCGCAACATTTATAGGTTCTACATCTTCCCAAGCTTCGTGGACGAAGTTTATACAATCCTTTAAATCGTACTTCCGGTGAAATTCCTGTATTCCACCGGGGTAGTCGAGGATTCGCTGTAACATTTTGTGGCGGAACGATCTTTTCATCTTTGCGATAATGCCTTGATCCATGGTCTGCAGAATGGAAGTGGTATTAGGGGGCAAGAATATAATATCGAAATTATCGGTCTTGCATTTGGACGGTTCTATCTGATGCCCTCCAAAGTTGTCCAACAATAGAAAAATTTTACCACTTCCCCCACTCTCTAATTGCCGTTTCCTCACGACGGGCTTAAAATGGTTTTCATATCAATCTGCGAATACTTTTTGGTCCACCCAGCCGCTATTCTGCGATTTAAGTATCACTGGTAACTTATTTCTTACGTGCTTCAGTGCCCTTGGATTTTCAAATTTATATACGAAGAGGTGGATCAGCTTGTGGGTTCCTGTTGCGTTAGCGCACAAGCCCACGCTTACACGGTCCTTGTTCACCTTCTTTCCTGAGATCCTTGCTTCTCTGCCATGAACCAAAGTTTTCGTGGGTACAGCCTTCCACGCCAGACCAGTTTCGTCCATATTGTATATGTTTTCTAACTGGATGTCCTCTTCTTGTATTTTACGTATAAAGGATGCTGTAAATTCTTCAGCAGCCGCCACATCGGCACTTCCTTTTTCACCGTAAATATTAACTAGGCGGATGTCGTGACGATTCTTGAATTTCGTCACCCATCCCCTACTAGCCTTAAATCCTGTTGTTCCTGCAAATTGTGTCGCGATTTCCATCGCCTTCTCCTGCAGCAACAGGTCGCTGATTGTGTCCCCTAACAGTCTTCGTTCTAAAAACCACGTACGAAGACGATTATTCAGTTCATCGTAATTAGATTTCCGCAATTTCTTCATTTTTCGGATTTGGACATCCTTGCTGTGAAGTCGGTGTAACGCCAATTTATTTCGCCGAATGCGGCGAACAGTCGTAGGGTGAACACAATATGTCATTGCAAGAGCATTAACCGATTCACCATTTTCAAGTTTCTGCACTATATCCACCTTCTGCTGGATTGAAAGCGCGGTACGTTTTATTCCACTATTGCACTCCGTTTCTTACACTACACTTTTCAAACACCTTCACTACACTTTCAAAACACTTTCGAAACACTTTCGAAACACTTTTAAAACACTTTCACTACACTTTCAAAACACTTTTCGATTTCTTGAAAAACTCTTCCGTCACGATCACATTACGTACTCGACAGAAGTCGATCGCGAACTGTGAGCTAACGGTCACCGGACGCGCGATCGCACGGTCGCGAGCATTTAGAAGAACAAGGGGACTCGGGCCGTTACGGGGAAAAAAAAATCCCGCCGTCGCGAGAACTGTTACCAAGCGTTTGGCGTATTTTTCATTACGTATTGACATTTCTTAAAAATAAACATTTAAATGAAATACTACAGATTGTACTATAATTTTAAACTGCGAAGAAAGGTTGGGAATAAAGATCATATAGTAATATAACAAAGAGTGCAATTTAGCAAGTAGAGCAAATTGTGCCCTTTGTTATATTACATTTATTTGAGGTATATTGGTGATCTTTACTCCCCAACTTTCTTCGCAGCTTAAAATTATAGTACAATCTGTAGTATTTCATTTAAATATTTATTTTTTACAAAAGTCGATACGTAATGAAAAGGCGCCAAACATTTGGTAACAGTCCTCGCGACGGCAGGATTTTGTTTCCCGTAACGGTTCGAGTCCCCTTGTTCTTCTAACTGCTCGCGACAGTGCGATCGCGCGTCCCGGTGACCGCTAGCTCACAGTTCGCGATCGACTTCTGTCGAGTACGTAATGTGATCGTGACGGAAGAGTTTTTCAAGAAATCGAAAAGTGTTTTGAAAGTGTAGTGAAAGTGTTTTAAAAGTGTTTCGAAAGTGTTTCGAAAGTGTTTTGAAAGTGTAGTGAAGGTGTTTGAAAAGTGTAGTGTAAGAAACGGCGTGCAATAGTGGAATAAAACGTACCGCGCGTTCAATACAGCAGAAGGTGGATATAGTGCAGAAACTTGAAAATGGTGAATCGGTTAATGCTCTTGCAATGACATATTGTGTTCACCCTACGACTGTTCGCCGCATTCAGCGAAATAAATTGGCGTTACACCGACTTCACAGCAAGGATGTCCAAATCCGAAAAATGAAGAAATTGCGGAAATCTAATTACGATGAACTGGATAATCGTCTTCGTACGTGGTTTTTAGAACGAAGACTGTTAGGGAACACAATCAGCGACCTGTTGCTGCAGGAGAAGGCGATGGAAATCGCGACACAATTTGCAGGAACAACAGGATTTAAGGCTAGTAGGGGATGGGTGACGAAATTCAAGAATCGTCACGACATCCGCCTAGTTAATATTTACGGTGAAAAAGGAAGTGCCGATGTGGCGGCTGCTGAAGAATTTACAGCATCCTTTATACGTAAAATACAAGAAGAGGACATCCAGTTAGAAAACATATACAATATGGACGAAACTGGTCTGGCGTGGAAGGCTGTACCCACGAAAACTTTGGTTCATGGCAGAGAAGCAAGGATCTCAGGAAAGAAGGTGAAAAAGGACCGTGTAAGCGTGGGCTTGTGCGCTAACGCAACAGGAACCCACAAGCTGATCCACCTCTTCGTATATAAATTTGAAAATCCAAGGGCACTGCAGCACGTAAGAAATAAGTTACCAGTGATACTTAAATCGCAGAATAGCGGCTGGGTGGACCAAAAAGTATTCGCAGATTGATATGAAAACCATTTTAAGCCCGTCGTGAGGAAACGGCAATTAGAGAGTGGGGGAAGTGGTAAAATTTTTCTATTGTTGGACAACTTTGGAGGGCATCAGATAGAACCGTCCAAATGCAAGACCGATAATTTCGATATTATATTCTTGCCCCCTAATACCACTTCCATTCTGCAGACCATGGATCAAGGCATTATCGCAAAGATGAAAAGATCGTTCCGCCACAAAATGTTACAGCGAATCCTCGACTACCCCGGTGGAATACAGGAATTTCACCGGAAGTACGATTTAAAGGATTGTATAAACTTCGTCCACGAAGCTTGGGAAGATGTAGAACCTATAAATGTTGCGAATGACTGGAAGAAAATTATGCGGAACATCCCTCCGGGCACACCAGTCACGGAGGAGGAGCCTACTGACCCGTTAGAAGCTCAACTGGAAGCAATGATTGGCGCTATAATAGAAGAAGAACCCACTGAACAAATAGTTATAGAATATTTAGAAACATGCGAGGAAACAGAGACTTTATGCGCAGAGGAAACAGAAGAAATCAATGATAAACAGAACGGAACACAGCAAGAAGAACCGTTAGAAGGAGAAGAAGAAAAAGAAGAGGAGGAAGAAGAGGAAGAGGAGGAAAAACTGGTAACAGAAGAAGAAAAGCCGGTAGCGGAAACGGAACAAGAAGAAGAACCGGTAGTAAAAACAGAGCAACAAGATATCAGACAGGAAAACGTGCATGAAGAGGTTTCATCGGAAGATAGGCGAATAAGGCATTTGCAGAAATTGTTTGACGATTTACAAATGCACGCCCAAGAGGAAACAGAATTCATACAAGACACGATCGGAAGTTTACAAAACCATTTCCTGCGGAATAAAAAGAAATGAAATCACCGAAGGTAAGCTGTAAAATAGACTTTGTTTCATTTACAAGATGCTCTCAAGTATGTATTGCTAACTAAATGAAAAAAATTTCTGCTTTTTACAGGATTCGAACTGAAACCAGGGCTACAAGGATTCAAGATTTACAGGCCACTGGGAAGATACGGCGCTTGAACATCACACCATTCAAGTGGAAAAGGACAGCGTCAACGTGAAAGAATCTGCAAAGAAACGGCCTGGTCACCAATCTCGAAAAAAAGATAAGTTACATTTCTTAAGCATGTATGACGGTCTGTTTTACTGTTGGCAGTAAGGATTAATGCTACATAAATTGTTTACAGCATGAGGCATTCTGCGCAGAGATTTGAAATCAGGGGCTGAAAGAACAAAATGGCCAACACGGTGAACTATGGAAGGGATGGAAGAATCTGAACATTGGTACGAGGAGCAAATATCATTTCAATTGATAAATTTACCATGTGATAGAGTATTAAGTGCGGATGAAATACATAATCCACCTTTGTTATTGTTTGTTATCTTGTGTTCTCCTGTAAGAAAATCGTTCGAGGAGGATGCAAATTGGCCTGGAAGAAGTCGGCATTATCAGACAAAAGGAACCAGATGCCTATTACGTACGAACATATTGTACCCAGATATTCAAGTAATTATCGACGCAAATAATATATATGTAATGCCTTACAATTATGTAAATACGTTAATTCATGTATGCATTTCCGATATTTCGTAGACATATGTACAATAATGATGTACCTATTAATATTGTAGTGAAAATTTTAATTGTACGAAGGACGTCGAGGTTGTCCTTCCTGTCATCTAGGAAATTTGACAATGTTGTTACAAATATGTACATAAAATAGAAAATATAAGAATTTAATTTTTCAAAAGTACATATAAATGATTTATTTAGCTTGGCTGGTCCCTATAAGTAAAATTAGGCGACTGCCTAGAACGGAAAGTCGACAGGAGGTGCTAAATGGTATATATTTTCATTGCTGGTATTGCTGAAAATAAACTTTAAAATAAAATATTACAAATTGTACTGCTACTGTTTTAAACTACGAATAAAAATTCAGAGTAAGGTCACCAATAATCTCAAATAAATGTATTATAATAAAGGGCGTAGTTTGAAAAGTTCGCCCAAGGTACAAAAAAGACTCGTGCCGTGCCTGGCTATCTGATCGTCGCGCGCATGCGTCGAGCAATCACGAGTCCATCTGAGTGCTCGCATCCGTCGCGCACGTCCGCTGCGCTCGCAAAGCAGTCCATCTCGCTCTCCCCTTCGGCCAGAAAGAAGCGAGAAACGAACACTCGGAATTAGGGATCTGTTTACGATAGAAGCTCAACGCCGGTCCCGACCAGTGAGCACATAGGGAGACAATACTGTATTTCTCATTTTAACCACTTTAACCGCTGTTACCTTATTATCTTTTTTGTTCGCAGATCATATATTTACCAGCGACGGCGCGAACAGAAATATATTTGAAGAAATGTTGAAACCCATATTAAATAAATGTCTAGAAGGCTACAATGCCGCTGTTTTCGTGTATGGTGCGACAAACACAGGCAAAACGCACACAATTATGGGATCACCACATGACGTTGGCATTTTACCTAGGAGCATTGAATATTTATTTAATTTATTCCAAGAATCTACGGAGCTGATACACCTCGTGCGGTATGTATACGTATACTGTTAAGTAATAATATGTTTTAAATCAGGCATGGAATTTAAGTGAACGCAGCGGCCGATTTTCGAAGGCAACGCCTCCTTTTTCCCGCCGCGCGTCTTGGCCCCCGCAGCGGCCTAACGGCTTGGAGCGCCTCAGGCCCGTACTATATGAACCGCGCGTGGCACATTGGGGCGACACCGCATCAATAGGTTTCCACATCACCCATGGGGGTACTATCATCGATGCGTTTTTTGCCGTTAATATTTTAGATTTGCCCAGCACGTCTAAACGTGCGCGAAAATCTAGTTTTCCCAAACATATTTAAAATTTTGATAGTAAAATGCGTTTTTCCAATCCATTTTTTATCGCGCGACACAGTGGAATAGGCCTACAGGGGACACCACTGACAAAAAAAAACGCATCGATGATAGTACCCCCATGGGTGATGTGGAAACCTATTGATGCGGTGCCGCCCCAATGTGCCACGCGCGGTTCATATAGTACGGGCCTGAGGCGCTCCAAGCCGCTTGGCCGCCGCGGGGGCCAAGACGCGCGGCGGGAGAAAGGAGGCGTTGCCTTCGAAAATCGGCCGCTGCGTTCACTTAAATTCCATGCCTGATTTAAATTATAACAATGATATAACAAGAATGTTTTGGAAAGTAGGAATGCACACCATCTTTAAATTGCCACTTTATACTAAACATTTGTTTTCTCCAATTAAAGATAAAATACCATTGTTAAAAAATTCTAACATCGTTTACTCAACATTAATATAAGAAATCGACTGTAATATTCCGCGAGGTACGTCTAGCCATATGGTCGTACACGGCCTATGCGAAAGTACGCTTTGTAAACACTGTAAGACCTCTCACGCTCGCAAACCGAAATCAGCTGTTGCAATAGCCTGTTTTGATTTGGAGTCTTCGTAACCGAAGGATAGAAACAATAATTTGATGCGTGATTTAAAATTAAACTATTTATTCAATTTGAAGCACAAAAATATGCCATGCACTGTTAATGCGATAGCGGTTAGGTTTTATAATAATGCGTTGGACGATATCTAGAGACGCGGTAGCGTCTCGACGCCAAGTACATGATCGACACCCTGTATATGTCGACTGTCGCTACCGCTATCATTTACTCGTCGCCCGGCTAATCCAACCTAACCTGAAACTTATTTCATTAATATCTCATCACGCCTGCAATATTTTCTAAATTTAAAGGCATTTTTCTTATGTAAACCGCATATCAGCTTTCGAAGAAGACCAAATTCAATAAAATCGGTCCACGCATGACAGAGATATCGTAATATCGTCTCATGGATCTGTCGGAAACGGTAAGATTTTTCTTATTCTTATGATTCTTCTTCAACCAAATTTTGTCGACATAATACGTACACGCGTTACACGCACACCTTCAGCCAAAACGAAACTAACACATGTTTCGTCATGTTTCGTACGTCAATCGCTATCTTCACTATGCAATCTACTCCAAATTTTGACAGCTTATAGCCAGGTTATAACCTAACGAGTGTTTAATAAGGTAGGTTGTCAAAATTTAAGATGCCACGTGTTTTTACAAATATGTATCGCTGTACCATTGAATTGCAACCAAAATGCAGTCTCAAACACAAGGTAAGTTGGCTAAATTTGAATTGCGTGCTGTTTGTATATCATAAATATAATCCATAACCACAAATTCAAACGAATTGAAATCAGCCTGTAACCACAAATCAAATCAATTCAATCGATATGCAATCAGCATATAACCACAAACCAGTATTACTTTTAATTAAATATTATTACATTTTTTAACATAAGCGTTTTCAACATGCACTTTGCGGCTTCGCTAGAGTTTTATGATTTGAAATTATATTTTAAGTCTCACAACGATCCGTTGATATTTCCTCAAGTTATTGCAATTTATGTTTAAAGAAATATTTATTTCGGACGATGAGAAATATTTTGTTTATAATTTTTAGCTCGAATATTAATGATTGAATAAACAAACTGTAAATAGAAAAAATGTGTGTTGTGACGAGCTTTACAACACGATATTTTTTAAAATACAGATTAACAACATTTAATTTTCCAATCCTTTTTAGCATTTGGACAATAATTTTTTGCATTTTCGAGCGCTAGTTCTCTTATTGCATCCGACCCTTCATTATTGTGCTGCACGTTAAAAAAACTGCGTCGAAATTGATCCATTAGTTCCCGATTGTAAGTGATAAAGTAACTTGAGGTAAGGTAAGGTGACAGCGGAAGTATTTTATACATATACCTACGTAGAGTAAAGGGGAGAAGACGAAGAAGCGAAGTGAAAAGAGATAAAGATAATTTTCATTCGTTACTTTGAATGAAAGAAATTTATAATCGATTTCGACACAATATTGAAGCATAAATGAATAAAATTGTTTAATCTCTAACCTCTTTGATACTGCAGAGGGTAGAAGTAATTAATAAAAGAACTTCAAAAAAGTAAAAAAATTACGCCAAGTACATGAAAAAGTCGAGGACGGAAAAGAGTATATGACAAAAAGAATAGAAGAGTGTTGAGTTATTGAATAAAACAACCTGCCACGCACAATTATTGTGAATATAAGAATAAAATTTATTAATATATAGATGACTAAATGAAAACTAAAGAAATCAGAATTCACGTGTGGCACGCTGTGACGCCATGTGCGAAGACCGTTCGAGAGACGACTGAGACGTTAAAAGAAAAGAACGGCGGCGTCAAAAGCCATAGCCAAAGAATAACAAAATCGCATCGCAACTTCTGTTGCTGACCACACTGCATGGCAAGGCCGAATACACCGGGTGTAACAATTCTAACACTCCCACTTATTCGGTTTTGCCAACCACATTCATACTTTGACGCAAGTAACAGAATTGTTGTTTCGCTAACGGTTTCGTAAAAATATCCGCCATTTGCTCGTTAGTTCGGACATATTGAATATCAATTTCACCTCGCTCACTCACTTCTCTTACAAAGTGATATCGCACATCTATGTGCTTCGACCTTTTATGATATTCTGGATTATTGGCAAGTTTGATAGCGGATTGGTTATCAACATACACTCTTACAGCTTCACATCTGAGTCCTAATTCTAATACTATTCTACGCAGCCAAATCGCTTCCTTGGTACCATGCGCTAAAGCTATGTATTCAGCTTCAATGGTTGAAAGTGAGACTACGGGTTGTCTTTGACTGGACCAAGTTACAGGGCCACCATTTAAAAGAAACACAAAACCGCTAGTGGACCTCCTTGTATCCAGACAACCAGCGTAGTCAGCGTCTGTAAATCCAGTTAATTCACCCTCAGACCCTTTTCTCCCATAAACCATGCCATAGTCTATCGTACCTTTTAAGTAACGCAAAATTCTTTTTACCGCTTGCCAATGTTCATGCCCATAATTTGTTGCGTACTGACTTACATGAATTACAGCATATTCTATATCTGGACGGCTAACTCTTGCGGCGAAAAGAAGCGAACCAACTGCTTCTCGATATGGTATATTACGCATTTCCAAATTACAATTTTCGTTTTTAGGAGACCGAATTCTACTTAAATGCAGTCCCGGTTCCGCAGGAATACTTGAAGGGCACGCTTCTTCCATATTGAATTTCTTCAATATTCTAATTATGTAATCTGATTGACTAATCTTTATCGTGCGATTGGCACGATCACGTGAAATTTCAAGACCGACGAATTGATTCGCTTGCTCAATCGTAATTTCAAACGCCCCCTGCAAATATTCCAATACCTCATCTATTGCAGCCTGCGATTTAGAGAGCAACAGTCCATCGTCAACATACAGAGCTAAAAATACTACTACTTTATTTACAGTTCCACTAAAAATGCACTTATCGCTCTCGTAGTGCTGAAAGTTGAATTTTTCTAAGAATCCAACAAACTTTGAATTCCAGCAACGTGGAGACTGTTTTAGTCCATATAAACTTCGCTGCAATTTGCAAACTAGTTGTGACTGTCCTGCGTTTTCAAAACCTTGGGGTTGCTCCATGTACAACTCTTCTTCGAGGTCTCCATTGAGAAACGCTGTTTTGACGTCAAACTTAGATATTTCTAAGTCGTCCCTCGCTGCCATGGCCAAAATTATTCGGATCGACTCATATCGGACCACCGGTGCAAATGTGTCCGAATAATCAATGCCCTCGCGCTGAGCATACCCTTTTGCCACCAAGCGTGCCTTATATCTCTCTCTTTTACCTTTTTCATTTGACTTAATGGCATAGACCCACTTGCATCCAATCGCTCGTCTTCCGGGCGGCAGTGTTTCCAGCTTCCACGTTCTATTTTCTCGCAGAGCAGCTATCTCCTTCTTTCATTGCTAGTTTCCATTTGTTTGCTTCTTCACATGAAATAGCATCTTCATAAGATAAAGGAACAGCCTCAGCCACAAATGCAGTTGAATCATACCGGTTAGGCCCTCGCAGTTTACTCCTGTCTCGCAGTTGACGTGGTTCCTCCTGATTGTTGCCTCCATCAGGATTCGCTGCCTCCGAGTGTCGATCCTCAGCTTGTGGTTCATAAAGTTCTTCCTCTCGTTCTAGCTGTTCTTCTTCAAGTGGTTCATTATGTTCTCCAAAGCTTAGATCAAAATAAAATAGATTATCAGTCTCTCCCACTACATCATCGTCACACGTAGTTTCCGCACAGTCAACTTCACTACTTATATGTATCTTACGAGCAGTTTTGTCCCATAATCGGTAATTCTTAGACTCACTATCGTAACCGACAAATACTACCTTTTTGCTTCTCGCATCGAATTTAGAACGTTTTTCTTTAGGGACCTGTAAATACGCACTACTTCCAAACACACGCAAATGGTTAATTTCCGGCTTTCGTCCATACCATCTCTCAAACGCTGTCTTACCATCGCTTTGCTTTGAAACAGTTCTATTTAAAACATAACATGCGATGCTTACCGCCTGGGCCCACAACATTTTCGGAACATTTTTGGCAATCAGCATTGACCGCGCGCTCGCAACTATTGTCCGCATCTCACGCTCAGTTCGACCATTTTGTTCATGCACATAAGGTGACGAGAGTTCGTGTACAATTCCTTTCGATCCCAAAAATTCACGAAACTGTGTCGCGACATATTCAGTCCCATTATCCGAACGTAATACCTTAATTTGATTGCCAGTTTGCTTTGACACCAATGCTTCAAATTTCTTAAATTTATCGAAAACTTCCGATTTGTGTCGCATAAAGCACACCGTACGGAAACCAGAACATTCATCCTTAAACAATAGGAAATATTTCGAACCGCTCGGAGACTCAACGTTTACCGGACCACACACGTCAGTGTGGATCATTTCGCCTGGGTTAAAAGATTTTTCCCGCTTCCTGGACGGATGCGACTTACGTGTCTGTTTCGCTAGTACACACGTCTCACAAAAGAATTCGGACCGATCATTTATCTTTAACCCGTTTACAGCCTCCAGTCTCTCCGTATCTTTAATAGAATTCACATTTATATGACCGAGCCTCTCATGCCACAACTTCAAGGAATTTACCTGCGCTACATTGCATTCAGTGGGTCTTCTCGTTTCAAATAACATTCGGAAAAGGTTACCGTGACGGACTCCCCTTGCCGAAATCTCACCATTACTCTCGCGAAGTTCACAGCAATCCTTAAAATAGTGGAACGAAAAACCTCTGGAATTCACCGCTCCCACTGAAAACAAATTCCGCTTCAGATCAGGCACATATAATACATTCGATAACTGTCGATCAACCAGTTTTCCATTAACCGATGCCACGACATCTACAATACCGATACCGGCCGTCGGTAGCGCCTTATTGTCCGCTATCTTCACACTATGAACCTCTTTCGATGGTTCGAGCAGACGGAAAAAGTCGCGTCGTGACGTCATGTGCATGGTCGCGCCCGAATCCGCGATCCACACATCCGCTTCGTCCACTGGTTCCACAGCCAATGCAGATGCCTCAGACACATATGTAGACGCTACTTTCGCTTGTACTGCAGCCGTCGACTTCTCTCCTTCGGTCTTTTCTTCTTTCCCTGTGTGATTCTTCTGGTTTGCCTGCCTTTTCTTACACTCAAGGGCCCAATGTCTCTTTTCGTGGCAATAATTGCACTTGGTCTTCTTCTTCAGTTCCTCCAGCTTCTTCTTCTTACTTTGTTGCGTCCCTCTCTGGTCTTTCTGTTTGTTGGTTATTCGTAACGCATTTGCTTGGAGGGCAAGGGATGAGGTGGCCTCCTCTGTCTCCGTGAGGGGCTTGTCTTCGCGTAGGATCCTTGCAGTCGGATTTTCCTTCTTTCGATCTGCCTGCGCAGTGCACTCCCACGCCATTGTGAAAGCCGAAAATCTAGCAGGCAGACTGCTCAGTAGTGTAGTTATTATAGAAGGTTCAGACAACTTTTCACCTGCGTCTTCCAATCTTCTGCAGATGCTTTCAAATCTTTCCAGCTCCGTCGCCACACTTGCATCGCTTTTTATTTGAAAATCATAGTACTGTTTCCAGGCACTTTGTTTCTCATCCTCGCTCGTATCCCCGTATAGAGAAATCAGTTTTTCCCAAATTGCTTTCGGCGATGTACAATTGATCAAATTTGCATGTAGTGACTTCTCAACGGAAGACAGCAAAATCACAGCTGCTCGCGATTTATTTTTCTTCCATAACTTCCAATCAATCGGCTTTGCTCCTCTGTCGGGCTCCGTGTCCGTACCTTCCACATATTCGGTCAGTTCTTGCGCTTCCAACAGGAACAACACGCTGAATTTCCACATCGGGAAATTTTTGCCGTACAACTTCGTTAGATTAAGAACGTCCTTTTCCGCCATTCTAGCACGACACTTTTACTAACGACAAAATAAACAAGAACCGCACTGACGCGCAATCACACGAGAACACCTCGGCAAACAGACCAGAACACGGTTAATGGCGTCACATTTTTTTTTAACACTTCCTGGCGCAGTGGAAGCGTGCTGGGCCCATAACCTGTTGAGTTATTGAATAAAACAACCTGCCACGCACAATTATTGTGAATATAAGAATAAAGTTTATTAATATATAGATGACTAAATGAAAACTAAAGAAATCAGAATTCACGTGTGGCACGCTGTGACGCCATGTGCGAAGACCGTTCGAGAGACGACTGAGACGTTAAAAGAAAACAACGGCGGCGTCAAAAGCCATTGTCAATTTATAACTCTGCCAATATGAATACATTTCATTATTTTGCGTTTTTAAATAATTCTTATTCATCGACACCTTGACCTTGCCTGGCCACGCCAAGTATTTTACTTCCAGGCCGCGGACATCTTTTTTGTCTTTTATTGTGTTACACAGTGTCGCCATTGCACGCTGTGAGAAAGCACCTTTATGTACTTGCAGCTCATTTTCATTTCACATCTTTTTTTACTTTGCAATTATTATTACTATCTATTTTTTGTGTCTTTTTTTATTTCATGTACTTGGCGTAATTTTTTTACTTTTTAAAGTTTTTATGGGGATTCTCTTTAATTCACGAAAAAAGTTCTGACGCAAAGATTGTGAAATCATCTTTGCTAATTCCAATTGTACCTTTAACCCTTTAATTCACGAAAAAAGTTCTCACGCAAAGATTGTGAAATCAACTTTGCTAATTCCAATTGTATTTTCGTTCTCCGTTCGAACACTGATTCCTCTGTCACTTTTTATACTTGGCATTCCTTTATTGGCCACAAATCAATTCAGTGCTCAGATTTTCAGCTTCGGTTTTAAGGAATTAGCGGGCGAGGCCTGTAGTTGACACAAAAACTTTTATAATCTATTACCGACTTTGATTCGTTTAAATTAGTCTCTACCAAGTTTTTATTATTTTCCATTGTAAAACGATTTTCATACGATATTTTTAACAGAAGATGTCCCTCTTATAAAAGTTTTTGTGTCAACTACAGGCCTCGCCCGCTAATGCCTTAAAACCGAAGCTGAAAATCTGAGCACTGAATTGTTTTGTGGCCAATAAAGGAATGTCAAGTATAAAAAGTGACAGAGGAATCAGTGTTCGAACGGAGAACGAGAATACAATTGGAATTAGCAAAGTTGATTTCACAATCTTTGCGTGAGAATGTTTTTAATGTTTTTCGTGAATTAAAGGTACAGTTGGAATTAGCAAATATGATTTCACAATCTTTGCATGAGAACTTTTTCGTGATTGGAATTAGCAAAGATGATTTCGCAATCTTTGCGTGAGAACTTTTTTCGTGAATTAAAGGGTTAAAGGTACAATTGGAATTAGCAAAGATGATTTCACAATCTTTGCGTGAGAACTTTTTTCGTGAATTAAAGGGAATTAGCTTCTTTCATACATGAGTCATGTTTATGGGGGGGATTTCATCACTTTTTTCATAATTTGTGAATTTTTGTTGTGTTGATCTTATCAAGCTAATGTACCGCCGGTCACTCTCTAGGAAATTTCACCACAAAGAAAACGTTTATATGCGAGGAAAGAAATTTATTACTTAATAAATTATAAATAAATTAACAACATTAAGTTAATAACCTCCAGCCACTATCGCGCGAGATCTTCTTTACCATCGTGACGTTTCAAAAATGTTACTAACTAGCAGGTTATGATTGAATGACAGCCAAGTGACATTTATAAATTATGCTTTCGAGGCGACAGCCACTGGCGTCAAGTGGAGGAGGAAAACGTGACGTCATAACTCGTAATCCTAAAAGTATCATTTTTATAACTATTAATTCAGAATAAATCTTATCACATGCAAAGATTGTTAAATCATCTTTGCTAATTCTAATTGTACCATTCATTCACGAAAAACATTAAAAAAGTTCTCACGCAAAGATTGTGAAATCAACTTTGCTAATTCCAACTAAAAAAGTTCACCAGCAAAGATTGTGAAATCAACTTTGCTAATTCCAATTGTATTCTCGTTCTCCGCTCGAACACTGATTCCTCTGTCACTTTTTATACTTGACATTCCTTTATTGGCCACAAATCAATTCAGAGCTCAGATTTTCAGCTTCGGTTTTAAGGAATTAGCGGGCGAGAGGCCTGTAGTTGACACAAAAACTTTTATAAGAGGGACATCTTCTCTTAAAAATGACGTATGAAGATCGTTTTACGATGGAAGATAATAAAAACTTGGTAGAGACTAATTTAAACGAATCAAAGTCGGTAATAGATTAATAGCACATTCGGCAAACTGCACTAGTGTGCACTGAATGCGAATTTTTTCGCTTCCATTTGGCGAAAATTCGCACCCAGTACGCACCATTGCAACCGTCCGAATACGCTGTAAGAGAGATGCGGAGAATACGAATCATTTTGTTTTAAGTCGACTTCATTGTTTTTTTCGTATACAACGCCCGCTAATTCCTTAAAACCGAAGCTGAAAATCTGAGCTCTGAATTGATTTGTGGCCAATAAAGGAATGTCAAGTATAAAAAGTGACAGAGGAATCAGTGTTCGAGCGGAGAACGAGAATACAATTGGAATTAGCAAAGTTGATTTCACAATCTTTGCGTGTGAACTTTTTTAATTTTAATGTTTTCGTGAATTAAAGGTACAATTGGAATTAGCAAAGATGATTTCAAAATCTTTGCTGGTGAACTTTTTTAGTTGGAATTAGCAAAGTTGATTTCACAATCTTTGCGTGAGAACTTTTTTAATGTTTTTCGTGAATGAATGGTACAATTAGAATTAGCAAAGATGATTTAACAATCTTTGCATGTGAACTTTTTTCGTGACTTAAAGGGAATTAGCTTCTTTCATACATGAGTCATGTTTTTTTTTTTGGGGGGGGGGGGATTTCATTACTTTTTTCATAATTTGTTATAAATTACTAAGTGCCCTATCTCATAACGGTCTTTATCCTCAAAGCAGTTCAGTTTTATGCATGATACGCGATGGTGCATCAGTATAGAAATGTATTGACGACAAAATTAATCAAACGAAAGCCCAAAAACGCTAAAAATGTGTCTATTATTTTTTTTGTTATTTCAAAATTGGAAATAAATCTTTTTTTTAAACGAATTTATTCAGCTTCGATTCCTCTGTTCGCTTCTTGTACCTACGTCTGCTACATATCTGAAAACTCAAATATAAACTAATCCAATCGTCTTGAAACTTTGGAGGCGTGTACAATCTCTTTTATTTTTTTGTGGTTGAACCATCGGAAAACGCACGGTTTTTTCCGTAATTGTAATATGAGGATACAATCTTCTTTACCATCGTGACATTTCAAAAATGTTAACAACTAGCAGGTTAAGATTGAATGACAGCCAAGTGACATTTATAAATTGTGCTTTCGAGGTGACACCTACTGGCGTCAAGTGGAGGAGGAAAACGTGACGTCATATCTCGTAATCCTAAAAGTATCCTTTTTATAACTATTAATTCAGAATAAATCTTATATCTTTTAGACAAATAGCTTGATACATTAAGTAAAACGACATATGGGTTCGAAAAAAAAAATGATTCGCTTAATCATGTAAAAACACCGGCACTATGTCATAAAATAAGATAATAAGGCTAAATATTTTCGACGACCTGTCAATTTCGCTATCTTTCGTGTATAGAGACATGGTCGCTCAGTGTGCCTATGGGTAGAGGGGAAGGGGGAATTAGCTTCCAGACGCGACCGTGTCTGTTGATTCAGCACTCTGAGGGTTGTGGGAGGTCAGGCGAGAATGTGTAATTCAGCACTCTGAGGGTTGTGGAAGGTCAGGCGAGAATGTTAAATTTAGCACGCTGAGGGTTGTGGGAGGTCAGGCGAGAATGTGTAATTCAGCACTCTGAGGGTTGTGGGAGGTCAGGCGAGAATGTTAAATTCAGCACGCTGAAGGTTGTGGGAAGTCAGGCGAGAATGTTAAATTCAGCACCCTGAGGGTTGTGGGAAGGTTTAGTAAGCGAATACGCACCGGGGAGTCACCCGTTAGAGCACTTGTTTTGATTTGTCTCGGTAATTGGATTTACCGTTGCATTAAGGTAAAAAGTTACCCGTAATAGTTCCGCGAAATTCGTTCAGACATACGGCTATACGCTGCCTATGCGAAAGAACGTTTGTAAACACTGGTGAGCACTCTCGCGTTCGCGAACCGAGATCAGCTGTTCGTGCAGCCTGTTTTGATTTAGGGATCTTTGTTGCCGAAGGGTTGACACAATAACTCGGAGCGTGATTTAAACAAAGCGGTTTATTAGGTTTAAGCATGGGTAAATGCACTGCCAATGTGATAGTGTGGCTAACAAGATAATGCGTTAGACGTTAAGCCTTACCACATAACATTTATATAATCGATGGTTAATAGTAAGATGAATATGAACATGCGATACATGATAATAAGCCAATAACAGTGTATGAAATGCAATAGGCTCTAGTAAAGGTTATCCCCATAAAAAAACATCAAAAAAGTAAAAAAATTACGCCAAGCACATGAAATCAAATAAATCACAAAAAAGAAGATAATAATAATAATTACAAAATAAAAAAAAATGTGAAATCAAAATGAGCTGCAAGTACATAAAGGTGCTTTCCAACTGCGTCTAAGATGGCACAACTACATATACACAGCTAAAATGCTGTGTTCATACATTCCATTACTCATATCGAGGACATTTTATTTAACCCATCAAAAAGAATCCCATTTAAAAACATTGTCGTAAATTAATTAATAGCTTTACACAATTGATGATATACAAAAATTGCGCCAATTATATCAATGGCAATTTATACAAAGAAAAAAATGTATTAAATAATATTAAGCAGATATATTTTTATACAATTTGGGGGGAAACTATTTGGGGGTAGAAGACGTCGCTTGGAAGAAATCTTGTTAGTCAGCAAGCAATCACGTCGCAGAAATGTTCTCTGCTCAAGAGTATTACGCGATGTTCTGGGTGTACCCCCCGAACAACGGGGACGCAAGTGTCTGCAGCGTGAGAATTTGCGCGGCAATACCCACGGCTCCGAACGCCAAGTAAAAATTCATTTCCACCAATTTTTATAACGTAGGAACAACACGTTCCATGAAAAATAAATTAAATGATCAGGGTTAGTAGGCGTGCAGTGAAGTGAATATTCGGTACATTAACCCGCACGCACTTGACGTTGCGACCCTTAACTTTGGATGGTATCGTGTACCTGAGATCAGCTGTGCACTCGGTGCGTCTGTCGATGACCAAGATCGGTTCAGTGACCTAGTCACACCGGTTTTCAAGCTACAGGTGAATTTCCGACAAAGGTGAGTTTTAGTTACTTTATTGGCGACTATTATTTTTTAAATTTAACGCAGGCTATGGCTTATTTCCGGCGATAATTCTCTAAATTTCCGTACGTAAATTTTTCTTCCGAGTTTTTAAACGGACTGATTCATTATCAATAACAGTGTTGGCCGTTATTGAACTACGGATTTTTATCACAATAACGAACTACGATCACTTTTCGTTCGTTCCCTGTTGCATTACCTTTTCGTTTGTACGTTATTATAAAAGGAAATTTACCTGTTCCTTATCCTCTCACTCCAAATAATTATTATTCTCGATTCTTCTAAAAAACACAACTGTGTATTCGTCTTTTTTCGTTACGCATGATTTTCATCCATTTATTCTTTATTCGTTATTCAGTTTAAATGGCAAAAAAACCATCGTAAAAGGTTCGATTTGTTTGTTACGTCTTTTTCATTTGCCATTCTACGCTATTTCCTTCGATGCATGAGGCCTTGATTGTTCGTACTCGCAGCGCGGCCCGGCGCGCAGCCACGCTAGCGCGGGAGCTCCAGCGGAAGGCTCGCGCTCTGATTGGTCGGTGTTTTTTGTTAATATCTCGTTAACGAAACCTAGGGAAAACATTTTCGCAAAGGAAAAAGTTGTTTGCAATAACCCCCTGAGTCACCCCCTTCAAGGAACCGCAGCATTTTTGGGACACCCTGTGTAAACAGGGTGTCTTTCATGTATTTGGCGTCGAGACGCTACCGCGTCTCTAGATTGCAGGCGTGATGAGATATTAATGAAATAAGTTTCAGGTTAGGTTGGAATAGCCCGGCGACGAGTAAAGGTACACGGTAGCGACAGTCGACATATATACAGGGTGTCTTTCATGTACTTGGCGTCGAGACGCTACCGCGTCTCTATAATATGAAATGCGCTAAGCGTTAGCACAAGAAAATGATATAAACAATAAGCATTATTAATACAAATAAATGGTATAAACAATAAGCATTACTAATACAAAATAATATAGATGAGGGTGATGTACCGTAATAATAATGGTAATTATAATTGCTTACAATGATTGGTGTATCGTGAACGTGGTCACTTGATTTTAACACAGGTTGTAAAGATAAACGTATAACTTCTCGCGAGAGATTTTCCTTAGAAGAAGAAGACCCTCTGTCACTCAGGCCCTCGTATTTATACTATTTTCGTGATTGTTGGTATGAAGGTTGTGCGCGGTATTTACCTTGACCTATTTATTAAATATGCGTTGCAGTAATACTTCCGGGGTTTTTATAAGTACGAAAGGTTATTCTATCTCTAAACCTGTAGATAATAGAATTTTGGTCTTCCGGGGTTTTTATATGCGCTCGTACGGAATATGCGCAGCAATCTGTTTTCGGGGCTTCTGACAGGGAATACTCAACCCATTTGATGGATTTTTAGGAGGTTTGATTGGAAGGGGGTTCGAATGGCTTTGACTCTTTGGTCGTAGAGAGGGGGTGAGACGTGGTCTCGAATTAAGAGGGTTTTTGGGGCGAGGGACTTGTTTAGGTTTAAATGTGACGGAGGAGATCATGCCTCGTAGGGCGACGAGTGGACGGGGATTCAGTGGTTGACCGTCTTGAGATGGGGACCGCTAAGGTACATCGTCAAGGTGGTCAGGGATTGGGGAAAAGGGGTAAGAGTTGAGGTTTGGGGTTGTTTGAGTAGAGTTGTAGAGTGCTTTATGGGGAGAGCTGAATTAATACCGCGCGAAAATTAGTGGGACATCACAATATCAACGTCGATTTTTTTGGAACACGTTAAAATTTTTAGTTGGTGGTGTCAAGTTTTTAAAAATTTAGTTGAAATTAGCTTCGATTTTTTTGGATTAATTTAAAATTTTTAGTTGGAGGTGCTAAATTTTGATAAATTCAGTTGAAATTCGCTGCAATTTTTTTGATTAATTTAAATTTTTTAGTTTGAAGTGCTAAATTTTGATATATTTAGTTGAAATTAACTTTGATTTTTTTGGAATATGTTAAAATTTTTAGTTGGATGTGTGACGAAGTTACGTCACGAGCCATGCGCACGCCAGGCACCAAGACAATGGGCCTAGTTCGCGTCGCGGCCGCTAGGTGGCCGCGACCCTGAGACGGCTCTCGCGGGTGAAGATGTACGGCCTCGCAATATAAAGGCCACGGCGAGCGGAATCAGGAGCTCGTGTGCATGTCGCTATATCGCTTCAAGCAATCCAAGACGCTCACTTTTTGATACCCCGAGGTGTGTCAGTGTTCGGCCATCGCCACCACTGTACCAAGATACCAGCCTCTGTCCGAAATCGGCCAAGATTGATCTCGCGCCTCACCTACGTCAGAGAGGTATCTCCGCGCCCATTAGGCCAGAACCCTATTGCACTCTGAAACTCTATTATACGACTCTCGAACGAACGTGCCTCTTAAGGCCATTCCGAGCAGAACGTTATATACACCGCATCCTACCTCCTTGTCAACTCGTCGAAAGTCGCCGCCGCCGCGAAACGACGCGCCGCCGTTCCGTAGCTCATCCGACGCGATCGGAAGTTTTGTATAAAAATAATCCACAGCTTTGAATAAACTGTGTTATTATTTAAACACTGCCTTTGCTCATTCGCCGAACCCGGACATACCGACTGAGTCGGCAACCAAATCCCTTCTCCGTCCCACCGACAATCGTCTCGCAACCAAGGACGGTTACAGATGTGATAAATTTTAATAAATTTAGTTATAATTAACTTCGATTTTTTTATTAATTTAAAATTTTTTAGGTAAGGAGGCTCTGATCAGTATAATAGCGATGTTGTTTCTATTTCCAGATTATCTTGTGTTGAAGTATATAATTCGCATATATATGATTTAATGGCTGCCCAGCGAACAAAATTAGCTTCGTACAGTCGTGCCATCTGCAAGATAGTTACATCTGGTAACGAAGCCCTTGCTAATTTTCGTAACGCCCACAAACGGCGAATTGTTGCGGCTACAGCGGGCAATAGCAAAAGCAGTCGGGGGCACGCGATTTTTACCATAGTAAGTATATTACAGTAGTAGTTTTTGTGTCAACTACAGGCCTCGCCCGCTAATTCCTTAAAACCGAAGCTGAAAATCTGAGCACTGAATTGATTTGTGGCCAATAAAGGTATGTCAAGTATAAAAAGTGACAGAGGAATCAGTGTTCGAACGGAGAACGAGAATACAATTGGAATTAGCAAAGTTGATTTCACAATCTTTGCGTGAGAATGTTTTTAATGTTTTTCGTGAATTAAAGGTACAGTTGGAATTAGCAAAGATGATTTCACAATCTTTGCGTGAGAACTTTTTTCGTGATTGGAATTAGCAAAGATGATTTTGCAATCTTTGCGTGAGAACTTTTTTCGGGAATTAAAGGGTTAAAGGTACAATTGGAATTAGCAAAGTTGATTTCACAATCTTTGCGTGAGAATGTTTTTAATGTTTTTCGTGAATTAAAGGTACAGTTGGAATTAGCAAAGATGATTTCACAATCTTTGCGTGAGAACTTTTTTCGTGATTGGAATTAACAAAGATGATTTCGCAATCTTTGCGTGAGAACTTTTTTCGGGAATTGAAGGGTTAAAGGTACAATTGGAATTAGCAAAGATGATTTCACAATCTTTGCGTGAGAACTTTTTTCGTGAATTAAAGGGAATTAGCTTCTTTCATACATGAGTCATGTTTATGGGGGGGGGGGGGGATTTCATCACTTTTTTCATAATTTGTGAATTTTTGTTGTGTTGATCTTATCAAGCTAATGTACCGCCGGTCACTCTCTAGGAAATTTCACCACAAAGAAAACGTTTATATGCGAGGAAAGAAATTTATTACTTAATAAATTATAAATAAATTAACAACATTAAGTTAATAACCTCCAGCCACTATCGCGCGAGATCTTCTTTACCATCGTGACGTTTCAAAAATGTTACCAACTAACAGGTTATGATTGAATGACAGCCAAGTGACATTTATAAATTATGCTTTCGAGGCGACACCTACCGGCGTCAAGTGGAGGAGGAAAACGTGACGTCATAACTCGTAATCCTAAAAGTATCATTTTTATAACTATTAATTCAGAATAAATCTTATATCTTTTAGACAAATAGCTTGATACATTAAGTAAAACGACATATGGGTTCGAAAAAAAAATGATTCGCTTAATCATGTAAAAACACCGGCACTATGTCATAAAAGAATGTTACGCCGGGGCGTCTCTATCGCAGGCCACCCCGACGCAAAGGTTTAAATAAATACACCGACGTACGCGCACGAACTATATTTCCTTATACATTGATTCGACACGTACGTCCGAACGCTATGGAGTTCGGTACAAGACAGACATCTTCTCGTTGGGCTGATCGTCCTCTTCGAGGGGGCTCGCCTTCTTCTGTCCTCAGCTGCGAGCACCAGCAGGCTATGCACGAGCCTATACCCGGTGCTAGCAACAATAAGATAATAAGTCTAAAATAGCTCCGACGACCTGTCAATTTCGCTATTTTTCGTGTATAGAGACATGGTCGCTCAGTGTGCCTATGGGTAGAGGGGAAGGGGGAATTAGCTTCCAGACGCGACCGCGTCTGTTGATGTCAAGGGCTTCCTCATATCTGCAATTTTGATCACTTCTTTACGGTAGCACAGTTTTTCGCATGAAATGCATGAATTTTTAGCAGTATCTAATGTTCTTTTGGTAAATTGTTTAAAAGCATTTTTATATTTAGACATTATGTTTTGTTCATTTAGATTTTTTATTTCGTACGATTTCGGTATCGTAGTTCTACTCTTCTCTATCGCTTCTTTACTAATTTTTTTGAGATATTCTATATCAGTGTCATCCAAACTCTTGTCAAGATTCTTTATATTATTGCACTGTTCCAAAATTCTACAAATAATTCTCTTTAAAACTCTTACATTGACAAAATGGGGAGCTAAAAGTAAAACTGGTAAAAATGTCGAAGAGCTTGTATCAGGTTCAACATAACAAAGAAATGAATGTCCTAATTTGCGGGACATGTAACTTCTACTGCAAGATAACAAGTTTTTGGCAAATTTATAAACACTCTTTACTTTGAGCCTGTCAGCAGTCTTCAACAATGCTTGATATCTTTGTATAATGGATTCGTTATCAATTTTGCAAATATCATCACACATCCATATTTTGCTTTGTTTTTTGTTATTGTCGTCTAATAATGGTAATACGTTCGTAACTTGGCCTTTCTCATTGAGAATAAGAAGTTTAGTTTCAATTGGCAGAGGTTCTAAAACTTTGTCAATATTCACACCATTTGCTTTTTTCGTCTCTGTTTGATCTTCCAATTGTGTAAATTTATTTTCATGTTCATTTACCTCTATGTCGTCGTCCTTTTCGTTTTTATCTTTCTGATGAGAATCACATTTAGAATTCTTTATCAGGAATTTGTGTTTGTATGCCGCCTCATAAAAGTACGGTTCAGAAGACGGCAAATGCTTTGAAAATCCACATAATGCTTCAGTTCTATCCGAAATATTGCATTCTGGACAATTGTTAGCTCGAGTCAAAGCAACCTCAGCTTTTTCTTTCAAGAGTCTTATATTTTTTCTCAAATAGAATAAGCAGCTTTTCCTTTTCTGCATACACCAATTATACATTTTCATAGCTTCAAATCGACTACTCACTACACATTTCTTTTTCATTTCTGAAAGAAGAGATTTGGAAATATTCTTTATATATCTGTCAGAAGAAAGATGAAACTTTATGGTGTAATTGTTTTTTCGTATCTTTCCGACTTGTGCAATGCGATGTTTTTTGCATATATTGTATTTTTTTCCAGCAATTTTATTCGTATTTTTTTTCCTATAATAGTTGCGATCATGATTTTTTCTATCATTAATCTCGGGATTATTTTTTTGTGAATCAGTTTGCAAAATTTGTTCCACCATATTAGAAGGAGTCTTCATTAATTTGTTATCAATGTTTCTTTGATCATTACAATATTGAAGTACAGGAAACATGTCTATGGTACTATTTTTTAACATTTTGATCAAATGGTCACGCATTTTATTACGATCATATTGCACTTCTGTAGGTTTTACTCTTAAGGGGACCTCCCACCCTCGAAAATGACGAAAAAATCGATTTTCAGTTTTTGACGGATTCTAATAGAGAGTTCTTTTCTGAATCCAAATTTGTTTCGTTTTTTGAAAAATTCCAAAAATTGGCCGAGTTGTGAGCGAAAAGCGACAGGCAAATATTAATAAACGACAGTAAAATATTTTAGCAAAATTTACTGTAAAGGATCAAATTAATAAAACGGGATAGATTATATTTAGGTTTAGGACTTTAGCGTGAAAGGTTAGACTCTTGGTTCCCATGGTACTCTTTGTTTGCAAAATGGGGAAACCAAGTGGTTTTCGCGTCTACATCGACCAAAAAGGGGCCAAAAGAAGCATTGGAAGAGCAGGGCGTCCCAAGAAGAGAGCATTCACAGGGAATCGGTACACACGGGCGAAGGATGCAGAAGGGCCTACTGAAGAACCTGGTCCCGCCGGCGAGGAAACAACAACTAGAAAAAAGCTTAGAAGAAGTGCAAACACGATCATAACCGATGACAAGCACGCATGCAGGATAATTGAATTTGCAACCTTCTTTAGTGCCCTGAGCCTGTTTGTGAAGTGCAAAGTGTGCAACAGTGACTTAAAATTTACAGAAAGTGGTGTAAGAGGGTTAGGGTTCAAACTTTGTGTGATATGTAAGGAGTGTGAAGTGAAAGAAATAAACTCGTGCCCTCTTGTTGGCAATCATGCCTACGAAGTGAACAGACGCAGTGTGTTTGTCGTGAGAATGTTGGGTTTGGGGCATGCTGGACTCAAGCTATTTTGTGGACTCATGGATTTACCAAAGTGCATTGGTAAAACTATGTTTGACCGAGTGTTGAAGCAAATAGGTGTTGCTGTCTCCAGTGTTTGTGACAAATCCCTTCAGCAAGCAATTGTGACTGAAAAATCTATTACTGCTGAAAAGGAAACTGTTGGTGATGTAGAGAATGTGACAGATCTCACTGTTTCGGGTGATGGATCATGGAGGAAGAGAGGACACAATTCAAAGCAAGGTGTTGTTAGTCTGATTGGTTACAATTCTGGCATGGTTGTGGACATTATAGTGAAGAACACTTTTTGTATGATATGCTGTCAAATGGAAAAATTCTATGGAACTGAGGTGTATGAAAAATGGAATGATGACCATATTGATGAGTGCAAGGCAAATCACGACGGTAGTGCTGGCAGGATGGAACAGGAAGGTTTGTTGGATATGTTTCGACGATCAATGGAGAAGCATGGAGTACGCTACAAGAGGTATGTGGGAGATGGAGACAGCAGTGCTTATGCAGCTTTGAGAGACAAACAACCTTATGGCTCTAATCATCCAATTGAAAAGAGAGAGTGTATTGGACACGTGCAAAAAAGGATGGGATCTAGACTTCGAAACAAGAAGAAAAGCAATGCAGCCCAACTAAATAGACTCCTGACTGCTTCTTTGATTGATGAGATGACTGTTTATTATGGGAAAGCCATTCGGGAGAACAGCCAGTCAGCAGAAGACATGAAGAAAGCTGTGTGGGCATTTTTTTACCATAAGATTTCAACAAACGCCAAACCTCAACACCACTTTTGCCCAACTGGTCCAGACAGCTGGTGTACATGGCAAAAAGCAAAAGCTGAAGGAAATCTGAAAAATTATCAACACAAGAAAGCTCTTCCTGCGGTAGTCCAAGATGCACTAAAACCTGTGTATGAAGATCTGACAAGTGATAACTTGCTGTCAAGATGTGAAGGAGGTTTCACTCAGAACCCAAATGAGAGTCTAAACCAAAAAATATGGAAACTGGCCCCTAAACATTTATACAGTGGTGTTGAGACAGTTGAAATTGCAGCAAAAATGGCAGCTGCAACATTCAATGATGGTGCTAAAGCATATCTGCAAGTTTTCATTGAGTTAGGTTGCATAGTTGGAAAATCTGCAGGGCAGTACTGCGCAGAAGAAGACTCAAGACGGACCCAAGATGCTGAAATATCGGCCCAGAAAAATACCAAAGAAGCTCGTGCTGAGGCTAGGAGGAAACTTAAAGAACTAGAGGTGCAGCAGAAAGCAGATGAAGGGGCCCTGTACTCAGCTGGCATGGCAGACTAGCTCTGGTGAGTTCAAAAACATGTCCAACTCTAGTAAAAATCACTCATCGTTTTTCTCAGTTTCACTATTTTTGAAGTTAGCCGACATGATATCTCAAAAACCGTTCGACATAAAGTCTTGAAATTTTCAGCACAGCTTTGGCACACCCATAGCTACGATGTGACCTACAATCATCACTGGGAAAATTCTACAACCAGTTTTATAAAGCATTTATAAACTTTTAGTTTTTCTTTAAAATTATAAAATAGTTTCCAAACGTCAGAAGTCGTTCAAACTTTGTCTATTGGATTGAAAGTAGGTCACATCATGCGGAGGGATGCCCTGACCTAAATTCTTTCTTTCTTTTTGATTTCAGTCACCTGATTCTCCTGGGAGCATGTCGGCCAGCAGTGATCATCTCAAAAGTGAAAGTTTGCGGTTTGAACTACTGTGGTTTTATTCAGAGGTGAAATTAGGCGCCTATTAAGACTGAATTATTTTTTTTATGTTGTGTAAGGCTAGCCCTTTCAGAAATATATCCACTTTCTTCAATATGTCTCATAGTTTTTTTCCTGCAATTTTTCAACAAAGAGGCTCATTTTTGGTAATTTTGAGGTGGTCAAGGGTGGGAGATCCCCTTAATGCTAGTGACACGGCATTAGCTATTGCGTATACGCCACAATCATTGAAATTTGTTTACATCTGTACCGAGTGAAGAATGACACCTTTTTCTTCGAAAGGATAAAATGGAAATAATCGTTTTAGGATAATTTCATGGTGTCGATGTACAATTCTTTTGTTCAGAGAATCATATATATAAATCAAATTTGTATCATAATAACAGCAAACCCAATGGCCACCTGTGCTATCAGAACAATTTTCGGTCGCTTGGCTGTATAAAATTTGTATATGTTCTTTCGATTCGTCTACTGGGATTATTGCATCTGGATGTTGTAGTAAAAGCGGATCTATGGGTTCATAACCATGAAATTGTCGAAGAATATTGTGAAAATGGCTTATATGAGCGTCTTCTAACCACTCCCCTATCTGAATGATCTTTTCATCTTTTTCTGACAATTCCCTTTTTCTCAATTTCCTCGCTCGTGGAATTGTTGTAGAGTTATTTGTTCTCGAAATCAAATGCTTACAAGAACGTTTCAAATCAGTTACTATTTTATCATTCATAAATTTATTCTCATCAGCAAACAGTTTTTTGTTATCCTCAGTCATTATATTATCGTTGGATGGCTGTCTAACATCTACCTTGATTTTTCGATTTCGAATATTTTTGCCTAACCTTTCGTAACATTTATTCCGTGCAACTTGTAACGGCAAAACTTGTTGAGGAGTTTTAACATTAAGATCTTGCGGAAAATGTTCGAACTGTATTTCTTCCGTCAACAATTTCAAGAGGTGATTTCGCATAAGTGTTGTATTATAGTGAACATTTTGTGGTTTAATACCAAATGCTAATGAAACGGCAATTGCTATAGCCATGACTCCACAATCTCTTGTATTTTTTTTGTGTTTGAACCATCGGAAAACGCACGGTTTTTTCCGTAATTGTAATATGAGGATACAATTTTTCTAAAAACAGTTTTTGCTCTTTATGTAATGGATCCGCATAATTCTGCAGCGAATCGTATATGTAAATATTTGTCCCGTCATAGTAACTGCATGTCCAACAATGTTGTGGACGATGCAAAATTTGAATGTGATCTAAATCTTTCCTAACAGGTTTGATTTCTAAAAGGTTATGTCTAAGATAGGTAGGTCGAATTTCGTAATTAGCGACTTTGTACAATAAGTAAGAAAAAACCGACATATGTGAATCCTCAAGCCGGCCATCGTTTGACTCACATCTTATAGCTTTCTTATCCTCTTCGGTTAAATATTTCTGAGGAACATTAAAATTTAGATCCTGTGTTCTAGATATCAGATCTTTATTTCCTACATATACATACATTTTGGTATTTTTATATATATATATTAACTACCTTTAAACTTTATTAAAAGTTTTTATATTCGAGACTTGGCGCACTGCAGCCTATCGAATGATGTTATAAGATAAGGCGCGTATGCAGCCTGTATAAAGTTTACTCGGAATAGCGCACAGCAGCTGACCGAGTGTACTTTATTTAATTTGGAAATATTCCAACCTGTAAAAAACAAAAAATTTGTAATAAACACTATTATATACCATAAGTATTATTATTCATAAATGTAAAGGTCACTTACCAAATATAATATTTGTACTTTTATTTCTCCTACTGAGAAGAATAGAATGTCCTTCCAGGGGACTTGATACTAAAAAGATACACAAAATCCGAGACATCGAGGGAAAAAAGTTATCGATGTGGCGTGGAATGACCCAGAAATTAGCACTAAGGTTACATAGTCACAATTTTGAACTCTAATCGAGATTTTACTGTAGGTCCTACATTTTTAGAAGTTTGTTGACAGTCTCGAACGTAGGAGAAGAGAGCGAGTGGAAAATGGACTGCCGATTGTATCCATCTTTTTCATTCGCTATCCTTCTCTGCGGTCGAATCTTATTACCACTAAATATGTATTATCCAAATTATACCGTGTTTGGTGTAATTAATCATTACAGAAACATCACAAATGTTACGATGCTTTATTTATGAAAATATTATTATTATTGCATTACTGTGAACATCATTCTAATATATCTTGGTGATACGAAGAGGAACGTAACGTGATACAAATGTTCCTCTTAGACAACGTGATTCCCTCGCTATGCAAACCAAAGAAAATGCACATTTGGCCCGTTTTCTTTTCATACGCACACATCTGCACAACCATCTCCGCTACTCGCAACCGAATGCAGCCACAAGCAGACATGTCAGCGTTGCGATACGCGGCCGTGTGAGTGTACCGGAACGCGTGCACTTGACCGCGTGTGAAAAGAATACTTTTCGCATTTCAATCCAGGGTCATTCCACGCGAAATCGGACACTTTTCGGAGTGACATTTGGGATTTTTGTGAAACTTGGATATGTTGTAGTCTTTAGTGATATATAAACGTATTTCAAAGGATTTTTAAAAATTTTCAAAATTGTGGAAATTGACATTCTTTCATTAAATTATAACTGTTGAACTAAGAGACAGATAAGAATGAGCTTTCGGGTGCTTACACTGGGGAAGTAAGAGTACCTAATAAAAATTATGTCATAAAAAATACAAATTTTAGACCATTTATGCTGCAATTGTTTTAAACAAATGCAATTTTATAGAGAAAAATTATTTATGACCACGTTATTTAGAATGAATTACACATTTTAGCTCCTAACATCATCTTTTTTGGAGATAGAATTATTTTAATTATGTTTAAAAATTATGTAAAGTTGCAAATATTTGCCGCTATAACTTTTGAATATGTACTCTATAAAGCAAATAGAACAAATAGCATAAAAATTTTCAGGTTCCATGAGGTTCCTGGATATCTAGAGCGGTAATTATTTACTTTAGCGATTCCTCACCGATTTTGATGAAATTTGGATATGTTGTAAAACTCCACATTTAGAATAACTTTTTCCTATACATGTTACCGCCGCTCGGCCTTAGTTTCCGAGATATTTGCGAAAAACTTTTGTAATTATGCAGAACAGGTGTTTCCTCACCGATTTCAATGATTCTTGGATATGTTATCAGGGATAAAAGGCATATAAAAGCCGATTCCGAGGTTCAACAGTATCGTCGGTGTTTGGAACATTATAATCGCCCTTGGCAGCGAACACATATCGACGGTCCAGCACCATTGATTAAAAACTGTAGCGAATGTCGCCGACGAGAGTAAATAAAGGTCGTGGTTTGTTAAATCGGGCGATAAACGCGCTACCTATCGAATTACATATCCCGGGGTACCAGTTTTGCGGCCCAGGAACTCGTCTGGCAAAACGATTGGCTAGAGGTGATCGAGGCATCAATCCGTTGGACGCAGCGTGTCGCGAACACGATATTGCATACTCGCGTAGCAACGACCTCAGCGAAAGGCACGCGGCAGATAACGTACTCGCTGACAAAGCGCGAAAACGCATCGTTGCGCGAGACTCGACTCTGGGTGAAAGAGGTGCTGCTACAGCTGTTTGGGCAGCTATGAAGGCCAAGACGAAAATCGGAATGGGGATGACTACAAAACCTCGCAAAAGGACTACAAAGAGAGCACCGAAAAAGCGGATTCTCCCGGTGGCAAAACGGGTTGGTATATTACCACTTCTTCCGCTGCTAGGTGTTCTCGGATCATTAGCTGGCGGAGCGGCGGGGATCGCCAAGGCGGTAAACGATAATAAGGCGGCGCAACATCAGCTGCAGGAAATGCAACGTCATAATCGCTCCATGGAAGGTCGTGGACTTTATCTCGCATCATACAAGCGCGGACAGGGAATATCGAAACGAAAAAAAAACGCCGAAAAAGGAAATAAAAATGCCCGTGGGTGTAACTACTGATACTCAATTGGCGGAGTTGGCAAAACGTATGCGTATTCCATTCTTTAGAGGTGTTTTTATGCGTAACGCGCTACCAGCCGGAGGAGTACGTCGAAACGAGAGCGGTATCGTAAATTTGGACAATGCCGAGGGGCCGGGGACCCATTGGGTTGCATATGCGAAGGGAGGGTGTCGAGCTATATATTTCGACAGCTTTGGGAGTCTTCGACCGCCTAAGGAATTGGTACAATATCTGGACAAAGATGCTGTGAAAATGGAATACAATCGAACGGCTTATCAGAAATTCGATCAGAGCAATTGTGGACAACTATGTTTACGCTTTCTACAAACGATCGGCAGCAAATTTAACGATTGACTTCCCACCACTCTGATTCAGTACTAGTCGAGTCGTACAGCTCGGAATATGTCGTTAACGTTCACTCTAACCGGCAAGAGTAGCACCCTCGCGGTGAGCTACTTTCCACCCATAGATTTGAGCGACGATGATTACGAGCTTGGTCTAACAACCTTGGAAACTTATCATGCAATACCAAACATCGACTCGAGCAACGATAAATTCTACTTCATCGTAAACTATGACATCAGCAACAGCGTCGACACCACTCATGAATACGTTACGATTCCCCACGGCTCCTACGAACTAGACGCCATTGCCAAGTATTTGAAGCATCGATTACTCGAGCGGTATCCTCAAAATCACAGCGGCACCGATGCTAACGATGGCGATGTGTATCCTATAGTGTTGCGCCCGAACAACAACACCATGAAAAGCGAACTGTACTGCTCGTTCGCCGTAGACTTTACAAAGTCCAATAACATTGGATCGCTACTGGGATTCTCGACGAATCGGGTATTGGAACCAGGACGGTGGCACGAATCGGACGATCCAATCAATATCATGAACGTGAACATTATTCGCGTAGAATGTAGCGTAACCGCTGGCGCGTACAACAATTGGAAGCGCGTACATACGATACATGAATTTTCTCCGAGAGTTCCACCAGGATATAAGATATTGGAAACGCCCGCACAGATCATTTACCTTCCAATCACCGCACGAGTCATTACGGATCTAACGATACGCGTTGTGGATCAAGACGGACAGTTGCTCGATTTTCGAGGTGAAGAGATTACCATCAGATTGCATGTACGACGGCGACGACGATAATACGTGTGGTGTGAACGAAAGAGATGCTTGTGTTGAACGACTCCAGAAACCCATTTCTTCCAAACGAAATTGTTTACAACAACAAAAACAACAACAACAACAACAACAACTGTAACAACTGCAACAGCTCTGATCACGCTAAAAAGAAGAGGCTCAGTGCTGCGAACATTGCATTTTTGAAATCGTTGGGATTCATTGTGAGCATTCAAGTTGAAAAAAATGGCCGACATTCTAAGCATTGGAGGGAAGCCGCCGTTTGATGATCGCATCGTCAAACTGGAGACTCACACACACAACCCATACGTCAACACTACGTTTGGATACAGCGATGAGATAAGAATACCCATACAGCAGCAGGATTTATACACATTACCGTGTGAAAGCTTCCTCTACGTGGAGGGGAAATTTAAGATAAATAAGCCAAGCGATACATTAACGGTGACGTTGGGAAATAATTGCATGGCGTTCTTATTTGATGAAATTCGATACGAGCTGAATGGCGTGGAGATTGATCGCAAGAGAAACGTTGGAATAACTAGCACGCTCAAAAACTATGTATCGTTGACATCTGACGAAGACAAAAATATGGAGAATGTCGGATGGGGCTTGAAAGCCCAAGATGGCCCAAGATTAGCCCAAGATGGGCTAATAGTGAAAAATCATTTCAATTTTTGCATCCCACTCAAATATTGGCTGGGATTTTGTGAGAACTACAAACGCATTATTATTAATGCGCGTCACGAATTGATTTTAATACGATCGCGCAACGATAACAATTCTCTAATAGGATCGCCTATGCTGGAACCAGAAATTGAATTACTTAAAGTGCAGTGGGGGATGCCTCATGTGACGCTGAACGATGTTAATAAGCTATCCTTGCTACGTGCTTTGGAAAGTGGGCAAAACCTAAGCATTTGTTTTCAATCGTGGGATCTGTACGAGTATCCTCTCTTACAGAGCACGACCAAGCACTCCTGGGCCGTGAAGGCATCTGCGCAGCTGGAGAAGCCGCGAGTCGTTATCGTTGCTCTACAGACTGATCGAAGGAATGTGATGAGCAAAGATGTTACTAAGTTCGACATGTGCAAATTGACCAATGTAAAACTTTTTCTCAACTCGGTATTTTATCCGTATGATGACCTGAACTTGGACTTTGACAAGAATAAGCATGCCATCCTGTATCACATGTATACGCAATTCCATAAATCGTATAATGGGCATAGTTGCAGCGAGACATTATTCACCGTGGCCGAATTTTTACAATTTGGTCCCTTCGTGGTGATTGATTGCTCGCGACAAAATGAGTCGATCATGAATGTCACCGTGGACGTGGGCATAGAATTCGAGTGTAAAGAGAATGTCCCGGCAAATACTACGGCCTACTGTCTGATTCTGCACGATCGGGTGGTTGAATACAATCCGCTGACAAACATGGTGCGCAGAATCAATTAAATTGCAACGCCCTCTCCTGTGTCAAATTCACACCAAAAGAAAGTTTCATCGTGAAAATCGAGATGCTTTACGAGAAAGACTTCATTCTCCCGTCTGTCTTGGATGCGAGCGAACCTCTAAATTATACCGATAATGGTCGTGTCAACATTTGTTGACCTGCAAGGGTTCATCGTTGATGGAAGATTTGTCGTCAAGGAAGTGGCTGTCCTGCGAATGGGAACAATTCTCTCGCACTATATTTTTGGGAGTCTGATACCTCAATATCTTCTTACGAAATCTGACAAATCAAGCATCCGCTGGTTGGTGGCAAAACATCATGGTCTACGGTGGGACGATGGAGACGTTCCATACAGTATGGCTAAACAGCTAATTACGAAAGCTGTAGCTGATGCGATCGACGAAGAAGATAACGCATCCCATGTCGTATACGTTAAAGGGTTGCAGAAACGCGACTGCCTTGCGGATTTTCTCGATGAAGATACGAGAGCGGACGTAATCATTGAGACATTGGACATTGACTACGAGGATATCCAATCTCTAAATAAGCTAAATGTAGTTAATACTCTGCGATGTGGCAGACACGCAAAGCATTGTGCCATGCAAAATGTATTTAAAATATTCAACTGTTGGTCTAAACACCGGAGAGAAATGCACAAATAAATATATTCAATTTTTAATGCATTAATGCTTTTCTTCACCCTCCCTAACACAACCTCATAAATGTAATGTACGCTAGATTAAGATGATTGTTATAATTATGTAGAATTGGTTCATTGCACGTTCGATGTACGATTAAAGTGATACGATAGGCGTTCGGTTTACGTACAAAGTCATTCGATACCCGTTCGATACCCGTTCGATACCCGTTCCAAACCGTTCAATATCCGTTCGATTCACATACAAAGCCGTTCGATTCACGTACAAAGCCGTTCGATTCACGTACAAATCTGTCCGATTCACGTTCAACGACGTTCAAAGCCGTTCGATACCCGTTCGATACCCGTTCAAAGCCGTTCGATTCACGTACAAAGCCGTTCGATTCACGTTCAAAACCGTTCGATACCCGTTCGATACCCGTTCCAAACCGTTCAATTCCCGTTCGATTCACGTACAAAGCCGTTCGATACCCGTTCAAAGCCGTTCCATACCCGTTCGATACCCGTTCGGTACCAGTTCAAAGCCGTTCGATTCACGTACAAAGCCGTTCGATTCACGTACAAGGCCGTTCGATTCACGTTCAAAACCGTTCGATACCCGTTCGATACCCGTTCAAAGCCGTTCGATTCACGTACAAAGCCTTTCGATTATCGTTCAAAACCGTTCGATATCCGTTCGATACCCGTTCCAAACCGTTCAATACCCGTTCGATTCACGTTTAGAGCCGTTCGATACACGTTCAAAGCCGTTCGATACCCGTTCGATACCCGTTCAAAGCCGTTCGATTCACTTACAAAGCCGTTCGATTCACTTACAAAGCCGTTCGATTCACGTTCAAAACCGTTCAAAATGATATGGTCTAGTCGAATGATGTGTCCAAAGTAAAAAGGGAAAGAAGATGCGTGCGAATAATTTATTTATTTATTTATTGAACGGGAAAATCCCATGGTATACGAAGTTAACACAAAGTAATACACAGAGTTTGAGCTTACATAACAATATTAACTAAATTATAGAGTAAAAAAATCATAATTAAAAGGCTAAACTAAGTAGTGTCGTACTAATAATTGACAGATCTAAACAGTTCCGACCTAAATGAGTTAAGAGACCCCACGAAGGGGTCAATACCGGTAAAATATTGATTCGCAATAATCATCGCCCTATTGACCGAGTCACATACATAATAACGATATTTCGGTGGCCTAGAAACAAACAGGGGCCTAGATCGCAGGCTTTTGACAGGAGCATTAAGCATCACCAAGGACAGCAAATCCGGACAACTTATAAGGCCATTGATTATCTTATAAAGAAATAACATATCGGAAATACGCCTACGATCCTCCAGAGTGGTTAACTTAAAGGACGCAAGAGCCGGACGTTAATCATGGTCCATTCTATCCATAGGATAGCCCAAGGTGCGAGAGGCGAACCTCAAAAATCTATGTTGTACCCTTTCTATCGACTTTACAAATTTAGCATGCCTGGGACTCCATATAATGGAAGCATATTCGACATGAGGTCTGACAAGGGCAACATATAACAGCCTCAAGGTTTCGGCGTTCCTGAAATGTCTAGCAAATCTAGAGATAAAACCTACAGTTCTCATGGCTGTATTAGTACATCGCGCATAATGAGGCCTGAAATCAAAACAGGGTGTAATACAGACTCCAAGATCAATTATCTCAAACACTTCCCTAAGAACCACATTATTTAAGTGATAGGGGTGTACCACACACGACCTTGCGCGAGCGGCTCTAAGCACGACACACTTTGCCGTGTTAAAATGCAACCCATTCACATTACACCACTGCTCCAATCTAACTAAATCGTCTTGCATGCTGAGAACATCTCCGATTCCCCGAATAATTCTAAACAGTTTCAAGTCATCAGCATATAGGAGGAAGCTAGTGTTTGAGAGAATAACGGCAATATCATCAATGAATACGTTGAACAGCAGAGGGCCAAGGTGCGATCCTTGAGGAACACCCGAGGTAACACTTATCGGGGAGGACAGACAATTCGACACCCTGACAGTCTGTAGCCGCCCAGTTAGATAACTTTCAATCCACAATAAAAGGGGACCACCGAACCCCCAACGAGAGAGCTTACGAAGCAACACAGAGTGATCAACGGTGTCGAAAGCCTTCCGAAAGTCAGTATAGACTGTGTCAACCTGCAGGCCCTCATCAAGGGCTCTGGACACAAAACCATGGTACACCGCAAGATTTGTGGATGTAGACCGCTTCGGAACAAAACCATGTTGTTCAGCGCAAATGATATTAGTTAATTGTGCGGATAACAAGTCGGTGATTAACGCTTCGAAGACCTTAGGCATTATAGATAATTTACAGATAGGACGATAATTACGAACATCGGAGCGGTCACCGGCCTTAAAGACTGGGGTAACGAGGCTTGACTTCCATCTAGTGGGAAAAACTCCGGTGGACAGTGAAGCATTGAAAATATTCCAGAGAGGTCGAGCTAGAATAAAGCTACACTGTTTATGGAATAGAGGGGGAATGCCGTCTGCACCCGGACCTTTATTTACATCGAGACCATTAAGCTTTGTGTAAATGTCTCCAATGGAAATAGTGAGCTCATTCAGAATAAGATTTTTGTAGGAGATAAGGTCAGTGTTCAAGGCCGATGACTGCCCACACGGAGAGGTATATACCGATCCAAAGTAGGTTCCAAAGAGATCAGCGACTGCCAAACCCGACGAAGCGACCGAGCTTCCACAGTGCATGGTAGTCGGAAGGCCCTGGTCACCCCGTTTGGCGTTCACGAAACTCCAGAAGCCCCTAACATTGTTCTGTATAGAGTTCTCAGTAGTGTCAACATACGCACGATAGTCAGCCTTAGATAGTAGTTTGCACTGCGAGCGAAAACCAGAGAATAACAAGTAGTCACTGAGAGAGTTAGAGGTTTTATAGTCTTTATGCGCACGCTTCTTGTCACGAATGAGAGATCTCAATCGAGGTGAAAACCACCGAGGATAGAGAGAACGCCTATAGGTTTTAACAGGGACAAAGGCATCAATAGCATCGTATAGATGGGAATATAGACGATCTACTGCCAGATCTGGGCTTATCCCGCAGGACTCAGAATCCCAGTCAATAGCATTCAAGTGATTTATTATACTGGGGTAATCACCTCGCTTAAAATCAAGATAAGTGATACACTCACGACTATGGTCAGTAGGCAAAAACAAATCACTCAGACACACAACTAACGGCGGATGATACTGATCAGGAGAGATCAGGACATCAACGGCAATGTCAACAGCAACTACGGTGTCTTTAACAAAAAGTAATTCTAGCCAACATTCAAAGGAATTTAAAATAGTATTCGCCTGAGCTAGGCCACAGTAACTATACCCCTCAAGGAGGAGATCAATGGCTGCAGACTCAGCACCAGATATACCCGATTTTTTTATACAGTTTAAGCCCGGGCACGTGGTCCAGACTGCATGTGGGAGATTGAAGTCCCCGAAAATACAGAAAACATCTTGAGTAAAATCGTGAAATATCTGCGAGACGCAGCCGACATGTTTCTCATACAGGTCGGGGTGGGAGGCTGGCGGAAGATATAGAGCACCAAAAATTAGGTACTTACTTTGAAAGCGCACCCGCACGAAGACCTGTTCCAAATCATCCGATATGGGACGAATCAACGTGCAGGGCAGCGAACTTCTAACTGCGATAAGGACCCCACCACCTCTAGAGAAACTACTGGTGCGGGAGGATCTATCAACGCGAAAAATATTGAAGTCACTTAAGCCCAACTCAGACGAAGAGATAGACTCATTGAGGCATGTTTCCACTAAGATAACAATATCATAATGAACGGCCGAGCACAAAATAGCAGACTTCAACTCGTCGATTTTTGTTCTAAGCCCTCAGACGTTTTGGTAATAGACCATGGGACAATTTAAGGGTTTTTTGAGGCAGGATCACGAGTTGTTCTACGCTCGACGATGGTCGGTACTCCATGGATATACCGGATAGTCCAGTTGTCTTCACCTCCTTCATGTAGTGCCCGTAGCCTCATCCTTAGCTGATCCAGAGCCCGACGCTGAGTCATCGTCTTATCATCAGAGATTTTGCAAGGCCCAGAGTAACGAGACTTGCCTCTTAAGATGTTGATAACCACCTCCGATGATTTAAGACCAACACAGAGAGGCCTTGGAGCAGAGCCCTTAGGTTTTCCAATCCTGTGCAGCGTTATATCGGCATAATCTGATGGCTGGATTTGAATCAGGATGGACGTAACACCCTCCCGGCCAATACGTGAAGAGAGACCAGGGGAGGTATTCGGTGTCTCGGGCAAACCATGAATAATTAGATTTTTAGCCCTGAGCTGCCTATCATTCAACTCCCCGATGATCTCTTCCGTCACCGCAGGACTCGAGGAAGACAGAGCAGGTGGGCAAGATGAAATTTGCTCAAGCTGGCGTACCCGGGTATCAAGATCATTAGTTATCGATCTGATGTCCACCAGCTCAGAACGAATGCTAGTGACTATGTCCTGCCGAATAGAATCAAATTCTGATCTGATTAGCTCTTTCATGATGTTCCTGAGTGCATCGACAGTCGGAAACGTAGATTGCGCCTGAACTGACTGAGCTCCTGTGACGTCAATGTCAACAGCGTGCGATCCGGATGAACTTGGGTCACAATTTAAAAGTCTGCCGTTGTACCATGGGTGACAGGTCCGTGCAAGACACGAAGGACCAGGATGAGAAATAGTACCACAATGAGCACAGATGACCGGATTGGACACCGTATATCCACAACCTTTGCACTTCTTAGCAGGAGGACCATTATGCTCACAGCTGTAGAGTGTAGGAGTGAACAGACAACAGAACGAAAGTTGCCGAAACAACTTTATGAGTACCTCAGTTCAATAATCGTCTTAAATAAAGAGACACTACACTGAGGGCAAGAACCCCTAATACCACAGTCGTGATCAGAAAGTCCAGACTACCTGATACGTCAAATTAAGACGAGTAAGGCGAAAGAAAAACACACCGAAATTTTAACGGACTCAGAGCGATAACAAAACACGTGTTGCGACACCAGAGGACAAACTCATACTGAGGACAAACTCATACTCATAATAAGGAGAGGATGATCAGTTACAAAGTCGATTTTCTTGAAAAATGAAGCAGGATATCAAAAAAAGTTACTCTTTCTTTTCGCCTCATTTACATTTCTCTGCGGTGGGAGGAAAATGTCTGTCGCATATCGGCTTGGAAAAATATTTCGGGGGTGGGCCAAGGCCTAAAAAAGTTTTTCGGGGGTCATTCACTCCCTCGGTTAGGTCTAAAAAATTTTCGGAGGTCATTCACTCCCTCGGTTAGGTCTAAAAAATTTTCGGGGGTCATTCACTCCCTCTGTGGAAATTTTTGGCGGCGGGTCCGGTCTGAAGAGGCCGCCGCGGCGGCTCGGTCGGGACTGATCCCCTCCACGATTATGGCTTCCCCCACTCCGCGGCTCGTGCGCGCGCAGTCGGTCTTCCTCTCCCCGCTCCCCCCGCGCCCATGATTCCCTCGACCGCACTCCTCCGCGCGCCCTCACTTCCCCCCGCCCCCGCGCTCCCCTCAGAGGACCTGAGTTAGAACTCTCCTAGCTATACTACTGAAATTGAAGATAAATAAGCCAAACGATGCATTAGCAGTGACGTTGGGAAATAATTGCACGGCGTTCTTATTTGATGAGATTCGATACGAGCTGAATGGTGTGGAGATTGATCGCAACAGAAACGTTGGAATAACTAGCACGCTTAAAAACTATGTATCGCTGACATCTGACGTTGACAAAAATATGGAGAATGCCGGATGGGGCTTGAAACGAGGCGATGGGCTAAAAGTGAGAAATCATTTCAATTTTTGCATCCCACTCAAATATTTGCTGGGATTTTGGGAGGACTACAAACGCATGATTATTAATGCGCGTCACGAATTGATTTTAATACGATCGCGCAACGACAACAATTCTTTAATAGGATCACCGATGTTGGAACCAGAAATTGAATTACTTAAACTGCAATGGCGAATGCCTCATGTGACGTTGAACGACGTTAATAAGCTGTCGTTGCTACGTGTTTTGGAAAGTGGACAACACCTGAGCATTTGTTTTCACTCGTGGGATCTGTATGAGTATCCTCTCTTACAGAGCACGTACAAGCACTCGCGGGCCGTGAAGGCATCTGCACAGCTGGAGAAGCCGCGTGTCATTATCCTTGCTCTACAGACTGATCGAAGGAATGTGATGAGCGAAGACGTTACTAAGTTCAACAACTGCAAACTGGCCAATGTAAAACTTTTTTCAACTCGGAATTTTACCCATATGATGACCTGAACTTGGACTTTGACAAGAATAAGCACGCCATCTTGTATCACATGTATACGCAATTCCGTAAATCGTAGTACAACTGCAACGATGGATTATTTACCGTGACTGAATTTTTACAATTTGGTCCCAACGTGGTGATTGATTGCTCGCGACAAAATGAGTCAATCAAAAATGGCACCGTGCACGTGCGCATAGAATTCGAATGTAGAGAGAATGTACCAGCAAATACTACAGCCTACTGTTTGGTTCTGCACGATCGGGTGGTTGAATACAATCCGCTGACAAACGTGGTGCGCAAAATCAATTAAATTGCCGCGCTATATGCCCGCCCTCTCCTGTGCGAAATTCGTACAAAATTTCGTCGTGAAAATTGAGATTCTTTACGAGAAAGACTGCATTCTCCCGTCTGTCTTGGAAGCGAATGGACCTTTAAATCGTACCGATAATGATCGTACCAACATTTGTTGACCAGCAAGGATTCATCATTGATGGAGAATTTGTCGTCAAAGAAGTGGTGGTCCTACGAAAGGGAACAATTCTCTCGCACTATATTTTTGGGAGATCGATGCCACAATATCTTCTTACAAAGTCTGACAAATCAAGCATCCGGTGGTTGACGGCAAAACATCATGGACTACGGTGGGACGATGGAGAAGTTCCATACAGTGTGGCTAAACAGCTAATTACGAGAGCTATAGCTGATGCGATCGATGAAGAAGATGACACATCCCATATCGTATACGTTAAGGGGGTATACACGTCACGTGGTCTGGCCGCCGGGGCCGGTCGGTATTACAGCAGATTTTTTCTGCACAGAAATGGTAATACCCATAGATACGCGGTTGCCTGTGCACGCAAGAGGGAGCTGTTTGCTATTTCCATATTCTATTTTGAATGTGGAAATAAATTCTCAGCTGTTGCGTTGTACTTGTAAAAATTTAAACAGAAAGTCTGCTGGTACTGCAAACGTAGAATTTTATTGTACATTTTAATTGCTTGAAATGTGCTTATGCTACAATATTCTACGTTGGTAGTAAGGAATTATAAGTGAAAAGGAAAAATAGATGAGGGCATGTCCCCAGAAAATGAAGTTTGTTAGGATAGACATTTTTTAATTAGCAAAACACTGAAACAGAACATGAAATACACATCCTATGCAGAAAACAGTTATGAACAAACATATGTAAAATTGTGTTGGGTGTTGAATCCAACGCGTGATTATTATGTGGTCCCCTCCTCGAAGTGACAGAAAATATAACCTATGTATATGGTATATGACAATAAATGTTTAGCGGCTATTTCGTTCTATTGCGCTACATTTGTGAACTTGTCATCATCCTTCCGAAACATTATTATTACGCCGCAACAGTATCTTTAGGAAATCGGGTATAGCATATAGGTTATATTTCCTGTCACTTCGAGGAAAGAAAATCTGCTCCTCCAGATGACAGAAAATCCGCTCCGGCACATTTTCACTAGCCCGGTCGGCGTCATGGAAGGGGTACCTCTTCCACCCTGCATTTGTGGTAGTTGCAACTTGCAACGATATTCCTCAGCCCAGTGTACATATGTACACTCTGGTTTGATCTGCAAAATAAATAAATTTAATAAAAATTATTGTTTGTGTTTATACCACTTGAATGTAAAAACTGATACTTACACTAACTGAAGAAACCATTATTATTGTGTCCTATTTCTCATAAATATTTTTTTGGAATGGCACTGACCCCTTTCGATTGCAGTTAGTTGTCATAGAACCTGTGATAAAAAGTTAGAACGATTTGTAATCTGAATGCAATAAAAATGTAAATGTATGTTATTTACTTATCTTTATGCTTGCGGAGAAGACTGCCTTCCTTTCCTCACTTCATAGAGCATGATTTTCAATGTTGATACTGGTTGGTGGAAATATCTAAAGCAAATTCATATATGAGAAAAACATTCATGATGATTTCCAATTAATCCAATTATTTGCATAACAAAAGTATGTGTCATACTTACGCTTTTATACATGTCAGTTCCACTTGATATGAAAGACTAACTATAGGTATTTATTATTAGGAGAGTGTGAAAAGGCCCACCACCACCCTCGTCATAGACGGTCCAATTCACTCTCCGTATGTATTTTCTACATACTTTCTTATTTACATTTTGGAACATTACTTATTCGACAGCTCTTCATATGCGCTGGATGCACTCGCCTGTGCAATAGTCACTTTGGATTGCAATTGCTTATTCGACAGCTCTTCATATGCGTTGGATGCACTCGCTGATGCAATAGTCACTTTGGATTGCAATTGCTTATTCGACAGCTCTTCATATGCGCTGGATGCACTCGCCGGTGCAATAGTGACCTTGAATAGCAATTGATTATTCGACAGCTCTTCATATGCGCTGAATGCACTCGCCGGTGCTATTGCAATGTTGTCATCCATCGTTTTATGTACTTTCTTGTGTACTCGTACCTGCTCCTCCTGTTTTTATGTACGGAGGTTCTCTAATCGGCTGTTGCCGATTGTATCTGCTGTCTATAATTTCTGGCAACATGCAGTCCTCATAGAACTTGGTCAGTTTTTCCTCCATCTCTGTTGCCCAGAATCGATCATCTCTCGATACTGTTGTAACCTTCATTCCTTTCGGCGTCCACAAACAAAAATAGGCTCGTTGCCTTTTCGTTATGTGCAATTGTCCTTGCACTTGATAATAGTAATGATGATTTTTATTCATTTCATTACCGTTGAAAATACGCCCTATATTACGAAGTTGCTTTATTGCTTCAGCAGGTGATAAATCCTTGGCCGATTCAGGACACTTTACTTCTACAATATTATCACGGTCTACAAGGCCGTCAGGAGTTGCACCTAAGTGAGGCATAGTGGCATCGATGAAGAGGCCACACGATAGAATACGGATTCCTAATTCTTCTTCCATTTGTCTCAAGGCGTTTGCCTCATTTTCCCTTCCGTATTCGAGAGAACGTATATTTTCGAGTTGCGGGTACATTATACTCTTCAAAGTATTTGCTCGTGGTGTATCCTTTCGTAATCGGCATACCTTGCCGAAACTGGATGCAGTTAATAATTTTTTCCTATACGAAATCCACTTTTCGCTATTCGCCTGATCGCGCGTTTCCTCTTCGATCTCGTCTCGCCTCGTTTGCCAGTGAAGGAGTATATCCGTGTGCCTTTTACTCTCGGAAGAGTATACTGTCTCTTCCATATCTGGTTTTTCTGGGTTAGGGCCGTAATCCTGGTTGCACGATTGTTTTTTATTTCGAAAGGAGGATGCTTTCGCTTCTTTTTTATATTCTCTTGCTTTTTCTGCTGCACGCTTCCGACGTCCTTCCAGCTTTCTTACCATGGTTGGCGGCTCTTTATTCATTGCCGTACTCAATCTGCTGAACGTTTCTTTTGTGTTATATTGGACGACTGCAGCGGAGACTCTACCCTGATACGAGCCCCCTCGTCCAAAGTTTATCCTTTTGCCTCCGATGAATTTAGCAATTATATCATTAAAACTTTCAACAGCATTGTTATTTAGACCGCGCAGTAAACTGTCAGCTTTAGCGAAAAGTTTCTGCATCGCTTTTTCGATACTTTTATAAATACCAGCTTCCCTCAGTCGTGGAACGTAGTCTACTCTGTTGGGATCAGAGTATTTCTTACAGAAGTATGCTAACTGCTGACACTCCTTGTGTTGACCGAAAACGTGACTCGGTACATTTGTCAAGTCTTGCTTCAAATTTTGTATTCGTTCCTCGAGTGGTATGTCTTCTCGCAACCGGTATTCCGCAGCTTTCTTTATACCAGTACGCAGGCGGAGAACATTATTCTGTACGACAGCTCTTAGATCTTTATTGCCGCCTTTTGTTCCGATTTCGGTTATTTTTTTACTGAAATTACGTAACAGGTGATTGGTGCATTCGATTTTTTGTACCTGCACCATATACTTTTCATATGGATTATTGTCCAATATCTTCTTGTACACACTGCTATCGCCATCGGCAACTAATATACAGTATATTAGGCCGTGCATATCTATGCTGCAATTGAAGCCTTCGACAATAGCAACACTCTCCATGCCAGTTGAACTCTGATAACGACCCCAGTTCTTGAAGCAACGATGCTCGCGCGGTTCTTCCTTCCTCGCACATGCTATTTGGCAAGTCATGCAGAATTTATTCTTCATGCTGATGTACAGCACTTTCTTCGTGTGGTATCCCACGATGGCTCCTACGCCAGAAAGAGAATTGTAATCTCCTCCGCGGTATGACCTTTTCATCCAGCTGCCATCTGCGACAACTGGGATAAACGGTACATTACATTCTGGATATACATCGCCTCGTGCTATAGCTAATGCTTTTTCCTCTTTTCCAGCATCTTCCATTTTGCGTTGTGCGGCCACTTCGAGGGCATCGATTAGGTCCTTCTGACAGTTCTCGTAGATCCTTTTCGTCATACAGGACACGTTCATGGCAGTCAATATGTCCTCCAGTTGATTATATCCGCCGCCCGTCATCATTGTTGCGGCAACAGCGGCGTGGTCGATATCCATAGTGGCATCACTCTTCCGAAGACAGGATATGCGCTCTGTGTATTTGCACATTTTGCACTCTACATAATACACTTTTTCTAATCCAATCTGTTCACATCTAACTATATCAAAATCTTCGATGCCACAGCCAGTAGTCGAATGTTTTCGAAGATTTTTTATTTGCTCGAAAACATGCGCAAAATCAACGAAGTCGATTCCTTCTGAAATTGGGTTTTCCGGCTGTTCTGGTTCTACAGTCTCCACCACCCAGTAGTCGGCATCATTTCCAACATCTTCATCCGTTTCTTCGTTGATGTCTGTATTGAAATCTATTCCTTGTACAGTTTCTTCTTCGTTCGACACGAAATGTACTTCTTCTACAATATCCTCTTCGTCCGCATTGAAATTTATTTCTTCTTCAATATCTTCTGCGTATTGGAAAATCTTCAAAATTTCCTACGTCTTCTTTGTGTATGTGTGACGTAAAAAGGTGGTGATTGGGTTAACCTTAATAACTTCACACACATTTATGGAATATAAATTGGGTATAATTGCGAAATAAGAATAATGATAAAAATACAATGCACTCGTGTTCTCTCCGATCCAGCGACGACCCAAAACCGACCGCGCTTCGCCAGTCATACCAACTTCAGAACTATTATATAATATAATATAGGAACTTTATTCGTTAATAAAAATAACCCCACAATCCGCCCTCTTGTTTTTATTAACCACCAGTATCTAAGAAATCCCTTACGTTTTTAAATAAATTTGGCCCACTTAAAGCTTTGGTTAGACAATCCGCCCTCATTCTCTTACTTGGAACATGAAATATTTGAATGGCCTTCTCTTTTACTTCTTCCCTAATAAAGTGACATCTCCGATTCAACAATTTTGACTTAGTCTTAAAATTACCCCCATTCGCTAATTTAACAACATTCAAACTATCACATCTAATCTCTCGTTTTAATTTATTTCCCTCTCCTATTTCTTTTAACAATCTATCAGTCCATACTACTTCTTTTACTCCTTCCACCATCGCCTCTAGCTCGCTTTCTGTTGATGACAACGCTACTATTGTCTGTTTCTTACTCCTCCACAGAATCAAATCACAATTTCTGTATACTAATATTCCCGAAAAAGATTTTGCGTCTTTTGTCTTATCCCAAGATGCGTCTGTTTCGCATACTATCCCCTCACTTGAATTTTTATTTCCAAATGTTAGCCGATAATGTATTGTCCCTCTTAAATATCTCAGCACTCTTTTTAATCCTGCCATGTGCATCTCTCTAGGATCATTATTAAATTGCGACAAACAGCTTAGTGCATATGCAATGTCTGGTCTTGAATGCACACTCAAAAACATAAGTCTCCCCATGAACTCTTGATATTCCTCCTTTATGCATCGTCCGCTTGTTTCATAATTATCCAATTTTACGTTTACATCCATTGGGGTTGAAGATGTATTGCACTCCCGCATCCCGTACATTTCTAACAATTTATTGATATAATCTTCTTGATGTACACGTATACATCCTTTCTCTTGCTCAACTTGAAGTCCCAGTACACCTTTTGCTTCACCTAGGCTTTTTATATCCATCTCCTTTCCTATTTTTTTCATGTACTCCTCTTCAATTTCGTCGTTACTTGACACAACTATTATGTCGTCTACATGAACACCGCAATATAATGATTCTTTTCCTTTCTTTTTGTAAAATAAGCATGGATCCTCACATGACTGACATAGCCCATTGTTTATAAAAACTTCCGTCATGTACTCGTTCCAACACCTTCCTGCTTGTTTGAGTCCATAGATACTCTTTTTGAGTCTACATACTTTGCCTTCATTTCTTTCATATCCCTTCGGCGACTCCATTAATATCTCTTCTTTTAAGATTCCATGTAAAAACGCGGTTTTTACATCGTAAATTTGCACCTTCCTCTTCTTTTCAGCGCTTATGCTGAAAAATAATCTGATCGTTTCTGTCCGGATAACCGGGGCAAACGTCTCATCATAGTCGAATCCTGGACGCTGTCCACACCCTATAGCCACCAAACGTGCTTTGTATCGTCGTTCCCTTGTGCTAGGATCTTCTTTTATGTTAAAAATCCATTTGCAGTTTATTGTTTTCTTATTCTTTGGGCGTGGTATAATTTCCCATACTTCATGTTCTTCCATTGACTTCATCTCCTCATCCATTGCCAGTTTCCATTTGCTCCAGTTTTCTGACTCTTTGGCTTGTTGCACAGTCTTTGGTATTACTTCATCAATTATTAGCATTGCCAAATTCTTGTTTTTTATCCTCTCAGATCTTCTAAGTTTTATTTCATCAGCCTGTTGGTCTTCTTCTTCTTGTGCTTGAGATCTTTGTTGTTGCACTTCTTTGGTAGTTTTTCCTCTTGGTCGTCCTCTTCTTCTTATCTCTATTTCTTGTTCCTGAATTTCGTTACTTTCAAATTCATTTCCATCTTCAGTCTCATTTTCTTCAATATATTCATTCTCAATTGCGTCTACGTAATCGCTGTCATCTGTTTCACTTATTTCTTCAATATTTTCTTCCGTTTCTTCATTAGGTGTAGTTTCGTTGTCTTTGTTCTCACTATCTAATCCTACTATTACTAGACCGTCCTCGCTTTTACACTCCTCTCTTGTTTCATTGTATAATAATTCTATCCCATTTCTACTTTCATCGAATTTCACATCACAGTCACTCTGTATTTTTTCTTTTTGTGGTATATATATTCTATATGTATTATTTGCAGCATATCCCACAAATATTCCTTTAGTGGTTTTTGGCTCGAATTTTTTTCTAGACCCATCCTTATTCAGCATATATGCGACACAACCAAACCTTTTTAAGTATTTTATGTTTGGTTTTCTTCCATACCACACTTCGTATGGTGTTTTTCCATGTACACTTGATTTGATCCTATTTCTCATATGTACTGTTGTGTAGACAGCCTCTCCCCAAAAATCCATTGGCATCATGGAATCTGAAAGCATAGCTCTTGTCATCTCTATTATCGTTCTATTCCCTCTTTCTGCAACTCCGTTGCATTGTGGCGTTCTCGCCGGAGTTAACTCGTGTCTAATGCCTTTCCATTCGAACCAGTCTCTCAGGTTTTTTCCGATGAATTCTCCACCATTATCAGATCGAATTCCCTTCAATTTCATCCCAGTCTCATTTTCTTTTAATATAATTAATTTCTTTAGTACATTTGACGCTTCACTTTTTTCTTGTAACAATGATGCAAAGATAGCTCTCGAATAATCATCGATTATTGTGAAGATATAATTTTTTCCTCCTCTTGTCGATGGCTTTATGGGCCCAATTAGGTCCATGTGCCACAGTTCCATTAACTCGTTGGCTCTCCTGTCTCCAATTCTTTGATGTACTTTCCTACATGCCTTTCCCTCAATACACGACTCACATTGTACGTTCATCTTGTCAGATTCTTTCATCCCTATAACCAGGTCCTCATTTTTCATCTCTTCTACTATTCTTCTGTTTGCATGCCCGAGTCTTCTGTGCCAAATGTCATCTTCTTTCAACGTTGTCGCTTGTTCGTCACTCATTATCTCAGATTTCACATAATAAGCGTTACCTTCACGCACAGCTGTCATTTGTATTTCCCCCTTATTCTTGTATATTTGTGCACCTTTTTTTTATCAAATTCCACTTTATATCCATAATCGGTAAACTTCGCCACCGATAATAGATTTGTGTTTAAATCGGGAACACACAACACATTTTTCAATCGGACTCTGTTGTGAATTTCTTTCTGTTTTATTAAAACTTCTCCTATTCCATTAGAAATCAGCTTCCTACCTTCTTTGTCCGCCAAGGTTATCTCTCATTTGTCTTGATTTACTATGTCAAATATTTTTGCATTGCTTGTCATATGGCTTGTTGTGCCAGAATCTAATAGCCACTCAGTGTCTCCATCTCTTTGGTTTTTAATCTGTTTATGATTTTGTTCTGGCACTTTGTTCACGCAGGTTTCCTCACTTGTCGTTGCCACCATCTCTTCGTTTGTTTGCATCATCGTTTCTCCTCTTCCACGACCATTCGCGTTGCCTCTTCCTCTTCCTTGTCCTCGATGATTCCCTCGATGCACTCTTCCTCGTGCTGATCCAAATCCTCTTGATTTCTTACATGCTGCTGCAATGTGGTCATATCCCTGGCAGTTAAAACACCTTTTTTTACCATAACAGTCGTCTGCCATATGCCCTTTCTTCCCACAGTTGTAGCAATATATTTCACTTTTTGTTCTTTCTCTTACCTCTCTTACACTTTCATTTTCTCTCGCAGTTTTGTCTTCTTTTCTCTTTTCCTTTCGCAGCTCTTCCTGTTTCAGCGTATACCTTATATCGTTGATGCTGACGTTCCTCTGGCACTCTAACACTCTTACATTTTGGTCGAACTCTGATTTCAAACCCTTTAAAACATACATTCTTAGTTCATATTCTTCCATAGGCTTACCTAGCTGTACACATTGATTTTTAAGGGCCTCTGCTCTATTTATATAAGTATCCACGCTTTCCTCTTTTTTCATACGTAGGTTCGACAACTCACTTAATGATCTGGCTCTCAGTTGCTCGGTTTCTGCTGCCATATTATTCTTTATTGAATACCATAATTTATCTGCGTTCCTTTCCTGACTATATCTTAACAGTTGTGCTTTAGTCATCGTGTTTAGAATAATTGTCCTGGCAGCATAGTTGTCATCATCCCATTCGTTCCAGGCTCTATATTTGGCATCATAATTTTCCTCTTCCTCCTCTGGTTTTGCAGGTGGTTTGACTCCTATAACTTTCTTCCACAGTTTTTTGGATCTCAGTATTCCTTCTATTTTTTCACGCCACAAGAAGTAATTCGTGTCGTCTAGTGGTTCTACCGCAGTTATATTCCAATGATCCGCCATGGTCGCAACACGTGTTCTTTTTATAGGTTATGACCAGTATTCTCACACAAAACACTCTTTATTATTAAAGAAAAACACCAACCACGCTCTGCTACCAATTGTGACGTAAAAAGGTGGTGATTGGGTTAACCTTAATAACTTCACACACATTTATGGAATATAAATTGGGTATAATTGCGAAATAAGAATAATGAAAAAAATACAATGCACTCGTGCTCTCTCCGATCCAGCGACGACCCAAAACCGACCGCGCTTCGCCAGTCATACCAACTTCAGAACTATTATATAATATAATATAGGAACTTTATTCGTTAATAAAAATAACCCCACAGTATGTTGTCCGTAGGAAAATGACCCGCAGCGGATGTGCTTGGATGTGTTTCGTATGAGATACCTGCTTCCGCCACGGTATCCTCAATTACCGCGAGGCACGCTGCGTTCTTCAATCGTTGTCTGCACGTAAAAATTCAATAATCAGTAACACATGGTACATACATAGAAATAAGAAAAACATACAGCAGAAAAGAAATGCAAGCATAGTAGAAGAAGATATACAGTAAAGTCTCGATGTAAGCGAAAGCCTCGGAACGAAGCAAGTTACCCGTGTGCGTGTGAGACAATGCTAACGCAATAAAAATGATTAAAACTTTTGTATTTTTGATTCCATTTTCATGAAACTTTTACCAACATGTTTGTTAGAATCTCCTGACCAAATACGACACAAATCGGACAACTTTTACTTATCGTGGATACAAATTATTTATATTTATATAATTGTCCAAACCATATTGTGTTTGGTGTCATTTTAATCGGAAAAATCGTCACAAATATGTTGGTAAAATATTTATAAAAAAAGAACTAAAAGTAAAATACTTTTTATCGTGAACCTCGTTTGCATCGGTGTTGTCTCTCACCGATTTTCGATTTCGGATCGGGTTACACGATTGGCACTCGTGCCATATTACACGCTTCACTGGTTCCAGAGGGGACCACTCTAACTAGGGGTGATAGAAAGTAACACTAATGATACATAGTCACAATTTTGAACCCTAATCGAGATTTTACTGTAGTTCCTATATTTTTAGAAGTTTGTCGACAGCCTCGAACGTAGGAGAAGAGGGCGAGTGGAAAAATGGACTGCCGATTGTCCCCATCTCTGTCCTTCTCTGCGGCCGATGCATATTACCACTAAATATGTATTATCCAAATTATATCGTGTTTGGTGTCATTTATCATTAGGGAAACATCACAAATGTTACGATGCTTTATTTATGAAAATATTATTATTATTGCATTACTGTGAATATCATTCTAATTTATCTTCGCGATACAAAGAGGAACATACCGTGATAAACCGAGGGACATGCACTTTTGGCCCGTTTTCTTTTCACACGCACACATCTGCACAACCGTCTCCGCTACTCCCAAGCGAAGGCAGCCACAAGCAGCATGCTGCGCTGCGATACGCGGCTGTGTGTGTATGCAGGCACGCATGCACTTGACCGCGTGTGAAAAGAATACTTTTCGCATTTCTAATCCTGGGTCATTCAACGCAAAATCGGACACTTTTCGGAGTACCATTTGAGATTGTTGTGAAACTTGCATATGTGTAGTCTTTAGTGATACATAAAAGTATTTCAAAGGATTTTTCAAAATTTTCAAGATCGTGGAAATTGACTTTTTTTTCATTCAATTATAACTGTTGAACTAAGAGAAAGGCAAGAATGAGCTTTTGGGTGCTTACACTGGGGAAGTAAGAGTACGTAATAAAAATTGTCACTTAAAAAAAAAAAAATTTTAGACCATTTATTCTGCAATTGTAAAAAAATTTTAAACAAATGCAATTTTATACCAGCAGGGCGCTTTTTCAGAATTTGAAAAAAATTGAGTGACGCTGCGTCGCCCAGTACATAATTTTTATTGCGTACTCTTACTTCCCCAGTGTAAGCACTCAAAAGCTCATTCTTACCTGTCTCTTTGTTCAACAGTTATAATTTAATGAAAAAAGTAAATTTCCACAATCTTGAAAATTTTGAAATTCGCATGGAATGACCCTCATTGAAAGTCGAGAGAGAGAGAGAGAGAGAGAGAGAGGGAGAGGGAGAGGGAGAGGGAGGGAGGGAGGGAGGGAGGGAGGGAGAGAGAGAGAGAGAGAGAGTTGTTAATAATATAATTGAAATTGTACAACATTGTATATAAAAAAATTAAAAATTTTTTATTTCGACCGTAATAATTAATAAAAGTGATTTCGGCGCACTGGTTCGGTCAATTAAACAAAATAAAAATAAGCTATTTAGTAATTTTAATTATATAAGCTTTCAACGTTTCAATCTAGGTTTAGATCATCTTCAGGAAAAGTTTTAGAAAAAGAAATATAAATTATTGCTTATGCTATTAATTGAGTCACAGTGCTCTGGCACTATGTGTGACCTGCGAGTCGGTTGGAATAAGACTAATGTATACAGCGAGCAAAACATCTGACTGTGGAAGGTGAACACAAGGTAAATACCGTTAACATTTCAAAACATATTAAAACTCCCTGAAATTTCAAAATTGAAAGAAATACCGTTTGCAGTAACCATGTATTGTTGCTCATATGGTGTGTTGTACACTCAAAAGGTGTTAACGAGCAATTAAAAAGTTACATATCAATAAAGCAGATATGTAGAAAAAATAATAGTTCGATCATATAAATTTCTATGGAGCAAAACTATCATAAGACACTACTTTTGAAGTAATGTTGCGTAATATTCTTGTATTTTAGGTGTTTCATACCTAAGATTTACGCTAGGCTGTTTAATCATGTGAATTGTCTCCAAAAGAATTCTCTGATTTAAATTGATTTCATTATCTACAATCTTAACATTGTCAAAATCAAACTTATGATCAAACTCTAACGAATGCTTGGTTAAAGCAGTGTGTTGAAAGGGAGATAAAAAAATATTTCTTTTATGTTCATATATTCGTCTTTCCAGAAGTCTAGATGTTTGTCCGATGTAAACTTGATTACAACCCAAGCAAGGAATTGAATATACGATGTTAGAGTGTTTTAAAAGAGGTATTTTGTCTTTAATCAAAGGAAACAATTGTTTAGTGTAGAACGGTAATTTAAAAATAGTGTGAATTCCGGCTTTTCTAAAGATTCTTCTTATGTCATTAGAAATATTATTACAAAACGGTAATACAACGGTATTTTTCCAGCTAATCGGTCCTACTACATTTTTCTTTAATTCTTTCCGTCTTTCTGTCAATAATGGATGGTAAATTTCAGATGTTCGTTCTTTAATAATAGACGAAAGCATTTCTATCGGATATCCATTGTGTTTCAAGGTATTTTTTAAAAGAAGTAAATTAGCTGGTCGGAATTCAGGATTCGAAAGTAAAATATCACGATCAATTAGTCCTTTGATTAATCCTACCTTGTGTTGCATGGGATGTGCAGAAAATAAGTTAATGTATCTGCCTGACCAACTTGGTTTGTGATACCAATTTGTGATAAATTTGTTATCCGATCTAATTACTATTGTGTCAAGAAAGCTAATACATGAATCCTTTTCAATTTCATGTGTGAATTGAAGTCTAGTATGAAAACTATTAAAAATATCAATTAAAGTTTGCAGATCCTCTAATTTAAGACAAGTAATAATATCGTCCACATATATTTTGTAAAAAGAAGTTCAAAATGTACCTTCGAGAGCGAAACCGTTTCCAACCTTTCCATTACTATATTTGCAATTAGAGGGGAAATTGGAGACCCCATAGCCGTTCCAAACACTTGTTTGTAATACACTCCATTAAATAAGAAAATGTTGGATTCCAATACAAACTTAACAGCTCGGAGAAAATCGTCTCGATCAATTTTGGTGTGTTCCTTGATTTCATTCCAACGATGATGTAGTACCTGAATGGCTAAATCGACAGGAATGTTAGTGAAAAGTGATACGACGTCCAAAGATATCAAACGTAATGATTCATCATTAATATGGACATTCCTGATTTCTTTGCAAAATTGCCAGCTGTCAACAGTGTGGGACGAAGATTTCCCTACTATCTTGGAAAAAATATTGGCTAAAAAACCTGATAGTTTGTAAGTAGAATTACAAACTTAAAGGCCACAGGTAAGAAATTATCGCAGCGAGTTCCGGTGCAGCTCAAAAGAATCGGCAGACTTTCTGCTTTAAAATGAGCTTAAGACAATGATGTTCCGGTTATCCCTCATGGAGATACAGCGAGTTGAAGAGAAAATGGAATTTGTGCAATTTTTAAGCATATTTTGGAAAGGACATCAGAGACCGAAATTTTAACCGAATCGAAAAAGTCGAAAATGCGTCTTAAAGAGAAAAGACTGATCTTTCTACTGTTTTTTTCATAAATGTTCTACGATGATTCGTTCGCTTGCTAGAAGCAACTAAAGTAAGAAAAACGGTTTTTATTTCAAAGTTAAATAACTCGGCCAAAAAAAATCGTAGAAGAAATTTATTACCCTCTTTTTACACGGGAAAGTAGCCGCTTTCGACTGCTGTAAATAGAATTTGTGTAAAAAAATCCATACTCCCCGTGGAACATCGCAAAGTTGAAGAAAATTTTTTAAAATTGACCAAGTGCTAGTAGTTAGGCTATGAGAGTTCTGGCTCAAGTGTAGGGGAGGGGGTGAGGCGGGGCGGGGGGAGGTACCGCGCTCTTCCGCGAGATCGGCGAGGGGGTGAGGCGGGGAGGGGGGTACCGAGTTCGTCGGTGAGGGGGATGACGTCACAGGGGAGGGGGATTCCAAGATGGCGTCCACCGAGTTCGTAGGTGAGGGGGTGACGTCACAGGGGAGGGGAATTTTCAAAATTTTCAAAATGGCGTCGCGCGCGCAGGTCGAGTTCGTGGGCGAGGGGGTTGACGTCACAGGGGAGGGGGAGGATTTTCAAATTTTCAAAATGGCGTCGCGCGCATTTCGTGTTGGCGCCACCTACTGGACGTTTAAGGTACTTTGGGCCCGCGTCGGTATTTGGGCCCGTCTTGGTAATTTTTCCAGGTTTTTCATACATTTCGTGTTGGCGCCACCTACTGGACGTTTAAGGTACTTTGGGTCCGCGTCGGTATTTGGGCCCGTCTTGGTAAATTTTCCAGGTTTTTCATACATTTCGTGTCGGCGTCACCTGTTGAATGTTTGAGGTATATTTGGGCACGCGTCGCCGCCGCGCAATCTCCGTACGCGTGCGGGGATCGGTGCGCAGGCGCGACCGCGACCGATTTGTGGAAATTCAAATCGCGTCTTCGATGATGATTTCTGAGAAAGAGGGTGGACCAAGAGAAAAGATTTTTTCTGAGAAAAGATAAGGAAATATTTGAATCGTGGGACCGGTACAGCACCCGTGCAATGATGTAAACATAGAGCGATAATTATTATAAATCAATCATCGCGATAGCCCATGGAATAAACATTGCACCGCGCTATGCCGTGTGTTTATATTTGAATCGTGGGACCGGTACAGCGCACGTGCAATGATGTAAACATAGAGCGATCATTATTATAAATCAATCATCGCGATAGCCCATGGAATAAACACGACATTGCACCGCGCCATGCAGCGTGTTTATGTCTGAGCAGGATTGAACGCGTTTTTTATGCCTACGTGCACGCGCTTCATGCCATATGTTTATATTTGAATCGTGGGACCGGTACAGCGCACGTGCAATGATGTAAACATAGAGCGATAATTATTGAAAATCAATCGTCGCGATAGCCCATGGAATAAACATGACATTGCATTCGATGATGATTTCTGAGAAAGAGGGTGGTACATGATTTCTAAGAAGTCATAGAGTGAACCGCGCCATGCAGTGTGTTTATATCTGAGCAGGATTGAACGCGTTTTTGATGCCTACGTGCACACTCTTCGTGCCGTATGTTTATATTTGAATCGTGGGACCGTTACAGCGCACGTGTCATGAAGAACTGAATTATGCGTTGCGCTCGCATAAGCAACCATCGTAAACATACAGCGATAATAATTCGGGTTAGAGTTCCGAGTATTTTCACGATCGAGGAGGCTGTAAGTCAATCGTCGCGATAGCCCATGCAGTAATTACGACATTGTACCGCGCCATACTGTATGTTTATAGTAGGTAAGTGGGAGCGGAACAGCGACCGTGTAAGGATGAAAAGAGGTCGATATAGGCCCATGGGTATCTGATTTATACTATACCAATGTTAGTACCTCCACGATGCTCGCGTCATCGTCTTCCGATGACGATACCGATGGTGGGACGAGCCCTTTATCGACGTCGCTGCAGTTGGATGAAAAATCACTGAAGATCGAGAGACATAAGATCCGCGACGCATTAAGGGGAGGTTCCGGTCTAGAGCCGCTAAAAATAGGTGATTTTTAGGAATTAATTAAAGGAAAACCACTATATATAATTTAATGAAACTTGTTGCACTGTATTAAGGATGTCTTAAATTATAGAAATATATTTTTTGTTTTATAATTAATCATTGCAGACGGCCCTGGCGAGTCGTTAATGTCAAGTCGTCAAAAAATTGATCCAAATCGGTGGGAGCTGTATCTGCAAAAGTTATTATTCGATTGGACTGAAACCTTTTTTATCTTGAAGATTATTCTTCTGGCTAGGGGGGAAACTAGAAAAAAATTACAAAAATGACATATTTTGTAGAAAATAACGACACTTCACGTTTGGAGTCACTTTTCCCTGTATTTTTTGTCCTTTCAACGCCTTTAAAAATTATAAATTTTCAATTTTTTGTAATTTTTTTAGTTCCCCCCCTAGCCATAAGAATAATCTTCAAAATAAAAAAGGTTTCAGTCGAATCGGATAATAACTTTTGGAGATACAACGCCCACCGTTTTGGGAACACTGCTTCGAGAAAAACGCGTTTAAAGTTTTACGTGAGCGCCGAGCGGCCGGTTGTCGCCCATGCATTTGCCGCTACTCAAATGCCTATAACTTCGGGAATTTTACGAATTTCAACAAATCCTTTTAAACACGTATTCCTAAAAGATTGAACATTCGAAAAATGAAATAAAAAAAAAATCTATTTTAAGGGGAGGTTCCGGTCTAAATGTCGATTTTTTTTTTATTTCATTTTTCGAATGGTCAACCTTTTAGAAAAACGTGTTTAAAAGGATTTGTTGAAATTCGTAAAATTCTCGAAGTTATAGGCATTTGAGTGGCGGCAAATGCATGGGCGACGACCGGTCGCTCGGCGCTCACGTAAAACTTTAAACGCGTTTTTCTCGAAACAGTGTTCTCAAAACGGTGGGAGCTGTATCTCCAAAAGTTATTATCCGATTCAACTGAAATCTTTTTTATTTTGAAGAACATACTTCTGGCTAGGGGGGGACTAGAAAAAATTACAAAAAATTGAAAATTTATAATTTTCAAAGGCGTTGAAAGGACGAAAAATACAGGGGAAAGTGATTCCAAACGTGAAGTGTTGTAATTTTCTAAAAAATATGTAATTTTTGTAATTTTTTCTAGTTCCCCCCCTAGCCAGAAGAATAAGCTTCAAAATAAAAAGGGTTTCAGTCGAATCGGATAATAACTTTTGGAGATACAGCTCCCACCGTTTTGAGAAAAACGTGTTTAAAGTTTTACGTGAAGAAAATGATACAACTTTTTTATTTACCGTTAATCTGCTATTCCCGGACCATATATTAATCCTTCCGTCTCTTCAAAAAGCTGCTGTTGATATTCTGTAGTATTTTTTCTTGCAATTTTGGCCTTTTTATATGTAAGTGAATCTTGATGTTCAGCGGCGGCTATGCGCTGACGGTCGGCGCCCTCCGCAAACATTTTCGCACGTGGTCCTACATGTAGTCCTAGCACATTCATTAATTTCAATAATGGTGCATAACCATTATTGAACGTACATACAGCCAAATATGTTGCTATTTCCACTGCTTGAGCTCCACAATGGAGATGCTTCGGAGCCAAAGTCCACACAGATGCGTTGAAGCTTTCGTTATTATTTTGAGTATTACCTCCAGTGCAGCGTTGTAATAAATTAATCGATGATAAATCCTCGTAAATAGGTCGTATAACTTCCAGAACCGTGTCATTGAGGGGCGGGGGATGTTGAAATGTGTCCAGTTCACCCATTGCTGCAACACGTTGCCACTTACACCAACTCTTCTGACCTTTTGGACAATATACATGATGTGGATGGGCATCCGTTGAAGACATATGATAATAGGTTGCCCACACTGCTTGCTTCATGTCTTCAGCAGAATTAGGATTTCTCCTAATAGCCATGCCATAATACTGGGTCAATTTTGTTATCATTGCATTCGTCAATTTGCCTACACCTTTTCCTCCGATACCTGCATGGGCTTTCTTGACTGCTCGTAGTCGAGTCCCCATCCTTTTTTGTACATGCCCCACACATTCCTTCTTGGTAACGATGACATCTTGGTACGGGTTTTTATCCACAATGGCTTTGAAAGTCTTTGTGTCTCCATCGCCAATATAATTGGTATATTTGACACCGTGCATTTCCTCAGAACGAAGAAACATTTCTAACACAGCGTCAACTTCCATTTTACCTGCACTACCTATGTGATTAGCTGTGCACTCTTCAGCGTGGGACTCCTTCCATTCATCATATTCGGGTGTATCTTCCATTTTTTTCCAGTTAGCACAAGATTGGCAAAATGCAGACTTCACAACAACGTCCACAACTTTATTGCTGTATTTTCCCACTAGTGATGCCACTCCATATAATGAAGAAAACCCTCGCTTTTTCCACGATCCATCTCCCGACACACTCAAGTGCAATGGCTCGTTTCCTTCTTCCGTGTTTCTTCTAATTTCTTCTTTACATGCTTCGTCTCGTATTAGTTCGAACACACTTTTTGCACCGCAATGTAAAGTTTCAAGCACAGCATAATACGCGGTTTTCGAAAGACCGTGACAAATATCCATCATGGAACAAAATAAATTCAATCTTTGTAAGCCTACTCCTAATAATCGCATCACAAATACAATACGACGATTTATTTCATACGCTTTATTTACTAGAGGACTGGACTCAATGTTCTTTACACCACAATTGCACTCAATGTTTAACCTAAACCCTAATCCACCGTCATGACTGCGTAAAAATTTTACATCATTTTTGCAAGTTTTACATTGCAAATGCTGAGAAATGAATGTAAAAACTGATATAAAATTTATAATGACGTAGCCATGGGAAGGATCAACAAGTATTTCATCATACATTGAATCCTTCAACTTCTCAGTCGACGTACTTGCGGGCGATGTATGCTGTTCCATAGTATACCGATTACCGTGAAATTTCCTTTTTCGTGGTTTCGCTGCACGTTCAAAGAGACTACGATTACCCTTTTTCAAGCACTTAGACATTGTAGCACAAGACTGCTCCTTTCGTTTGTAGCACAAGACTGCTCCTTTCGCCAAGACAACGTAAGGAAAACTGACTGGACTGAGTGATTTTGAAAACACACAGTTAAATGAGACATTTTACCTGACCCCTAATAATCGAATTCCCATTGTTACCTTCAATAACCATAAAAATTGACCTATTATAAACCGTCAAAGAACGACGACAACCAGAGCGCCGAGTGGCCGGGTTTTACCCATGCATTTGCCGCTACTCAAATGCCTATAACTTGAAGAATTTTACGAATTTTAACAAATCTTTTTAAACACGTATTCCTAAAAGGTTGAACTCGAAACATGAAATAAAAAAAAAATCTATTTTTGGAGCGATTTTTTTTTATTTCATTTTTGGAATGTTCAATATTTTAGGAATGCGTGTTTAAAAGGATTTGTTGAAATTCGTAAAATTCCCGAAGTTAAAGGCATTTGAGTAGCGGCAAATGCATGGGCGACGACCGGCCGCTCGGCGCTCACGTAAAACTTTAAACGCGTATTTCTCGAAACAGTGTTCTCAAAACGGTGGGAGCTGTATCTGCAAAAGTTATTATTCGATTGGACTGAAACCTTTTTTATTTTGAAGATTATTCTTCTGGCTAGGGGGGGGGACTAGAAAAAAATTACAAAAATGACATAGTTTGTAGAAAATAACGACACTTCATGTTTGGAGTTACTTTTCCCTGTATTTTTTGTCCTTTCAACGCCTTGAAAAATTATAAATTTTCAATTTTTTGTAATTTTTTCTAGTCCCCCTCCTAGACAGAAGTATATTCTTCAAAATAAAAAAGTTTCAGTCGAATCGGATAATAACTTTTGGAGATACAGGTCCCACCGATTTTGAGGACACTGTTTCGGGAAAAACGCGTCTACAGTTTTACGTGAGCGCCGAGCGGCCGGTTGTGACCCATGTATTTGCCGCTACTCAAATGCCTATAACTTCGGGAATTTTACGAATTTCAACAAATCCTTTTAAACACGTTTTCCTAAAAGGTTGACCATTCGAAAAATGAAATAAAAAAAAAATCGACATTTAGACCGGAACCTCCCCTTAAGCCCACCGTCATTATCCGAGACGTCGTGGATTAGCATCTTTCGATACGGATTTATGCAATTGTCGCATCGACAAGGACGTGTACCTTAAGCGTACGAAGTACTTTACCGCGGTCGTGTGTACACCGTTAACGCTTCTGCAGGACATTGAGAACGGTACGATCGAAGTATACAAAGTGTTGTGTCCTCGAACATTGATTATTACCGTGGACTCGTTTTTGTGTCGTGAATTAGCAAGATTTTTGGATGAGCACCCGACACCGATTGTGCGACGACAATCAAAGCGCATCATTTTGCCGTTGGGTTTCCGATTTCCGAACACGGACCACGTCACCTGGAAGAGCCGTATCACCCATTCGACACTACTCGTACGTGTCTGGTAGACAAAAAAAAAACACTTTGTAAATAAGTGAACATGGAGGGGTTCATGGACATGTATAGGGTTTTGTCCCGGATGTCTAAACTTTTACGCAGTATTGCGGAATTCCGAGACTGGGTTGATCATTGCGACACTTGCCTGCAGCTCATCGTCGAGTACCAGAGCAGCGGAGGAATGTCCGTGGCCGCGAAACAACGCCTAGTGTCGCTGATCACGCGAATAAAGACATTGCGCGCGATCGTGCGGGAAAAGTTTTCGCGAGTCGGTTGCGGGGTTTCGGGCCGATCGGCGGCACCCAAAGTCGTATGGGAAGACGTGGAATCTGCGTTTAAAGGTCGCATTTCAACCGGTGCGGTCATCAACGTGGGACACGTCGATCCGCGTCGATTTTTAGAGGGTGCTCGACGAACTGTGATCTCGCGCGTCACGGACGCTATCACTGCACATAAGAGCGTGGCTGTGAATACGAACTTTAACGCGGAGTTTATGTTGGGTGAGAATACAGAAATGAAAAGTTTCGGTACGCGAAATCGCGTACTATTAATGACATCGAACGTTCGCGAGTGGTACTCGAAATACGTGGTCGCTCCGACGCTAGTGATGCTCGAGGAGTTTCAAGATCGCGACAGTGGATGGACCTTAATGGCCGTGCTAAATATTCTAGTGAATATTAATAAGCACAATCCACTTCGAGGCGGTTGCAACGTACCGCTTCCGCGCGCCGTCGTCCTGAAAAAAGCGGTGGTCAACATAAAGAATAGAGATAATGCATGTTTCTTGTGGGCTGTCGTTGCCAGTTTGTACCCTGTTGCTGCGAATAGTGATAGGATCGCATCGTACCATCACTACTCGGAGGTGCTTCGCACGGGCGATATGACTTTACCAGTAACGTTGGACCAGCTGGCCAAGTTCGAGAGGATGAACGACGTGTCGGTGAACGTTTATGCGTGGTCCGACGGAAGCTGCGCGCCTCTGCGTTTGACCGAGGACAAGCGAGAGAAACACGCGAATCTCCTACTGGTGCAGTACCCCAACGAGCCCCAACTTTATCATTTCGCGTGCATTCGCAGCATGTCGAGACTGATTTCGAAGCAGCTCGGCAAACACAATGGACAAGTATTCGTTTGCGAAAGGTGTGTAAAATATGGTATATTTCGATCGATGTATTATTGATTATTATGTTCTATTATTGATGTTGTTATCGTTGCAGATGTCTCAGCTTCTTTCATTCGAACGTGCAATTGACGAAGCACAACGTGGACTGCCAACGTCTGAACGAGTGCGCCGTCGAATTGCCGTCCCTGAAGGATAAATGGTTGCAGTTCAAGAACTTTAAAAATAAGGAACGAGCGCCATTCATCATTTACGCGGACTTCGAATGCATGCTGGAGGATGTCGAGCCTGCGGAGCGGAGTCGGACGTACACGTACCAGCAGCATAGAGCGTACAGCGTGGGATATTACATCCATTGTTCCACCGACGCGTCTCTGTGTCGTTATCGCGCGTATCGTCACGAATCCGAGTGCGTGAAGTGGTTTGTACAAGAACTGCGTGACTTTGCGAACATTGCGTATTCGTGGTTGCGGAACGCGAAACCGATGAACTCGTTGACGAGCCGACAGTGGCTTAGTTTTAACGACGCGATCGTGTGTCACGTGTGTGGACAACCTTTCGTCGAGGGGGACAAAAAAGTGCGCGACCATTGTCACTCGACGAGCGAGTACCGAGGCGCAGCCCACGTGTCGTGTAACTTACAGTTTCAACGATCGTACACGATACCGGTAGTGTTTCATAATTTATCAGGCTACGACGCGCATTTCGTGATCAAGGAGTTGGCGTTCGCGTTCAAAGGACAGATCGACCTGCTGCCGGTAACGAAAGAGCGGTATATATCGTTCACGAAACACGTCAAGGGAATCGACGCCGAGAACAACGATTGGAAGAGGGGATTGAAGTTTCGATTCATAGATTCGTTGAAGTTCTTGGCCGCTAGTCTGGAGAAACTCGCTTCGGACCTTGGCAAAGAACGACTCGCGATTCTACGACGCGAGTTTCAATCCCTGTCGGATGATCAGTTCAATCTCCTTACCAGGAAGGGCGTCTTCCCGTACGACTACGTGACGTCATACATCAAACTGAATGATACGTGTTTACCGTCCCGCGAAGCGTTCTATAATCGGTTGAACGATAGCGCCGCGTCGGAGCCTGATTACGCGCACGCCGCGAACGTGTGGAATATTTTTCGCGTACAGACATTGGGCGAGTACAGTGATTTGTACTTGAAAACAGATGTACTGTTACTCGCCGACGTATTCGAGAGTTTCCGCACCGACTGTATCGCGAGTTACGATCTAGATCCCGCGCATTATTTTACGCTACCGAGTTTCACATGGGACGCGATGCTCAAGTACACCGGCGTGCGATTAGAACTTTTGACGGACGTGGACATGCTACTGTTCGTAGAGCGTGGCATACGCGGCTGTCTGAGTCAGTGCTCGCACAGGTACGCGCGTGCCAACAACAAACACCTGCCTGCAGGGATGTACGACGAATCGAAGGCATCGACGTATCTGATGTACTTCGACGTCAACAACTTGTACGGATGGGCGATGTCGCAGGCTATGCCGAAAGGTGGGTTTCGATGGCTGGACGATGCGACGGCTGCCGCGCTCGACGTATCATCCCTATCCGACGGCGAGGACTCCGAGGAATCCGAGGGATACCTGTTGGAGGTCGACATCGAATATCCCAAGGAGATCCACGACGCCCACGCCGACCTTCCATTCTGTCCGGTGCGCGAGCACGCTCCAGAAGGAAAACAGACCAAGCTGCTTGCCACGCTCGACGATAAGGAGCGATACGTTATACATTATCGCTACCTGAAACAGTGCGTGCGACACGGTTTACGCGTAACGCGAATTCATCGGGTGTTGCGATTCGATCAGTCGCACTGGTTGCGCGACTACATCCGATTGAACACCAATTTGAGGACGCGAGCGACTAGCGAATTCCAAAAGACGCTATTTAAATTAATGAACAATGCGGTGTACGGGAAAACAATGGAGAATGTGCGGAATCGCGTAGATGTGCGGCTGGTGACGCGGTGGGACGGTCGTTACGGCGCGGAAGCGCTGATCGCAAAACCGAACTTTCACAGCCGCACGATCTTCTCCGAGCAGTTGGTGGCCATCGAAATGCGCAAACTGAAAGTGAAGTTCGACAAACCGATATACGTGGGAATGAGTGTACTGGACGTATCGAAAGAATGCCTGTACGAGTTTCATTATGCGTATATGCGTGCGGAGTTCGGTGATAAGTGTAAGGTCCTGTACACCGACACCGACAGTTTAATGTATAGCGTGGAATGCGAGGATGCGTATGAAACGATGAAGCGTGACGTCGCCCGATTCGACACGAGTGATTACGCGGTGGACAATCCGTACGGTATGCCCCGCGAAAACAAAAAGGTGCCGGGACTCATGAAAGATGAGAACAACGGCGCCTTGATGACCGAGTTCGTCGGATTGAGGTCTAAGATGTACGCAACTAGAACGTTTAACGCGGCAGTGGGGTCTACGAGTGAGACTAAAAAAGTGAAGGGTGTGCGGAGACACGTGGTCGCGAATCATGTACAATTCGACGATTACATTCGTTGTCTCCGCGATCTCACCGAGAAATCGATTCGGCAGAACAATATACGCTCCAAAGAGCACCATGTGTATACCGTGAGTCAAGAGAAGAACGCTCTCAGTCCGTTCGACGACAAGCGGTGTATTTTAGCCGATTGAGTCGACACCCTTCCGTGGGGTCATTATCGAATCCCCGAGCTCAAGACACGAACGTCTCCAGCTTGACCCCGACGAGTCCCTCGAGAATTCCATTGTTTAGTATGTTTGCATGCATATATGTATATACGTTTCTTTCTTTGGTTATTTATTTATGAATATATGTATAGCGTAGAATAGTCAAAAATTGTATATAGCGTGGAATAGCTAAAATTGTATTTTATACGCGTTGGTATATATGTATACAGGGTGTCCCAAAAATGCTGCGGGTCCTTAAAGGGGGTGATTCGGGGGTGATAGCAAACAACTTTTTCCTTTGCGAAAATGTTCTCCGAGGTTTCGTTAACGAGATATTAACAAAAAGCACCGACCAATCAGAGCCCGAGATTGGCGGCCGAGTTCCCGCGCTAGCGTGGACGCGCGCCGCGCTGCGACTGCGAACAAGCAACTCGGCATGCATCGAAGGAAATTGCACAGAATGGCAAATGAAAAAGACGTAACAAATAAAATCGAACATGTTGTCATGGTTTGTTCGTCATTTAAAGTGAATAATGAATAAAGGATAAATGGATGAAAATCGCGTGCAATGTAAAAAGACGAATACGCAGTTTGTTTTTAGAAGATTCGAAAATAATAATTATTTGAAGTGGGAGGATAAGGAATACGTAAATTTTCTTGTGTTAATAACGTAGCCACGAAAAGGTAATGTAACAGGAAATTAACGAAAAATAATAGTAGTTCGTTATTGTGATAAAAATCCGTAATTCAATAACGGCCAGCACTGTTGGTGATAACGAATAAGTCTGTTTAAAAAGCCCGAATAAATATTTTCGTACGGGAATTTTGAGAATTATCGCCGGAAATAAGCCATCGTTTGCGTTAAATTTAAAAATGAATGATCACCAATGAAGTAACTAAAACTCACCCTTGTTGGAAATTCACCTGCAGCTTGAAAATCTGTGTCACAGGGTCACTGAACCGATCCTGGTCATCGATGGACGAGCTCAGTGCACAGCTGGTCCCAGGTATACGACACTACCGAAAGTTAAGGTTCGCAATGTCAGGTGCGTCCAGGTCAACGTACCGAATATTCACTTCACTGCACGGCTACTAACACTGATCACTTAATTTATTTTTCATGGAACGTGTTGTTCCTACGTTATAAAAATTGGTGGAAATGAATTTTTACTTGGCGTTCGGAGCCGTGGGTATTTCCGCGCAAATTCTCACGCTGCAGCACTTGCGTCCTCGTTGTTCGGGGGGTGCAACCAGAACATCGCGTAATACTCTTGAGCAGAGAACATTTCTGCGACGTGATTGCTTGCTGACTGACAAGATTTTTACGAAGCGACTTCTTCTACCCTCAAATAGTTTCTCTCGTTCCATTATGAGTTGACCCCCCACCAGACCAAGAGGCTTCAGGTAGAAAGAAGCCAGCACATTTTCGAAACACACGTGCTTCGCAGAAGTGCAACGAACGGACTATCGTGCACTTTTACAAAACTCCGCGTTCCGTCCTTTTACTGCTAATGTACCCATTGCTTCGAGGTAGGCAGCAGACACCACGTGCATCCCTCCCAAACGGCCACTGTCCTAAAGAGGTCCTCTTCACAGCAGTATCTCCTCCCCAAGGCTTCACTCGCATGGAATTCGTCGACGCAGAGCATTTCGCTAGGGTCGCGGTTTATGACCGTACTGTCCCACTAGTCGACGGTAGACAACGGTTTCCTACAGTTTTGGGTAATTTATGGCTTAGTTGGTTCCGCCTCGTAGCAGACGTGAACTCAGAGTATCGGAAAATGGAAACTGGAAACAGGATTTTTTTCTTTATAGCAACTCGAAGACTTTCTGTTTCTCTTCTCTTCCGTCCCTTTCGAACCGAAACACGTGGTGTCTGCTGCCTACCTCGAAGCAATGAGTACATTGGCAGTAAAAGGACGGAACGCGGACTTTTGTAAAAGTGCACGATAGTCCCTTCGTTGCACTTCTGCGAAGCACGTGTGTTTCGAAAATATGCTGGCTTCTTTTTACCTGAAGCCTCTTGGTCTGGTGGAGGTCAACTCATAATGGCACGAGAGAAACTATTTGAGGGTAGAAGAAGTCGCTTGGAAAAAATCTTGTCAGTCAGCAAGCAATCACGTCGCAGAAATGTTCTCTGCTTAAGAGTATTACGCGATGTTCTGGTTGCACCCCCCGAACAACGAGGACGCAAGTGCTGCAGCGTGAGAATTTGTGCGGAAATACCCACGGCTCCGAACGCCAAGTAAAAATTCATTTCCACCAATTTTTATAACGTAGGAACAACACGTTCCATGAAAAATAAATTAAGTGATCAGTGTTAGTAGCCGTGCAGTGAAGTAAATATTCGGTACATTAACACGGACGCACTTGACGTTGCGACCTTTAACTTTGGATGGCGTCGTGTACCTGAGATCAGCTGTGCATTCGGCGCGTCTGTCGATGACCAGGATCGGTTCAGTGACCTAGTGACACAGATTTTCAAGCTGCAGGTGAATTTCCGAAAGGGTGAGTTTTAGGTACATTATTGGCGACTATTATTTTTTAAATTTAACGCAGGTTATGGCTAATTTCCGGTGATAATTCTCCAAATTTCCGTACGTAAATTTTTTTCGCAGTTTTTAAACGGAGTTATTCATTATCAACAACAGTGTTGGACGTTATTGAACTATGGATTTTTATCACAATATCGAACTACGATCACTTTTCGCTCGTTCCCTGTTGCATTACCTTTTCGTTTGTACGTTATTAAAAAAGGAAATTTACGTGTTCCTTATCCTCTCACTCCAAGTAATTATTATTTTCGATTCTTCTAAAAAAAAACTTTGTATTTGTCTTTTTACGTTACGCATGATTTTCATCCATTTATCCTTTATTCATTTTTCACTTTAAATGACAAACAAACCATGACAAAATGTTCGATTTTATTTGTTACGTCTTTTTCATTTGCCATTCTCTGCAATTTCCTTCGATGCATGCCGAGTTGCTTGTTCGTAGTCGCAGCGCGGCGCGCGGCCACGCTACCGCGGGAACTCGGCCTCCAATCTCGGGCTCTGATTGGTCGGTGCTTTTTGTTAATATCTCGTTAACGAAACCTCGGAGAACATTGTCGCAAAGGAAAAAGTTGTTTCCAATCACCCCCTGAATCACCCCCTTCAAGGAACCGCAGCATTTTTGGGACACCCTGTATATGTATATTTTTTTCATACTTTACTAAGATTAATTGTACGCATATACGAGAAGGCGAAGGAGAATGTGAAAAATTGAATAAACGGACACTGTATATATATATTTATATGTATGTATGTATTTATTTTTCATTCATTTATTTTAGTAACATCGAGTGCGTTTGTGATCGGGAATCATAGAATATCCTTGTTGCTTATCCACGAGTTCCGCGACGAATCGAATCCGAGCCACTTAACGTACACCTGGTTTCCTTTGCGACGAATAATCTTCTCGACCAGATAGACGTCTGGATTCGCGACCGAATGTAGTTCGTACTCGTAGAATCCACCCGAGATCGGTTCTCCCGCGGAATCGCGCAGAATGTACGTCACCGGGCACGTTCGTTGTACGGTTATGATTTCAAACACCTCGGTCGACCAGTTCGGAGTGTACCCCTTCTCGAAGAGGGTTTTGAACTTGCTCACGCGTACCTTGTCACCGACTTTGAATTTCGCGCGTCGTCCAACGCCTTCCGATGCGGAGAGTGAGAGGGGTTCATTCGCGGCGAACGACAAACGCGTCGCGGGGGTCACGTCAACGGGTCGGGCGTTGATCGTTCGGTGCTTGCGATGATTGTAGGTGCGTACGAGCGCAGGTAACAGGTCAACCCAACGGTAGGACGCGTTCAAGGAGAATTTTTTCCACATGAGGTTTTTCAGCGTGCGATTGAAACGTTCGACGATCGACGCTTTCATCACGCTGTACGTGGAGTAGTGGTTGATCCCGCGAGTCTTCGCACATCGTTGAAACTCCGCGTTGTAAAACTCCTTACCCATGTCGGTTTGTAAATTTCGCGGACATCTATCGCTCTGCTGCAACACGATCGTGAACGCCGCGGTCACGTCGCGTCCACTTTTTGTTTTCACGGGTATGGCCCACGCGTACTTGCTGAACGCATCGATGATCGTTAGTATGTAGTGATATCCTCGATTTTGCTTCGCGTACGGACGCATCTCCACCAAATCGGCCTGCCACAAATCATCGTAGCCGCGAATCACGACGCTACGCCGTAGAAAATTTCGTCTCGCGGGAGCGTGTAATTCGTTCACTAATTGTACTCGCTCCTTACTCATGCTTCGCGGGTGGGTGGGGGATGATCGCGACGTTCCAAGGATGTTAGAAGTAGTATGAGTTCCTCGAGTGCTCGCAAAACGCAATCGATATACGTTTTTCGCGATCGTTCGTTATTATTAGACGTTTCGGAGCCGTAGCCGCTATTGAGGCAGTCATTGATCATCGTCGTCGTCGTAAACCCTCATTCGCTTTTCGCGGTTCCTTTCGTTTGTACAGATCCGTAGTCGTTATCGACGTCGTCAACTCTTCGAGTCTGTCTTTCAAGTGATCCAAGCGTCGTTCCATCGCGTTATTTAAATCATCCTCTAGTCGAGACAATTGCGCGTTAACGATATCCGTCATCGTTCGTTGTATTCGCGTCTCGAGTTGAGATCGTTGATACTCGGCGTCCAGTCGCGCGCTCGCGATAGCCGTTTCGATGTTTTGGGTAAAGCGTTCGTCCACCGAGGACAATAATCTCGTCATTGCCATTCTCGCTTCGTCGTTGTTGTTGTTGTTGTTGCGTAACGCGATGCCAAACTTGTTCACCGACATAACGATGCGTGTGCGCGAACACTACTGACGCGACCATCACCGAATCGTTCAACTTAAGATATGTTTGGCCTCGCGAAGTTCCTCCACGATGGATGCGATTTCGTTATCGTGACCCGTGTGACCTGCCGCGCGAGATGCTACGAGCAATCTCAGTCTATCGATCAATTCGTTCGGATCGTCCCAGTACACGTAATCGATCGCGTTATCGGTAACCGTCATCGATTCGTCGATTGGTAATCCTTGTCCTCGTCGCGTGACCGCGTCGCCCGCACCCCCATTCATACCCATGCCCCTAACGCGTCTGATACCCGACGTCCGCACCCCACCGATTATCGCGGATATGATTTTCTTATACTTATACCCCTTGTTACCCAGCGTGCGCTTGCTCGGCGAATGGTTTCGCTTATGCGCGTTCGTTGATAGTAAGATGCGTCGGTACGAGTGGATATCCGCGTCCGTGTACGTGCTAACGCTGGGTATTCGCATGAACAGCAGTTCGTACAAACCCCGAGTTCCCGCGTATCGCGTTCCGTTGACGCGAACGTCGTCACCGTCCTCGTCGATTGTGAGTACGGAATCGCCGATCATTAGGTCTTCGTCGGACCCCAAGTATACGCCGTACACGTTGTCGATTCGTTTCTTAGTATCGGTGAAGAACAGTCGCAGGTATTCTCGCGACAAGGGTCCTTTGGCGTTCCGTACATACACTTCGATATCGTCGACGGGGTTGCGCAGCGAATCCAAATCATGAACCTTTGCTGACGACTCATCATCCTGAATTTTTTCATCGTCTTTGTCGTCGACATCATCAACAACATCATCGTCAACATCGTTGTTATCGTCGTCGTCGTCGTCGGTGTTGTTGTCTTTGTCATTGTTGTTGTTGTCATTATCGTTGTCGGCGTCGTCGTCGTTATCGTCGCTGTCATCATCGTCGTCGTCGTCATAGTCGTTAGAATCTGGAAGGTTATTTTGACTTTCCTTGGTTAACAACGGAGTAACGGGTCGAAGTCTCTTCGATGATTGTTGTTGTTGTTGATCGTATTCATGTTTCCTCTTCACTGGTCGCGATCGTGGCGTTGAGCGCATATTCAACGCGGACGAGTTTTCAATCAATCGTTTCAGCGGTTCAACGATGGGACGCGTACTCCACAGCCGCTTCCGTAGCCATTTTACCAATTTTCAAGGCCAAGCACTTTTTACGTATAACGTCGCTGACTTTGGCGATTTCCACCTTTGCGTCCGCGCTCCGACGTTTCGTTCCTTTTTGATGTTTTGTTCCTCTTTGATGTTTCGTCCCTTTTTGTCGATAACGTCGGCGATGTTTTTGCGAATGCTTCGCGTCGTCGTTACTCGAGGTTATAGCAGTCGTCGTCGTCGTTGTCGTCGGCGGTTCGTTGGCCATTTCGTGTTGCTCGATGAATGACTCGCGGTTTACTGATGTCAACGAGCTACGACAAACTCGTTAAATCCTCTTCGATATCGACCTTCGTACATGGAACTATCCTTATCGATCACCACGAAATCGTATCGTCGACGCCAACATCTCGCGCACAAGTCGTTGAACGACTCAAACGTCATGTCTGTGTTCACGTGATCGTTGTACACGTGACGCAAGTTCGTACCATCTTGTTTGAACAGCATGAGAAAATTCGAGTTATCCCTGATCAAATGTTTCGGTATTCTAGCGTACGATTGACATAAATAAAAGCAATCCACGTTCGCATGGCGGCCCACGGAGAAGTATTCGCGTATCGCGTTCTGTTCGTCGCACGCCACGTCATCGAACACGAAGATCGAATCGGGTCAAGCGTCTCTCGGTGGAACGATCTCAGCGTTGTCCGAGTAGGGAAAGTATTCGATTCCGTCGACGAGCGACAGCACCTGTTCGAGATATCGATACTTTGGCTGATGCAATGATTTCGAGTATACGTACACGTTCTCGAAACGCAAACCGTTCGGACTCTCTAGCATACTTTATTATTATTATTATTATTATTATTATTATATTTAAACGGGAGAACCCTTTAGAATACAAAATTTGTACATAAAGTGCATGAAGAATAAAATATACAAAAAAAATAAAATATAGATATAGTTAACAGTAGATATAACGAAAACATACATAACAGTCAAAACAAGCAACAAGACTAAGGCAATGGCCGGACATTAAGGCGATGGCAGACTCCTCAGGAGTAGAGCCCTAAACTTAGTTGGGGAGTCTATGAACAAATCAATATTGGCAAGGCACTGAGTCAACTCGCTCATAGCGCGATTAATGGGGTCCGCCGAGAAATAGCGATATTCGGGGACCCGAGTAGCAAAGAGGGGTCTAAGACGCAGCGCACGTTGTGGAGCATTGTAACGAGTTATTATCGGTAGGACGACGATCTTGCCCCCCCCCCCCACCACGCGCCGACCGTAACGACGCGTACCGCGCGCGGCCAACGGTCTTGCCCCCCACCACTCGTCCGCGGTTCCAAGAATAGGCGCGAGAGGGTACACAGTAATTAACTCTCTCGCTGCCGAAACTCCGCGGACGAGGACACATAAGCCGAGGGCATAGGCCTATTTCAGAGAGACCGCCTAGAAGCGAACGTACTCGGTACGCCTCTCCCAGAGACATCCTGGGCGATTCCACATTCTTGTGCAGACACTCGTGGTTGCGAAATACAAGCGCTAGTGTAAGCACCAGTTTCGTGTGTCGACAGCCTGCATCTCTGTGTAGCATTTTTGCAACCTCCACGGTTCCCAATAGGACAGCGTGAGCCATCCTCTGGAAGCAGGCCGTCAACCGCTATCGATCTCCCGAACGGATCTATCTCCGTTCTCGAGAGCGTCCCCACAGTCTCCGCTCCACCCACGGGCTGTGCCCACTGGGTGACCGGAATAAAGACTCCTCGACCAGGGTCCATCGGCAGGGTTGGCCCGCCAGGACACCGAACGGTCAAATCGTTTCTACCCTCACTATTCGTCGCCTCGTTACCGACCGTTCGAATCAGCGCCGCGATACGCGCCGTGATACGCGCCGCGATACGCGCCGCGATACGCACCGCGATCCCCACCGACTCGTGCGCCTCGATACACACCGGGACCCGTGGTAGATTAAGCCGTCCTCACACTGTGCGCCAGCATAGACCTGGCCGGGATCTCTTGTATCTAGTCGTAAGCTTAAATAAACTGTCGTACTCTACTCTACTCCGGCGTTCAATCACTCGATCGGCGGCCCTGGACCACCGTCCTGAGCTGGCCATACGGTACCTCCACCGTCCCACCGTCCCCGCGTATCACGGTTACATTTGGCGCCCAAACAGGGACCTTAGGAAGTACGGAGGACGATCGAATGATCCGAGTAGGTTGGGTGTACGACAAAACAAAAACCGATCTTATAGCACTCGCGGAGCGCTATCATCTCGACGCCACCGGAACCATCGACACCTTACGAGCGCGAATAGTGGCGCATCTACGGGCTGGCAATATAATGGAGGACCACGAGACCAGCCCGATAGCCCCTCCACCCACCGTAGTAGCCACCATAGAGGACGATCAAGGTACCAAAGACCCGCCGCTGGTATCATTCTCCCCAGGAAAACCGGGTATACCGATTCCGGCAACCGATAACGGTCCACCGGCTGTCCAATATATGATGGACAGAGTGAAAAGATGGGGCGGACATTTCGATGGAGGAAAAGGAGCGGAAGACTTCCTAGAGCAATTGGATGATCTACAGGAAGGCTACGAAGTCACGCCGGAGCAAATTTTGCGCTGCCTCCCGGTCATATTAAAAGGCACGGCGTTGCACTGGTTGCGTGTCGAGAAGAAAAACCTCCCGACATGGGACCTGTTCCTCACCGCATTCAAAGGAAGGTTCCTTCCGCGGCGAAGGCAGCACGACCTGGAGAAGGAAATCCACCAGCGTCTCCAGGGTCCGGCCGAAACAGCCGCAGATTTTTCCGATCAGCTCCGATTACTAATGTACCGCCACGGTAATATTTCGGAAGAGAATCAGTTGGAATGGGTCTACTCGAACCTACGGCCCGAATACTGCCTTTTCATTCACCGTCGGGATTTCACGACTTTGCCCGACCTCATCGACCTAGCAACCGACCACGAACGAGCACGGAGGGAAGAGGCCGCCAGTGTCCCCACCAAACCCGCCGACGATAAAGTGCGAGGGGGTCAGAAACTCGCAGCTGTCGGGGAAGGGTACCGCCGAGAAGAGTGCTGCTGGAGGTGCGGTCAGCGAGGACATTACCGCCAGGACTGCCGCCGGCCAGCAAAACTGTTTTGCAGCCGCTGCGGAACCACGGGCGTTTCTTCCCGAGACTGCCAATGCCCAGGGCCTTCGGGAAACGCCAACGGAACCGGCGGCAGAGGCACCGACCGGAACGTTCCGTCAAATCAGCCTCAGCAAAACCCGACGCAGACGACCGACCATACGTTCCGCTAAGGATTCATGACAGATGGTTCTGGGCGCTCATCGACACCGGGGCACAAAAATCTTATGTAAGCTCCGGAATGGCCAAATGGTGTCGGGAGAACGGGAGTCCGACGTACAAAACACACAAGGTCGTCAAAGTAGCCAATGGCGAGAAGGTACCCATCCGGGAAGAAATCGCATTCTTCGCGCAGGTGACCAACAGCCTTGTATTCTTCCGATGCGCGGTGCTCCCGGACCTAACTTGCGACGTACTCCTCGGCATCGACGCACAACGGACGATGGGGATGACCTTACGAATAGGGCAACAGGAATGGGACCCACGATTGGACGCCGTCACGGTCGATTCGCCTCCCGGACTTCGAAGCTGTACCGAGGAACAACGAAAGGAGTTAGAAGCATTCCTCGTAGAGGAACTGGGACGTTTCGATCTACTACCTGGCCGCACCCACATGGCCCAGCACCGTATCCGCCTTAAAGCAGGCGCAGAGCCAATCAAACATCGATACACTCCCAAGAATCCCGTCACGCAGGCCATCATCGACGAAGAGGTGAGTCGAATGCTCGCGGAGGGAATTATCGAACCCTCCAACAGCCCGTGGAGCTCCCCAGTCGTGGTGGTCAAAAAGAAAAATGGGAAACGGAGATTCTGCATCGATTTTCGTAGGGTCAATGAGGTAACCGAGAAGGACGCATACCCGCTACCTCAGGTCCAGGTCACCCTAGAGAAGCTACGAGGCGCGAAATACATATCCACAATAGACCTGACCAACGGCTATTGGCAGATACCCCTCGACCCGGAGAGCCGCCCGATAACGGCATTCACCGTACCGGGAAGGGGACTGTTTCAATTTCGAAGAATGCCGTTTGGACTACACTCCGCGCCAGCCACCTTCCAGCGTCTGCTCGACCGGATCATCGGCCCACAGCTGGAGCCCCGGGCATTCGCCTACCTCGACGATATCATCGTACTAGGAAACACCTTCGAGGAACACCTCGACAACCTCCGCGAAGTACTGCAACGACTACGGGCAGCCGGACTCAAGCTAAATAAGGAGAAATGCCAGTTCGGTCGAACCGAGTTACATTATTTGGGCCATACCGTCACCGAGCAGGGAGTCGCAACGGACCCCGAGAAAGTACAAGCCATCGCCAGAATACCGACCCCCACCAACCTACGGGAACTCCGGCGATTCTTAGGCATGGTTTCGTGGTACCGACGATTCATACCACGTTTCACCGACATCGCCGCCCCCCTCAACCACCTACTACAGAAGAAGGTACGGTGGACATGGAGCGAGAAGGAGGAAATAGCATTCGAAACACTCCGGCAACAGCTGGCAACCGCTCCCGTACTTGCCTGCCCCGACTTCACCCTGCCCTTCACTCTCCAGACTGATGCAAGCAACGAGGGGCTCGGCGCGGTCCTAACGCAGGACATAAATAGTGAGGAACGGGTTATCGCGTACGCGAGCCGCACCTTGAACTCCGCCGAGAAAAACTACTCGGTCACGGAGAAAGAGTGCCTTGCGGTGGTATGGGGCATCCGGAAGATGCGACCGTACCTCGAGGGGTACCGTTTTACGGTCCTAACCGACCACCAATCACTAAAATGGCTGCGTACGATGGACAACCCCTCCGGTCGGTTGGCACGCTGGGGTTTAGAACTACAGGAATACGATTTCGACATCCAGTACCGGAAAGGGGCCAACAACCTGGTCGCCGACGCCCTGTCACGACGCCCCGAAGGAAGCCCCCAAGACGAGGTCAACAGCATGGAGGCGCCCACCGGCTGCCCGTGGTACGATCGCATAAAAACGGCCGCCGAAAGCGAACCACACCGTTACCCAGAGTACCACGTGGTGGACGGGCGCCTCTACCGACACATTTCCGATGCCCACGGCCCACGATCCGAGCTCGAATGGAAATTGTGCGTGCCCCAGCCACTCCGGGAGGCGGTACTACGCGAAAACCATGACGCACCCACCGCTGGACATCTCGGAGGCAGCAAAACGGCCGCACGACTGGCCCAACGATACTTCTGGCCAGGGATGGTCCGCGACGCGAAGCGATATGTAAGTCGCTGCCAGAAGTGCCTTGAATACAAGGCACTACAACAAGCACCCGCAGGTGGAATGCAAACGACACCAGCCGCCAACCCATGGGACGTAGTCGCCGTGGATTTAGTCGGCCCACTGCCACGGTCAGCAAAAGGGTTCACCATGCTGGCCGTGATGCAGGACAAATTCAGTAAGTGGGTCGAAATACAGCCACTGCGACAGGCCACCGCCCCCGCCGTTACTAAGGCCTTTAAAGAACGAATAGTCCTGCGCTTCGGATGCCCACGGCGCGTAATAACCGACAACGGCCGCCAGTACGAGAGTAAGGAATTCACGTCAATGCTCCGCACGTACGGAATCGAACACCGGCGAACACCCCCGTACACCCCGCAGTGTAACCCAGTAGAGAGGGTCAACCGAGTGATAAAGACGATGATTGCTCAACTGACCAACGGAGACCACCGCCACTGGGATCACTGGCTGCCGGAGATCATGTTCGCATTTAATACCGCACGACATGATTCCACAGGATACACCCCGGCCTACCTAAATTATGGCCGCGAACCAGCAATCCCTGGGGCGATTCGCCAACCAACCACCGGGATTACCGACGACGCCGAAGACCAGAACACAAACCGCACCGAAGAGGTAGAACGCCTGCACGAGGCCATCCGCCTCGCCCGCCACACACAAGCACAGGCCACCGATACCCAGAAAAAGGCATATAACCTCCGGCGGCGGGACTGGCGGCCACAAATCGGGGATAAGGTCATGCTCCGTGAACACCCTTTGTCGTCCGCGGCCAAGAACTTCAACGCCAAACTGGCACCGAAGTTCTCAGGGCCCCACGTGGTTAAGGAATACGTAGGGCCAAACCTGGTCCTGTTACGGAAGGGGGGAAAAACGCCGCGAAGGGCCCACCTACAGGACTTAAAGCCCTGTGGAGGAGAGGAGGAAGGCCTCCCTGTCGGGACGCAAGACGCCGACGCTCCCGGCCCAGCCGCCGTTCAGCCCCTGCAAGAAGGCAACCCGGCAGTTTCCAGCGTCGCCCACCAACCGAGCGGAGCCTACGTACAGGATCTCAAGCCGCGTGCAGAGGAGGGGGAAGGCACCTCTGATGGAGCACGGAGTACAGACGTCCCCAAACCGACCACAGTCACCTCGCGGCAAATAAACACCGGGGCCAACGACAACACCGTCCGAAGTATGGGAAACGCCAGTCAAAAGGACGATCACCAGGTGGCCACGACCACAAACTCCACGGGAACACTTTCGCACTGGAGAAGTCAACAGGGAGTGAACTATAAACCCCACGGTGGCGCAGAGGAGGATATAGCAATCCACAATGCCGCCGAAAGCACGGAAAGCACACGAGGCAGTGAGGAAGGAAGCCGTACCGCTCCGGGCCTCCGAAGCACGCCGCCCGATGGAGTGCCGGATCCGGAAGCGGCCAGAGGGGCCACCTCAAGCAGCTCCTCCTCCAGTCAGGAGACGGCTGGACTTTGGCGGACCCCCCCCCCCCCCTCCAGCTCGCGGACCGCCGGCCAGGACCAAGCCGCCGCCACGAAAACCCTCGTCCGCAATGGGGATCTACGTGGTCGAGGCAGTCGAGAGGAGCCGCCTGCCGTCGCCACTCCAGCCAGCGCCGCCACTCCCGCCAGCACCGCCACTCCAGCCAGCGCCGAAACTCCAGCCAGCGCCGTCACCCCAAACAGCCAGGGACGCCTGCCAGCCGCACCCGAAGGAGACAGGCCCGGCCGCCTCTCTGTTGGAGGCGCTGCTCCAAGCGCCGCCACCACCGTGGAAGGCGATGGAGACGCCTCCACCGCAGCCACAAGGGCGACCGCCGCAACGGCCAGGAGCGCCGCCACCACCGCCGGAGCCAATGCGGTCACGACCGCAGGCACCGCCACCACCACCGCCGAAGGAGCCAACAGCCCAGCCACCGCCGAACAAGAGGGCCCGCAGCAGCCAGCCATTGCCCCGACCCTAATGGACCTCGACATCCCACTCCCCCCCGCTATCCCGCCGATGCCGACCCCGACTCCGCCACCGATGCCGAGGCCGACGCCAGAGGAATGGATGGCGCCGCCACCGCCACCGTCAACACCGACCCCACCACCGCCGGAGCCGACCTCAGCGCCGTCCACTTCCCTCCCCCCGACGAACGCCGGACAACCCTGGAGGCGCGAGCCACCCCACCCGACCGAGCTCCGGTTCGACCTGAAGGCATTTCAGGTCGGCCGGAGATACAGAGTCCCCGTTCCCGGAGGATTCATGGAGCTGAAGCTGCTGCGAAACCAACAGCTCCGGGCCCGCTTCAGCTCCCCTCCCTACACCCCAGTAGGTTAAGCCGTTTTGTGAATAAATGTTTAGAGATACTAGGTTAAGACGAATAGGTTTAAGGTAGAATTAAGACCGTTAGAGTTAAGACCGTAGGATAAGTAAATGTCCGTCCTGTATACCGTAGGATAAGATACAATAAACGAAAGAACAGAGGTCGATGAGAGAGCGGGGCAAGATCGCGTCCTCCGAAAGGAGAAGGTGATGTAACGAGTTATTATCGGTAGGACGACGATCTTGCCCCCCCCCCCCACCACGCGCCGACCGTAACGACGCGTACCGCGCGCGGCCAACGGTCTTGCCCCCCACCACTCGTCCGCGGTTCCAAGAATAGGCGCGAGAGGGTACACAGTAATTAACTCTCTCGCTGCCGAAACTCCGCGGACGAGGACACATAAGCCGAGGGCATAGGCCTATTTCAGAGAGACCGCCTAGAAGCGAACGTACTCGGTACGCCTCTCCCAGAGACATCCTGGGCGATTCCACATTCTTGTGCAGACACTCGTGGTTGCGAAAGACAAGCGCTAGTGTAAGCACCAGTTTCGTGTGTCGACAGCCTGCATCTCTGTGTAGCATTTTTGCAACCTCCACGGTTCCCAATAGGACAGCGTGAGCCATCCTCTGGAAGCAGGCCGTCAACCGCTATCGATCTCCCGAACGGATCTATCTCCGTTCTCGAGAGCGTCCCCACAGTCTCCGCTCCACCCACGGGCTGTGCCCACTGGGTGACCGGAATAAAGACTCCTCGACCAGGGTCCATCGGCAGGGTTGGCCCGCCAGGACACCGAACGGTCAAATCGTTTCTACCCTCACTATTCGTCGCCTCGTTACCGACCGTTCGAATCAGCGCCGCGATACGCGCCGTGATACGCGCCGCGATACGCGCCGCGATACGCACCGCGATCCCCACCGACTCGTGCGCCTCGATACACACCGGGACCCGTGGTAGATTAAGCCGTCCTCACACTGTGCGCCAGCATAGACCTGGCCGGGATCTCTTGTATCTAGTCGTAAGCTTAAATAAACTGTCGTACTCTACTCTACTCCGGCGTTCAATCACTCGATCGGCGGCCCTGGACCACCGTCCTGAGCTGGCCATACGGTACCTCCACCGTCCCACCGTCCCCGCGTATCACGGTTACAGCATTGAAGCAAATCCGTGAGACAAGCTCCTGGCAGTTAATCTGACCATGGAAAGTTTTGTAAAGAAATAATAGATCCGCACAGACACGGCGATTACTAAGAGATAATAGTCCCGTTATTTGCAAGGCAGGACCGTAATCATGGTCAGAGAACTGCATAGGGCAACCTGAGGCCCTCATGGCCAACCTCAGGAACTTGTGCTGCACCCGTTCAAATAAGATGGTATATTGTATATGCCTAGGGCTCCATATTACCGACGCATATTCAACCTGTGACCTCACCAGTGCGACATAAAGCAACTTCAGTGTTCTAATTTGTTTAAAATGTTTACCAAAACGGGCTATAAAACCTAGGGTTTTCATAGCTTTACTCGTAACATTTCTATAATGATTGCGAAAATCCAGCCGTGACATAAACGTAACACCCAGGTCCCGGACTTCTGCCACCTCAGACAAAGTGGTATCATCTAAATTATATGTTGAGGGAATGCCACTAACAGACCTGTGTGTCCTTAATACTACACATTTACCCGCATTTAACCGGCCCCTATTACTGGTACACCACTGCTCAAATCTTACGAGATCCTCCTGCAACAGTTTCACATCAAGAGTACTACTAATAGTACGAAAAATCTTTAGATCGTCCGCATACATAAGAAATTTGCTTTGTATAAAAGCCCTCCCAAGATCATTAATGAAGAGAAGGAACAGGAGAGGACCAAGGTGAGATCCCTGCGGGACCCCAGAGGTCACATTGACTGGATCAGATACCCAGCCCTGCACCCTGACCACCTGCACACGGTTTTCAAGGTAGCTATCGATCCACGCAAGGAGAGGACCGTAAATCCCGGATGAAGCTAACTTGTGATGGAGGATACAATGATCAACCGAATCAAAGGCCTTCCGAAAGTCAGTATACACGGTATCGCCTTGCAGACCGTCATCCAGTGCATCAGAAATGAAGCAGTGGTATACCGCCAGGTTAGTTGTCGTCGACCGACCAGGAACAAATCCATGCTGCTCGTCGCATATAACATTGGTAAGGTAAGGCGTTAAGTACTCAGTTATAATCTCCTCAAAGATCTTTGGGATGACAGATAGCTTACATATCGGCCTATAATTTCTAACGTCTGACCGGTCGCCCGCCTTGAATACCGGGTTAACCAAGGTGGTCTTCCAAGCTGCTGGGAAAATTCCCTTGGTTAATGAGGAATTAAATATATGCCAGAGGGGCCTAGAAAGGATGAAACGACACTCTTTTAGAAACAGCGGTGGGACCCCATCGAATCCCGGGCTCTTTGACGTATCAAGAGAGTTGAGTTTAGAGAAAATTTGACCGATGGAAATAGCATCCGAATGAATATTAACATCACTATAAGAGGACGAACCTGGATTCGGGACAGGCACCGCACCAGCACGAGGGGTGTATACAGAGCCAAAAAACTCAGCGAATAGATTAGCAGCTTCTTCGTGCGACGCGGCAGTCATACGGTCCAGATGAACCTTTTCTGGAATTCCATGCACACCACGCTTCGTGTTAAAAAATTTCCAGAAGCTACGTACATTCTCACACACCGCACTCTCGACGCTTTCAATATAGACTCTATGATCGCATGACAGGGAAAGCTTACACCTCGTACGAAGACTCGCAAAGTTAATATAGTCAGAAAATGAACCAGAACGTTTAAAGACTTTATGCGCCCTTTTCTTCTGCCCGATCAGGGACCTTAAGCCAGGGGAAAACCAAGGCGGAAACGTGGATCGACCCACAGACCTAAGAGGAATAAAAGCTTCTATTGCCATATTAATATGGCCATATAAACACTCCAGGGCTAATTCTGGGTCAGAATCACCAGTCTCGTTATCCCAATCCACCGAATTGAGATATTCCAACACCCTTGGGTAATCACCACGCTTAAAGTCCCTATACTTAAGGTTGTAGCGCATGAGGTCAGGACACGATGCCAAACCATTAAACTTTATATATAAGGGTGGATGATATACATCTGGTTCAATAAGGACTTCAATGACCCGATCCACAGCGACATTAGAGGAGCTAACAAAGACGAGATCGAGCATAACGTCGAAGTCATTAAACACATTGTTTACTTGAGTAAGGTTACAATATCCAGCACAACCAAGGAGAAGGTCAATGGCTGCAGATTCGTTCGACGAAACACCCGATCTCCTGAAGCAATCTTGGACCGAGTCATTGAACCATACCGCGTGAGGAAGGTTAAAATCGTCGTACAAACAAAAGGTGTCGTCGCTATACTTGTGACTTAATTCCATTACTGAGTCGACATGATTTACATACAGTGTCGTCTGAGATGCAGGCGGAATATAAACCGCTCCCAGTAGCAGGTATTTATTACCGTGAAGGTGGGCTCTAACAAACAATTGTTCGACCTCTGAACAATTGGTAGTTACAACGCACGAAGACATATAGTTTTTTACCGCGATGAGCACACCACCACCCCTAGTGAAACAGCTAGATCGTTGGGACCTGTCACACCTATGAACGGTATAATCCCGCAATCCAAGTTTATTAGATGATATGGCAGGAGTGAGCCAGGTCTCAACAAAAATAATAACGTCATACGACACTGAGGATACAAGTACGGAGTTAATGAGGGTATCTAATTTAGTGCGGAGACCGCGAACATTTTGCATATATACTAAAGGGTTCCGTTCGCGTTTTTTTGAGACGATGCATTGGGTGTTCTGCCCTTCACGATCTTGGGAACACCCCGAATGTACCGGATGGTCATCTGGGTTTGACCCTGCTCATGAAGGTCCCGGAGCTTCGCTCGGAGCTGCAAAATGGTCCCACGTTGAAACCTGGTCTTATCGTCTGAGATCGTGTACGGGCCCCTGTACCGATGTTTAGCCTGGAGTATCCTCTTTACCTCGGCTGCAGAGTCGAGACGAACACAGAGAGGCCTACAGGAAACTGCACCCTGCTTGCCCAGGCGATGCGTGGCAAGATCCAGATTGTTGAGGGGGTAAAACTCAGTCAAGACCCCACGAGCAGCATTCATATCGACCGATCGATTCAATTCTAGTGAGGATTCTTGAGGCTCCGGCACCCCGAAAATGATGATATTCTTGGACCTAAACTCCCTGTCATTCAGCTCTTCAAACACGTCCACTGCAGTCGAGGGCATCTGATCCGATGGGATGGTGGGCTTCTCCTCTAAAGCCTTGAGTCGTTCGGACAAGGAATCTATATCGGCCTTCATATTACCAAGTTCAGCTCTAATACTCTTAAGTATTTCATCCTGAAAGACCGAGAGCTTCGCGTCAATTGCAGATCTTACTATATCTCTGATCTCATCGGCAGTTGGTAACGCAGAGAGCGACTGGAGCGTGACCGTTGGTATGGTAGATACCGTCTGTACCGGCAATGTAACGGCCTGGCTAACGGCAGATTGCGACTTTGATGATCCAGCCCGACAATCCAAAAGGATCTTATCGGACCAGGGATGGCCCGATCGCGCCAGACAAGAGGCTCCTGGATGCGTACTGATTCCGCAACCTACACATGTTACCGGATTGGCAACTGCCAGTGGAGCAGCCCTTACATTTCTTCGACCCACTCGACATCTCAGATCGTGTAGAGAGCGAATGCCAAAACAGTTAAAACACGCTGTGGGTACACACTAAAACCAGCACTGCAGAGCTAGTGAACGTTAGCTCTATTACGAGATGAAAGAAGATTAAAGAGGGCCAGTAGCTGGTTTAAGCTGGAGCACACAGAATCTTGAAAACACCAAAAGATTCAAACTGCCAGAGTCACATGGAGAGGCACATAACAACGTTCGCACAACCAAAACAAACGACCTGTCACCTCGGCGACTGATTACAGACTGATAACATACTTAGAAGTACGTTCGTTTTTCCGCACCCGGACGGACCGCAAATCACGCCTCGTACGCTGTGCGGTAATAACGGGCCGTGTCTGTTCGATCGACTCGGATCCCTATCATCCTCGAGCATTCTGTTCGCGGTCACGCGAATAACGTCCGACTGTTTCGCGAATCGCATATTCGCGAGCACATCTATGACGATGGATGACTATTTATATTCGTGGCGCGCGGCGCGCAGGTCACTATCACAGTGATCGGTGGAGCGTGCGTACGCGTATATTATTGTAGTAGCTATCGTGACTATTCTAACGTATATGGTTGCACCAACGACTGCGACGTCTCACGGACTAGGGAAGAAGAATAATCAGAAGAAAAAGACTGGATCGGGTCTCGTTAACGGCATCATAAACCGTCTGCCGTTCGAACTACACGTTCCGGGTTATCAGTTCTGCGGACCGGGAACGCGTTTGCTAAAGCGATTGGCTCGTGGCGACGAAGGTGTGAATCCTCTGGACGAAGCGTGCCGCGACCACGATATCGCGTACTCTCATCGAAAGGATTTAGAGGGGCGACACGAGGCGGATCGTGCGTTAGCCGAACGAGCGCGAGAACGAGTATTCGCGAACGACGCGACCTAAACTCGGCATGGGTATGAGAAGGACGAAACGTAAACAGAGAAAGTCTGGAAGGAAACATCCGCAACGGCGGCGACGACATCGTAATCTACGAGTGGCGAAACGCGGTGGCTTTCTTCAATTTCTTCCGTTCGTGCTGCCTGCTTTATCAGCTATCGGGGCATTGGCCGGTGGAGCGGTTGGTATAACCAAAGCGGTCAACGATTCGAAGGCCTCTCAAAAACAGCTGGAAGAGACTTTGCGTCATAATCGGGCGATGGAGGGGCGAGGGATGCATCTGACACCGTACAAGCAAGGCGCGGGCTTGAACTCGAGACGCCAACACCAACGGCGACTGCGATCAAAGAAAAAAAAAACGTCGATCGCATAGGCGCGTGGCGACGGTGGCGGCAATAACGCAACAACCTATGACGAACTTACAATTAGAACGCGAATGCGTCAGCATCCCGTTCTTTCGAGGGGTGTTTATGCGCGACACGCTTCCCACGCGCGTACGAAGCAACGAATGCGGTATCACGAATCTGGACGAGAATCGAGGCGCCGGTACGCACTGGGTCGCGTACGCCAAACGCGGACCGCGAGTACAATACTTTGATAGTTTTGGGAATCTGCGACCTCCCGCGGAAATGATCTACTATTTCGGACGCGGTACAAGGATCACGTACAATCACAATCGTTTTCAACGTTTCGATGAGATGAATTGCGGTCGCTTGTGCATGCAATTTTTACAGCAAAAGTCTATGGAATTATGGCCTATATACTAATAATAATAATAATAATAATAATAATAATAATAATAATAATAATAATAATAATAATAATAATAATAATAATAATAATAATAATAATAATAATAATAATAATAATAATAATAATAATAATAATAACAGCATTTACCCAGATTATGTTAAAATGTATCCATGCGTAATGGCGATTCACACCTTCTATAATAAAGACTCATAATATCGATAAATTGCCGAGTATTCGTACGCGCGCGTCTCTTCCCCTCTCTCCGTCACGCGAGTGTAATCTATGATATGTCGTTCACGCTCACGTTAACGGGTCGCAGCAGCGTGCTCACGGTAAACTATTTTCCGCCGATAGATTTGAGTGATGGTCAATACGAATTAGGACTCGCGGACTTGGAGACGTTTCACACTATACCGAACATCGACTCGAGTAACGATAAATTCTATTTCGTCGTGAACTATGACACCGAAAACAACTCCATCGTCGACGCCGCTAATGAATGCATTACGATCCCCCACGGCTCCTACGAATTAGACGCTATCACAGAGTATCTGAAGCAACGAATACTCGATCGATATCCTCGAAGACGCGGTAACAGCGAGAACAACGATGACGACAAGTACCCTCTAATGCTACGAGCAAACAACAACACCATGAAAAGCGAGCTATATTGTTCGTTCTTTGTAGACTTTACGAAACCGAACCATGTGGGCTCGTTGCTAGGATTTTCCCCGAATCGCGTCTTATTACCGAGAATCTGGCACGAGTCCGACGGACCCATAAATATTATAAACGTTAACGTGATTAGAGTAACGTGCAACGTCACTACCGGCGCGTACAGCAACGATAAACAGGTTCACACGATCCACGAATTTTCGCCTCGCGTGCCGCCAGGATATAAGATATCGGAAACTCCGCGACACGTCATTTACCTGCCGATCGTCGCACGAGCAATACACGATCTAACGTTGTGCATCGTCGATCAACACGATCGTCCTATAGATTTCCGTGGAGAAGAAATAACGATTCGTTTACACGTTCAACGACGTCCGCGCGATAGGAAGCGTGACCGTACGTGTATACGCACGTGTGTAGTATGTTAGTGTTAGATCACACGTACGAATCATCAATCGCCGCTGATACTCCTACCGTCTCTGTCTCGCGTCACCTACGAGACCCTTTATTTACAGGCGAAAGTGGAAGAAGAATAAAGACGGGAGGAGCGATAAGAAGAGGACCGCTAAGAAGCATAAGAAAGCCGTTGACTCGTCGAAACGCGCGTTTCCTGCGATCGCTAGGTTTCATCGTCGCTTATTAGACACGCAACCACGATGTCGATTATTTTGGACGTGGCGAATACGCCAACCTTCGACAATCGCATCACGAAGATCGAGTTACACACGTATAATCCGTACGCCAACACAACGTTCGACAATAGCGACGAGATAAGAATCCCCATACAGCAGCAAGATCTGTACACGCTTCCGTGCGAAAGTTTCCTCTACATCGAAGGTCGTGGTACGTTGACAGCGCAAGACGCGAAAGGCCCGCCAACGTCCGCGACCGCTGTTCTCGACAATAATTGCGTCGCGTTCATGTTCGATGAGATTCGATAGGAATTGAACGGTGTCGAGATCGATCGTTGTCGAAATCCAGGAATCACTACCACCTTGAAAAATTTCGTTTCATTGTCCGCCGAGAGAAGCAAAGCGCTTGCGAATGCCGGTTGGAATTATGACATCGATTACGATAAGGATACTTTTCATTCGGGCGCTTTCAATTTCTGCGTACCCCTGAACGTGTTATTAGGATTCTGCGAGGATTACAAACGCATCGTGATGAACGCGCGACACGAGCTAATTCTTATACGGGCGCGAGACGATTCGAACGCGATGCACTGCACCTCCGCCACTGCGATCCCGAAACTAGAGATACGCAAGGTGCAGTGGCGTATGCCCCACGTCGTTTTGGATGAAGTGAATAAACTATCGATGTTGCGGATCTTGGAAAGCGAACGACCGATCGCGATGAGTTTCCGATCGTGGAGCGTGCACGAGTATCCGTTACTGCAAGCAACAACGAAACACACGTGGACCGTGAAAACTACGTCGCAAATCGAGAAACCTCGATACGTATTATTCGGCATGCAAACGGATCGAAAGAATCGTCCAAATAAACCCGCGTGGATATTCGACCCGAATAATCTCACAAACTTTCGACTCTACCTAAATTCCGAGACGTATCCGTACGATGACATGCAAATAGATTTTCCCAAATATAAATTCGCGATCATGTACAATATGTATGCGAATTTCATCCGATCGTACTACGGTCACGGAGAACCGTTGCTGAGCGCGAAAGAATTCCTTAAATACGCGCCTATCGTGGTCATAGATTGTTCTAGGCAAAACGAATCGTTGAAGAGCGCTACCGTGGACGTGCGAATAGATTTCGAATGCAAAGAAAATATCCCCGCTAATACTTCAGCCGTCTGTTTGTTCATACACGATCGTATAGTCGAATACGGCCCTTTAACCAACATGGTACGCAAACTAATATAGCGTGCGTACGAGATCTATTACTACTACTACTACTGCTACTGCTACTACTACTGCGGATACTGCTACTGTTTTAAAACGTCGATGTCGAAGACCTCAGTTACTGTTCCGACACCGTCGCCGACGGTGCTACATAAACGAATAATAATGTTCGCCATTGTCGATCTGCAAGGTTTCCATATCGAACGCGAGTTCGTCGTCAAAGAGATCGCTATTCGCGCAAACATCAACAACGATAAAACACCGACGATCAGCCATTGGATCTTCGAACCGCCATACTTCTGGGAACATCTGAATTCGCGGGAGCAACATCAAGCATCCTGGCTCGCGAAGCATCATCACGGGCTTCGCTGGTCTGACGGCTACGTTCCATACTCTAAACTTCCGGGGCTTCTCGCCAGTGTACTCGCGAACATTGACTTCGTCATCGTGAAAGGTGCGGAAAAGAAAACGTGGATGCTGCAACTACTACCTGACATAATCGTTGAGGATGTATGCAATTTGTACGAACTAACGGGGCGAAAAATCAACAACAACAACAACAACACCAACAACAACGCTCGAACTGTCGAAGACGACGGCGGCTATGACGTTGACGATGATTATTGCGGGATCATGCCGGACACCGTGAACCCTGACGTTCCTAACCTGAGGTCTATGTCTTCAACGAATGCCCTTCGATGCGCATTTCACAAGAATTGCGGTGTTTGCGCGCTGGAGAATGTCGGGAAAATATGGAATTATATACGCAGCATTGCCTAATGTAAGTCCTACACACGCATTGCATCTACTTTACGCGTCATATGCAGAGAAACGAATATGTAAGAATTATTTTTTTGTTTTCTATAGCGATGAACACAACGACGACGGTGATGAGTGCAATGACAGCGACGGCTGCTTCCTTTACCCGCGAGCAAGAATATCCCTCCCATACGAACATTATTTCCCGCAAAGACTGATTTTATAATTTAAGTACGCATGGATGGATGGATGTACATGAATAAACATACACACTGTTTTTGAAAAATATATACATTTATTTAAAAATTGTTGTTCATTTATTATTAAACATATATATGCATGTACTATAGTGGTACGTGGTTTACATCACGCAGCATGGATTGTAATCCTAACGCTAACAATTCACAATCAATCAAAGAATGCTGCTCAAAGGTCTCACTTTCGGAAATTAATTTCACATAATTCGTTGGTACGGAACCGGTACGTAGAACTTCCACGAAGGCAGCATATTTACTGCTTACAGAGTACATATTTTCAGTCAACCAGGTGAACATATGATTGATGCAATGGTCATACGCGAACAGTTTACGCATCGTACCTTCCGTCACGAATAAGGTAACGCGATTATCGGTGATTTTAATAAGTTGATCGTCATGCATACGCGTGAATTCGAGTCGCAAATGATCAATTACGATGTGGTTTTGGGGCGATGTTGCGTTGCTGCGTAATCGTTGGAGTATGTCCGCCTCGTTTTGCAGTAGGAGCTTCCACGTCGACATTGAAAAGCACACCTCGCTACCTTTGTTGTCGACTATGGCGATCTCGACGCGGCACGAATCCATGCCAATGCGAATTCCAATAGTTAGACGTTTATAAGCTGTTGAGGTTAGTGGATAATCACGCCCCAAGATCCGTACGATCGATGGTTTTGGTGTTTTCAACGTTTTTGGCGTTGTGGATTCAGAACTGTAAGAAACATGTACACGAAATTAATGCATCGTTCATTTGCGTTTACAGTGAAAGAAGTAAGTGAATGGAGTATGTGTAAAGTGTATAGTAACGTATGTATACATACCTCATATTGGCCTGTTGGCGTTTATTTGGAATGCCACCAGCGTTGTCGGATGCGCAGGATGAATTGTTTAAGCTTCGTTTGTACATTTTGATATACAATACGTATGATTCTCATCGACGAAAAAATGACGCGGGCGATACTTGTTAGCACTCGAGCGTACGTGGTGAACTGATGCCTATAAGACTGATCCACGTCACTTTATACTGATTCACGCACACGTACACGTCAATATGTGAAAATATATCACATTAGTGATGGTGATGGTCAAGGCGTCTATGTATACCACACAAGGGATAGAGAATACGCGGTAAATTCAAATCAAATACGATTGACTTACAGCCTCCTCGATCGTGAAAATACTCGGAACTCTACCCCGAATAATTATCGCTGTATGTTTACGATGGTTGCTTATGCGAACGCAACGCATAATTCAGTTCTTCATGACACGTGCGCTGTAACGGTCCCACGATTCAAATATAAACGTACGGCACGAAGAGTGTGCACGTAGGCATCAAAAACGCGTTCAATCCTGCTCAGATATAAACACACTGCATGGCGCGGTTCACTCTATGACTTCGTAGAAATCATGTACCACCCTCTTTCTCAGAAATCATCATCGAATGCAATGTCATGTTTATTCCATGGGCTATCGCGACGATTGATTTATAATAATTATCGCTCTATGTTTACATCATTGCACGTGCGCTGTACCGGTCCCACGATTCAAATATAAACATATGGCATGAAGCGCGTGCACGTAGGCATAAAAAACGCGTTCAATCCTGCTCAGACATAAACACGCTGCATGGCGCGGTGCAATGTCGTGTTTATTCCATGGGCTATCGCGATGATTGATTTATAATAATGATCGCTCTATGTTTACATCATTGCACGTGCGCTGTACCGGTCCCACGATTCAAATATAAACACACGGCATAGCGCGGTGCAATGTTTATTCCATGGGCTATCGCGATGATTGATTTATAATAATTATCGCTCTATGTTTACATCATTGCACGGGTGCTGTACCGGTCCCACGATTCAAATATTTCCTTATCTTTTCTCAGAAAAAATCTTTTCTCTTGGTCCACCCTCTTTCTCAGAAATCATCATCGAAGACGCGATTTGAATTTCCACGAATCGGTCGCGGTCGCGCCTGCGCACCGATCCCCGCACGCGTACGGAGATTGCGCGGCGGCGACGCGTGCCCAAATATACCTCAAACATTCAACAGGTGACGCCGACACGAAATGTATGAAAAACCTGGAAAATTTACCAAGACGGGCCCAAATACCGACGTGGGCCCAAAGTACCTTAAACGTCCAGTAGGTGGCGCCAACACGAAATGCGCGCGACGCCATTTTGAAAATTTGAAAATCCTCCCCCTCCCCTGTGACGTCAACCCCCTCGCCAACGAACTCGACCAGCGCGCGCGACGCCATTTTGAAAATTTTGAAAGTCCCCCTCCCCTGTGACGTCACCCCCCTCACCTACGAACTCGGCGGACGCCATCTTGGAATCCCCCTCCCCTGTGACGTCATCCTCCTCACCGACGAACTCGGTACCCCCTCCCCGCCTCATCCCCTCGTCCATCTCGCGGAAGAGCGCGGTACCTCCCCCCGCCCCGCCTCACCCCCTCGCCACACTTGAGCCAGAACTCTCATAGCCTAACTACTAGTGCTCTTTATATTGCTACTGGCATGCCCCGTGTCGGCTTCGCCCGAATTAGTAACGTGACTGATTCATGTTTCTTCGACAGGTTTTGTCTTGGCATTTTTATTTTTATTTTGGTTTTGATTAAAATTAACCCGTTAACCCGACAATACGAACTTTCTAAATGGGTAACTGGTGGTACTCGAAAGTGACGATACACGATCTGCCCGGCCCTGATATGGGCATGACTGCTTTATTTCAACTGCGAGAAGCGCCCGGCCCGATCGCCGCCTGGCGGTCGCGTCGCGTACTATCCATAGCAGACGGCCGCGTCATGACTTCTTTTATGTACATAAAATTACACAGATTAATAAAGAGACACGGTAGTGTCTCGCGCCAAGTATATATATATATATATATATATATGCGCAGCGCGAGCACTGCCGTGTCTCTATTACGCCACGACTCGCTATTCTGAACCCTGAGATTTCCGAATCTCAATAACGGCTGATCCGATTCGATTTTGAATGGTCTTAATGGATAGCCTGGGTATGATTTACATCAGAAAAGTGTCTTCGTTTTGTTCCTACGTGTCTTATGAGCTGAGATATTTCGTTGTAAAGTGGCAATTTGCCGATTTTCATGTTCGTAAAATTAAGATCTTCATCGTCATCGTCCTACACTTCTAGGCAAGAGGGGGTGAGGAAATGTCTCTCAGGCACGTCGTTCATTGGATGTGGGTTCGGCCAATCGTGTAACCAAATATTTTGTGTTGTGACAGCTAGACAGTGATATACTATAACCAACCAAGTGCTAAATGTCAAATGGAGTAAGTTGTACGAAATTTTGAGATGTCACGAGTTTTTACACCAAATAGGAGACTGAATTATTGTCTTAATTAACAAGGTAAGTCGCAAAAATTTTTTAAATCGATTTAGTATGTAGAGTCGCAGACTTGGAAGTTGTCCGGAGAAGCATCTTCTTTCGCACAAAATAATATATATTGTAACAAATTGCATTGCATTTAAATTGCTAGATATTTTTATACCAGCAATTTAGAGATTTTATGTAAAGCTTATATATATTATATTTAGAAATGAAGAAGACGCAGAGGACTTGGATAAAAATGTAAGGGACGCACAGGCTTGGATATAGAATTGAAGGGGACGCACAGGCTTGGATGGACAGAAATGAAGGGAATGCACAGGCTTGGAGGTTGTCCGGAGAAGATTAGATAGATAGACAGAGTATCTTGTTTCGCACAAGTTTCTGAAACTTTGTCAAATAAGGTAAATCGACAAAATTTGTCTAAAGACATAGCATTAAGAATTATTAAGAAAATAGATTATGGTGGACTGCTTGCAATGTAAAGCAAGTCACATTAGTGAAGAAAGTACACTGAAAACACATCTACGTTAATGCTTTTCAATCTTTTGTGAAAGACATTCGTAATACTTTAATTAATATAATCCAAAGTAGTTGTCACGCTATTCATTAATTCATTAATTTTTTAGATTCCCATTATTTCAATTCACCAATAAACATACTAAATTAGTTTCATTCCAACACCAATAAATTGTGCGTTAAAACTATTGGATCTCCTCGTTCATTTTCGCTGAATCACCATTAGCATTTAAATTTCCTGCAACAAGACTTTCTACCATACGCTCTCACCTCTTTTGGACACATTATTTAGTCTCTACACTCACTAAAGCAAAAGGCCACTCTATTTCTATAAATAGTAAGTTCTATGTTAAGTTGTATATAATTAAAATGTGGCTTTATATATTTACAGATAATCAAAGCAGAAGATAATGCAGTGTAGCAATACGGAAATTTAATATATGTACTATTCCCACAACCAAAGTAGTAATAGCTGGACAATCATATAAAGTTATGAATGCTATATTTCATAGTGGTTCATGTATTGGGGATGGCCATTACACCAGTATATGTAAAGAAGAAGGAATGACTAGTAGTTGGATTGAAGCTGGTGACGTGCAAATTAAAAAAAGGCAATGGCCCAAAGGCGCTAAAAATCTTTATATTTTATTCTTACAAAAAAATGATAATAAATAAGCATGGTAGTGAACCGATGTACAATCCCATAAAAAGAATCCCATTTAAAAAATTGTCGTAAATTAATAACAGTAAACACTACAAAATGTGTGAAATCCCCACAAAATTACCTTTTTACAAAAAGGTACAAAAAAGAGCGCCAAGTATATAATCTCTTCTGTTTGAGAATGTAATTATGATTTCGGTGGTGAGCACGCTGGTGGAAAGTGAGGTTAGTTCGATGGTGAAGCGTGGCACAATGTGGTAACACAGTGGGTAAATGTGCAAGAGTCAATTTATTAAAATCACACGCGGTGAGAAGTGTGTACATGAGAGCGATGGTGAAACTTCAAACACACTCGCGGTGAATAAAGGCTATGAGCCACAGAGCACGTGGTGAGCCTCGTGGAAACCGGCGCACGCGACACGATTTTCACACGAGTGAGTTACACGAATGAGTAGACGAGTTACGCGACAATGAATCTATAATTGAGATGAGTTTGAGCGAGTGAGAACATCTCTGAGTAAAACGCACAAGGTTAAAGATGAAGTTTGCTATAACAGTTAAAGCGTCCTTCTCTGAACACAATGTGAACAAGATTGGTTACAATAATGGATGAGCATTTCCGTTACGCGTCTTCTCGAACATGCTCGAGAGATGATCGACGTGGGGAAATCTGATTGGTTGAGTGTGGGATGTAGCGAGATGTCATTGGTGTGCGCGTGTTCCTAGACCAGTCGAAACAGAGTCAAGCGTTGCGCTGATTGGCTGAATGGCGCACACTCTGCGTTGATGATTGGTGCACGACCGTCGATCCCCATCGACGATTGGGGAATCGACCGTAGATCAGCGACTCTGCACTGAGTCCGTGAGGTGCTGCGCCAAGAGCGAGTGTGGTGGCTTTGGGAATTAATGCATTCCCAAACATTCTGCCCGCCATCATCAGCTGGACAGAAGATGGTGATGTTGTCTGAAACAATTGAAACCGCCAACCTCGCGATTGGCATGATTAGTGAAGTTGTAGCTGATGCGGACTGAGCTGAGCCAATCCTCTTGGGCTGGAATTGGTTGAGGCGTGTCAGTGATCTGATCTTGAGGTCACTGGCGGGTAGCTCCAGTTGATCTGGTTCGGGTCGTCTTTATGAAGATGGTGTAGAACGATGAGCACAGCAAGCTGTCGTACCACCTTGCTGAATGAGATGAATCCTTCGGTTGAGTGATGTTGATCTTGGGTGATTGGAACCTTGCCCTCTCCACGTTTGGATTGCAGTTGCACTGCAGATGAGTCCGAGTCGTGATTGAGAAATACACGAGACGTCATTGTGATAAGCTGCTTCCCACGAAGGGCGACACCACATGATTATATCAATGCATGTGGGCACCTGTGAGTCACCATTGGATGAATAGGAATTCCATCCAGAGAACGAAACTGAGGGGTGAATCTGGCCGAGCGAACAATTAGTTGTTCAGTCAGGACTGTTGACGTCAGGTGATGTTGAATGTTATGAGGGTGTGACTCTCGAAAGAGGTAGTTGGCCCATCATGTGATGGACACGGATCCCCCTTTGTCGAGCACACACCACACACGAATGCCGATGACTTCTCACTGGAGCTCTTCGTATTTAGATCCAGGGTGGTTGTCAGATGGGAATGTGACATCACTGAGTTCTACCCTGAGTCGTTGGTTGTGAGCGTGGACCTGATCTAGGCCCAGCAGATGTGAAGGGCAAGGAGCACTTGATGATTGTTACCTTGATGATTAATAGAAGTGTTGCAGATGAAGCTGGTTTGATTCAATGAGTCTTGATGCCGTGCGGTGAATCATAACTTCAACTTGTTCGTTGAAGTAGTCACTTTCCAATGTGAATCATCACTTGAACGGTCGTGAGGTCTAGGATGACTTAGTTCGTGCGCACTGCATTCGGTAGGGATGCAGGTTGATGCTGAGGCTGTCATCTGCATGATATAGATTCTCAATCTTGTGATGGGTCTCGAGGTCCGAGAGCAGCCAGCTGGCGCATGGTCTGCAGACGAGTCCCTTCTTGAAGTAGTGATGTGGTTTTGAGTGCGAGACTTCTATTGACCAGACTTCTTGACTGTTGTGCAATGATGATATGGCAGAGTTGTAAATTCTGTCTGCATGGCTGTGAAGAAGGCTGTAGCAACGACACAAGTTATAGTGCTCTGATCACCGGAGCAATCAATGCTCCTGGAGTTGATTAGCTGATGTTGAGGTTCAATCATTTGGAGTTAATGTGCTTGGAGCCTTCCGTTGCACATGTTAGGTGAATTTTGTTCATAAACCTTCCGGGGTGATGTTTGAGAAGTGATCCATTTGTGTATGTAGTTTGAGGATCCGTCCACACGTGAGTGTTGTGAGGTTGTGGTGAGGATTGATTGAACGTAGCTGGCACGGCGTGCCAGGATTACTGCAGTAGTGAGTGAAGTTGCTAGCTTGAGAATGATGCGGGGTGCTACCTATTCTATGGAGCACACTGGTGAATGCCTTGCAAGAAGGCATTGAGGGTCGACCCGTTGTGAGCTGTGGACGGTGAGACTGCAGTGACGAAAATCACTGCTGTGGTGACATGTCGATGAACATCAGAGAGGTGTTTGATTCCACTGTTGAGCCTCTTCAGTCATTAACCACTGAAAATATGAGTGCTTGCAAGCTTGTGAAAATCTTTCTGAAGTTGCGTCAGTGAGGAGTTAATTGGGCTAGTATCACCCTTGGAATGACAGTGGATCATCCCAATGGAGCATGTGTGGCCACGACTCGTGCAATCATCCTTGCTTGAATTGTGACCAGTGATAGGATACTGAGTGGATCACAGATTTGCTACTTCTGAGAATGTTGAGACCTTGTTTGATTGGGAGTCGTAAATGACTTGGAAGGTGATATGAAGCGATCATTGTGATGGAGTGGAGGATTGAATGAGAATGTAGAGTTCGATGCTAACATTGAAGTTGAGGACAAGACATTGAAGTTGTGGATGATGACGTTGCTTTGAATCTGAGTGCTCTGTCGGGCAGTTATCGACCAAGATGGTTAGGAGGACTCCCAACTGTGAGTCCAATCCTGAAGAGTGGTTGAATTCCTTGAGAGGTGCGAAATGAGACGCTGCCCGCGTCACACAGGTCTTTGCACGTGATAGTCGTTGACTAAGGTTGCAGTCGAGAATTGTCGTGATGAAGTAGATAGAGTTCCAATCTCCAATGGGCTGTTGGATGTCATTTGCGAGTTGCGACACAGTCAGTGTTGTACAGATTGTGTAATTGGGAATATGCGAAGTGAGACGCTGCCCGCGTCGCACAGGTCTTTATCCTTGATGCGTAGTTCCACTGAATCTGTTAGCTGTTTTAGCATTGCCTTATGCGTTGTTGATGCATCTCGAATGCATGACTGATAGTTAGAATTGAGCAGCTGTTATCATTAGATGACATTTGTGGCGTTCTTGCCATGTGAATGATGTCTTTGGACTCCTTTCTGATTACATGATTGCTGTTACGATACTCGGTGGTTACAGTGAGGTGGTTGAGTCTGCCTAGGTGCAGGCACGAGCATTGATGAATGACCTGTACGTTCCGTCCGAGGAGGGTTGATTAGTGTGAGCACAAAGAATCGCCAGGTTGATTTACGAGTGAAGTTCTCGTCATATTTGAAGCTTGATAGTTGTGATTGGCATCTGTGGTGAGCTGGACTTGAAAATGTCCTTTTGCTTGATGCGCCAATGATGAAACCCTGAATTTAAGCATTCAGCTTTCCCTTGCCACTTTGAGGTTATGGTTGGTGGCAGTCTTGGCGTCAATCGAGGTTGAGTAGAACTCTGAGAGCTCAGTTCGACTGATGATGGTAAAGTCTGGCGTTCACTGGGCACTGAGAATGTTGGTGAGAGCCTTCATGGCGCAGGGGAGCTTGACGCTTGATGAGGTGGAGCATCACGATGGCGTATTTATGCACTGACAGATTGACTGTGTTTCTGTAATCAGGCGTACCTCGAAGAGGAGCGAGCCTTGAGTGCACGTGTGAATATTGTCAATGATGGCTTGTAAAGTATTGAAACGACCCACCTGAGTTGTGATGATGAGTTTGCAGAGCCCTGCGCCATGAAAATTGAGGGTTGAGAATGGTTCACTGGAGCTGGTGCGATGAGGTGATTCCTGTGGCAATGGTTGAGGGTGAGCTGTGTTCTTGAAGGGCTGAATGCGTGATGGTGAAATGATGAGCGCCTGGTGAGTTGATGTTGACGAGCTTTATTTTCCTAATCCCTCAGGCTTCGGTTGAGGTCGTTGTGCTGGTACTGCTGTCAGGTGCAGCATCGTATGATGAGCTGCTTGGCACTGCTTGCATCTTATCTGCGACTTGCAATTTGGTGTGGAGTGCCTACCACAGCAGTTCCGGCAGAGCAGTTTGTCAGTGATAAGTTTCTGCCTGGCTTGGATCGTCATCTGGCGAAACTTTGGACACATCACTATAAAGTGAGTTGTGCCACAGCAATCGCAGGGATATGAGGTGTCGTCTGATGATCGGTGAGCTTGAGCGTGATCTTTGTGTACCTCCTGTTTCACTGATACACTTGCTCTTGCTTTGGGGGCGGGCAAAGCCTCGCCCTTCTGCAATGTGCGAGCCCTGTTGATGATGAATTTCTCGAGACTCTCCCAATCTGGATAGTCGGGTGAGGATTGCAGCGAGGTTTCCCAGGCCTCTCGCGTCTTGGTGTCCAATTTGCACCAAACTTGATGCACTAACATGCAGTCCTGAGCATCTGGCTTGCACATGGAGGTGAGTGTGAGCTTGACCTTCTGAGTTAAGGTCAGCAGTTTGCGCAGGGCCTCAGCACTTGGTGAGATGATGGATGGTTCAGCCTGTAGCTTGTCGAGATGTTGCTTGATAACTGACCTTCGGTCGTGAAATTGTGCCACAAGCCATTCCCATGCAGCCTTGAAGGTGGGCGAGGCATCGGACAGTCCCTCCACGATGTGAGCTGGTGCCTCTTTTAGGCTTGAGCGCAGGTATTGGAGCCTGTTGCCGTCGTTGAGATGAGCGTCCTTGACGACGAGCTGGGTGAACCGTTCTTTGAACTCCGGCCACTCCTTGAAGTCCCCGTTGAACGATGGCACCGTGATCGCCGGGAGATCAGCTGAGCTGTTGAGCTGGTCCGAGGCTTGAGAAGTGTGGTACATTTCTAATTCCACTCTGAGGCGGCTGAGCTTTAGTTTAAGTTTTGAATGGCAACGTGACTCCCTTGAGAACGTGTTTGATGACAAGTACTCATGCTCCATGAGTCCAGCAGGCCATCTTCCCTCGAGGTATGCGTGCTCGTTGATGAACGCCTGATGAAGGTCGTTCACCTGTGCTGAATATTCCTTCAATTCCTCGAGTGTGATGTTGGGCGCACAGCTGGGCAAATCTTCTTCGAGGACCTGCAGCGACTCGAGTCGACTCACCTGAGTGCGACACTTGAGCGTGAGCTCGGCGGGCAATGGATCAGCGACGCATCCCCCGGCTTGAATTTGCTGAATTGAGCCTCCGGGTTGAGACTCCACTGGCAACACCTCCGTCAATGTATCCAACGATGGAGTTGTTGGCCTGGTGGAGGCGTCAGCCCAATCTTCTCCATTGGCACTCATTGTGCACGATGAGGGTGAGTATGAGCTTGAGTCACTGCGCTACACTTTCACTGGCACTGCTACCGTCGATCCGGCTCGAAGGACCAAAATGTTTGAGAATGTAATTATGATTTCGGTGGTGAGCACGCTGGTGGAAAGTGAGGTTAGTTCGATGGTGAAGCGTGGCACAATGTGGTAACACAGTGGGTAAATGTGCAAGAGTCAATTTATTAAAATCACACGCGGTGAGAAGTGTGTACATGAGAGCGATGGTGAAACTTCAAACACACTCGCGGTGAATAAAGGCTATGAGCCACAGAGCACGTGGTGAGCCTCGTGGAAACCGGCGCACGCGACACGATTTTCACACGAGTGAGTTACACGAATGAGTAGACGAGTTACGCGACAATGAATCTATAATTGAGATGAGTTTGAGCGAGTGAGAACATCTCTGAGTAAAACGCACAAGGTTAAAGATGAAGTTTGCTATAACAGTTAAAGCGTCCTTCTCTGAACACAATGTGAACAAGATTGGTTACAATAATGGATGAGCATTTCCGTTACGCGTCTTCTCGAACATGCTCGAGAGATGATCGACGTGGGGAAATCTGATTGGTTGAGTGTGGGATGTAGCGAGATGTCATTGGTGTGCGCGTGTTCCTAGACCAGTCGAAACAGAGTCAAGCGTTGCGCTGATTGGCTGAATGGCGCACACTCTGCGTTGATGATTGGTGCACGACCGTCGATCCCCATCGACGATTGGGGAATCGACCGTAGATCAGCGACTCTGCACTGAGTCCGTGAGGTGCTGCGCCAAGAGCGAGTGTGGTGGCTTTGGGAATTAATGCATTCCCAAACATCTTCAAAAAGAATCCCATTTAAAAACAATGTCGTAAATTAATATAAATTTAATAATGTTCTATACTCTGCAAAAATAATGTTCTAGACTCTACAAAAATAATGATATACAACAATTGCGCCAATTATCCCAATGACTATTTATACAAAGAAAAAATCACAATAGTACAATGAAAAAATGTATTAAATAATATCAAGCAGATATATTTTTATACAAATAAATATTTTAATACGAATAAATCACATAAAAAAATAGAAGAAAATATACAATATAAAAAAATATATGAAGTCAAAATGAGCTGCAAGTACATAAAGGTGCTTTCCAACTGCGCTTAAGATGACACAACTACATATACACAGCTAAAATGCTGTATTCATACATTCCGTTACTCATATCGCGGACATTTTAAATAATATGAAGATAAAATGTAACATCTAGATATTTGCCTAGATGTCCGCGGCCTGGAAGTCAAATACTTGGCGTGGCCAAGGTCAAGGTGTCGATGAATAAGAATTATTTATAAACATAAAACAATGAATGTGTATTTATATTGTCAGAGTTTTAAATTGATAAATTATGTGAAAGCTTGTGAGAGGAAACGTATCGGTGTCGATAAATAAACTTACAATTATTTTAAAACGCAATATAATGAAAATGTACTCATATTATCTACGTTTTAAATGGACAAATTATCTGAAAGCCTGCGAGGGGGAAGGTATGGGTATTGATGATTTGAGAATACTTTGCCCCTAGTTTTCGAGCTCCTAGAGGTGATCCTCTAATTAATGTGAGGAGTGTATGATTTTCTTTTACTTGACAATAATGCTTCTTCTGCAGCACTTTCTTGTTCTTTGGTATTTTCAGCCCGTCTGGACTCCTCTTCCAATATTTTGTTTTTCAATTCTTCCAGCGATGGCATTTGCTCTCTTGATTCTATCGCTATACACAAAGTTTCGTAATCATGAGGCAATGAGTTTAATAACCAAATAGACAATAAATTTTCTGGCAATTTTAGATCACACTCCTCAAGCTGCTCTGTTATATTCATAAATTCGTTTATGAATTGTGTCATGCTTTGGTTTGATGTTTTCTTTAAACGGTAAAGTTGCTTAAATAGAACACATTGCCTCATGGGGCTGTTAGATTCATATTTTTCCATCAATACTTGCCATGCATCTGCGGAGGTATCTGCTCTTTTGACGTAATTGTATTGGTCGGGTTGCACGCTGAGTATAATTGAATCCAGAGCCTTCTCGTCTTTCGTGACCCACTCGTCGTTGTTTTCTCGAGGTCTTCGAATGCTTCCATCTACGTACCCCCATAATTCGTTGTACCGGAGTACACTTTTCATTTGAATTTTCCATGTGTCGTAATTCGAAGAGCTTAACTTTTGAACATGCTCTACACTTCCGATATTCATTTTCGGTCTCTTTGTTCGAATACGTGGCACGTGGCTAACCTCACTTCACAGCCGGCCACTTTTTCCCCGTTTTATTATTTCCTGGGTCCCTGGGCCCAGAGGTGTAAGATGCGAAGATTTCCGACTGCAGCGCCGCTTGCGGTAGAGTGAGGAAGTTTTGATAGTTTTCATTCGGTCCGTACTCTATTCAGTGATGCTAAAGTTAATGGCCGGAGTATCGAGAATTTCCCCCACCATGCACATGACAAGTATGACAACTCCATGATCCGCGCATACGTGAGCCCAGCGCTTCGGATGACTTCGGACAATTTCGGGAGTTGAGAGGGACGGTGAATATGAGCCTTTCTCTCTTGCTCTTGAAACGTTGAGATTCTAGTACCGGCAAGGTTGCCGTTCGGGGATCTTTCGTCTTACTTACTCATGCTGTACGTATCACGGACTCCTTCACTCTTACAGGCCTCGGACGGTAAACGGCAACCCTGGTCGCTGGCAAGCGGCACGAGCCACCGTAATGCGATTTTGGTTTCCCGGATATTTTCACTTTCCGACACAGATATTCTTGTAACGAAAAAAAATTCGAAAAAATTTTTATTGCGGAAATACACGTTTTAGGATCTCCTGATCACACTGAGACTATTAAAAAAATAGATTTTTTCAAAATCTCGAATGTTTGTTAACACAATTGCGTTTAAATGGCTCAATAGATTTCAATAAAACTTTATATTTAGATTTCGTCTTTTCGTCTTAAAATCTGGTTAATTTTTTAACCCAATCGGTTCATGAATAATGATAGTTACCTCTTATAGTTCTATAATTTTTCGTATTATTTAATATAAATATTCGTTATTCATAAAAATTAAAAAGATTCTCTAAACGAATCTCACAGGGATACACGTAGGATTTTGCAATATCCGAATTGCAATAAACCGTTGACATTGACGATAGATGCTTTAGCTTACGCTATGGGCACCGATACTTACTTGTACAGTTACAATTATTACAGAGAACAATTTATTAAAATTGAATAAAATTTATTTTCTTATAATTTTCGTATAAAATAATTGACATAATTAATAATTAATGCACATTTGTGTTGTTTTTTATTTCCTTTCTATATTTATTAAACATCTATAGAAGACAAAAAAATCAATAAATATGTACATATAAAGGTACGTTAAAAGTTATTAAATTTATACGTACAGTATGGATACTCTTAAATTATTTTGTAATGTCATTTGTATAAATTATGTTTAATCATGGGATAATCAGCTTGACAATAATTTTTTTGATGTATTATATATGTATGTATCTATATGTATAGTTATATACAATATGTGATGCAAAAGTAAATAACAGTATGATAGGATGAAGCGATAGGGCTTATGAAGTGAAGGTTTAGTTTTACATATCACATTTATAACATACATATGTTCTATATCTATTTTTTAGGGAAAGACGTGAACGCGAGTTAGAGGAAACGGGAATGAGTGAGAAAGCGAAACGTCTTTCACAGTTCACTTTGTTTTTCACGCACCGCAACGTGGTGTGAGTGCGACAACACACTCAATTTACCGAGATGTTAACAATTTAATAGCTCCGAAACGGTACATTTCCGGCACATGGTTTCTATCAGACTTTTTCTCTACGCGTCGAGTAGAATACGTTGATGTAAAAAAAAATTAACGTTAATTTTCAATTTTGTAAACAATTTTGCGGCCCGCTTTTTTTTACAAATGTTCACTGATGGCACCGATCCAAAGGTCTAGTTTCATCCCTATAAGCGATGACCATTACTTTTTTAACAGCCTGTGCATTGAGGAAAGCAGAAAATGCTCTGTAATACTTGTCTTAATGTAGGGAATTCGTAATCATTGTTTGTGTTCTTCTTTGAACAAATTTCTTTCCACATTTTATCGCAATGTAAACGCTTATATTTCGCTTTTTCATTTTCATCGAAATAAGAATACAGTTGTCGCCATTCAATTTCGAGCAAGCTCAAATTAATTTTTTTAAAATTAGAAGCAAATTCAAGAATTGGATATCCACATTTTCTATCTGTTTCATATAAAACTTTTTCAACGCTTAGTGCAATAAATAAATCAGAAGTATCTGCATTGTGGTGTAATTTACAAGACTTTTGGAAACAAATGTTCATTATGTTCGTTAGATGATTCGGGTATATTGTACGCAACTGTTCTGACATACACGTATTATTTAGTACTAATAACCCAACAACGTTTTCCCATAAAAGATTATGTCCATATAAACATTTCAAAATTTGTTGCAATGTATCGTTCGACATGCAATCGTCGTTTATATCACAAATACCAATTACGATTTCGTACCTAACAAATGAATGTAATGAAAGAGTTGTAGCATTGATAAAATATTTTGTTTTATGGACGTCATTGCAAATACGTTGTATAGTTATATGAAAGTAATTATTTCTAATCAGTTCAAATAATTTGTCGTATAAAACTATTCCATACATATTTTTAATGCTATTTGCATCCAATATATCAAACTCTTGAGGTTTCACTATCAACAATCTGCTGAATTTTTTTTTTATACGATTGAGTGATTTTTTCAAATTTTTGTCTTCGGTACATTTTGATATGTAATCAGGTAAATGCAAATTCACTTTTCCAATATTCAATAATTTACGCATATGATTTTTGGATTTTGAGTGCCGCGGAATGTTATTAAGTTTAAAATTACTTTTACAAATTGTACAATATGCTTTTCCATTGCATTTTCGTAACCATTTATTGTGCTCGGTTTTTGTTCTGCTACTGCTGTTGTGGATGTCAGCCATACCAGGACTATTTCGTAACTAAAAAAAATTATTACAATATAATCTAATATAATATGTAATACTTGTACATACTGTTAAAATAATTGCAAACGAGCGTCATCTTTTAGTTAAGTACGTCCATGCATTTCACAAAATACATATCTAACTGCAATAACTTGAATAAAACATCTCTGAGAGAGTCATTGCATGCCCATGATGCATCACACAACATTACCAAAAATTATAAAGTAATATGGAAAATATAAGGCGTACCGTAAGCCTACCCACCACGACAAGGTAGAGACGCATAGGGAGAGAAAAAATGGTGTCACATGCTTTGTCCACAATATCACAGTAGGGAGGAAGGAAAAGTTCACGCAGCATCAAAAGTTGGGACACAATTTTAAAAACATTCATATAAAATTCCATGTACTTGGGGAGAAATCAAAAAGAATGACTAAAAGTAATATCTTGAATTCAAAAAGAGTTCATAAGGTATGAGAAGAAATGAAATGAAATAATATTCAAAAAATTAAGGAATGCAAAATTATGAGAAGTAATGAACATATAGAAACAGTATTTATACATATATAAGATTCTGAGAAGAGTTTACGAATTTTACTTGAATAATATATTAAAGACATTTTATTGAAGAAACTTTTAAGATATCTAAAGTCAAACAAAATTAAACATTATAAAGATGAAAAACTTGTCCCTAAGTGATTAAGCATGCCACACCTTTGAAAAGAGGAAAAAATCGGTTGAGAAATATTAAATGAATAGATATCAAGCAAGAATGAATATAAACCACAAACACAAATTTAATTCCAAAATATTATTAAAAATTTGAATAAAAACGAAACTAATGGCTACGAATATAAATTATTACTTGACATTAATGTAAAATGATTTGGGCCAATCGAAATTGTAGAACTAGTTTCTCCGCGGGCTTTAAAAGCTGTTTTAATCACGGCAATGGAATTTACAGAATCATGACTAAGTTTACTTCTTTTACAAGTTTTGACATCGGTCAGAATAGAGAAAATTCTTTCTGCTTCTGTATTTGAGTGAGGAAGACTCCTTACAACATTCACGAGTTGTTTCAAGACTGGGAACAGAAGATTTTTATCTTTATCCCTCGCAGAATTAATTTGAACCTACATGTCATCAAAGCACAGCTGTGACAATTCTTGACATTGCACTTTGTCGAAAGTATAATACAACTTATTCCATTCTTCTTTTAATTTTAAGTGGTCAAAAGATCCTAATTTTTGTGCAACGTAAATTAAATTTTTCAAGGTATAGTCTCTATTACTATCAAAAAGTGTTAATTTCACATCAAAAACTTGCAAACTGCCTAAAAATGTATCTTTTAAAGGGAAACGTTTTATTATCTCGGTAATGGCTCTAATGTAAAAAGCTAAGCAAAATTTTTTAATTTCAAGAAACGTTTCCTGGGGCAAAGTACTATCATCGACATGATCCTTCAAATAATGTTCACACTCAAAACCGAGGCAAATGTCCTTCAAGTCTAACAAATTGTTACCGGAAAAAAATCTATGTGAAACACCGAGTCGTTTATTGTTGAATATTCTGGTTTTACAATATGTCCGCACAAATCTTGAAACAAAAGTCTAGATTTAGAATATAATAAATGAACGGCTGTCCTGCGAGTTTGAAAAAACGCGTTGAAGGAATTGAAATAATTTAAAATATATTTAAGAAACAAAAAATAAGCTTTTGTTTCTATTTTTTTATATCACAAAGTAGATTATCAGCCGTCTCGTTTTTTTGATTTTCAAATACTTCCGAAATTAAAAAAAGATTTAACGAATCCCAACATTCCAGAATGCATGCTACGCAAGCGTGCATGGCTAGCCAACGCGTATCGCACAATTTTAAAACTTTTTTTGACTTATTATTAACAAATTCTTGAAAATTAGCAAAATTCGCCGACCGTTTGGCGCTAATATTAATATAAACTGTTAAATTTCGAATAAATTTTTCAATATAACTTGGGATTTCTGAACATGCTTTACTAGATACTAATGCCGCGGAATGGCAAATACAATTGACTGTTATTAATGAAGGACACCTCGTTTTAAGTTTTGAACAAAATGAGGAAAAGCGCCCGATCATCACTGATGCATTGTCACATGTGAGTCCAATTACATTCTGCACAGGAATTTGCTTTTTGTGCAATGCTTTCTCAAATGCTGAAAATAAACCTTCTGCAGAGCAATCTGTGGCGTCTAATTTTAATAATTCTAATAATTCTGTAAAAGCTGCAGAAGTTTCCGAATTTACGTATTTAATTAAAAAAGTGAGCCATTTTACGTTTGAAATATCTGTGCTTTCGCCAACAAATATAGAAAATTTATGATGTCGAGCACTTTCAATAATTCTACTTAACAACCATTGTCGAAGAAAAGTTCTCGGACTATATTTGCGTTTCGCTGTAGGAGAATTCATGATAAAAACCAGAAAAACAGACAGAGGAAAAAGATAAATAAAAAAAAGAAGAGGAAAGTATATAAATTAATGAAAAAAAATACTTACCTGCTTAGTTGATGCCTTCAAAAGATGGACGATCCCCAGCTGAAATATTAAATATTTATAAGCAACCACACGCACTGGACACAGCACTACGAATGACGGTTACTCTACGTTCGCGCATGTCCGTTACGGTATCCCGCCAAAAAAGCCCGCATAATGTAGTACCAACAAGGTACAAGCGGAGCGCTGAAGTAGAAAATCTTCAATTTTTCGCATCTTGCATAGCACGAAACTACCAAAGAATATAGAGCGGAGATATCACAAGCTGAGATTCCTTACTTCACCGCAGGCGGCGCTGCAGTCGGAAATCTTCGCATCTTACACCTCTGCCTGGGCCCATAACCTGTTGGTTTTATTTTGAAACAGGGGATCGAAAATAAAGTTTACGTATTATGATATGAGTATATTATACAGGGTGTCCCAAAAATGCTGCGGGTCCTTAAAGGGGGTGATTCGGGGGGTGATAGCAAACAACTTTTTCCTTTGCGAAAATGTTCTCCGAGGTTTCGTTAACGAGATATTAACAAAAAGCACCGACCAATCAGAGCCCGAGATTGGCGGCCGAGTTCCCGCGCTAGCGTGGCCGCGCGCCGCGCTGCGACTGCGAACAAGCAACTCGGCATGCATCGAAGGAAATTGCACAGAATGGCAAATGAAAAAGACGTAACAAATAAAATCGAACATGTTGTCATGGTTTGTTCGTCATTTAAAGTGAATAATGAATAAAGGATAAATGGATGAAAATCGCGTGCAACGTAAAAAGACGAATACGCAGTTTTTTTTTAGAAGATTCGAAAATAATAATTATTTGAAGTGGAAGGATAAGGAATACGTAAATTTTATTGTGTTAATAACGTAGCCACGAAAAGGTAATGTAACAGGAAATTAACGAAAAATAATAGTAGTCCGTTATTGTGATAAAAATCCGTAATTCAATAACGGCCAGCACTGTTGGTGATAACGAATAAGTCTGTTTAAAAAGCCCGAATAAATATTTTCGTACGGGAATTTTGAGAATTATCGCCGGAAATAAGCCATCGTTTGCGTTAAATTTAAAAATGAATGATCACCAATAAAGTAACTAAAACTCACCCTTGTTAGAAATTCACCTGCAGCTTGAAAATCTGTGTCACAGGGTCACTGAACCGATCCTGGTCATCGATGGACGAGCTCAGTGCACAGCTGGTCCCAGGTATACGACACTACCGAAAGTTAAGGGTCGCAATGTCAGGTGCGTCCAGGTCAACGCACCGAATATTCACTTCACTGCACGGCTACTAACACTGATCACTTAATTTATTTTTCATGGAACGTGTTGTTCCTACGTTATAAAAATTGGTGGAAATGAATTTTTACTTGGCGTTCGGAGCCGTGGGTATTTCCGCGCAAATTCTCACGCTGCAGCACTTGCGTCCTCGTTGTTCGGGGGGTGCAACCAGAACATCGCGTAATACTCTTGAGCAGAGAACATTTCTGCGACGTGATTGCTTGCTGACTGACAAGATTTTTACGAAGCGACTTCTTCTACCCTCAAATAGTTTCTCTCGTTCCATTATGAGTTGACCCCCCACCAGACCAAGAGGCTTCAGGTAGAAAGAAGCCAGCACATTTTCGAAACACACGTGCTTCGCAGAAGTGCAACGAACGGACTATCGTGCACTTTTACAAAACTCCGCGTTCCGTCCTTTTACTGCTAATGTACCCATTGCTTCGAGGTAGGCAGCAGACACCACGTGCATCCCTCCCAAACGGCCACTGTCCTAAAGAGGTCCTCTTCACAGCAGTATCTCCTCCCCAAGGCTTCACTCGCACGGAATTCGTCGACGCAAAGCATTTCGCTAGGGTCGCGGGTTATGACCGTACTGTCCCACTAGTCGACGGTAGACAACGGTTTCCTACAGTTTTGGGTAATTTATGGCTTAGTTGGTTCCGCCTCGTAGCAGACGTGAACTCAGAGTATCGGAAAAGGGAAACTGGAAACAGGATTTTTTTCTTTATAGCAACTCTAAGACTTTCTGTTTCTCTTCTCTTCGGACCCTTTTAAACCGAAACACGTGGTGTCTGCTGCCTACCTCGAAGCAATAGGCTGTACATTGGCAGTAAAAGGACGGAACGCGGACTTTTGTAAAAGTGCACGATAGTCCGTTCGTTGCACTTCTGCGAAGCACGTGTGTTTCGAAAATGTGCTGGCTTCGTTTTACCTGGAGCCTCTTGGCCTGGTGGGTGTTAACACATAATGGAACGAGAGAAACTATTTGGGGGTAGAAGACGTCGCTTGGAAAAAATCTTGTCAGTCAGCAAGCAATCACGTCGCAGAAATGTTCTCTGCTCAAGAGTATTACGCGATGTTCTGGGTGTATCCCCCGAACAACGGGGACACAAGTGTCTGCAGCGTGAGAATTTGCGCGGCAATACCCACGGCTCCGAACGCCAAGTAAAAATTCATTTCCACCAATTTTTATAACGTAGGAACAACACGTTCCATGAAAAATAAATTAAGTGATCAGTGTTAGTAACCGTGTAGTGAAGTGAATATTCGGTACATTAACCTGGACGCACCTGACATTGCGACCCTTAACTTTGGGTATTGTCGTATACCTGGGACCAGCTGTGCACGGGGCTCGTCTATCGATGACCAGGATCGGTTCAGTGACCCAGTGACACAGGTTTTCAAGCTGCAGGTGAATTTCCGACAAGGGTGAGTTTTAGTTACTTAATTGGTGATCATTCATTTTTAAATTTAACGCAAGCTATGGCTTATTTCCGGCGATAATTCTCCAAATTCCCGTACGAAAATATTTATTCGAGCTTTTTAAACAGACTTATTCGTTATCAGCAATACTGCTGGCCGTTATTGAATTACGGATTTTTATCACAATAACGAACTACGATCACTTTTCGTTAATTTCCTGTTACATTACCTTTTCGTGGCTAAGTTATTAACACAAGGAAATTTACGTATTCCTTATCCTCCTACTTCAAATAATTATTATTTTCGAATCTTCTAAAAAAAAACTGTGTATTCGTCTTTTTACGTTACACGTGATTTTCATCCATTTATCAATTATTCATTATTCACTTTAAATAACAAACAAACCATGACAACATGTTCGATTTTATTTGTTACGTCTTCTTCATTTGCCATTCTACGAAATTTTCTTCGATGCATGCCGAGTTGCTTGTTCGCAGTCGCAGCGCGGCGCGTAGCCACGCTAGCGCGGGAACTCGGCCGTGAGACTCGCGCTCTGATTGGTCGGTGCCTTTTGTTAATATCTCGTTAACGAAACCTCGGAGAGAATTTTCGCAAAGGAAAAAGTTGTTTGCAATCACCCCCTGAATCACCCTCTTCAAGAAACCGCAGCATTTTGGGGACACTCTGTATATGACAACTTCGCGAGCTAGAGCGCCACTCGGCGCGCGGCCATCTCGCGGTCGCGCTCGGTAGCGGCGGGCCGCGCCAGGCGCGAGTGGTGGGGGGAAGATTCGCGTTCCACCGTAATAACTCGTTACAAATACTCTGATTTAGATATAAGATCTCTAATCTGTTCGCTTTCTGTTTAGAAAATTCAAAGTACGAATGAAAAACAAGAAATAATAAAGGCAGAAATGAATTTCGTGGATTTGGCGGGATTTGAAAAACCAGATAGCGCGCATAAGGCAGAGACCGCCGCCATTCATACGTCATTAATGACGCTGAAAATGGTAATAAGCCAAATCCGCAAAGGGCATGCCTATATTCCGCACAGCCACAGCAGCTTGACGTCAGTTTTGAAATCAAGTCTCAGCAAAAATTCATTGATTGCTTTTGTATGCACGATTTCGCTGTGCAATAAAGAAAACACGAAGCAAACTTTAGAGTAAGTATATATAATCTACTTTTTTTAGAAATCTCTCTATTAGAGTTTTCGTTCTTGTTCTCTATTCTTTACTTGACTATTCCCCTACAGCACATTTTGTTGCAGAAAAGTTGCACCAAAGTTGCAGTACATTGCAATGTTGCCGTTTGGTTGCAGGTTGCATTGCAGTATTACTGCAAAATTGTGGAAACATTGCCGTGTAATATTGCTATGGCCACGCTTGTGCAATGTTTCAGGAATATTGCGCACAAATTGCCGTGCAATATTGCAATGGCCACGTTTGTGCAATGTTTCTGGAATATTACGCACACATTGTCGTGCAATATTGCAATGGCTACGTTTGTGCAATATTTCAGGAATATTGCGTACACATTGCCGTGTAATATTGCAATGGCCACGTTTGTGCAAGATTTCGGCAATAAATCCGGAATTACGCGAACGATCTTGAAATCTCGGCACGCAGAATATAGTCTAAGATTCCACGGGAATATACCACCTCCGAGGGAATATATGCGAACTTGAACAATATCTTATATAAATAATTACTACAATTATTCGATTAACAATATAGAGTTTAAACAAATTCATTAACTATATGCAGCGATAAAAGATATTTGTAGAAAATGTGTTGTTACACGTGCCAATTACTGCCAGTGTCCCTATCGTTGACATTTAATTTATTATGCGTAACGAAAAAGTTCCGTATTGTCGAGTGAAAATTTCTAAGTCCGGATATCTTGCGGATTTATTGCCGAAATCTTGCCGTTTAGTTGCGTAACCTTGGAACATATGAGCAGGATTTCGACAATAAATCCGCAAGATATCCGGAATTACGCGAACGATCTTGAAATCTCGGCACGCAGAATACAATTTAAGATACCACAACCCACCACCGAGGGAATATATACTGACGTGGACAATATCTGATATAAATAATTAAATAATTGTATTAATTATTGTATTAATTATTTATGTCAGATAATGTCCACGTTCGCATGAATCTTCCTATCCTTTCTAATTCTCCTCTCCTTTTTTCTTTTTCCCCCATAAGTATTTCGGCTTATCTCCTGGTTTCCTTGCCACCTCCCTTAAGGGGGTAGACACGGGTAATGCAGCGCGCTGTATACCGACATAATCTGGCCCGAAACATGGGTTCGGGATTTTTCGTTTTTCGTCCTTATATGAGCATATTTTGGGCTGGGCGATGTATCATTCGAAAGAGGAAGGTTCAATGCGGAGCGCTCTGCTCATGGTTCAACGAGATTGTGTTGATGTGTAATAATATGAGTGTCCAAAGTAGAGAAAAAGTCGACAAAATACACCAGCAGAATCCAAGCATTATTAGGTCACTACCCACACAGCACCATAACATTGCAGCAACGTCTCTGCAATATTGCGGTGCAAGATTGCAATGTTGCAGCATAACATTGCAGAGTCGTTGCAGGTTCAGTCCTATGTCCGCCTTCGCAATATTGCGGGTGTGTATTGTTACAATGTTGCAGCAGCATTACAAACATGTACTCCTGCAACGTTCCGGCAATGATTCTGCAACGAAACAGCAAAATTGTGGCAATGATCATGCAACTCTTCAGAAATATTGCGGTGCGAGATTGCAATGTTGCACCGTGTCATTGTAGGGAAGTTGCAGAGGTTCACTCCTATGTCCGCCTTAGCAATATTGCAGGAGTACATTCCCGCAACGTTTCGGAAATTTTACAGCGATGGTCCCCACCGCAACGAAACGGGTAGTGAGGGACGCTACGACATGAATGTGTGCAGAATCGTAGTAGTATAACGCCCGTGTGTCATTTTCTCATAGAAAATATTTTTACCTCAGGGGGATTCGAACCGAGGACCTGTAGAATCGTAGACGAACAATTTACCGCCACAGCTACAACCGCTGATTGATAAGATTGCTTATGTATTTGAACTTATACTCCAACCGTGCAAAACTTTAAACTCAAATTATTCAAAAACGAAGGCTCATTTGACAAACCTATTAGGGATTTTTAACACTGCAGGTGCGGACTTTAACCCGGTGTCATTTTAGGTTAGGTTGGAAAGTAGTCTTTAGACTAAACCTTTGCATTTTTCTTTACATCTCTCTTTTCTCTTGCTTGATTATATAAACGTGTTTGTGCAATAAAGACGTTTAATAATAATAATAATAATAATAATAACTTCACGCATTAAAATATATAGTATCTACTCTATCTAAACAAATTAAATTCATTTTCAAATTTCTTCTGTAATGTAAATTCATGTACAAACAACTCTCACAATAACACTTTGTTCATATCTTCAACGGCCAACGAGAAATTCTAGCATATCCAGTTAAAGGAAACATGCTGTAGAATCTACTCGACGGCATATTTCAAATTTCGTCAAAGTCATAGTTGCTTTAGAATATTGCTGTACTGTTTCTACAATATTTCCACTACAGTATTGCACGGCAATATGTAGGCAATTTTGCTGGGTCGTTGCCACTGAAACATTGCATATCGATGTGCGCGCAATATTGCCGAAATATTGTAGGATCGTTGCCACTGGGACATTGAACGTCGATAAGCGCGCAATATTGCAGAAATATTGTAGGATCGTTGCCACTGGAACATTGCACGTCGATGTGCGCGCAGTATTGCAGAAATATTGTAGGATCGTTGCCAATGGAATATTGCACGGCAACGTTCTTGCAATATTGTAGGATCGTTGCCAATGGAACATTGCACGGCAACGTTCTTGCAATATTGCTGCAATATTGTAGGGTCATTGCCACTCCAATAATGCACGGCAATATTGCAGGAACGTTCCTACAATATTGCAATGCAACCTGCAACAACACAATATTGCAGCAACGTTCCTGCAATACAGCTGCAACGAAGTGTGCTGTATGGGTAAAAGAGTTTTGTGACTCAAACGGTGAGCAGAGTGCTCCGCATTGAACCTTTCTCTTTCGAATGAGACCTCGCCCAGCCCAAAATATGCTCATATAAGGACGAAAAACGAAAAATCGTGACTGCATTCCCAAATCAGCGTTCCGCCATATTGGCGATAATACAGAGTAAGTCACGTGACAAATTTAGTTCAGCTAGTGGATACGAGATGGCGCCTACTTGGGAGGACTGCCAACGTGGAATCATAGCAAAACTGAAGCGTTAGCTGGATATATGTGCCACAGTAAAAGTGTGATGCAGTCAATGTATGCATTTTCGGACGATTGTAGGTTAGGTTATATGCAGATAATAATCACGCGCATCCAGCCTGCACATTTTCACTAGCCGAATTCAACATCCAACACAATTTTATATGTAATGTTTGTTCATAACTGCTTTCTGCTGTAATAAGTGTATTTCACGTTCTGTTTCAGTGCTTCGCTAATAAAAAATGTGTAACCTAACAAACTTCATTTTCTGGAGACATCCCCTTATCTATTTTTCCTTTTCACTTATAATTCCTTACTGCCAACGTAGAATATTGTAGCATAAGCAGATTTCAAGTAAACGTACAATGATTTTTCTATGTTTGCAGTATTAGCAGACTTTCTGTTTAAATTTTTACAAGTACAACGCAACAGCTGAGAATTTCTTTCCACATTCAAAATAGAATATGGAAATAGCAAACAGCTCCCTCTCGCGTGCACAGGCAACCGAATATCTATGCCCCTACAGCACACTATATTGCAGGAACGTTTCAGTGACGTCGCGCTGCGACATTTGGAACTCGAAATGTTCCCGAAACGTTTCAAGAAACTTCCTATGTCCGCCTTGCGTAACATTGCAAGAGATATTTCTGGAACATTGTTTCGGAATATTAGAGGAATTTTTCGTGGAACGTTTCGGAGATCTTATAGGAATTTTTCGTGGAACGTTTCAGAGATCTTATAGGAATTTTTCGTGGAACGTTTCGGAGATCTTACAGGAATTTTTCGTGGATCGTTTCGGAGATCTTACAGGAATTTTTCGTGGAACGTTTCGGAGATTTTACAGGAATTTTTCGTGGAACGTTTCTGAGATCTTACAGGAATTTTTCGTGGAACGTTTCAGAGATCTTATAGGAATTTTTCGTGGAACGTTTCGGAGATTTTACAGGAATTTTTCGTGGAACGTTTCTGAGATCTTACAGGAATTTTTCGTGGAACGTTTCTGAGATCTTACAGGAATTTTTCGTGGAACGTTTCAGAGATCTTATAGGAATTTTTCGTGGAACGTTTCGGAGATTTTACAGGAATTTTTCGTGGAACGTTTCGGGAAAATTGCACGAATTATTCGTTCACCGTTTCGGGGATACTGTAGGAATTATTAAATAATTAAATTATAACATATTTTAATTTATTAAACATATTTTATTTATCCGTGAAAAAGCATAATAATAACAACAATAATATTAAAAACAATAATTATAATAATGCGTTCGCAGGGGAGGGCTGCAGTGCGTTCGCAGGGGAGGGCTGAAGTACGTTCGCAGGGGAGGGCTGCAGTGCGTTCGCAGGGGAGGGCTGCAGTGCGTTCGCAGGGGAGGGCTGCAGTGTGTTTCCAGGGAAGGGACTCTCCCCGCTGCAAGACGGCTCACTTAGGTAGGCATGGTTAGAGCCCTTATTCGTGCGTACCTCTGCACGCATGATCCGTGTATTAGTCTGAGCGAACCATTTAGATGCCCCGAGTATTATACTCGCATCGGTACATTTATATACGCTATCCTCGCATATAGCGTGTACAGCTCCTGGGAAAATACATACATTTATTTTACAATTTTAAGTGTTAAAATGAGACAAAATAATGAAATTACATACCCAGTATTAACTGCACAATGTTTGTGAATTGTGTGAATGGTTTTTTTTTTCCTGCCATGCCAGCTGTACTGTTCAGCCACAGAATTATCAATTAGCTTGCCCATAACTGTGGCTGTGGTAATCGACACGTTTCCTCCGCCGATCTTCTTCAGAAAATGAATCTATAAAATGTCATTAATAAATTATTTAAATCCTGAAAATTAGCTTCATTAAAAGCAGTGTTCATATATTGTTAATCACAGGATGCATTTAATCAATGAAAAATAGCAATCACCATTACCATTACTTTAAATAATTGTACATTTCTCATTAAAATATATATATAAATGTTTCATGCTCTCCAAAATAAAGTCAAAGTTATACAGTATATGCATTGTTACAACGAAACTGTATGAAAAGCTTTTGCTTGTAGCGCAGAAAGCAAAAAAGGGTGTCCTAAAATTGCGGGACAATCTCAAACATGCAATATCCCGATGCAAAAAGACATCGAAAAGTGCCGTGGTGGGAGGGGAGTGTTCGTGAGTGAAGTGTGCCGCTGAACGTCAACAACCCACCTTACAGTTTACACACATAGTACGGCAGCTATTGGCCACAGGGTGGGTGAACTGCTCACGGCGTCGCTCTTCGCTTTGCTCACGAGCAATCGAGAGCGCTCTTGGCCGCCGCAGCCTAGTGATTCTCTAAACTCTAGACAGTGATCGGAACAACGTGTATCGTCGCTGATTGGTTGCTGCGATTTGGAGCAAAATCAGAAGTAGACTGAGAAAGAAACTGTAAAAAAGAAAGAGACAGAAATACTGATAGAAAGAGACAGAAATACCGATAGAAAGAGATAGAGTGAACGATTAGGTTATGTTTATTTCCGGTTTTGCTCCAAATTCTGACAAATGGCGGTGGTTATACCGATCACTTCCTGGAGAATCACTACCGCAGCCTGGCTGTGCAGGCCTGCGGCGTAAAGAACTTTTCGATGTGTTTTAAGGGGTTAGGACACAGTCATGGGCCAAGAAAGCAGATGATTTTTAGACGACAATAATAAGAAAAGTAAACAATCGATTAATATAAGGTTTTGTGTTTTATATTATAAACTATAAGAAAAACATATAATATTTACAAAATAGCATTTGTACGGCGAGCAATGTCTCCATTTAAAACCTCCTTTTTTCGCGGATGGCCAACTGGTGGGCCGGATTCCGGGAAATCGTATGAACTGTAACAAAAACCCCAAAAGTGTCATAAACTATAATATATTTCCTAGGCATTGACGATCCAAAATTTTAAATTTTTTAATTATTGTACAAAATATAGACAAAAAGATTCACACACTTCTGTCGAAATTTGATCATTATTTTTCAAACATCGGCCATTTTGTCAATTTTTTCAAAAATTGAAATGTTGGATCGTCAATGCCTAGGAAATATATTATAGTTTATGACATTTTTGGGGTTTTTAATACAGTCCATCCGATTTCGCGAAATCCGGCCCACCAGTTGGCCATCCGGAAAAAAAGGACATTTTAAATGGAGACATTGCACGGCGTACAAATGCTATTTTGTAAATATTATATGTTTTTCTTATAGTTCGAAATATAGTGAACTAAAACACGAAACCTTATATTAATTGATTGTTTACTTTCCTTATTATCGTCGTCTAAAAATCGTCTGCTTTCTTGGCCCGTTACTGTGTCCTAACCCCTTAAGGGGGTACTCCACTGTGAACGGTCGAAAAATCAAACTATTTTTAAAGATTTTTTTCTCAGTAACTACAACATATAATGAAATAAATTTTTTTGATATTTATTAAGCTACTCTTATATTATACCAAAAAAATTAAAAAGAATATTTTCAATGTGTGTTACTTGTTTTTTTACAGCGTCAATATGGCACTTAAACAAAAACAGTGTGTTCGTGGTGCATGTGATTTCCCGGCTTGGGCTTATCCGAAACAAAAAATTCGAAAAGATTCTTAATCTGTATAAGTGTCGCTATCGTCCGTACCTCAATTAACAATTTTTATTGAAAAATAACAAAATGGCGCCTGTTTGAAGGAAAAAGTTCCCCAAAATGGTGTTTCTCAAATGTTCCCCGAGAAAAATCTCGGTTATTTTTCAATAAAAATTGTTAATTGAGGTACGGACGATAGCGACACTCATACAGATTAAGAATCTTTTCGAATTTTTTGTTTCGGATAAGCCCAAGTCGGGAAATCACCTGCACCACGAACACACTGTTTTTATTTAAGTGCCATATTGACGCTGTAAAAAAACAAGTAACACACATTGAAAATATTCTTTTTAATTTTTTTGGTATAATATAAGAGTAGCTTAATAAATATCAAAAAAAATTATTTCATTATATGTTGTATTTATTGAGAAAAAAATCTTTAAAAATAGTTTGATTTTTCGACCGTTCACAGTGGAGTACCCCCTTAACATCGGGATATTGCATGTTCCGGATTGCCTCGCAATTTTGACCCGTATGTGCAAGAAAATCCCATCGCCGTACAATAGTAAAAGTGCAGTGCAATGCATTTTAGAAACTACAGGCATGTTGCTATTGTTTACAATACTCAAGTACTTCTCTTTAGTTAATCCATATCTTCACATGACTGCAATGTAGTAAGACAAACTAGCTGCTCAATATAAAAATAATTAATGTAAAGTTAAATTTTTCACTTCATGATACACCTAGAACATTTATTATTTTTACGTGACCGGAAAACGTACCATATTGTTTACAGTCGGTCGATCATGTAATTTTAGATTCAAATTGCTCAGATCCGTTTCTGTTTTCACCGGAAGGGAGAATTCGCTGTGATCGAATAATCGGTCCGAATCATTTACATTATTGGTCTTGTTTAATAGTCTCTCCTCAATTCGTTGCAATCGTTTTAGCATATCATTCATGACCTCTGATGTTTTTTTGGCCTGTCCAATCATAAATGTTTGGAAATCTGAATAAAAATAAAAGAGGTTAATTAACATATATGATTTGTTAAGAATAATAAGATTTAGTCAATATTTTACCAAATGTTGGGTAGGTTGGTTGATTCGGCTGCGACGACACCGGCGATGCCGTTAATAGCTGCCGTACGCTAGCCGGTGAAATTTGAATTGGATTTTCCTCTATAATTGACGGTAAGGTTGGGAATTCGTCTAAAATGGTGGATCTTTTTTTCGGTGTCCTTGACGGCGTGGACGAACATTTAGGCGCTGGATTGGAACACGCAATTCATCATACAATTATCACCATGCTCAGACAAATGTTCATGCGGGTGTCCCAAAATTGCGTGACTTGTCGGAACATGCAATGACACATCGAAAAGTCCTTTAACGTTTTCTGATCTGGGCTTTAGTTCTCCACATATTAAAAGTTGAATATTAGCGGTACTTACAACTGGCGGGCCGCGCGAGTCAGCTGAACGCGCGGCAGCGTACGGTAAAGGACTTTTCGATACCTGTTTACATCAGGATATAGCATGTTCAGTGAAGTCCCGCAATTTTGGGATACGCTGAATATTATTTCATTTTTATTTACATAATAAATAATGAATTAATAATATAAAAATACCGTTTTCCACATCCACTTCCGAGACACCACAATGTTTGCTTTTTTTTTCTTTTTTTTGGGGAATTCGGCGGTTGGCATGTCTATAACGTGATCGCGTTTCCTTTCCCGTTCTTTGGTTTTCGTTCTTTGAGCTTTTTCCTCAACCACGTCTGAATCCAGAATGGTGGAGGTGTCCATCGCCTTGTCACGTATTTCGGTGGCCCGCTTATATGTATCTGACACAAATAATTCATTGATACGTAACACATTAAGTTATGCATATTGAGGTTCAATTAATAGAAATAATGCTTCAATGAAAAAAATTTACCTGCTGATCCAAACCACTTGAGAATTGCCCATTTATCCCACTGATGGTGGGCATCATCCATCCCAGGTAGATCAGCTTGAATGATGAGTTTGTTTAGTTTACACAAATTCTTTACATATCCTGGCCAAGCACTTGCAGTTTTGTCTGGATTCATCCAGCAGGATGGAATCACCTGGACACCATCGGCGAATTCGACAATAGAATATTTTTTCACCATTTTTCTAACTAAAAAATAATTGAGAATTTATTAAATAAATTACCCTGCACTTAATACTAAATATTGCAGTATGACAGGTTTGTCTTTACCCTGATGTTACTCGTACTTACCGATAATGGAAGTGATTCCCACGGTATAGGAAGATCACTGCCGATACACCACACTAACCCGCGAAAAAAACTAATAATGAAAAAAAATTAAAAAAAAAAAAACACGAACTATAAAAAGTATAAAACAAAATGGAATATATTCTAGAAAACACACTAACTATAAAATATTAAAAATTTAAAAAAATGATATATATATATTTTAAACACAAACTACTACACTACCTATAAAAAGAATAATAAAAATTGAATATATATATATATATATATATACTTAAAAACATAAACTAACGCACTAATTGTAAAAAGAATAAAAAATGGAATATATATATATTTAAAAACACACACTAACTATAAAAAGAATAATAAAAATGGAATATATGTATATTTAAAAACACAAACTAACACACTAACTATAAAAAGCCTAAGAAAAAAAAATGTATATATGTAAAAGCACGAACTATAAAATATTGAAAAGTATAAAAAAAAAATATATATGTTAAAATGGAAAAATGTGGTAGAAAGCTAAGATGGTTGTGATTCGACAGTTGACTTCGATCTGAGGAGCGATGGATCGCCCTTTCGAACGCGGTACGAGGGAGGGCGGAAGTCGAGTGACGTAGGAAGGAGTAGTAGAGGGGGAACAGTTTATATAGAAATAAGGTGATGTGAATTAATTAAACGAAAACTACCACACATAATTTAATGGGACTTTTAACACGCAACATGTTATTAGGTTCGACTCCATAGCTTCTTGTAACGCTAAAAAGAGTCTATGAAAGTTGTAACGGAAGTGACGCAGGGTCGACGATTCCGAGCCGCCAATGATGCGCGAGTGAGTGAACCAAAGAGGGAGCGAGAGGCCAGAGGGGACGGCGCTGACACACACATGACCACAACGCCTATAGGTGTTCGCCCTCTCGTAAATCGGTGTTCCTATACATAACGTTGCCTGGCGAAAGCCAGATTTTCAGTACCAGATACACTGTCCAACAAAATTTAACTTTTTTCTGATTTGTAAGATTCAATAGCCGTTACTTATAGATTTTTGTGCGCTGAATACGAATCCGCACATCGTTGATCGCCATCACTCTCAGTTTTCGAGAAATTCTATTTAAAAAAAAAAAACAAATTTTCAAATTTTGGACAAACAGCAATAGTTATTCGTTTGCTTGTTTCGTCAAATTATGGTAGGAACCCTCGCGAATACAACAATCTAAGTTATTATTGAATTAAGATCATTTAAATATGTTTAAACAACGATTAAAGGGAGAAGGACACCCGAAATGCACGAATTTTTCCACATATCTTTCTATGTATTTCAAAAAGTAAGGGTCTAGGAGAAAATCTGACTACTCCACGCGATGCAGCAGACATTTTTTATCCGGAAATCATTCACAGAAGTGGTATAAAAAAAACCTTTTGTTTTCAATACAGAAATGATAGAGTTGGGCAAAACGTGCGGCGCCGACAGTGGTAGTCAATGGCGGTGGGCGCCATCGTTCCCGTTGTTACCCCCGAGACTACCACTATTTATATAGAGGAAAACTATTTTCAAGTTTTACGTAAAGGGGTTTTATCCACGCATTCCCCGCTACTTAAATGCCTATAATAACTAAGTACAATATAGGTTGAACATTTTGGCAAATATATTTTCTTGTATATGCGTGTTGTGTGTCACTGGGCGAGTTAGGGTCGTTGGTAAAACACGATGCATCACCCCGGGGCCAGCGACGCGCTCAGCAACCGAAAACGCCAATTTTAGAGTTATACGACTCTTGGAAAACCCCACGTTTCCCGACCGTGAAAGTCAGGGGCGTCTTAAGCGGGGATGCAATAGCTGCGCGGCACCTGGGCGGCTGTGCCTAGGTGACCCCTACTCACACAGGCACGTCCCTGCATGCAAAATTAGGCACTTGCATAAGGCGTACGAATAAAAATTCAAAGTAACGAGATGAAAAACATGAAATAAATATATTATAATAATACTATAAAAAATTACGGTATTTGGGCAGTTCGCCTATGGCGCAAAAAAGGTTCGAGCCGGGCCTTCCGCCCACCCTCATGCGGCGTGCGATCCATCGGCCATCGCTCCTCAGATCGAAGTAAACTGTCGAAGTACAAGCATATGCACCACGTTCTTTCTGTTTTTAAATATAAATTTCATTTTTTTTCTACTTTTTAATATTTTTTAGTTAGTGTTAGTTTGTGTTTTAAAATATATATTCCATTTTGTCAATCTTTTTATAGTTAGTGTGTTAGTTTGTTTTTTAAATATATATTCCATTTTGTCAATCTTTTTATAGTTAGTGTGTTAGTTTGTGTTTTAAAATATATATTCCATTTTTTCATTCTTTTTAATATTTTATAGTTAGTGTGTTTTCTAAATTATATTCCATTTTTCTTTTATACTCTTTATAGTTATTTTTTTTACGTGTTATTTTTGTCTTTTTTCCATTGTTCTTTGAAGTTTCGCGTGTTGGTTTTCTTGTATGAAACAGCGTACTTCGAGTACCGTCGAAATCACTTTCATCATCGGTAAGTGCGAGTTCCATCACAATTATATGTATATTTATGAATAAGCGAAACAAAAAAAATCGCAGAAGTGAATAAGGAAAGAGTTTTTTGTAACTAGCATAAGGGAAGTTCGGCAACCCGGAAATTCATAAAATAATGCACTTTGTGTGCATAGAGTACTTAGGTATAGAGTACTCTATTCTTGCTTGCCTCGTACGGCTTATTCACAAATATAAAAGCACACTTTTATAAAAGCACAGGGACAGGCAGTTTTCAATAAATTCTCATTATTTTTAGCGAAAAAGGATAAAAGATTCTGCCATCACTGCGCGCACTACTTTTAAATTTTTGACGTGCATTGTCCAGTCCGTCCATTGCATTTCATCATCCGGTAAGTACCAGTGATGAAGTAGATCATCTGAAGCTGTATACAGGGTGTCCCAAAAATGCTGCGGTTCCTTGAAGGGGGTGATTCAGGGGGTGATTGGAAACAACTTTTTCCTTTGCGAAAATGTTCTCCGAGGTTTCGTTAACGAGATATTAACAAAAAGCACCGACCAATCAGAGCCCGAGATTGGAGGCCGAGTTCCCGCGGTAGCGTGGCCGCGCGCCGCGCTGCGACTACGAACAAGCAACTCGGCATGCATCGAAGGAAATTGCAGAGAATGGCAAATGAAAAAGACGTAACAAATAAAATCGAACATTTTGTCATGGTTTGTTTGTCATTTAAAGTGAAAAATGAATAAAGGATAAATGGATGAAAATCATGCGTAACGTAAAAAGACAAATACAAAGGTTTTTTTTAGAAGAATCGAAAATAATAATTACTTGGAGTGAGAGGATAAGGAACACGTAAATTTCCTTTTTTAATAACGTACAAACGAAAAGGTAATGCAACAGGGAACGAGCGAAAAGTGATCGTAGTTCGTTATTGTGATAAAAATCCATAGTTCAATAACGTCCAACACTGTTGTTGATAATGAATAACTCCGTTTAAAAACTGCGAAAAAAATTTACGTACGGAAATTTGGAGAATTATCACCGGAAATTAGCCATAACCTGCGTTAAATTTAAAAAATAATAGTCGCCAATAATGTACCTAAAACTCACCCTTTCGGAAATTCACCTGCAGCTTGAAAATCTGTGTCACTAGGTCACTGAACCGATCCTGGTCATCGACAGACGCGCCGAATGCACAGCTGATCTCAGGTACACGACGCCATCCAAAGTTAAAGGTCGCAACGTCAAGTGCGTCCGGGTTAATGTACCGAATATTCACTTCACTGCACGGCTACTAACACTGATCACTTAATTTATTTTTCATGGAACGTGTTGTTCCTACGTTATAAAAATTGGTGGAAATGAATTTTTACTTGGCGTTCGGAGCCGTGGGTATTTCCGCGCAAATTCTCACGCTGCAGCACTTGCGTCCTCGTTGTTCGGGGGGTGCAACCAGAACATCGCGTAATACTCTTGAGCAGAGAACATTTCTGCGACGTGATTGCTTGCTGACTGACAAGATTTTTACGAAGCGACTTCTTCTACCCTCAAATAGTTTCTCTCGTTCCATTATGAGTTGACCCCCCACCAGACCAAGAGGCTTCAGGTAGAAAGAAGCCAGCACATTTTCGAAACACACGTGCTTCGCAGAAGTGCAACGAACGGACTATCGTGCACTTTTACAAAACTCCGCGTTCCGTCCTTTTACTGCTAATGTACCCATTGCTTCGAGGTAGGCAGCAGTAGTAGCTGTATTGTTATCAACGATTCAGTATTCAGTTGTGCTTATATGTATGAAGACATTACAGTTGAAAAGTGAAAATTAGTTTTGTGTTTTTAATATTTTGAAGAAACAATTTGGGAAATAGAATCGCTACTAAATAGGTACGTTCTTTATCTCTTATATTTCTTTTACATCTTGGTGTGTGTTTTGTTCTTTCTTTGTAACGGTTGATGTATCTTTGTAACAGATGGCTTCCACTCGTAAGAAAAGAGTTCGTAGTGATCCTGATGTCGAAAATATTGTTCATCAGTGGCTTGATGAATCTTCGTATGCTGGATCAGAATCAAGTGACAATTCGAATGTTTCAGATGTTTGTGATAGTGATATTGATATTGATGCTCAACATGACCCCGATTACATAGCAACATCTGAAAGCGATAGTGATCATTCCAGCGACAGCGATGTGGTTCCATTTATTCAAAACGAAAATTTTATGATTGCACGCAATGGTAAAGAATGGTCGAAGAAGCCAAAGAATAGTTCAAAATATGCGCCACACAATATAATACGTTTTACTCCAGGGCCAAAAAGACAAGGTGAGATATTCACGCCTTTGGATGCTTGGAAATCATTCATAATTTCAAATATTACTGACGAAATAGTTATTTGCACTAATGCCGAAGCAACTCGTGCGTGTTCCCTAAAAAAAAAAATATGGCAATCTATCGAGAAAGACGAGATGGATGCATTTTGTGGGCTATTACTTATGGCAGGTGTTCTAAAAAGTTGGGACGTACCAGTCAGGGAACTTTTTTTAGATAAATATTCAAACCCAATTTTTAGAGCGTGTATGTCTGTCAACAGATTTGAAGATATCAAAAGATTTTTGAGATTTGATAACAAAAGAACACGAGATGAAAGATTAAAATCAGATAAATTGGCTCCTATTTCTTATGTATGGACTTTGTTTTTGAAACAGTGTCGGACAGTAATGGTACCAAAAATCTTTGTCACAATCGATGAACAATTAGTTAGTTTTCGAGGAAGATGTGGATTTATCCAGTATATGCCGAGCAAACCGGCGAAATATGGTATAAAGTTCTTCTGGCTGTGTGAATCTGATACAGGATATGCAATAGATGGTCAAATTTATGTTGGAAAACAACCTGGAGGCGAAGTGCAACGAAATTTGGGAATGAACACTGTACTATCACTAGTAAGATCAATTCAGAATTCTTCAAGAAACGTTACAGTTGATAATTTCTTTACAAGTACTGAACTTTTTGAAAAATTATTAACGATGAAGATTAGTGCAGTGGGGACAATTCGGAAAAATAAACGAGACATACCAAAAGAAATGCAAGCTAATAAAGAAAGAGCAATATATTCATCATGTTTTGGATTTCATAATAATATGACACTCGTTAGTTATGTACCGAAAAAAAAGAAAGCTGTAATACTGTTGAGTACACTACATAACAACGATGAGGTCGATAACAGCACCAGCAAAACAAAGCCTGATATTATAAATTTTTACAATAAGACGAAAGGAGGAGTGGATATAATGGATCAAAAGATAATAAATTATACTTGCAAGAGACAAACAAAAAGATGGCCGTTCGTAATTTGGAGTAATATAATGGATGTAGCTGCATTAAATGCTTTTACTTTATTTATGAACGAAAATCCTGATTATAAGAAAGAGAGAAGTGACAAAAGAAGACTATTTTTGAAAGAGTTGGCTACGCAGCTCATTATGCCATATATGAACAGGAGATTGAAAAATATTAATTTACAAAGGAGTATTGTGGAAAATATTAGGAAATTCATCGATGTACAAGAAAAAGAAGATATACCTACAAAAATTCCGAGGAAAAAACGATGCTTTATATGTCCAACCAAAAAAGACAGAAAATGTGAGAGAGTTTGTATAAAATGCAATAATGCAATATGTAAAGAACATACTATTTATATGTGTCCGAAATGTACTGAATAAGTTTTCATACTAATATCACATGTATTTTTATAAATGGACTAATTAATGAATAAATAATTTGTTTTATACTGTGTAAGCTTCTGTGGGTCGTTTTCACCCACGGTATGTAAATCTGATGAACGCCATAGTCATGCATCCTAGGGTTAAAAAGACAAAATATAATAAAAATAATAATAATAATTTAATTTATTGCCTATTTTTTGCGTTGCAATTTAACAATCATATACTCTTTCCATTTCATTCCCCCGTGATTGTGACAGTGTAAAATCGGCTCGACCATATCAATCTGAACGTGAGTCGAACGTGAAACGTACCAATCTGAACGTGAATCGAGCGTGAAACGTACCACTCTGAACGTGAACCGAACGTGAATCGTACTAATCTGAACGTGAATCGAACGTGAATCGTACCACTCTGATCGTGAATCGAACGTGAATCGTACCACTCTGAACGTGAATCGTACCACTCTGAACGTGAATCGTACCACTCTGAACGTGAATTATACCCAATTTTTGGACACTAAAGTAGGACTTCTTGGAGGGGATAGGTTGGAGCGAGGGGGCGATTCCCCTGTGACATTTCAGCTTGTGGGTAGTCCTTCTTCTCATCTGGCAATAGTTCTTAGGGACAGCGAGTTTGGGCTCCCATTTCTACGTCGACCCCACATGCTTTTTCCACGATCCAGCGCGAAAAGTATACGAATTCCTCTATAAACCAGGTATATCGCGATCGTTTCGCAGATCGATAATATACATGGAACAAGTAGTACACAACACAAGACTGCGCTGGATCGTGGAAAAAGTATGTGGGGCCGACGTAGAAATGGGAGCCCGAACTCGCTGTCCCTAAGTACTATTGCCAGATGAGAAGAAGAAGGACTACTCACAAGCTGAAATATCACAGGTGCCAGGGGAATCGCCCGCTCGCTCCAACCTATCCCCTCCAAGAAGTCCTACTTTAGGGTCCAAAAATTGGGTATATTTTTTTCTTTTTATTATATATTTTAATATTCTATTTGTATTCTATTTTTATATTATATTCTTTTTATATTGAATTTTTATATTTTCTCTTTTTTATTTTATATTTTTATATTCTATTTATTTTATTATTTGATTTTATTTCATTTCGTCCCGTCCCGTCCCGTCCCGTCCCGTCCCGTCCCGTCCCGTCCCGTCCCGTCCCGTCCCGTCCCGTCCCGTCCCGTCCCGTCCCGTCCCGTCCCGTCCCGTCCCGTCCCGCCCCGCCCCGCCCCGCCCCGCCCCGCCCCGCCCCGTCCCGTCCCGTCCCGTCCCGTTTCGCTTCAGGGAGGGCGGGAGGGAGGGAGGGAGAGAGAGTGGGAGGGGGAGAGGGAGAGAGAGAGGGAGAGAGAGAGAGGGAGAGAGAGAGAGGGAGAGAGAGAGCGCAACGTGGATAAATACCATATTAAGAAGGTAGTTAGGAAAGCGAACATGATACTAGGAAAAGTATGGGGGGATTGCGTATCTGCGCAGTAGGAGAAGCCACGTGCCATTATCCTTCCTCTACAGACTGATCGAAATAATGAGATGGCCGAAGATGGTACTAAGTTCAACAAACGGAAATTAACCAATGTAAAATCTTTTCTCAACTCGGATTTTCACCCATATGATGACCTGCAGGTGGACTTTGTCGTGGATAAACACGCCATCTTGTTTCACATGTACACAGAATTCTGTAAAATGTATTACAACTGCAACGATGGATTATTCACCTTGGCTGAATTTTTAGAATGTAGTCCCTTCGTGGAGATTGATTACTCGTGACAAAATGAGTCAATCAAAAATGGCACCGTGAACGTGCGCATAGAATTCGAGAGTAAAGAGAATGTGCCGGCAAACACTACGGCCTACTGTCTGATTGGGTATGATCGTGTGGTTGAATACAATCCACTGACAAACGTGGTGCGCAATATTAATTAAACTACCGCGCCCTCTCCTGTGCCAAATTCATACCAAAATTTCATCGTGAAAATCAAGATGCTTTACGAGAAAGACTGCATTCTCCCATCTGTCTTGGAAGCGAGCGGGCCTCTAAATTGTACCGATAATGTCCGCGCCAACATTTGTTGTCCTGCAAAATTGTCGACAAGGCGCCGTCAAGTCCCCCGTTCGGCAACCTCGAGCTTCTGCGAAGTGTAACGCCCTCCGTCCATCGACGTCCGCCGAAAGCAGAACGAGGAGAGAGCGAAGCGGAGGGATCGAACCGCGTGGGTGTGCGCCGCTGCGTGTACACTCACGCACGCTCGCGTGCAAGTGCGTGCACCAGCTTGTTTTATATTGGGCGTGCATGTGTCATCGCCCTAGCCGCTACTACGCGTCCTGAGCGCATAAGAGCCTCTTGAAGGGTCCTGGACCGTTTTCCTTGCGCACATAGCTGCTTTCCCTTCGTTTTTGCTAATTAGCATCCTCAGCCTCCTCCCAGCCACGCGCTTTCGCGAATCAGGTCCTTGGAGAGGTTTCAGAGGACCGCTAACCAAGCCTCGCCACCTCTACCGCCCACGTTTTTAAAATAATCCCACCGCCACGGGGAACCGGCAGATTTTTCCTCGGCCGGAAAACCCCTCACGGCGCGTTTTAACGTTATTAAAACGTACGCCGCTCGTGAATCGTTTAATCGAACGGTGTTCTGCGTAACGTTGTTTAAAACTCTCGCGGTTGGTTCGCCGGCGGAAAAAAACAGAGGGAAAATTAAATATCAGCCACATCGGCGCTCCGATTCCACACCACGGAGTCATAGAGCGGGAGGCTCGTGCAGCTCGTCCGTTGCGAATCGTTTTTCCTTGTCGATGGAGTCGTTGCCGTCGAGGCAGAATGATGGTCTTTCGACGCGGATTCGGCGAACCGTAACACGCGAACAGCGTGCCCCGGTCGTTAAATTCGTCGAAAATCCATTATTCCGCGCGGAGGCGTCGGGTTTCCCCGGCTCTCTCGTGCCGCTAATGGCCGCTTGTGGCCGCATCCTCGAAACTTTGCTATCCTCGAGCGATGTTGACGTCGTCTATCCGTCTCTTAGACGACTTAACGACACCGAATTACCGTCCCGACTAATCACCCCGCGGGTTACTCTCGTTATCGTCGAACCACCTGTGCGCCTTGGCTTCCTCGGCGGGGATAACGCGCGAACGTTTCTTGGCCAGTTGGAACCGAACGGTGCTTGCGCGCACGGAAGTGTCTCCGGGCTCTACGTAGAAACGGACGTGGCAATAGCTAACAATAAGATACGCTATCCGAAGGCGAGGCAGATAACGTCGAAGGAAGATAATGACGCAGAGATGACTGCCCACGCTTTTCCTGGCGCGCCACTTGCTCGAGCTTCGATATGTATGGAGCTGGACTGAGAGTGGCTGGTTTATCGATGAAGCGCGGATTAGCCGAGTTTTTAAAAGCCCGTCGAGGTAATTTCGCCTGTATCGCGCACGAACGAGGTGGCGCGAATTAATTATCGGTATTGATTAATAATTAATCGAGACCATTATTCGCCGTCCAGCGTCCGTCCACGATCCACGTTGGAAATTTAATCGGCGCGGCCCGTTGAAACGACGCGACCTGGTTCCAGCCGGGATCCTTTTATTCCCCGCTCCGACGCGGCTTCTTCTTTTATTATTTCTTTCGTCTCATTAAGAGATCCACTTCCGTTGACGCGCGTCCCTCGGACGCGGCGGGAATTAACGGCAACCAGAAACCGGCACGGAAATAAGAGGCTAAAGGGGAGAAGAAAGGGGATAGAGCGGCGCGGCGTTATTTCTGGATTGGAAAAACAGGGAGCGCGCGCAGCGAGGCAGAAATATCCTGGCGAGTGCCCGCGAGTCGGCTCGACGATTTGCCGAAAGATCGGCTCGCGCGCGACCCGGTTCGGGATGCTTTATGGCCATTCCGCAGCGCTGAAAGGGCCCCGTTCCATTCAGTGTCCGCGGGCCGAACGGATTATTCGTTCTCCCGCATCCATTCCATCGTCCCATGGTTGGCGGAAGTCTGGCTGAATGTCGGTTCTCGCGGTTTTATTCGCGCCACGGCGCCTCCTGTCACGATCCAACGTTTTAATCGGAATTTCCCAGGCTCGCCTGGACGGTATCGGAAATCGAACACGGCCCGTGAATCTCTGGCGAAGATGTTTGAAATTCGAGGTGGAGGAAAGAAGCAGCGAAAATAATCTGTGGGAGTATCGGGGGTTCCGGAGCGGAGGCTGTGCGTGCAATCAAAGGGAAACAAATATTTGAGAGGCTGTGGAGCCTTGAATAACAGGAGAGAGCCCGCGCTGCTTGGAACAAAATACCTATCTGCTCCTTTTGGTATTCGACTCCCCCGATACGGCTGCATCGAGTTCCCTCCTCCTCCTCCTCCTTCTCCTCCTCCTCCTGGCACATTCTCTTTTCCTTCTCGCGGGGGCTCGCGAATCCGCCTCGAGAACCGTCGAAATTTAAGAGAAGCTGAGCTGCAGCGGGCGGTGCCGAGGCAACGGAAAGATTTATCTCGATTTTCGCTGGGATTCCGTCGAAAAGAGGGTAATATCCACGAATCTGCGTCGAGAACAAAGCCCGGATTTATCCTACCCCTCGACAGTATTAAGCAAAACTCCAAATTACCAGACATCGCTAGGGATAAAGTTTCTCTCGGAGTCCCATTCCAATTACACGGAGCAGAGTCTCCCTTATCCGAACCTCCGAAGCTTCTACCCCAATTTCGACGTGAACTGGAACTTTCGTGGCCGCGGATGAAGTGGCGAGACCAAAGTTGCACAAAGCGAGGACCGCGATGGTGTACGGTGGCCATTAAAATCAACTTCGAATGCGTCTTTATCGCCTGACGGGATATCACGCGCCGCCGGCGGCGCAAACAAGGTTATTGATAATAATTATCGACATTTCCTTGCGCCTCGACGGGAGCGGATCTTACCACGGGCGTACTCGAGGCAATCCTCTCGGCGAGCAGACTCGATAAGCGCCGTTTCTCAGCGGAAAGCGCCACGTACAGGCTTGAAATGAAGACGCGGAAGTTGGATATTTCATGCATTGGACCTAGATCGAAGGGACAGAAGAGGGGAGAGGCAGAAGCGAAGCGAAAGAGGGAGCTTCTCCGCCGACGTTAATCCGAGACGCGAAACCACCACTTGACGCCTATTTGCGGCAATTAACCCGAAGCGCGTTGACGAACTTGAACTCCCCGGTTAATTGGATGCGCCGCAGACGTCCGACCGTCTTCCTCCTCTTTCCTCCAGCGGGAGAAATTCGCTCGCCCGAGTTGTCTCCTCGGCGCGAGCTCCCTCGGGAGGCCAGCGCTCCTCGGGGCTCACCTGGCCGATCGAGCAGGGCAATTTGAAACGCGCGACCCTCGATCGACCCGCGAGTCCGATTTCAATGAAAGTAGTTCTCCAGGCGACTGCATTTGCAAGGGGTTGCTCGAGCTCACCCACCGGCGAGAAGCATTCTTCAGGGACTCGTTGGAACGGCTACCTACTTGGGCCGAATTAGAGCCGCGCGTTAATCCGGCGAAGAGGGCTTTCGATTAATCTTCGCGAGAGCACGGATTTCGGACGATGCCAAGCTTCCAGCTGAAACCCTTTTCCGAGTTAGTCGCCCGGGGGTCGTAATTTCATGGAGGGAAGGCGGAAGATATCAGCAGGGATGAGAGAAGGGATTATTTGATGGAGGCGCGTCTCGGGGATCATACGAGATTGTAAGCGTCCTAGGATTCTCTTAGCTTCGCGTATTTAAAACACGAAGGAACAAACACGGGAACCGTCGCTCCGCGAGCCGGGACGAATTCAAATGCAGTAGACGTGGAGCTTTCAAATCCTCTGTTCTAACGAGCGCATCCGGTGGAGCGTATAACGTCGACTTTCGAGTGGGGGTGGCAGCCGTATGAAGAATCGAGGAGCTTTCGTGCGAGGAGCTTCGGTTCCGGAACAAAAGTTGCGCTTCCTAGCCGCTCGATACAGGAGAAAAGAATAGGAAAAAGCACGCGTACGCGTGGGATGTAGCGCGCGGGGATGAAGGAGCACGGGTGTTATCAGTGGGATCGTGTCAGCGGTGGAGAAGCGATAGAAAAACGGCGCTCGTTAGCTCGCGAGATTTCGAGTACACGGTAAAAAGCCCGCAAAGAGGATTACTCCGTTGCTGTTCCGACAAATCCCCTTCCGTATCCGGAACAAAGGGATCAGCGAATTAAAAAAGAGGCGAGAAAGCGAGAGAGTCCAAACACGCGCAGCAGTTTCGGCGACGAGGGTGGGTTAAAATTCTGAGCGCGAGCGGACGAGCACGTAATTCCAGCGGCGGGAAAGACGAAGCGGACGCCAGCGAAGGTCGATAGAGGGAACGTGGGGTGCCTCGGTGGTAAACCGATTTCACGCTCGTGTTACTCGCGCGATACATTCGAGCGCGAATTAATCCAGTAAACGCGGCTGAATCATCCCTGGGAAAACGCAGCAACGTCGCGGAGGGAAATCGTGAAACTCGATGCGCGAAGCCAAACGTCGATTAGCGCTTGCCACCGCGACGCGCGAGGGTTGAGTCCTCGATGAAGAGCGAGTTCAAGTCGAGGGGCAACGAGCAGCGAGGGGCCTCCGCTGCTCTTTTCATCGCCAGCGTTCCGGATTTAGCGAATCCCTGAAAGACTTCCTGCGGTCAGGCGAGAGGGTGGAAATTAGCCTAAGTACTCGCGAAGGTGGCGTGGATCCTAAGCAGCTCGACATCCTAGTGTCCAGGAGCTACGGAATTAGCCTCTGGGCTGTTGTGGCTCGACACCCAACTGTGCTACTGTCCCCGCCTGGTTAACACTGCGTAGAGACGTGGCAACAAGTTTGTAGCGCGAGCAGAGCACACACTGTCAACGCGGAAGAGTTCGGTGTCTGCCTAAGGTATATAAATTATCGAGCAGATCGCAACATCCGTCGTGAGTCACGCGTCGGACGCCTCTCCCCGTCCCGGCGAGCCACGAAGCCTCCGGGCTCGGCTATAATTACGAAGTTTAATTGACTAACGAGCGTAGACGGGGATCGGCGAAGCAGTGCAGAAATGGAGCCCTGATTGGTCCATTCACCAGGCCCGACTTCGTTCATTCACGTCGCAATTAATCCGAAAGCGTCTAGCCCCGTGGATCCCAGTCGGTGTAACGCTCTTCCCCGAGCCCCGAGAAACTTTTCCTCCGACGAGCGCGATCTCGACGTATCGATACCCGGGCAGAGTTCTCTAGAATCTCGGCTCCAGACGGATCTGAGAATCGAAGCGATATCCTGCAGCCGCCACGGATGAGAGCATAAGCCGAGGATTTCACGGTGGAACTTGAGGCTGAACTCGGTCCCGGTTCAAGACCAGGTTAGTCCCGACGAGCTGGCCGCGCGCGCTCAGGGATCGCTGCGTCGATGATCGAGCGCGCTTGCTCTCTGGCGCCCGGTGGGATTTACCGATCGCTGGTTAATCCGACGCTCAATGGAATCCGTAATTGCGTTGGATCGAGCCGGTTGCCAAATCGCAGCCGAATCTTCTCAGGCTGACGCAGGGTTTCCACGCTCGCCCGTTGGTCGTTGCCGCGGGACACATGTGAAATCGGGATACGCGGCATGGGAACGCGAAATGCAGATCCGCCTTCGCACATGCCTGGACGGTGGTTCTCTCTCGCGCGTATTATACCCGCCGTACGCCGAATTAACGACGACCTAATTGACCGTCGCTAATTCCCTCGTCCTCGCAGCCACTCCCTCGGTTCTGCCGCGCCGACGAGCGTCGTTAACGTCGCCAGCGTTTCTCAAACAGATTGCCGGACGCCTGGACACTTTTCTCACTCGCCGTTGAACCTCGCCGTTCCGTCTTTACGGTCGCCGATCTGCTTTCTCGAGCTTCGCTTTTACGGCGGAGCAATTTTGACGACGACCCCGCCTAACTGCCCCTGCCCGCCGTTTATCGCCCGCCTGTTTATGGGGCCAGATAAATTTTTCGCTTTGACGAGCGCGAGAGTGTACCGCGGGCGAGCGACTCCCACTTTCTCGTATCAGCCGCGGCCCCATATTCCGCTAGACCTCTGTCATTAACCCGAATTTCGCCGCGGGAAGCAGATATTTCTCTTCGCTTCTAGCGCCGCGTCCATGCTCCACGTCAACTGCTGAATATCACATCCGAATTACTCGGACTCGCTCGAATCTGTTTCAACTGGAACGAACCCGGCCTATCTGGCGCGAACCTCCGCAGGGCCCGCTTCAGCCACAGTTCGAACAGCGAGCCAGCACCGGCATGATTCATTCGAACGCGATTAGCGGCTAGTCGGCGTTGGTACATACAATTCCAGCAGCGATCCCCGACCAGCTTCGATTTCCTCTCGGAACGGCAACAGGAAATTAACGACAAATCGCGCGCCCTGCAACGGCCGGTCAGGGTCTGGTTAGATTTAAATCCGTTAGAGAATCGGGAAGTAATTATGGCCTGCACTCGCGTGACGCCGACCCAATTATCATGAAATCCGTGCAGCCGCGAGGTATTAAACGCGCCTTCGGCGAAATTCGCTGTTCCACCAGCTTTTTAGAGAAAGAACCCTGCGTAGAAAGTTAAGTGTATTCTGCTCGGTGTATTAGCGAGCTGGTTACGATCCAGACTAGAGCTGTAATTATTCGAATTTCTAATTGTATCTGTCTACCGAATAGGAACCCGAATACGAAATATTTTTTCACACATAATCGTGGAATTCTTTTCATTTTGACCTTTACAATTATTTGTTTTTTCAAACAATACTCCTGATTCTTTGAATATTCGAATCTCAAATTCGAATTCTCTGGTATTCGCATACCTAAATTCGAATACTTAAATTCGAATTCTCTGGTATTCGCATACCTAAATTCGAATACTTAAATTCGAATTCTCTGGTATTCGCATACCTAAATTCGAATACTTAAATTCGAATTCTCTGGTATTCGCATACCTAAATTCGAATACTTAAATTCGAATTCTCTGGTATTCGAATACTCAATTTCGAATTCTGTGGTATTCGAATACTTAAATTTGAATTCTTTGGTATTCGAATACTTCAATTTGAATTCTTTGGTATTTGTATACTTAAATTCGAATTCTCGAGTATTCGAATACTCAATTTCGAATTCTTTGGTATTCGAATACTTAAATTTGAATTCTTTGGTATTTGTATACTTAAATTCGAATTCTCGGGTAATCGAATACTTAAATTCGAATTCTCGGGTATTCGAATACTTAAATTTAGATTCTCTGGTATTCAAATACTTAAATTCGAATTCTCGGGTATTCGAATACTTAAATTTATATTCTCTGGTATTCGAATACTTCAATTCGAATTCTCTGGTATTCAAATACTTCAATTCGAATTTTCTGGTATTTAAATACTTCAATTCAAATTCTCTGGTATTCGAATACTTCAATTATTCAAATATTCGTTACAGCCCTAATTCAGACGAAACAAGGCTAATGTCCATTCCCTTGCCCGACGAAGATTAGAGACACGATGACTTCCTGCGCCCATTACGCGAGAGTCTCCACTATTCGAATTCAATTACCCCCCGCAGGGGGCATCAAAATAATCGTCACACTTGCCCCAAGTTGTTCAGAAACACTCGTCATCGAATGGCCGCACCTCGAGCGAGCCACGCGAGCGAACCGTCCCTACGTGCGCGCATCGTTCTCGTAATCACCACCGATGCGAAAACGTATATCTCCCTGCATTCAACCAAACAAATATCCGTGGTACCTATCTTGCTTTCCCGCAAAATTCGCTCGGCGAGTAGGATCCTCTGCCGCCTTTTTTCGAGGCGAGAATTAAACGGACGCGAACGAGAGCATAAATTGAAAAAAGGGGAGTGCAGGGGATGGCCGTTTGCGTCACGGGATACAAGATTCGCGTTTCGGAGCCCGTCGACGCGCTCTTCGCCCGTACATTTGGCCGGGGCTTTTTGCGAATGGTGTTTTTTCCTCATCGCCGCCCCTTTGACGTCAATCTCGTTCCCATAAACAGCGCACATGTGCTCGCGTTTCGCCTGTTCCGCTCGCGGCGTCGCGCCGATGGATCAGCGCGCTTTAAACGGCCAATCGAAATTCCACGCTGACCCAGTTGCCTTCCAGTCACTCGGGGTCACACCGTCGGGATCGATCCCCAGAGCTCGATCGTGGCGCGATCTTGCGTGTTCGCGTTTTAATTGGATTCCACTGCGAGCTTCCGACTGCTTCTGCTTCGGCGATTTCTAAACATCCGCCGTTGAACGAGCGAGCTCGCACAGCGGCAGAGCTTCTTCGGCTGGTTGGCTGGGTAATACGGCCGACTCATCCGAAGATGTAAATTACGGTTGCGAGGTGAAATCCGTGGTACCTGAATTCCTTGATAAATTCCAGCGAATTCTGACGAAGGGAGGTTCGCTCGACGAAGAAGCTCGAGCGCTTCGCGACCGATGCTTCTTGTCGCGAGGCGAAACAGGCGAGACTTTTCTTCTCGATTGAAACGAGGCGAGGGCGGCGGGATTACATCTCCGACTGAGTTTCTCGATTTCACTCCCGCTGCTCCCCCTCCCCCCTCTCTCTCTCTCTGAACGCAGAGTGAAGCGGGCAGACGCCCTGGCAAATAATTACAGTTGATTTAATTCCTACGCTCGCGCGGCCCACGCTCCGAAGCGTGTGCCCGACGGAGTGACGAATCGCGAGCCAAGCCCTCTCGTCCGGTCCGATACGTAGATTTTTGCGGCCTTTCTGCGCTTCGATGGCGCCTCGATCAAGGTCGAATGCGTCTGGTTCGAGTGGTTCCTCTTAATCGATGACTTGGCCGAGTATTTTTAGCGGATCCTTTATACGATATCGTGGTTCCGTCGAAAGGTAACGTTTATTTTGAATTTCCAGCTGATTCACAGTTGCAAGAGAGGTGGGAATTGTACCCCATCGGGGAGAGGCATAAAAATAACGTTCTCCCTTGGGGCGATCGATAGTCCAAAAAACGGAAGCGCTCGCGAAAATTGGGCAAATGCTGGAGGCGGTCGGGCCGCGCTCATTGTTCCTCTCGATGTCAAGGACTTCTCCCGATGTAATTAGCGATCAAAACGCGGGTTCATCGTCGATGGAAGATTTGTCGTCAAGGAAGTGGCTGTCCTAGAAAAGGGAACAATTCTCTCGCACTATATTTTTGGGAGTTCGATGCCACAATATCTTCTTACAAAATCTGACAAATCAAGCATCCGGTGGTTGACGGCAAAACATCATGGACTACGGTGGGACGATGGAGAAGTTCCATACAGTGTGGCTAAACAGCTAATTACGAAAGCTGTAGCTGATGCGATCGACGAAGAAGATGACACATGCCATGTCGTATACGTTAAAGGCCTGCAGAACCGCGACTGGCTTGTTAATTGCCTCGATGAAAATACGAGAGTGGACGTGATCATTGAGACATTGTACGTTGACTACGAGGATATCCAATCTCTAAATAAGCTAAATGTTGTTGATACTCTGCGATGCGGCAGACACGCAAAGCACTGTGCCTTGCAAACTGTATTTTAAATATTCAATTGGTGGACTAAACGCCAGAGAGAAATTCATAAGTAAAATATAATCAATTTTTAATGCATAAATGCTTTTTCTTCACCCTCCCGAATCCAACTTCCTAAATATGATGTATGCTAGATTAAGACGGTGGTTGTAATTATTTTAGAAGTGGCACAATACGCGATCAAAGTGGTACCATACATGATCAAAGCCGTTCAATACCCGTTCGATACACTATCAAAGCCGTTCAATTCCCGTTTGATACACGATCAAAGCCATTCAATACCCGTTGAATGCACGATCCGTTCAATACCCGTTCGATACACGATCAAAGACGTTTAAAAACCGTTTGAAACACGATCAAAGCCGTTCGATGCACATTCAAAGTGGTGTGATCTAGTCGAATAATGAATCCAAAGAAGAATGGAGAAACGGTTCACCCAAATGATACACGCGAAGAATAAAAAAAAGAGAGGATAGTCAATGAATAATTCGAAGAAGATACACAGAAGGTTAGGATGGTCAGCGAAAATGCAGGTGGAGCACGAAGAGGGTGACCTGTGAAGAAGAAGGTGAAGAACAAAGGCATCCTACTTTGCAACGTATGCAACTTTAGGCATGGGCCCACATGTGGAAGCTTGGAGATGCAGCGAGACCAGTTGTCTTTAAATCGTGGTAGCGAAAGCTGGATTTATAAGTGGCAAATGTTGTGCATAATTTTTTGTGATGTGATTATCACGAATCGCCCCGGAGTGCGACCCCGAGGTATGTACTTAACATTATTTTTTACATGTATCGCGTTTAACCTTTGATACCTAGTGAGATTAAATCAGGCGTTCGTGCGAATATCATGGTGTTCTATGTTGTAGAATTCGCCGCCGCCGTCACTCACATGGTCGAGGGACTGGGGATCGCCGCCGCCGCCATCGCCACCGTCGCCGCAGTCATCACCGCCGTCGCCGTGGTCGCCGCCCCCCGCGTGGATGGATGAGGGGCTCGTGACGCCACCCCTGTCGTTGTCGTGAAGACAACGAAGAGAATATTTAAACTCTTTTTTATTTTTTCTATTTTTGTAGCCTCTTTGGATTGATAGGAGAATGGATAATTGCTGGAATGACAAGGTTTATTCGGATTAGGTAGGAGTACATGGTTTGGTTTACAGGATGGGGCTACAAATTTCGGAAAACAGATATTGCGTCTCGCTGTGGTTGTACAATTTTGCTAGAATCTATTGTGCAGATGGCACTTGACTTTATTCTAATGAGGCGTCCAGGAGTTACTCTGTACTCTCCCGTTCGATTGGCGTCCAGGTATTGTCACCGAACTCTCCATATCGAACAGGCGTCCAGGAATATCCTCCCGTACTCTCCTCTCTCAACGATCGGGTATTTAAGGAAAGGCTTTGTACTATCGTGACTCTACTCTACTGAGGCGTCCAGGAGTTACTCTGTACTCTCCCGTTCGGCTGGCGTCGAGGTATTATCGCCGAACTCTACTGCCGGAGTCCCTAAGCTGTCCGAGAGCGGCCGTTGGTCTTACCTCGTCCTCTCTCTCGAAACGGCGAAGTAGGAAAATGCCTCTGCGGGCCTCTAATTTATACCCAATCGTTGCTATCCGCGGCCGCAGTAATCAACAGAGGCGTCGTCAAGCGCGAGCCTCGCGAGCCGCGGTTTCGCGCCCGCACGTCTCTCCTCACGGGCGGCCTACAAGCGTGTTCGCGAAACTTCTCGATGGTCAGCGTTTCTCAACGCTTCCTTTTCTGCATGCTACATTTTCTATTTTCTATTTTTCCTTCTTCTTTTCATTTTACATTATTCCTTTATTATTAATAATTTTTTATATTCTACTTTTTACATTTTTCTTCTTTATATTATATTCTTTTATATTTTATACTTATGTTTTATACTTAGACTTAGACTTCTTAGACTTAGACTTCTTAGACTCAGACTTTTTAGGCTTAGACTTCTTAGATTTAGACCTACGCCTACGCCTACGCCTACGCCTACGCCTACGCCTACGCCTACGCCTACGCCTACGCCTACGCCTACGCCTACGCCTACGCCTACGCCTACGCCTACGCCTACGCCTACGCCTACGCCTACGCCTACGCCTACGCCTACGCCTACGCCTACGCCTACGCCTACGCCTACGCCTACGCCTACGCCTACGCCTACGCCTACGCCTACGCCTACGCCTACGCCTACGCCTACGCCTACGCCTACGCCTACGCCTACGCCTACGCCTACGCCTACGCCTACGCCTACGCCTACGCCTACGCCTACGCCTACGCCTACGCCTACGCCTACGCCTACGCCTACGCCTACGCCTACGCCTACGCCTACGCCTACGCCTACGCCTACGCCTACGCCTACGCCTACGCCTACGCCTACGCCTACGCCTACGCCTACGCCTACGCCTACGCCTACGCCTACGCCTACGCCTACGCCTACGCCTACGCCTACGCCTACGCCTACGCCTACGCCTACGCCTACGCCTACGCCTACGCCTACGCCTACGCCTACGCCTACGCCTACGCCTACGCCTACGCCTACGCCTACGCCTACGCCTACGCCTACGCCTACGCCTACGCCTACGCCTACGCCTACGCCTACGCCTACGCCTACGCCTACGCCTACGCCTACGCCTACGCCTACGCCTACGCCTACGCCTACGCCTACGCCTACGCCTACGCCTACGCCTACGCCTACGCCTACGCCTACGCCTACGCCTACGCCTACGCCTACGCCTACGCCTACGCCTACGCCTACGCCTACGCCTACGCCTACGCCTACGCCTACGCCTACGCCTACGCCTACGCCTACGCCTACGCCTACGCCTACGCCTACGCCTACGCCTACGCCTACGCCTACGCCTACGCCTACGCCTACGCCTACGCCTACGCCTACGCCTACGCCTACGCCTACGCCTACGCCTACGCCTACGCCTACGCCTACGCCTACGCCTACGCCTACGCCTACGCCTACGCCTACGCCTACGCCTACGCCTACGCCTACGCCTACGCCTACGCCTACGCCTACGCCTACGCCTACGCCTACGCCTACGCCTACGCCTACGCCTACGCCTACGCCTACGCCTACGCCTACGCCTACGCCTACGCCTACGCCTACGCCTACGCCTACGCCTACGCCTACGCCTACGCCTACGCCTACGCCTACGCCTACGCCTACGCCTACGCCTACGCCTACGCCTACGCCTACGCCTACGCCTACGCCTACGCCTACGCCTACGCCTACGCCTACGCCTACGCCTACGCCTACGCCTACGCCTACGCCTACGCCTACGCCTACGCCTACGCCTACGCCTACGCCTACGCCTACGCCTACGCCTACGCCTACGCCTACGCCTACGCCTACGCCTACGCCTACGCCTACGCCTACGCCTACGCCTACGCCTACGCCTACGCCTACGCCTACGCCTACGCCTACGCCTACGCCTACGCCTACGCCTACGCCTACGCCTACGCCTACGCCTACGCCTACGCCTACGCCTACGCCTACGCCTACGCCTACGCCTACGCCTACGCCTACGCCTACGCCTACGCCTACGCCTACGCCTACGCCTACGCCTACGCCTACGCCTACGCCTACGCCTACGCCTACGCCTACGCCTACGCCTACGCCTACGCCTACGCCTACGCCTACGCCTACGCCTACGCCTACGCCTACGCCTACGCCTACGCCTACGCCTACGCCTACGCCTACGCCTACGCCTACGCCTACGCCTACGCCTACGCCTACGCCTACGCCTACGCCTACGCCTACGCCTACGCCTACGCCTACGCCTACGCCTACGCCTACGCCTACGCCTACGCCTACGCCTACGCCTACGCCTACGCCTACGCCTACGCCTACGCCTACGCCTACGCCTACGCCTACGCCTACGCCTACGCCTACGCCTACGCCTACGCCTACGCCTACGCCTACGCCTACGCCTACGCCTACGCCTACGCCTACGCCTACGCCTACGCCTACGCCTACGCCTACGCCTACGCCTACGCCTACGCCTACGCCTACGCCTACGCCTACGCCTACGCCTACGCCTACGCCTACGCCTACGCCTACGCCTACGCCTACGCCTACGCCTACGCCTACGCCTACGCTTACATTTACATTTACATTTACATTTACATTTACATTTACATCTGCATCTGCATCTGCATCTGCATCTGCATCTGCATCTGCATCTGCATTTGCATTTATATTTATATTTATATTTATATTCTTTTTTATATTATATTCGTTTTTTATATTTATATGCTATTTTATTTTTTGTAACAATATATATATTTTAAAGGTATTTTATTTCTCCATTTCATTTATCCGTCATCCTCCTCGCAGCCTAATTTTAAGATTCGACGTTTGTTGGGGACAGAGTGAGGGGGGGGGGGAGCCGTCAGCTCACCGGGCGAAGCGGCGCTTGCGTGTCGCGCTCGGCGCTGGCCGATACAAATCGGTTAATGTTTACAAAGGAGCTGAGTGGGCCATCTCTGGGTGTCCCCATCTAATTACGGTGGCTCACTCAGTTCCTCATTACGTAATGCCGAGTCACGTGACTTCCCGGAATCCTGGCGAGGATTCCGGGAGACGAGATTTCCGCCTTCTTCTCGCTTCGAGTGCCCAACAGAACGCACGTATCGCGATCGCGCGAGATTTATTTGTAATCGGGCGTTTTCTATAGCCAGTTTTCTAAGTTTGCCAGATCGCTGGTGCAGTGTACAAATGAACGAGTGAAAATAATTGTATATAGTGTGAAGTGGTTTATTAAATGTTACACGGTTCCTTGTGAAAAATCTCGTGATCAATCAATTGTGTGCGTCTGCACATTCCACTGAATAACTCGTAACATTACAACGTTTCCGAATTCTGCAGACGCTGTATAATCATATTCCGGTCGCGGCTTCTTCGCGCCGCCAAATGAGGATTAAAATTACGCGAAATCGCGCGATACGTCGCGACGTTCGTAATACTGTTATCTTTAGAATGTATGCTACATAATGATTCGATAGATCGCTGATCAAAAAAATTATTATTTCTCTGCGCTGGGGGAAAAAATGTCTGTTTCATGCATATTGGTTTGGTAGATCGGTGCGGAGTGGTCCCCTCCCTCGGTTAGGTATGAAATATTTTTTAGAGATTGTCCCCTCGCTCTTTGGAAATTTCCGACGGTGGGCCAGGTCTGGAGAGATCTCCGCGGCGGCTCGGCCTGGAGTGATCCCCTCCACGATTACGGCTTCCCCCACTCCGCGGCTCGTGCGCGCGCAACCAGTCTTCCACTCCCCGCTGTCCCCGCGCCTATAAGTTCCCCTTCACCGCAATCCCCCGCGCGCCCTCACTTCCTCCCGCCCCCCGCGCTTCCCTCAGAGGACCTGATCTAGAACTCTCCTTGCCTTACTACTGAAACCTATTTCAATATACAGTATTGTCTCCTTATAGGCTCGGCTTGGTGTACACGATACGGACTTTTCGCTATCCCCACTTCTGTCTCACTCTTGTCCGGCGAAGGCGAGAACGAGATGGAACGAGAGCGAGCGAGATGCACTGAAAGCGAGCGAGGACGGTACGAGACAGACGACGCGTTGATGTTTTGTCTTCCCAGTAATTTTGTCTTGACAATAAGTGTCAAATTTTGTTAAATTTACATGGAATTAACTTCGATTTTAACGGTTTATGTAACAAATTTTAGTTGGAAGTGCCAAATTTTGATAAATTTAGATGAACGGTTTATGCAAAAAATTTTACTTGAAAGGGTTAAATTTTGATAAATTTAGATGGAATTAACTTCGATTTTAACAGATAATGCAAAAATTTATACTAGGAAGTGTCAAAATGTTTTTTCTTGCTCCGTCATTCTGACGCCTGACACTCAGTCCTTTGCGTGCGCGATGGTCACGCACGCAAAGCGTTCCATCTCGCTCCCCCCTTCGGCCAGAAAGAAGCGAAAAACGAACACTCGGAATTAGGGCTCTGTTCACGATACGCACTCAATGCCGGTCCCGACCAGCGAGCCCTCAGGGAGACAATATTGTACTTCGTTCCATCGCTATTAAATATTAAATATTCAAATTTGTTTAAACTTTTAGATTCGGCCAGGAGGTAAGGGGCATTATCGGTCAGCCCAGAAAAAACATTATTAGCAAGTTGCCATTAATAGTCAACATCCAGCAGCAGGTTGATAACTTGAGGAAGGATTTAACTGTATGTACTTCAATTTTTATGTCATTGATTATTCTAAGTAGGTATCCTAGGGGCATTCTCAATCAATGGGGGGCGAGGGGTACCGCGCGCGCGCGCACACACACACACACACACTGCATTTTGGTATGGCGCGCCAAAAACATATAATGGTCGAAGGCGAAGTTCCAAGTGTTACGTGAGGGCGTTAATTTTTATGTGACCGAGCGGTTGAGTCTAATTTTTCTCACGCAACGCTTAACAAATAAAACGGAATAGTTATAATTTTGACATAATCAGAGTTGTGACTCTAAAATCAGGATTTGTTTTGGGATACGTTCTCGCTTCAACCAATACAGGTTGATCCGTCTGGAAGTAGCAATTCGAAGGAGACTGGTTCAAGAGAATGACGCCGGATTTACGTAAAAATTACCATGTATTACAATAATATGTAAAATGGAAAAAATCAAAGGTGGTACACAAATGGGGAATCGATACATGGGTTTCGAAAAGAGTCATAGATGACTCACGAATATAAAGGCGCGAGTTGAACAATATTGGTACGGAGTTTCTTTTATACGCAATTATTTTACGGACGACAATTGACCGAGGGAAACCCCACAACTCCCTAAGTGAGTTGGATCAACATATAACGCAATGTCTTAATATTTCAAAACGAACGGTTTCGGAGAAATTAGTGTGATCGCAATATAATTACACACAATAATAAAATTTAACAAACGCGGTACACGCCGAAAAAGGAATTAAACAAATCATTAAAATTTAACAAACGCGGTACACGCCGAAAAAGGAATTAAACAAATCATTAAAATTTAACAAACGCGGTACACGCCGAAAAAGGAATTAAACAAATCATCGAGGGAAAACCCACAACTCCCTAAGTGAATTGGATTATTTGTATATTCCGAAACATAACATAATTAAAATGACTTACCGATTCGGCGTGAAGATTATTTAATTCGCTTTAGAATGGCTTACTCAATTTTCCTTTCTCTCTCAATTTCTCTCTCTTTCTCTCTCTGTGTCCTAGACGTTCCCGTCCACGGGATGATAAGCGCAGGAGCGTCGCGCAACACACCAAACTCAAAATCGGTTCACTATATATAAACTTTTGAATATTAAACGCGAAAATATATATATATATATATATATATATATATATATATATGATTAAAAATAGTACAGTTTGAATGAGTCTTTACGGGGACTGAGATCTTCCACGTACTACAAGACACACGGGAACTCCGACTCAAAGACTATTTAACAAATAGTTATGTCCCTCGGACAGAACGACCGCGCACTACGCGACTTGCTAGCCGTCTGTCTTAAATAGTGAAAAATAGGTAATATTGAATAAGATGAGATATAATTATATACAGTCTCTACGAGGGAACTGAGTCTTTCCGTTGTCACAAGATCACTCGGAACTCCAGCTCGAACGCCTATTATACAATATGGCAATATGTCCCTCGGACAGAACGACCGCGCACTACGCGACTTGCTAGCCGACTGTCTTTAATAAACGCAAAAATATATATAATTTAAAACGCTACAATTTGAATGAGTCTTTACGGGGGCTGAGTCCTTCCACGCACTACAAGACACACGGGAACTCCGGCTCATAGACTATTTAACAAATAGTGATGTCTCTCGGACAGAACGACCGCGCACTACGCGACTTGCTAGCCGTCTGTGACGAGCGATCACGGGGTAGGCCCGAGCACTCGGGACTTTGAAACAAAGAGCGCCAAAATTGCTGACTCTGCACCTCATGCACACGGGCCCAACCGTCGCTCGGACATTCCCAGCATCTCAGTGCCTAGGTTGTTATCGCGTCCGGCGTTCTAAGAACGTCGACGGTGTCGCAAGATTTTCGCATCGAAGAACGCAGTGGCGTAGCGGCTCGTATAAAATTATTATTATAATTTGGTTTGTAAATCATTAACAATTGATCGAGGGAAACTCCCACAACACTCAATGGTAGGATCAGATGTCAATGATAATATAACAAAATTTAACAGGGAAGAAAAATATAAGGTGGTCTACTACAATGCTTAGGTTTCAGAATGCTTATCACAACGCGCATTCTAAGAACGTCGACGGCGTCAGAAAATCGTTGACAATAATCCTCCATGAGAATATGCCGTGGCATGACAGGCTTCAAGCAGAATTAAGTTATAACTATTAAGAATTTTCACAGATAATCGATTATTGATTGAGGGAAGTTCCCATAACACGTGATGGTTGAATCAGTCGTCGACATCTGTGAATTGACTATTCAATGAGAATATCGCAGAAATTTAGAAATGAATTCGAAAAAGTAACCGGCACGTAACACAAGAATACTGCTCAGGATCGGTGCGCGCGTCATCTCTGAACAGCGAAATTCAAAGCGGACCGACGCGTTTCAGGTTGCGATAATGATCGAAGATAAACTGTCGAGAAGAAGAATATGCCAGCGAACACGTATCATCAGAATATGATGTATTCAAGAGGAAAGCGATGTAATCGAATACTGTTGTTGGAGGAAGATACGATACTGCGTCTATGTTCGGTTTCGTGAACCAGTTATCGCACTGTTGTTCTCATATATTGTTGGTTCAAGAATTTCTGTTTTCTCTTTTTTATCCGTTAGATTATTTAGATTTAAGTAGGCAAAGGAAGACTTAGGGTTTCTTAGTGTAATTAGATTTAAGTAGAAATAAGGTGTAGGATTAAGTGGTAATATTCTTTATTCTTTTCAAGTAGCGATAGTTATCAGCTTGGTTTCCTTACCGATGGGCGCGTGCTCGCGCACAGGACAGAACGGAAGGTCCGCGTGCTCGTCGTGAACGTTCCGCGGATACTCCAGATCCACTTCCAGCAGGTAGCCCTCCGGTCCATCGTCCTGCGGCAAGGAGTTCACATTCAAATCGGTCACCGCCGCCTCGTCCAGCCATCGAAATCCGCCGTACGGCATCGCCTGCGACATTGCCCATCTGTATAGGTTGTTCACGTCGAAGTACATCAAGTACGTGGATACTGGATGGTTACGACGCGTCGTACATCGACGGCAGCAGGTACTTGTTGTTGGCGCGCGCGTAACCTGTGCGAGCACTGGCTCAGGCCACCGCGTATGCCACGCTCCACAAACAACAGCATGTCCACATCGGTGAGCAGTTCCAATTCGACGCGCGTGTATTTTAGCATCGCGTCCCACGTGAACGCCGGTAACGTACAGTAATGCGCGGGGTCCAGTTCGTAGCTCGCCATAGAGTCACTGCGAAAGTTTTCGAACACGTCCACGAGCAACAGCACGTCCGTCTTCAAGTATAAATCTCTGTACTCGACTAATGTCTGTATACGAAAACTGTTCCACACGTTCGTCGCGTGCGCGTAATCAGACTCCGACATACCACTATCGTTCAGTCGATTGTAGAACGCGTCACGAGGCGGTAGTCGCGTGTCGTTCAACTTGTCGTATAGTGCGCGACACTATTTTTTGCCGAATATATAATTACATATACATTGACTGAAAAAATAAATCCCCAAGAAATGACATATACAATCTTCTTACAAAACATTTACGAAGTAAATAAGACAGAGAAAACAATTTGAATACACGAAATTTATATAAAATTTTAGAAAACTCATAATGAGGGGTGATCCATTGCGACACATTTTTTGACGATAAAGTTTTATTAGTTTAATAATTAACTTTGACACTTGTATAATTTTAAGAAGTAATAAATAGTAATTTAGATTATTCTTCCTTTATTTTTAATTACTTTTAGTAGACGAGATGGCATATCTAGGGTTAATTTTTTTAAAACTTCCCGTTTCTCGGCCATTAATTTTTAAGCTGCTGCACGTATAGAATTCCAAAGTTCTTTTTGGTTATGGTACTCTGGACCATCATAAACAATGTCGGCGAGCATTTTCCAAACATTTTCCACAGGATTTAAGTCTGGACTTTTGGCAGGTCATTCGAGAACTGCAAAAAAATTTCTTTCGAGCCATTCTTTTGATAATTTGGACACGTTTATCGATGTGTTGTCCTGTTGAAACACGTAATTCCTGATACCTAATTTTTGTCCAGAAATGGTTTCACTTTTTCTGCTAAGAAATTAATGTATTTATACTATCTATTCTTCCCTGCAGTGTTTCCAATAAAATGTTTCCATCGGGCAAAAGTCCTGCCCAAACCATGAGTGATCCACCACCCATTTGCCGCCTATTTCGATATAATGTTCTATCTATGTAAATCTACCCATGAGGATCAGGAATCTGGGCCATCCTAATTGAACTTTTTTTCGTCCGAAAAGACTGTAGATTTCCATTTGTGAGATACTTTTAGCCATTGCTCTGCTAGTTCCAAACGTTTAGCTTCGTGTTGTTTCGTTAACGAAATTTTCTTTTCTAGTTTTTTAAATTCAAACTTTAGAGATTTTAACATTGGGTGTAAGGTTCTAATTGAGCACGAAAGTTTTAGATTAATCCGTATTTTTGTGGCAGTTACTCTTTCATTCCTGGAATTTAGTATCCTCACTTGCCGTTTAAGTCTTGTTTTTTCTCGAGAAGTCAATAAAGTAGATAGGCTATGAGAGTTCTGGGACTGCTTGGTGAGGGGGTGAGGCGTGGCGGGGTGTACCGCGCTCTTCGGCGAGATGGGCGTGGGGATGAGGCGGGGAGGGGGGTACCGAGTTTGTTGACGAGGGGGCTGACGTCACAGGGGAGGGGGATTCCAAAATGGCGTCGGCCGAGTTCGAGGACGAGGGGGCTGACGTCACAGGAGAAGGGGGATTTCAAAATTTTCAAAATGGCGTCACGCGCGCAGGTAGAGCTCGTAGGCGATGGGGTTGACGTCACAGGGGAGGGGGTGGATTTTCAAAATTTCAAAATGGCGTGGCGCGCATTTCGTATTGGCTCATGCAAAAATCTGAATAATTCACGACACAAAAACGAGTCCACGGTAATAGTCAATGTTTGAGGACACAACACTTTGTACACATCGACCGTGCCGTTCTCAATATCCTGCAGAAGCGTTAACTTCCGCCCGTTAACTACGACCCGCCCGTCAGCGTTAACTACGACCGCGGTAAAGTACTTCACTCGCTTGCGATGCACGTCCTTCCCCGCCTCACCCCCTCGCCCATCTCGCCGAAGAGCGCTACCCCCCCGCCCCGCCTCGCCACGCAGTCCCAGAACTCTCATAGCCTATCTACTCAATAAATATTTTCTTCCTCGTTTGGATTTCTCTCCTTTATAGTTATTTCGAATCATATATTTGACGGAGCTTACAGGTATTCTTATAAGTTTTGCAACTTTCGTATAATTTTTATGAATTTCATAAAGTTCGCGAACTTTCTGTATTATCTCGTTTGAATACATCTTTATTGCCAAAAGTAAATCATAATACGGTTAATAATATATTGTAATAAGTTAATAAGCTATAATGATTCTGATAACTTACATTTATACTTTGCACTAACAAGGAGAGGTTCCCAGGTGTCCGCCTCCGATTGCTTTGAATTTTGGATATGTTTTAGAGGACCGAAAAATAAGATATACGTGTTTTTTTATAGCGGCCCGTTTTCATATTTAGAGGGTGAAACCACCCCCCAAAGTTATAAGATTTTCAGGTGTTCATCTCCGATTGCTTTGGTTTTTGGATATGTTTTAGAGGACCGAAAAATAAGAAATACGTGTCTTTTCATTTTAGCCTGCTTGAATGTTTAGGGGTGAAACCCACCCCTGAAGTTTATAAGAATAGTTGGTGCCCGCCTCCGATTGCTTTGGTTTTTGGATATGTTTTAGAGGACCGAAAAATAAGATACACGTGTTTTTTTATAGCGGCCCGTTTTCATATTTAGGGGGTGAAACCACCCCCCAAAGTTATAAGATTTTCAGGTGTTCATCTCCGATTGCTTTGGTTTTTGGATATGTTTTAGAGGACCGAAAAATAAGAAATACGTGTCTTTTCATTTTAGCCTGCTTGAATGTTTAGGGGGTGAAACCCACCCCTGAAGTTCATAAGAATAGTTGTTGCCCGCCTCCGATTGCTTTGGTTTTTGGATATGTTTTAGAGGACCGAAAAATAAGATATACGTGTTTTTTTATAGCCGCCCGTTTTCATATTTAGGGGGTGAAACCACCCCCCAAAGTTATAAGATTTTCAGGTGTTCATCTCCGATTGCTTTGGTTTTTGGATATGTTTTAGAGGACCGAAAAATAAGATATACGTGTCTTTTTATTTTGGCCTGTGTTACGAGCCGGGGCTGCGGCAACGCGAGAGGCCGGCGAGGAGGGTATTTCCCAAGGAATACGGTTTATGAGGTTGTTAGTTAGGGGCGCGGACGAACCTGATGCGAAATCAGGGAGCCGCTAGGATTATTGACGGCGAGGACGAACCTGATGCGAAATCAGGGAGCCTCTAGGAATGGAGTCACACGCGGACGAACCTGATGCGAAATCAGGGAGCCGCAGGAAGGTGAAACGTCGTGAACGAACCCGATGCGAAATCGGGGAGTCACTAGGATGAAGTTCACAGACGAACCTGGTGCGAAACCAGGGAGCTGTTAGGAGGTTGGATTATTCACAGACGAACCTGGTGCGAAACCAGGGAGCTGTTCGGAAGTTGGTAGATTTACAGACGAACCTGATGCGAAATCAGGGAGCTGTAGGATACGGACGAACCTGATGCGAAATCAGGGAGCCGTAGGAGGGTGAGGTTTCGTGGACGAACCCGATGCGAAATCGGGGAGCCACTGGGTTGGAGAAGATTCCTTGTTGTGGATGAAAGGTTGCAAACGAACCTGATGCGAAATCAGGGAGTCGCGGGAAATGTTAGTAATGCCTCGTAACTCTTAATTAATATTTGATACAACTCGAGCGGTAAAGTTGTATCAGTGGGTGAGTGCTACTAATATTATAAGGATCGCTGGGTAAGAGATGGGTTCAACGAATCTACTCGATTTACACGTGAACACCATTCGTATATTCAATAATTAGTTATTGTACAAATGTAAGTGTCGCGATTAAATAATAAATAAAAGTGTGTAGGTTACCACTAGTTGCACGGTGTTGACGCACTGGCGATGCGGGGCGTACGAGTGGCTATTTCAAAGTGCCAAATAGGATATAAACCGGACTCGCGGATCCTATGAGGTTAACTATGATTCTGACAGGGACTTTAGCCCGATCTTACCAACTCTGTACGAGCGTGACACGACGTGACTCTACGCGTGACTCTATAGCTTTTAACCAACGAGGGATGAAACCAAAGGGTTTATATAGTCCCAAAAATGAGTGGGGATGCATTAGGAATTTCCATATAAGGAAATCCTTCGGGGTCGTCGTCGTGTCACGCCCGTTCCCATGGTCGTGATCCAGATGGTCGAGATCATGACCCCCTTAGTGGTATGTGATAAACAAAAAGGCTTTTAGGGCGTTTTCCCTTCGCAGACGCGAGCTCGAAAAATGGTTGAGAGCGGCGTATGGGAAAAATTCCACATACGTAACACCTGCTCCAATGTTTAGGGGGTGAAACCACCCCTCTAATTTTGATACGGGGTACAAAATTGTGTCGAGTAAAACTTCAAATAAATTTCATTTGCGTCATAATTTACTGTATGGATGATGTTCTTGTCGTGAGTCACCCTTATCAGAGGGTAAACTACCCGCAATCCTTTCAATACGTATTTAAGAGGCTTGAAAAGTGTCAAAAATGTCATCAAAAACTTAAAAACCATAAATACAAATTATTTTATGGTGACACATCAGTGGTTTTATGCCCTCTCATTGCTGCCGACAACCCCCTGTGAACAACCCCTAGTTAGTCAGCTACGTCGGGCTTACAGAATTCAAGCAGACTATTTTGCGAAAATTAACTGCAAAATGATGAAGGTAATTTCAATCTTGCTTAATGAGAAAATAGCCCCCAAATGCACAGTTACATTATTGTAAACAATGAAGAAATTTACTTACTGCATTAATTCTTTTTAACTTAAATTTTTAATCTGCATTTCTTACAAGATATATACATTTTACGAAACGATCACTTAAAGTATTTGTATATATACTATCGGAGACCTTACGGTTCATATTTGTCACAAAAGTGGTATTCATGAAAAAAATGCTTTAAACAATATGCTTTTTTACACCAGGAGCATCTAACTATCGGTGTTTCATCGCAGAGTGCACATTTCATTTCCGTATTCTGTTCAAAAGCAAAGTCTACAGGATTCACAAAATCTCCTAACTTTTGTTCTGTGTATCCACTTTTATACCAAGGATACTGGAATAGATTTATATATCTGGGTGAAGATAATTGGTTGTGTACAAGTGATTGTAATTTAATTATATTATTTCTTAAATGAAGATTAACGTCATAGTTATGCAAAAGTACATCGTCGGAGAAACGCCTAACATAATTCTTCCACACCCTAAATCCATAAACATCTAGAGGTTGGATTTGTCCAGTGGTACCTTTTGGTATCATCTTCATTATAATTTCTTTACCCACTGGTGTCGCATCACGTACATCTTGTTCACAGTGCCCACTCCAAGAGTCTAGCAACAACACACTTGTTTGTTTGGTTTTAGGAAAAAAGACTTCTTCCAACCAGGTTTTGAAATGAGCTGCAATATTAAATTAAAATCCATCGTAACTACACATATATGTATAGTTAATTTTCAATATCAATAAGAATTATTCTCTAATTAAGATAATTTCAAAATATACATTACCAGATGTGAGTTTTCCAGATTTTGATGCCGTCACGTACACGTTCGTTGGCTTAAATAATGTTTTTTTAACTATTGGTCCAAATTCTCCATTTGCTTCTTGCAAGACCATAAAGAGGGGTGATAACAATCTTCCATCCGCAGTTATTGTTGGTTGTATTGTATAACTATGTGTCGTTGAAAATACAGATTGTACAACACATTCTACTTTTTTTGTGCCTTGCACTGCTAAGGTTCGTCCAGAATGTATTTCTAATTGAAATCCACTCTGGTCTGAATTATATATATTGCCAGGTCCGATTCTGGCACTCAAAGGCTTTACTTCCTGAACAAAGTTTGTAGCTCTGACTTTTAATACTTCATCGTCTTCTATTGTTGTGCGTGTAACAAATTTGGTTATTTTCCGTGAAACAATGCGATGAGCTTTTTTAAAATTATTTACCCATTTTCTAGAAGCTTTAAAAACCATGTTATCATTACCCTGCTCTTTATATGCCTTCAAAGCCCATCGTCGAATATCTCTGTCATGTAAAATATAACCGGCATCAATAGCTTCCCTCAAATTTTGTATTACATACTCGCAAATTTGTGCTAATCTTTCTCGTTTGGTTCCTCCTACTTCAATTTGATGAGCCCATCGCCGTAATTGCCGTTCAGATGTAACATATTTAAAATTATGTTGAACTGTATTAAGCTTACGCTTTTTTCCTCCGTCATTCCAAAATGCAACCGCTCTCCACTTATAGTCAACATCAACATCTTTATCACGTTGAGAACAAACTCCTGTATATGTTTCTTCCGACCAATTTTCATCATTATCATCTTCATCAACAGCTTCAACTTCACACTCTTTAAACTGATCCAGAAAGTCCAATGAAAACTCTTCCGAAACTTCGACTACATTAAATTCAAATATGCTATCAAGCAACATCTTTTGTATAGATTCTTTTAATTGTACTTCCTCCCTTGTTATAGGAGTTTCCATCAAGTACATACTTTGAAATGTTACTAATAATAAATTGATCACGTTCAGCGGATTAATAATCATTTTTAGTCGTGAGAACTGTAGTTGCAAATTCTGTGAACACGTGAAGCACTCGAATGTGACTGAAGAACAAACCAGTTTTCGAGAAGCAACGTACCGCAATCTTGCAGAAAATATCGCGTAACTCGATATAACTGCTATTTTTAGCGTCATAACATAAGCGCGCGGAAAAACATTCAAGTCAAATGCAGCTGACCATATATGTTCCATATGAAAGAAAACCGCTGCCAATTCATTGGCACTTGGCTTCTTCAATTTCTTTTTATTTTAATTTTAGCTTACTGAACTCCCATTGAGGGTATTTGTAATTATAATGACAATTTAGAGCTCCATCTTTATAAAGTACTATTTATCTGAATTTCCTTTGTATTCGTTCAAAGCTTACGCTCCTTTGAAATATCTTATATAAGCCCGACGTAGCTGACTAACTAGGGGTTGTTCACAGGGGGTTGTCGGTAGCAATGGGAGGGCATAAAACCACTGATGTGTGACCATAAAATAATTTGTATTTATGGTTTTTAAGTTTTTGATGACATTTTTGACACTTTTCAAGCCTCTTAAATACGTATTGAAACGATTGCGGGTAGTTTACCCTCTGATAAGGGTGACTGACGACAAGAACATCATCCATACAGTAAATTATGACGCAAATGAAATTTATTTGAAGTTTTACTCGACACAATTTTGTACCCCGTATGAAAATTAGAGGGGTGGTATCACCCCCTAAACATTGAAGCAGGCCAAAATAAAAAGACACGTATTTCTTATTTTTCGGTCCTCTAAAACATATCCAAAAACCAAAGCAATCGGAGATGAACACCTGAAAATCTTGTAACTTTGGGGGTGGTTTCACCCCCTAAATATGAAAACGGGCCGCTATAAAAAAACACGTATATCTTATTTTTCGGTCCTCTAAAACATATCCAAAATTCAAAGCAATCGGAGGCGGACACCTGGGAACCTCTCCTTGTAAGTCGATTAGCTTATCGGCAAAAAAATGTGTCGCTTTGAAGAAGCACTTGTTTACTGATTCTTAAATTTGAAACAATACGCCATCTTGTTTTAACTAATACCTGATATTTTGCAACAGTGCCATCTATGTGTCAAATGATACAGTACTTACTTTACATGAATTTCTTTTAACTTTGCGTGTGGCCGATCGGCAAAAAATAGTGACGCGCACCATACGACCCCACGTAATCGTACGGGAAGACTCCCATTCTGGTGAGGAGATCGAATTGGTCGTCCGGGAGATGTTGGAACTCGCGTCGAAGAATCGTTAGTCGCTCTTTCCCGAGATCCGACGCGAGTTTCTGCAGACTCCTGTCCAAGAATTTGAACGAATCGACGAATCGGAACTTCACCATTCTTCGCCAGTCCTTGCGCTCGCCCTTGAGGTCCTCCACGTCCTCCGTAAACGATATGTATCGTCCTTTCGTTATCGGTAGGAGGCTTATCCTTCCATCGAACGCGTCTGCCAACTCCTTGATAACGAAGTGCGCGTCGTAGACGGACAGGTTGTGGAACACCACAGGTATCGTGCCCGAACGTTGATACCGCAAGTTGCACGATCTGTGCACCGCTTCCCTGTACTCATCCGTCGAATGGCAATGATCGCGCACTTTCCTATCGTCCTCGCCTCGATCGACAGGTCCTCTGCACAAGTGACACGCTGTCGCCCCGTGAAAACTCCGTCACTGTTGCTGCGTTAACCGCGCCATTGGTTTTCTGTTGCACAACCACGAGTACGCAACGTTTGCAAATTCGCGCAGTTCCCGCACAAACCACTGCACCCAATCTGTGTCGCTGCGATATGTTCGATATCTGCACACAGCCTGGTCTTAAGAACAATATACATAGCATCCTACGCTGTGAGCTTTGTGCCGTTGATACTCGTACATGCGCCGACGCTCCATCGATGGTTGCTCGATGTCCTCCAGCACACACTCAAAGACCGCGTAACGAACGGCACGCGTTCCTTGCGTTCGTAATGCTGGAACCGTAAAATTTTCTTCTCTTCGGACGGCAATTGCACCGCGCACTCGTTTAAGCGCCGACAATCCACGGTGTGCCGATGCAATAGCTCCGCCGACGAGAAAAAGTTGAGGCACTTGAAACGTATAAGTAACACAACAACGTAAACGCTTTTTCGTCCATAACGTATCGCTCGAAATTCTTTTTGTGATTATTATTCTTATTTGCTTACCTATCGCAAACGAATATTTTGCCATGATGGTTGCGCAACTATCTGGAAATCAAGCGGGAGAGACTGCGGATGCACGCGAAATGGTATCGCTGCGAATCCTTTGGATTCCGGACCAGCAGCAAGTTCGCGTGTCTTCCCTTCCGCTTGTTGTTTGACACACGTAGAGGTACGCATCCATCGTCGTTGGACCACAAGTAAATGTTCACGGAAACATCGTTGGCCGACTCGGAGTTCTGTACCTGGTCCACGGACATGGGGAGTCTCACGCCATCCGTACGGAGCACCGTCGAGTAGGGTGGATACGACGTAATCCTGTCCCCGTTCGTATCAGCAGGAAACAGACTTGCGACGACCGACTACAAAAAACACGCGTTGTCGTTGCACCGAACGTTCACCACAGCTCCTTTCGTTGCGACCATTCGCGGAAGCGGCACGTTGCACCCGGCACGCAATGAATTATGTTTGTTTATGTTGATCAGGAGATTCTGCACTGCCCTTAAGGTCCATCCACTCTCGCACTCCTGAAACTCCTCCATCGCGATCAACGTCGGAGCAACCACTTGCGTCGCGTACCACTCGCGAACATTCGATGGCATAAAGAATACTTGCTTACGCGCTGCAAAACTCTTTACGTCCGTCTCGTCTCGCAACATGAATTCCGCGTTTAGAACAGTGTTCACTGATACGCTGCGGTGCTCCGTAATGGCGTTTGTAACGCGCGAAATCACCGTTCAACGGGCATTCTGAAAGAATGTGCGTGAATCGATGGCCCCCACTTTTATCACCGCCCCGATCAACAAACGCTTCTCGAACGCGGTTTCAAGTTCCTCCCACACGACCATGGGTGACGTCGCTCGAGCGGCGTGCCCGCACCCTACTCGCGATAACCGTCCTCGCACTCTCGCGGGCAATGTTTTTCTTCGCGCGAGCAACGACACCATCCGCTGTTTCTCCCACACCGGCACGTGTTCGCCGCGATGATACGCAACGATGTGACGTATTATCTCGTCGCACCTGTCCATCCAATCGCGAAATTCCGCGGTGGTCCTCAAAAGCTCGGACATCCGAGACAACGCCACAAACGCGTTCTTGGACGTTTCCATGTTCTTGTTCTTTACACGTACGCAATTACTTGCTATAAAAGACTCTTTCCGACGCGTTACCATTCGCGAATTTGTCCTGTCGAAGATGCGAGCTGCTTTATATATACGAAAATCCCTACCCATAATCTCTCCACTCCAAAGCACCCCATTGGGATAATACCTAGAATTATACCTTATGTCATATCGGGCTTTTACTTATCATATTCTTCTCGAAAGTTTACCTTCGATCATTATCGCAACCTGAAACGCGTTAGCCCGCTTTGAATTTCGCGATTCAGAGATGACGTGCGCAACGATGCTGTGCAGTATTCTCGGAACTTAGGCTTCGACCATTATATGTTTTTAGCGCGCCATACCAAAATGCATGTTTCGAATTGCATCTTCTACGCGTCGTACCGCTGTATGTTTTTTCTGACCTCCGACCGAGAGAAGAATAGCGACAGAGATATATACGAAAATATCGTACCTCTCTCTCGCGCTCCTTGTCCGAACGTCGCCGTCGCCGCTATCGCGGACACAATCGCGCCGTGCGTGCGTGTGCGCGTTCCCCCTCCACCTGCTCCATGGGCCGTCTTCCCCCACCACAGACTCATCCCCACCTCCGCGGGTCGCGTTCCCCCCACCCGCCACCCTCGCGCCGCCGGGGCGGTACCCCTCGCCCCGCTTCACCCCCTCGCCAGCCATTGATTTAGAACGCCCCTAGGATATCTACTATTCTAGCTCTCCATGAAATGTGACTTTATATGTTATTATTTCAGAAGACTGACGATCCAGCTACGATACAGCAGAGATTAAATATTTTAATCTCTAATGTTACAACACGGGCACCGTGGTTTCCCACGACCACACCGTGTAAGGAAAGGTGCATACCTGTGTTACTATCCAGCAGTACGTATATTATTATTATTATTATTATTATTATTATTATCATCATCATCAACGGGAAAACCCTTTAGGATACAAACATATGAACAGATATGCGCAGTAAATACAATAAAATAAAATAAAATAAAATTCAATAAAATAAAATAAATACTGAAAAACAAAACCATATCAAACAGAAAAGAAGAAAAAACTAGACACACAATCAGCAAGCGACGACATGATTACGTAGCAACAACGGACTTAAATAGTGATACATTATACATATGTATTCGGACTTGAGTTAATAGTATTCTCCGGAACGAATCGAACAAAATCGAGAACAGGTCAATATCAGCTATGTAACGGTTAACCTCATACATAGCACGGTTTAACGGATCAACAGTGCAATGTCTATAGTCCGGGACTCCCGATTCGAAAAGGGGCCTTTGACGCAGTGAACGTTGCGGGGCGTGAAAATATATCAGGGACACTAACTCCTGGCAGTTAGTCTCACCGCGAATTAATTTGTAAAATAACAAGAGGTCAGAACAGACTCGACGGTCGCTAAGGGTGGTGAGCCCTAGCTTCTGTAAGGCTGGACCATAGTCATGGTCAGAAAACCGCATAGGGCTACCAGTAGCTCTCATAACTAGCCCACAGAACTTATGTTGTACCCTTTCGAGTAAGCTAATATATACAATATGCCTCGGGCTCCAGATTACCGACGCATACTCAACATGTGGACGAACAAGTGCGACGTAGAGCAATCTTAGCGACTTGATCCGCCTGAAATGTTTAGCAAATCCGGCAATAAACCCTAAGGTTTTCATCGCCTTACACGTGATAATCCGGTAGTGCTTTCGGAAATCAAGCCCAGATACAAAAGTTACGCCAAGATCCCTTATTTCACCCACCTCAGTCAAGGGGGTATCACATAGAGTATAGGTCGATAAAATGGGACTAACAGTTTGTAACGTCTGTTACTCCGGGGAAGGAATTTAGGAGGATGCACTCAGTCGGTATGCCAGGGTTTGATGAGATCCTCTTGATTACGATTTACTTCCTTTATTTCCAACTCCATAGGTATACTATGTACATAATGTTCTACGTCTAGGTGAGATAAGGGGGGGGGGGGGGTCGTCGTGATTCGGTTCACTTCGGTTTCGCTTCGCGAAATGGTGGAGGCCGGACAGTGTCCGGGCGACTTAGTTTCGGAGCTGTAGAGGAAAAGAGATCGGGCAACGTCCAGGCGTCTCTGTTTCGGAACGGTAGGAGGACAGAGACCGGGCAACGTCCAGACGTCTCTGTTTCGGAACGGTAGGAGGACAGAGACCGGGCAACGTCCAGACGTCTCTGTTTCGGAACGGTAAGAAGAAAGAGACCGGGCAACTTCCAGGCGTCTCTGTTTCGGAACGGTAGGAGGAAAGAGACCGGGCAACTTCCAGGCGTCTCTGTTTCGGAACGGTAGGAGGAAAGAGACCGGGCAACATCCAGGCGTCTCTGTTTCGGAACGGTAGGAGGAAAGAGACCGGGCAACTTCCAGGCGTCTCTGTTTCGGAACGGTAGGAGGAAAGAGACCGGGCAACTTCCAGGCGTCTCTGTTTCGGAACGGTAGGAGGAAAGAGACCGGGCAACATGCAGGCGTCTCTGTTTCGGAACGGTAGGAGGAAAGAGACAGGGCAACTTCCAGGCGTCTCTATAGGCGGGTTTGGTAGCGGGAGATTTGGTTCCACCTCGAGCTTCCTTACCTCAATCGTATCGGGGTTTATATTCCGATCCTTGGTGATTTCCAGCTGCGAGAAATCAAACACGCGATCTAGCGGCGCAGTGGGGAGTGAGCGATAGCTAATTGTCACGTCGCGAGACCGGTGATATCCGGTATGATTTGGCTGAGCTTGGTCGCGGTTCCCCGGGTGCTCTCCTTCTCGCTCCCTCTTGGTCGCGCCGCTGCGTGTTTGCTTCCTCGTGCTGGGACGCTACGTCACAAGTTCTATGCGTTCTCATCACGACACATTTCGCAGTGTTAAGCTGCATCATATTGGCGGCACACCACAGCTCGAACCTACAGAGGTCGTCCTGCAACTTCACAACGTCCAGAGCATAGCGAATAGGACGGAAAATCTTTAAATCGTCCGCATACATAAGAAATTTACTATTCCGGAATACGTCTTTGAGGTCATTGATAAAAAGGAGGAAGAGAAGGGGACCAAGATGCGATCCCTGAGGGACACTGGAGCACACATTAACCAGAGTCGATAACTTGTCACCAACCCTAATGACCTGTACGCGGCCCTTCAGGTAGCTATGGATCCACGACAGGAGCAGTCCACAGATCTCGATCGATGCTAATTTCCGCAGCAGGATACCGTGGTCCACCGTATTAAAGGCTTTACGAAGGTCCGTATACACGGTATCGACCTGCGATCTATCGTCGAGTGTCGCTAAGACGAGACAGTGGTATACCGCCAGATTGGTTACCGTCGAGCGGCCGGGAACAAATCCGTGCTGCTCGTCGCATATGACATTCGTTAGACAAGGCGTTAAGTACTCCGTAACTAGTTCCTCAAACATCTTAGGTAGAACGGATAGTTTACAAATCGGTCTATAGTTCTTAACATCGGTATGGTCACCTGCCTTAAATACCGACGTTACTATGCTTGATTTCCAGGCTGTGGGAAAAATACTCTTTGATAGGGAGGAATTAAAGATATGCCAAAGGGGCCTCGCCAGAATGAAACTACAATTCCTTAACAATAACGGCGGAATGCTGTCAAAGCCAGGGCCTTTGTCTACATCCAGCGATTCCAGCTTGGTGTATATGTCCCCTATAGGAACGGATAGCGCATGAATATTGACATTACTGCCAGAGGATAGAGAAGGATTTACGGCAGGCGCCATACCGGATGGAGAAACGTAAACAGAGCCAAAAAATTTCGCAAAGAGGTCAGCGGCTGATCCCTGCGTCGAGGCAGATAGCTGATCGAGGTGCACCTTTCCAGGAATAGAATACCCACCTCTCTTAGTGTTAACAAACTTCCAAAAACTCGATACATTGTCAATGACCGCACTCTCGACATCATCTATATAAGATCAGTGATCACGCAATAAGACTGATTTACACAGCGATCGGAGATGGGAAAAGGTAAGATAATCACACAGTGCACTTGAACGCTTGAAAGCTAGGTGAGCCCTCTTCTTCTGTCTAATATGGGCCCTTAGTCTTGGGGAGAACCAGTGCGGAAACGTAGAGCGCACTACAGTTCTTACAGGAATGAAGGCACTAATTGCCCAATTAATATGGCTATACAAGCGTTCAAGGGCTATACACGGATCGACATCGCCAGTCACCTGATCCCAATCAACCGAATTAAAGTATCCCACCACTCCCTGATAGTTGCCACGCTTTAAGTCTTTAAGAACAAAATTTTCATTCGCATTTACATCGGTTATAGCTAATTCATTATACATCATGTACAGTGGTGGGTGGTAGGTGTCTGGTAGAATTAAAGAGTCGATAACACGATCAGCTGTTACTGTCTGAGAATAAGGTGGTGAGCTCGCTGGACACGATAGGAGGTTAGGGTCGACGGTGAGAAAGGCAGAAGGATTATACACAGCACGTGCACTGAACGCTTGTCTGCTTATTATAAAATCACACGCGGTGAGAATGAGCGTGAGTCAATGCGTCTGTGAGTAAAAGCACACGCGGTGAATACAACCGATGAGCGGTGAGCCGATGAGCACGTGGTGAGCCTCGTGGACGTCGACGCACGCGATACAATTTTCCCACGAGAGAAGTTAATGAGTTTTACAATAGTCTGAGATACGCGAAATAACGCTTGGGTGAGCTTATAAATACTGAGCGAAAAGAAAAAGAATGTGTGCACACTGTTAAAGTAAACTTGGCTGTACCAAAGAAGCGTCCGTCTCTTAACACAATGTGAACGATAATGAATAATGGATGGGTCGTCGTTTCCGTTACGCGTCTTCTCGAACATTCTCGAGAGGTGATCCACGTAGCGAGACGTGATTGGCCGATCGATTTGCCGCGAGTATTGATTGGCCGATCGATTTGGGGATCAGCCTTGAGTTCCGTGGCCCGGTAGGTGCTGCGGTGAGCTCGGTGCGGTGATGAGGAGAATTAAGTGATTCTCAAACAGTTACATTGGGGTTAGTTACAAAGATGAGGTCAAGCATACCATCAGAGTCATTGAATACAGTGTTAACTTGAGAAAGATTACAGTACCCGGCACAACCCAGGAGAAGATCGATAGCATCCGACTCATTAGTCGAGAAGGGTATTTCCCAAGGAATACGGTTTATGAATTTGTTAGTTAGGTGCACGGACGAACCTGATGCCAAATCAGGGAGCCGCTAGGATTATTGACGGCGAGGACGAACCTGATGCGAAATCAGGGAGCCTCTAGGATTGGAGTCACACGCGGACGAACCTGATGCGAAATCAGGGAGCCGTAGGAGGGGTGAGGTTTCGTGGACGAACCCGATGCGAAATTGGGGAGCCACTGGGTTAGTGAAGATGTCTTGTTTTGGTTAGGGGTGCGAACAACCTGATGTGAAATCAGGTAGTCTCGGGAAATGTTAATAATGCCTCGTAACTCTTAATTAATATTTGATACAACTCGAGCGGTAAAGCTGTATCCCCCCAAAAAACTTTAAAAAAGTAAAAAAATTACGCCAAGTACATGAAATCAAATATATCACAAAAAAAGAAAATAATAATAAATACAAAGTAAAAAAATATGTGAAATCAGAATGAGCTGCAAGTACATAAATGTGCTTTCCCGCAGCATGCAAAGGCGACACTGTGTAACACAATAAAACACAAAAAAAGATGTCCGCGGCCTGGAAGTCAAACACTTGGCGTGGCCAGGCAAGGTCAAGGTGTCGCTGAATAAGAATTATTTAAAAAGGCAAAATAATGCAAATGTATTCATATTGTCAGACTTTAAAATTGACAAATTATGTGAAAGGTTGTGAGAGGAAAGGTATCTGTGTGGATAAATGATCTTACAATTATTTTACAAAGCAATATAATGAAAATGTACTCATATTGTTTGAGTTTTAAATGGACAAATTATCTGAAACCCTGCGAGGGGGAGATATGGGTATTGATGGTCCGAGAATACCTTGCCTGGCCACGCCAAGTGTTTGACTTCCAGGCCGCGGACATCTTTTTTTGTGTTTTATTGTGTTACACAGTGTCGCCTTTGCATGCTGCGGGAAAGCACATTTATGTACTTGCAGCTCATTCTGATTTCAAAAATTATTTAAGATTTAATATCGACCGTATTGATTAAATTACTATGATTTCGGCGCAAAGTTCGGTCACTTTATACAAATTCAAAAAGTCGTTTTGCAACTATTCACTATTCTATCAAATATAGAGTTTCCGACGTTTCGGTCCAGATTTGGACCTTTATCAAGGAAAGATGTAAGTATAAGAATATTGCATGAACAATTAAATTTATTAGTCGGCGCGTTCAAATAGTAACGTCCGACACTTGAGTCGGATGGAAGATGACTAAAGTAAATACCGGGCAACACAACAAGCATCAGAAGGTGAAAACAAAAGCAAGGCTAAAACGAACCGTTGAATAATATGTGTGAACGTTCGAATTTCGAAAACAATACCGTTTATATAACGAATCACTTTATTACAAATATGTCATATCCAATAACATTTGATGTTAAATAGCAATGTAATTTTACATAACTTTTAAGATATGTAAGACATAAGTATGATCATAATTGCAGAATTAATAGAGAACTACATCATAGTCATTACTTTTTTAGTAATGTTGCGTAATATTCTTGTATTTTAGGTGTTTCATACCTAAGGTTAACGCTAGGTTGTTTAATCATATGTAGTGTCTCTAGAAGAATTCTCTGATTTAGATTGATTTCTTTATCTATAATTCTTGCATTTTCAAAATCGAATCTATGATCATACTCCAATGAGTGCTTGGTTAGAGCGGTATGTTGTAAGGGAGACAAAAATATATTTCTTTTATGTTCACAAATTCGCCTTTCTAAATGTCTTGAGGTTTGACCGATATACACCTGATTGCATCCCATGCACGGAATTGAATAAATAACGTTTGAAGCTTTTGACTTAGGTAATTTGTCTTTGATTGAAGGAAACAAGTGCTTAGTAGTAGTAAATAGGTTTATTTTTCGCCTTTCGGCCTCAAAATGGGTTACATGTGTTATGTGTGTAAGTGTTTCTGGGACTGTTAATTCTAGATTGTGCTTTCGTTTTGACTTCTTCCTTCATCTTGTTCTTCTTTTCTTCTCCTTTTTTCTAGAACCATTCGCATCCATTCCGCTCCTTCTTCTTCTCCCTTTAGTATCCCTCTGATCGTTGCGTTTTCTCTTTTCAGGTCCTTACAGTCTTGTAGCATGTGACCCAGCGTCTCTCTAGCCCCATTACATAGTCTGCATACTGTCTCTTTTTCCTCCCTCCAGTACTTGCTTCCCCGCTCTTCGTTCCCACATCTGAATCTTGCAATCATGCTTTGGTCTCTGCCTCTGTAGTTTCCGTTTAGGTAATTTGCTCTCTGGTTATCCCTGATTTCTGTGTAATGCGCGTTGTATCTGCCTCCTTGTATTCTGTCGTATTGCCATTGGACCTGCTCTGCCCTGTCTCTTTGCGCTAGTTCCTCGGCAAACTCTCTTCCCCTTCTTCTTTCTATTTCTATTTCTTGCATATCCATCATTTTTTGCCTGTAGTATGAGTCTCTCATCTCCTCCCATTTCGACTTTTTCTCTGCTTGCTTCGCGTCTATTTCACTCCAGCATTCTTGTACTATTTTATTCTTATTCAGCCGTTTCGCTTTCTCCTCATATTGTATTGCTCTTTTCCCAGCTTCTATCCTTATTTTGTCCGTTTTTGTTTCCTCCAAAATTAGATATGCAGGTGTATTGAAGTCCAGCCCTAAAGTCCACCTTATGTATTTCTCCTGTAATTTCTCTACTTTTTCTGCTTCCATCCATCCCCAAATTTCTGACGCATACAGCAAGATACTTTTCACTATGCTTCTGAATATTCTCATTCTTCTCTCAAAATTGTTCTTGAACATTCTTTGTCCTATTCCCCATATCTGCGCCATTGCTATTCTAGCTTTCTTTGTGACTTCCCTTATATGCATCTCTCTGCCCCCATTTTTCTGGAAATTATACCCTAAGTATTTAAACTCCTTTACTTCTTCCAGACTGTGCCCCTGCCAGCCCCATTCTTCTCTCTTCTTCTTTCCTCTCCCTTTATGGAAGATCAGCACCTTAGATTTCTCTGCGTTCAGTTGCAACCCTTTTCTTTCAAGGTATTTTCCAAATCTTCGTATCATGTCCTTAAGATCCTTTGGCTCATTTGCTAGTAACGCTATATCGTCCGCATATGCTAGAGTCCAGATTTTTTCTTTTCCTACTCTGACTCCTCCTGCTTGGTTCTTCCTCATGGTTTCCTCCAAGTCCGCTACATATATTGTAAATAACGTTGGACTCAGTGGGCATCCCTGTCTTACCCCTTTCGTTGTCCAGAATTTGGATGACATTTCTCCGTTTGCTTTTATGGTATTTCTTGTTTCCTTGTAAATTTCTCCGATTCTCGTCCTCAAGTGTTTACTTATGTCCTTTCTCTTCATGATGTTCTGAAGTTTTACTCTATCTACCTTGTCAAATGCCGCGCTTAGGTCCGCGAAAAACGTATACAGCTTTCCCCCTTTTTTCTGTATTTCTCTGTTAGCTACATAATCTTTTTTCTAGGACCATAGCATATATTTTGTACGCTGTGTTAAGGATCGTTATCCCCCTGTAGTTGCTTACCTTTTCTCTATCTCCTTTTTTGAATATTGGTGAGATCACCCCTTCTTTCCATCTCTCCGGGAACCCTTCTCCCTTCCACACTTTATTGAAAATTTCTGTGAGCCTTTTTACTATATTCACGTTGCCGTAAATCCAGGCTTCATTTTCTATTTTGTCTTCCCCTGCTGCTTTCTTTTTTTTTAATTTCCTGATTTGTTCTTTTACTTCTGCTTCTGTTATTTCCTCCTCCGCTTCTCCTTCCGTATTGTCTATTTCTTCCAACTCTCCTACTTCTTTTTTACAGTCGACACCTTCTAGTAATGTTTTAGAATGATCCTTCCATTCTTTTAAGTCTATGTTATTGGAAATCCCTCTCCTTTTCTTTCTTTGTTTATTTATATATTCCCATATTTGATTTTCTCCCTTTAATTGCATTATCTCATTTTCTATACTTTCTTGTAGTTCCCTTCTCCTTTCTTCGCACACTTTTTTGTACTCCCTTCTTTTCTTCTGATAGTCTTCTTTGTCTCCTTTGCCTCTTCTCCAGTTCCTCAGTGCTCTTCTGGCTTCTCTTTTCTTTTTTGTACAGTTCGAATTCCACCACTTAAAGCTGCCCAATTTCCATTTCTTTATTTTTACTTCTTCTTTCCGTACTGCATTATTTATTTTCCTACCATTTCTTCTACCATTTCATTCACCTGTGTCGTATTGAAGCTTATTTTGTTTAATTCCTTTTGAAACTCTCTTTTCCCTTCCTCTGTCCAGACTCTTCTCTCTCTCCGCTCCTCTTCCTGATTTCCCCCTCGCTCTTTTCTTTTATTTCCCCCATATAGTTCTGCTATCAGAGGCATATGGTCTGACTCAACCCTTTCTTCCACTGTGAATTTCTTGATATCTTCTTTCGCCTCGACATTTGTTATTATATAATCAATTACCGTGCTGCCTCTCGGCCCCGTGTATGTAAACTCTCCTTTTATCATCTCCCTCCATATTCCCGTTCAGAATATTCCATCCTCTTTCCTCCACCATCTCTAATAACAACTTTCCTTCTGTGTTTTTGACTTTGTCTTTTGATTTCCTTACGCCATGCTTCTCTTCTATTCTAAAATCGCCCCCTTCCTGTCCAATTCTCGCATTGAAATCTCCTCCGATTATCAGTTTCTCCACTTCCCTCTCTTCTATTAAATGGTCTAGCTCTTGTTTCGTATCCTTCATATCTCTGCTGTACACTGTTATTACTCTCCATTTTTCATTCTGTATCCTGATTCTCCTCTCTTGGATATGTTCCGTTCCTGCGTTCGATTCCTCCTCTTCTATGCCCTTTCTTATACCTGTGATAATTCCGCCTATCGCTCTCCCTTTTTTTTCTCTCTGGTTGCATATTTGCATTTCCATGAGAATTCTTGTGGCAAATTTTCTTTCAATCTTTCCCATTGTTTCTCTTCAATCCACGTTTCTACTAATCCTATTACATCGAGTTCTTTTAAAAAATCCCAAAACTGTTTGTCTTTACTGAGCAATCCTGCTACATTCCAGTATCCTATTTTAAATGTATCTATATCTCTTTGATTTCTTAATCCTTTCCCAGTTCTGTGTACCCCCTCTCCCCGCATATCTGCGTCCGCAGGCACGCGGGGAACGGGTGTTGGTACTGCCTTTTGTCGTGCTTTCGTTGTCTTTGTAAGCTCTGCGATCCTCCAATAATTTAGAGGTTCACAGAACTTTGCCGACTCCAAAAATTTACTTCTTTCAGCCCACCTTCCTCTTTCCAAATAAATGTCTTATCGTTGATTTTGACTTTATTATACCCAACTTTCACCTTTGCCCCTTGATCCCTTTCCGCCTTGGCAATATCTTTAATATTTTTTTGTATCTCCCTTTCTTTCTTCGTCAGGTCATTGTCAATGAACAGCCTCTTCTCTTTCAATGTACTCTTCTTTAGCATTACTGCTCTTTTCTGTTGCCAGCTTTTTAATTTCGCTATCAGCAGCCCTCTTTTCTCTCCCTTTCCTACCCAGTAGGCTTCCTCTATTTCTGCTTCTACCTGCAATTCGTGCCTTAACACATATTCCACCGTATCCTTCGGCGTCTCTTTACACGGTAAATCCTGTCCCCTTAGACAAATATTATTTCTTCTCTCTCTTTTCTCTCTAGCCTCTTCCTTTCTTTCTAGTCCCTCCAGTCTTCCTGCGAGCCCCTCTGTCTGCTCCTTCTTGGCTTCCAGTACTTCTATCCTTCCTCTCATTTCCTTCCTTTCCTTTTCCCATTTCTCATCCCTACTCTTCCACTCGCCCCTCAGATCCTGCATTCCCTGCCTCAGATCTCTATTATCTTTCCTCAACTCTTCCATGTCTTTATAACTACCTCGGTTTTCTTCGTTGGAGGCGACCTCCCTACTTTCCTCGCTTTTAAGAATTCTTCCTCTATTTCCTTTTCGGCCCTTAACCTCTACTGCTCCTCCTCGTCCTCCCGTTTCCTCTTGAATGAATCTAGTATCGAGCTTTCGCTATCCGCTCTTCTTCTTCCCAGCTGTTCTGCCAACGATGGTCTTCCCCTTCTTCTCGTTTCCTTTTGCACTTCCCCGCCTACGTCTGCTCGGTTCATTAGACTCCCCGCTCTTCTTTACCTACTGCTGTCTCCGCTTTGTCTTCTTGCTTCTTCCACTCCCGTAAACAAGTGCTTAGTATAGAATGGTATTTTAAAAATAGTGTGTATTCCGACCTTTCTGAATATTCTTTTAATGTCGTTTGAAATGTTATTACAAAAAGGTAAAACGACAGTGTTTTTCCAACTGATAGAACCTAATTCTTTGTTTCTTTCTTCCTTCTGTTTTTCCACCAATACTGGATGGTAAACTTCAAAAATCCGTTCTTTAATAATTGCCGAAATCAGGTCTAAAGGGTATCCGTTACGTTTTAACGTATTTTTCAGAAGGAGCAAATTATTTGATCGGAATTCCGGTTCAGAAAGCAAAACCGCCCGATCTACTAATCCTTTAATCAAACCTATTTTATGTTGCATGGGATCAGCAGAGTGGAAATTAATGTATCTTCCCGACCAACTAGGTTTATGGTACCAGTTTGTAATAAGTTTATTGTTTGATCTGATAACTATTGTATCTAGAAAGCTGAGACAAGAATCATTTTCAATTTCATGAGTGAATTGGAGTCTATCATGAAAACTGTTAAATGCATCCAGTAGTGTTTGTAAATCCTCAGGACTAAGACAAGTAATGATATCATCAACGTATCTTTTATAAAAAATAAGTTGAAAAGGTACCTTTGAAAGGGAAACGGACTCCAATCTCTCCATTACAATGTTGGCAATTACCGGGGAAATAGGGGACCCCATAGCAGTTCCAAACACTTGTTTATAGTAAACTCCATTAAAAGAGAAGACATTAGAATCCAATACAAACTTCACGGCTTGGAGAAATTCGTTTTGACAGATATTGGTGTGTATCTTAATTTCGTCCCAACGATGATGTAATACCTGTATGGCTAGGTCAGTAGGAATATTAGTAAAAAGAGACACAACGTCTAAAGATACCAATCTTAGCGATTCGTCATTAACATGAACATTTCTAATTTCCTTACAGAATTGCCAGCTGTCAATTGTATGGTAGGGAGATTTTCCTACTATATTAGAAAGAATATTTGCTAAAAAACTTGATAATTTGTATGTGGGACCATTAATGGAAGAAACGATAATCCTCCAAGACAGATTCTCTTTATGTGTTTTAGGCAATGCATAAGCTCTAGGAACAACTGCATTATAGGTCTTTAGGTGTTTACCTAATGTTTCACTTAATTGCTTCTTTTTACATAAGTTGGAAATAATTGAATTCGCCTCCCTCTCAAACGTACAAGTATATTCGTATTTGCTAACAATGTATGTGGTAGTGTCATTCAACAATTTGAGTACTTCAGAGTTATAAAATTGTTTATCTACTACTACTGTAGTGTTACCTTTATCTGACTTTAAAACTAATAAGTTGTTATTTCTTTTAAAAAACTGTCTAGTTTCATTAATTTCAGCTTCAGACAATAGCATAGAAAAAGGTTTGGTTAAATTGCTGGTGTAATTCAATATTTTATTAATGATTCTAATTCTGGTTGATGTTTGAATGTCATCATCCATGATTTTCATTAAGCCAGACTCAACAGATGCAATAAATTTTGGAGAGGTAATAAACTTCTTTTGTACATTGAGAGCGTGTTTGGGCCCTAAGATTAATACTTTTTTTAACATTTTTTGGAATTTCAATATCAGAAAGATTTTTTAACCATTTGTTATTATTGGTCTCAGAAGTCGGATTTTCAACATTTTCAAAAGAGACAACTCCACAAACATTGTTAGAATGGTTAATTTTTATTTCCAGTAAATTGTTGAATTTTTTAATACATTTATTCTTTTGGATTTTAAATAGCCTGGCATATTTTTTATTTTCTAATGTACAGAACTTTTCAAAAATAAGTGAAGGGAGGATAAATTGAATTTCATCAATAAGCTGTCTGATTCTGTTTAAAATTGAATTTTGTATATTGTGTGTATCTTTAATAGCAATGTTGAGTAATTTTCTCATAAATCTATTATTTAAATTCAACATTTTACTAGATGCTGAAGCAGAGACAATGGACATTTTAGAAATGTTCTTAAAATTGTTAGAAATAAAATTAGGGATGATACCGTTGGTTCTACATTTCAGTAAAAATAATTTTCTATTACTTATCTTAGTCAGGTGGGATCTACTGGTGGATAAATCCTTTAACATTTTCAAGGTTTCGAGTCCAAAGGATCTTGTAATAAATGAGAAGAAACTTTCCTTAACACTAAATTCAGATGTTTCGCCATTCATTTTAAAAATTATTTAAGATTTAATATCGACCGTATTGATTAAATTACTATGATTTCGGCGCAAAGTTCGGTCACTTTATACAAATTCAAAAAGTCGTTTTGCAACTATTCACTATTCTATCAAATATAGAGTTTCCGACGTTTCGGTCTAGATTTGGACCTTTATCAAGGAAAGATGTAAGTATAAGAATATTGCATGAACAATTAAATTTATTAGTCGGCGCGTTCAAATAGTAACGTCCGACACTTGAGTCGGGTGGAAGATGACTAAAGTAAATACCGGGCAACAACAGATGGAAAACAGAAGGAAGAAAGAAACAAAGAATTAGGTTCTATCAGTTGGAAAAACACTGTCGTTTTACCTTTTTGTAATAACATTTCAAACGTCATTAAAAGAATATTCAGAAAGGTCGGAATACACACTATTTTTAAAATACCATTCTATACTAAGCACTTGTTTCCTTCAATCAAAGACAAATTACCTAAGTCAAAAGCTTCAAACGTTATTTATTCAATTCCGTGCATGGGATGCAATCAGGTGTATATCGGTCAAACCTCAAGACATTTAGAAAGGCGAATTTGTGAACATAAAAGAAATATATTTTTGTCTCCCTTACAACATACCGCTCTAACCAAGCACTCATTGGAGTATGATCATAGATTCGATTTTGAAAATGCAAGAATTATAGATAAAGAAATCAATCTAAATCAGAGAATTCTTCTAGAGACACTACATATGATTAAACAACCTAGCGTTAACCTTAGGTATGAAACACCTAAAATACAAGAATATTACGCAACATTACTAAAAAAGTAATGACTATGATGTAGTTCTCTATTAATTCTGCAATTATGATCATACTTATGTCTTACATATCTTAAAAGTTATGTAAAATTACATTGCTATTTAACATCAAATGTTATTGGATATGACATATTTGTAATAAAGTGATTCGTTATATAAACGGTATTGTTTTCGAAATTCGAACGTTCACACATATTATTCAACGGTTCGTTTTAGCCTTGCTTTTGTTTTCACCTTCTGATGCTTGTTGTGTTGCCCGGTATTTACTTTAGTCATCTTCCATCCGACTCAAGTGTCGGACGTTACTATTTGAACGCGCCGACTAATAAATTTAATTGTTCATGCAATATTCTTATACTTACATCTTTCCTTGATAAAGGTCCAAATCTGGACCGAAACGTCGGAAACTCTATATTTGATAGAATAGTGAATAGTTGCAAAACGACTTTTTGAATTTGTATAAAGTGACCGAACTTTGCGCCGAAATCATAGTAATTTAATCAATACGGTCGATATTAAATCTTAAATAATTTTTAAAATGAATGGCGAAACATCTGAATTTAGTGTTAAGGAAAGTTTCTTCTCATTTATTACAAGATCCTTTGGACTCGAAACCTTGAAAATGTTAAAGGATTTATCCACCAGTCGATCCCACCTGATTAAGATAAGTAATAGAAAATTATTTTTACTGAAATGTAGAACCAACGGTATCATCCCTAATTTTATTTCTAACAATTTTAAGAACATTTCTAAAATGTCCATTGTCTCTGCTTCAGCATCTAGTAAAATGTTGAATTTAAATAATAGATTTATGAGAAAATTACTCAACATTGCTATTAAAGATACACACAATATACAAAATTCAATTTTAAACAGAATCAGACAGCTTATTGATGAAATTCAATTTATCCTCCCTTCACTTATTTTTGAAAAGTTCTGTACATTAGAAAATAAAAAATATGCCAGGCTATTTAAAATCCAAAAGAATAAATGTATTAAAAAATTCAACAATTTACTGGAAATAAAAATTAACCATTCTAACAATGTTTGTGGAGTTGTCTCTTTTGAAAATGTTGAAAATCCGACTTCTGAGACCAATAATAACAAATGGTTAAAAAATCTTTCTGATATTGAAATTCCAAAAAATGTTAAAAAAGTATTAATCTTAGGGCCCAAACACGCTCTCAATGTACAAAAGAAGTTTATTACCTGTCCAAAATTTATTGCATCTGTTGAGTCTGGCTTAATGAAAATCATGGATGATGACATTCAAACATCAACCAGAATTAGAATCATTAATAAAATATTGAATTACACCAGCAATTTAACCAAACCTTTTTCTATGCTATTGTCTGAAGCTGAAATTAATGAAACTAGACAGTTTTTTAAAAGAAATAACAACTTTTTAGTTTTAAAGTCAGATAAAGGTAACACTACAGTAGTAGTAGATAAACAATTTTATAACTCTGAAGTACTCAAATTGTTGAATGACACTACCACATACATTGTTAGCAAATACGAATATACTTGTACGTTTGAGAGGGAGGCGAATTCAATTATTTCCAACTTATGTAAAAAGAAGCAATTAAGTGAAACATTAGGTAAACACCTAAAGACCTATAATGCAGTTGTTCCTAGAGCTTATGCATTGCCTAAAACACATAAAGAGAATTGGTGCCTTTACACGGACGTTCTTTTGGGACACTTTTGCGCGCCACACGCCAGCGCGGCACGCATTTGGCGTGGCGTGCCGGAACGTCGCAGGCCAGAAGATCGTACGCGTCACTACTTAGAGACAGCGAGTTCGGGCTCCCATTTGTACGTCGACTCCACGTGCTTTTTCCAGGAACCAGCGCAGTCTTGTATTGTATACTACCTGTTCCATGTATATTATCGATCTGCGAAACAATCGGCAAGACACGATCGCGATACACGTAGGTTCGCGAAAAGTATACGAATTCCTCGATATACCTGGCTTATAGAGGATATCATAAATGCTTTTACTGTAGGGCACACTGAAACATCTGTTTTTACGAAGCTACATTTGGTTTACCTGAAGGTGCTATAAATTATGGAAATGGTTTATTACTCAGTTATAACGACTGTATTGCGATCTGCATTCTTCTTGCAGACGAAAAGTTTCCACCTCATCGGAAGTTCTTGCTAGCATCTTGTGCGCAGTTAGAAGTGTGGCGCGCCGGAATTCCACGTTCTTGCGTGCGAGTAGAACCGTTGTCAGGCGTGGCGCGTCCAAAAAAGTGTGGCGCGCTAACCTCGACTTCAGAAAAGTTTACATAAGAGACAGAAAAGGTAGTTAGAAAAGGAAAGCGGCACTTGAAACCAAGGCTTTGGCGTGGCGCGTGGAATTTCCGACAGTGCGGAAAATTCTGAGGCGCGCGGCGCGCCTGGCACCCAAGACTCTTCGAGCCGCTACAGGCGGTAGGAAGTGAAAGAGAATTTTTCAAACCAAAGAATTAAATATATTTACTTCCAGCTTTGTGGCTTCATTTGTCAATCTTTAGGGAATATGAAAAAAAATTGTATGCAAAAATAGTGGTTATATCCGGAGTTATAGTGCTTCAAATAGAGCGCCTTACAAAACTCATATGCGCACTGTTAGCATAAAATCAGTTGTTGTAGTTGTCTCAAATAGATTAATATACGATTAATAGATTAAACTTTATTAACCAAAATCATGATGTTATTTATTTTCATCTGCAACCTAGTAAATTATGTCTGTACCTACCTATCGCAAAGTATTTGCGTAAAATCTAAACATTCGGATAGTTAGTTAAAAAATTAAATATGCATATCTTAATACACGTGAAACCGTATATTTCGATACATGTATACGCGTGAATTTCAGTACACGGGTACACGGATACTACGATCCGTGAATTTCGATGCACGTGTACACGCGTATCGATATGGAAGTGATACCGATGCATTTCTTATGTTTTTCAAATGAAAATTATACCAAATTTCATGTAAATCGAACTATTTTTAACGAAATTTTGGAAATCAATTTATTATGAAGATTCCTTAATTACGATCCGATTTGTGTCGTTTTTGGACCATTTTCATCGGGAAAACATAAGGAAACGATTCACACCACTTTCGCCAAGATCCGATGAAAAATGTAGAATTTTTGATTCGTCACTTTTTAGGGGGCAACATTGTACGGCCCCCTGGGCTCGAGGGTCGAAGTCCTTGAAACCCATCGAGGCACGGCTTATCGGTAGGGTTGCCTCTTGAGTCGAGGTTTGCGTGGGACGAAAATTCAAGCGCGCCACACTTTTTTGGACGCGCCACGCCTGACAACGGTTCTACTCGCACGCAAGAACGTGGAATTCCGGCGCGCCACACTTCTAACTGCGCACAAGATGCTAGCAAGAACTTCCGATGAGGTGGAAACTTTTCGTCTGCAAGAAGAATGCAGATCGCAATACAGTCGTTATAACTGAGTAATAAACCATTTCCATAATTTATAGCACCTTCAGGTAAACCAAATGTAGCTTCGTAAAAACAGATGTTTCAGTGTACCCTACAGTAAAAGCATTTATGATATCCTCTATAAGCCAGGTATATCGAGGAATTCGTATACTTTTCGCGAACCTACGTGTATCGCGATCGTGTCTTGCCGATTGTTTCGCAGATCGATAATATACATGGAACAGGTAGTACACAATACAAGACTGCGCTGGTTCCTGGAAAAAGCACGTGGAGTCGACGTACAAATGGGAGCCCGAACTCGCTGTCTCTAAGTAGTGACGGGTACGATCTTCTGGCCTGCGACGTTCCGGCACGCCACGCCAAATGCGTGCCGCGCTGGCGTGTGGCACGCAAAAGTGTCACAAAAGAACGTCCGTGTAAAGGCACCAAATCTGTCTTGGAGGATTATCGTTTCTTCCATTAATGGTCCCACATACACATTATCAAGTTTTTTAGCAAATATTCTTTCTAATATAGTAGGAAAATCTCCCTACCATACAATTGACAGCAATTCTGTAAGGAAATTAGAAATGTTCATGTTAATGACGAATCGCTAAAGGTGGGATCTCCTACATGCGACTGGTCGCAGCGATTTGACCCAGCGACTTGCCCCTAGGCTGAATCTCCTTGCCTGCGACTAGGAGCGTGCGGATCGTCCCGAGGCTCGGGTTCCCGGCGCTCGGGACGAGTCGGAACAATTCGGGCGGAGCCCCGATACTTTCGTATTGCTCGAGATCCCGAAGTTCTCGGGATCCCGAGACTCGTTTCGAGCTACAAGCATGACCGCCATGAGCGGGCAATTTGATTTCAGTTCGGCTGGGCAAAACTCGGACACGATCGGTTCAAAAGCCAGCTATTAAGAGGGGGACCGAGACAACTCCAAACCAAGTCCATTGCCACAGTGGAACAGAATCCCAAGAAGCAAGGAAACCAGTCAGAATTCAAAAGTTGTGGGGGGATTATGTATTTTTATATATTTCTTATAAGCTACTAATATGAGCTCCTTTATGATTGTAAGAGCAAAGACTACAAGAATTACGGAGGGAAAGAAAATGTGTAGAGAGAAGTGTCAATTAAATTGAACACAACAGGGGAGGCATTTTTGTTCTTTCTTTATTATTTCTAATTATATTTATTTATTCTTTCATCGTACATGAGGCACTTACAACCAAAGGGGTGCAAGTGACATTTTTTACCCTTTTGAATTAAGAACAGAAGTGGTTAGTTAAATCGTTAAATGTTGTGAATAATGTAAGTAATCGAACAGTCCCCGGACAGGCCTGGTGTATGACACCCTCTAGTGCCAATCGCGTTTTCTCTTTTCCGAGACCCTCCTCGACGACAGCTAAATGGCCGCTCCCATATTCCTTACATTCGACCAGCCTGAGCTTAAGTTTGTTCTCGGACTTATTATCTAGAAGAAACAGAATATTAGCTCCAAATTTTACATGAGCAGCGTAAATACCAAATGTCACAGTGGTCAACTTAACTTTTCCCCAATGGACAAACAAGTCGGGACGATAATTACTGACGTGAAATTCCTGATGACCTTAATCATGTTGACCTGGCATCCCACAACATCAGAAAGTAACAACACGCTCGCTGTCTGGGCATAATCCCGCGTATTATGTACAAACCAAAGTCGACTTGATCTAGAGCAACACATGCTCATCCACAATCACACCAACGTCGGACAATCCGATGTCCATTTTTGGATTTTTCGAAATGGTCTCAGTTTCTGTGTTCACTCACAGTCACACAGACGTGTGTTTATGTGAACACCTCATTCACATCATTGACCATCTCTCGTGATGTTGCGGCGTTGCACAGGGGCCGTCCTCCTCGACGAGCCTCCAGTATCCTTCCCGTTCGTCGGCGAAACTCCCTGACCACGCCATTGGCTCATCACTCCTTTTTCTGCACGTACAAAAAATATGAACATATATACCATATACATATCATGCTAACTACCACACTACAACGGCAGCCCTTAAATTATTATTTACTACCGTGTTTACCATCGTTACAGGAAAATCGACGCGCAATCCTTTAGACATCTCCATCAGATGACTACATCGATACACCCCTTTTAAACTTGTCGCGCACCGCAAAACCCTCGGAATCTCCGTAGCCTCCGGGCCGACACAACGGCAACATATTGTTCGTGGATATGTTACGATCGGGATTTTCACGTTGACCATCACTGAGATGTTCATCACGCAACATATTGTGTAAGCAGCATGTTGCAGTGATGATGTGGTCTGTTGTTTCGGGCAGCACCGCTATTGGTGAATGAAATATCCTGAAAACTTGCGACAGGATTCCAAAAGCATTCTCCGATACTCTTCTTGCTCTGCATAAACGGTAATTAAATATTGTTTTTGTGTGATCTTCTTGGTTTTTGGGATACGGCTTCATCATATATTTTGTCAGCCTGAAAGCTTCATCGCCTACAATCACGTGCGGGACCATCACATCAGATCCTGGTAATGCCTTGTCGACGGGGAAATTAAATTGTCCGGATCGAATTTGCTGACCCAGTGCAGATTTCTGGAAAATTCCACTATCGCCTTCCTTTCCATACGACCCAACGTCGGTCACGACAAATTTATAATTTGCGTCTACTAGAGCTAGTAATACAATAGAAAAATAGTTTTTGTAATTGTAGTACAGTGATCCACTATTTTTGGGGCACACTATTCGCACGTGCTTGCCATCTAATGCACCAATACAGTTTGGGAAATTCCACTTCGTCTCAAAATCTTGCGCGATATTTTGCAAATCCAGAACACTTGGTTTCGGTAGGAATATCGGTACTAACTTATTGTATAATTGCTCCAGAACGTTTCTGACAATCACACTTATGTAGCCGTACGATATTCTAAATGCAAACGACAAGAATCTGAAAGTTTCTCCAGTAGCGATGAACCTGCAAAAAATGTATTATCTAATTGTCTCAGCTGCTGCCTGTAAAAAAAGATGGGGGAGCACTCGCGATACGTTCGTGAAAATGAAGCGGGACAATAAACACTGTACAAGGTCGACAGAAAAGCCAAAATCTAAATGGCCGTTGTTGGATAAGCAAAGTTTTTGGGACAATGTATCGTTTGAGAGAAGGCAAATATTTTGTACACACAATACGAGTTTTAAAATATAATAAATTTTAAAAATTCATTTCATTTATTTTATTATAGTACCCAGAGTAATGTGCAACAAACTGAAGAGGTTCAACACATTAGAAACACTACGGGTAGTGACATTCCAGGAACGTCGATGGATGTTATAGTAAAAACATAGTCAGAAAACAATATTCCTCCTTGGAGGAAGAAGATATCCGTCCAGTTCAGTGTGAAAAAGGCACAGAAATGATTCGAAAACTATACTGGATTTATTGGACAGAAGAGCTCTCTTTGAGAAAAATTAATAGTCGACTCGACTTCGACATTTTTTGAAAATATCCCGTTAACCGTTGATAATTAATCGTTGGTTATGAAAAATTAACTTGCCTTAATGTCACCAGCAACTTGTCTTGTGGTGAAATCGGGTGTTCCACTCTCGCGGATGGGGATGTTTTTATCTCGTTTCCGATGAGGTTTAACACAAAGGCAACCTGCTCCTTGTTCAAACGAAAGAATTGTCTATATGTCATTTCGTTATCCTCCAAGTGATTCGCAACTAGTACCCTGCCGTAGCCCTCTCTATTTCGATTTGCGTATAACCTGCTCACTGTCTTTCTCTTCTTCATTCTTTCCAACAGCGCTAACAGAAGTGCCTCATCTTCTTCCTCTTCTTGCAGCAATTGTACCACCAACGGAATAAAATTGCGGTTCATTTCGCAAATCTGTCAAATTTCTGAGATCACTACTATCGTTTCACAGACACTATATAATATCGTTAAGAAAGTCACTTGTTTTGGAGCGATACTTTCACTTCGGAGTCGAAGTAACGAGTGTCGTTCTGGCAATGGTTGGGAGACGGCCTGAACCAAGAGCAATAAACTAACGGCATTGATGACAACCCTGTTCAAGCTATTCAGGTATAGCGGAACTTGGAGTACCTACGCAGGCCAGTCCATACTTGCCTGTGCATTTCACAAGTGCGAATTAATCAGAGGAAATGAGACAAATATATTTATTCGTATGTGCGGACACTTATCAGAAGAAGATAAGGGAAATTGTGAACTTCTATTGGCACTTTTGGGAAGGAGTAGAAGAAATAAAATAAAAAGAATATAGAAATGGCAGGATATTAATAAAAAATCACTTAGTGGATAACCGAACAACATATACATAATTCTTCCGATTAAATACAGAACAAGTTGATTTTGTTTTAAATCGCATTGGTAAGGATCTAACAAAACATCATTTACGATAGAGGAACATTAGATTTCACCACAAGGAAAGATCTTCGTGACATTAAAGCAAGTTAATTTTTCAGAAACATATTTTATTACATTTTATTGTCCTTGGCGCGATTTGAGGCCATGCCGGGAGTATAATAGTTATTATTATTATGATTATAATTATTTATTCACGGGTAAAGACCCTTTATATTACAGTGAACAATTCATAAAGTTAAAAAAGAAGCAATGTGAAAGAAAAGAAAAGAGACGAAAATCCAGTACAAAAGTAAACAAACAATAATTGCAAGAAAATAATAAAACTAATGAAGTAATAAAATTAAAATAGAATTAGAATTAACGGACGAGTACAGAGACGTTACTACGAGCCAAAGCCCGCAAACGTTATTTAAACGTGGCCAATGTACCATTAGAAACTTTAAACGCGTGTTACTCGAATATTTTATTCTCCTCATTTTTTCCTGATTCCGAACGACTGGAAGTTCAGATCGACTTTGAACAAATTACAGGATGTGTAAAACATGTGCCATTTTGGCCCAAACCTCTGATATGGTCCGTAAAAGTTCGAGATTTTCATAAAAAAAAATCCGGTGACTTCTTAATTTTTTTATGGAAATCTCGAATTTGTACGCCCATATCAGAGGTTTGGGCCAAAATGGCACATGTTTTACACATCCTGTAATTTTTTCAAAGTCGATCTGAACTTCCAGTCGTTCGCAATCAGGAAAAAATGAGGAGAATAAAATATTCGAGTAACACGCGTTTAAAGTTTCTGGGCAAAGCCAAAATGTCCGCAGAGTCGATGTAACGAGATGGGAAGTTATGGTGCTGCTTGTAACGATTTTAATTCAATTTCGCTGATTATGTTAAAAACAGCAGCCTTCGCTTCCAGAATAAGCTCTGGCGAAAAGGTCCGAACAGTCGCCGCAATGCTTCGGAAAAATAATGAGATGCGGTCAGAATCCTGCTCTGGTGGTGGCCTGGTGATGTTATTCAGTACCCTCTGCCTTTCCGCCATATTTCTTTCAAATATTTCTAAAACGGCGTTTGAATTACTCCGACGCCTTTTTGGTGCTGGAGTGGACGCCTCGTCTGAGGTTCTCCTCCTTGAAGGCTCTATGTCGAGCTGTGCAAAATTCTCGCCATTTTCAAAAACATCTAGCGATGCTTCTGGCGCAGTGCTGTTGGTGTCCGCACTCTCGGCGTTGTGCTCAAGTGCTTCAGCCTCCTGAGGAACTTCCATATTACTCTGGGTACTGTAATAAAATGAAGAAAACAAATTTGTAAGATTTAATATGATTTTGAAAATCATATTGTGCTTAAAAATACCTGCCTTCGCTCGATTGGCACACTTTCCAAGAACTCCAGGCTGGTTAGCAACGGCCACTTCGATTTTGGCTGTGCTGCTGAGCCCGTACCATACTTATTTGCGCGTTTATGTTTCATATAGTTGTCGCGTATGTTACGCCACCTGTACTTGCAGTCACTAGCTGAAATAATTAAATAATACATATTATGCACGTTCGTGGCTACAGGAGAAACATTCAGGTCGTTATTATTTGCATGTGGAATATGATATGGATACATACAGCGGCTGATGAAAGTATTTTGATACCCTTTGAAATGGAATAACTTTTGAAGTGAAACTTCGTCACGCACGATAGAGTGAATCGGCCTCATGACGCTGAACGTGTAACGTCACGTTGCATATCTCTTAGAAAATTGCAGATTAAAAATTGATTTTAACAAAAAAACATGCTCTGAAATTTCATAAATGATGTACAGTAGCGGACAAAAAAATTACTACTTTTTCGAACCACTCTACTTCTATTACTTTTCAATATCAATTCAAAACTGCAGTATGTGCCTAATATACATATTCTGAAAGAGAATTAAAAGCTGTATAAAATCCAGTTACAGTAAAAGTTATCTAACTAACAAACAAAAACCTCACATAACATTAAACAAGACAACACATTTTTAAAGCGAACAAAAAGTTACCACTTTTGAACATTAATAAAAAAAATCTAATATTTTGTGGTGGCACCTTTTGCGTTTAAGACAACCTAACAAAGTTAATAAACGTGGTAACTTCTTTGTCGGTCCCAAAAATTTTACCCCATTCAATGTCATGTAACACTTTTGTTTGTCAGTTAAATAAATTCAACTTTAACTGGGTTTTATACAGCTTTAAATTCTTCATCAGAATATGCATATTAAACAAATACCACTGTCCCAAACGTATGCTAAAAAACAACAAAAATAGAACAAATCGAAAAAGTGGTAACTTTTTTGTCCGCTAGTGTACACTACATAGATTCTAAAAATAAAAAAAGAATTTTCGTTTGGTCATGATTTCGAACAGACCCGCCTCTGTGTGACGCTCTATTGGTCAGATATTTAGATAAATTACAATCAAATATATTCAAAATATTTCATACTTTAGTTATCATAGGCCTATTGTCTCTTTCCGGGGATATGAATCTATGGAAACTTCCCAATAATAAAGCAAAATATTCAATAAATCATTTATACTCATTGAGAATACCTAACAAATCTAACATATTTCTTACCCGGTGCAACTACTATATGTAGATTTGCAAGTAAGTAAGTTTCACGTCTGTAGTGTGTAGTGTCAAATACACGGTCTTTTTTGGGGATGTAATAACAATCAACGAAAGACCTTTTATAGATTTAAGTACGTTTTAGGGTTATGAACTGAAAATTTCGTCGAAAAGCGACCATCACTATTTTCTTCGCTATTCCGCACAATTGCAATTTCTTTCAAAACGACAAAACACGTCACCTGGTAACCTAATCCTTCTACCTTCTCCAAACAGCTCAAGTCATTTGGCCCAACTCTAAAAAAGTTATTCTATTTCAACGGGTATCTGACTACTTTCGTGATCGAGTGTAAGCGTTGTTGCAAGAGATGTATTGAAACAATTATGCGACAAATCAGTGCCCATATTTTTACCGCAATCTAAAATTTCCGCTTTGGAAAAAATTACAAAAATCTTTAGGATGAAAGAGAATATTGCAAACAGCATTGGAGCATTTGATAGGAAGCGTGTTTGAATATTGTGCCCTCAAAATAGTGTATCATTATACTTTAAGCCTTTCGACACAACCTTTTTCGATTTGGATTTTATTATATTTTCTTGCAGGCTTTGCTTGTACTTGGCTGCGGATAGGTACAGATCAAATTTGAAAGTTGTAGCTCTGTTTTAAAAATTGCAAATGAAAACGCATATGCACATCTCTATGCTCACTAAGATCAATGAAAACAATAATTTAAAAACCTTTTCAGTAAAACAGTTGTAACATACTATGAATATAAAGGCTACGATAAAAAATTTCAGAGAATTGTTCAATTACACCTAGTATAAATCACGAGATTTCTATCATTGCTACGCTGCAGCCAGACAGCCTACCAAAATAAAACTTGTCCATCACAAACATTCACTGAGGCATATGTGTCCCAACAGAGCCGAAAGGGTTAATTATATGAATGGCTTTTCGATTGTATTATTAGCTGTAACTGATGAAAAAAAATATAATTAAAGAATACTGTACCTGTTCTGTTCACGATAGTTGACACTTTCTTCCAACCTTGCTCTTCACTTCGTATTTTTTATGCTCCGGGTGAGCGGCGTCATAGAGGACACGATTAGGGGCTACAGCCTCTACCAATTTGTCGTCCTCCTCGCTCGAAAACACAATCTTTTTCGCCATTTCACGATGTTGTCGAAAAAGCTAACACTGTCAGACTGACACTACACAAGTCTGAAGCGTATAGAAATGTTTCCTATACTGACTAACTATCCCCGTAAGTCGCGGTTTAAACAATATTTCCATCAGGACGTGCATCCTTCTGAGGGCGGAGTCTTCTGTAAAACTCTAAATACTATTGGTCACGAAGAAACTCCCACCTCGCTAATCGTACGTGTAGAAGTGGAAAAATACAATAATAAAGTAACACCGGTGTTTTGGGTTTTTCCCCGTGCCGGTTTTCTAGCTGCCCTTGACGGATTTGTAGCGGACTACGGTTTACTACAGCTTTATGACACTAGACCTTCGACCCCCTACGCGATATAAAGTAATTAGGAAACATCTGCCAAGTAACTTGCAGAACAGCGGAAAATATTTTAGGATTAATCCCCAATTCCTACAAGCTAATTCCTCTACGCTCGGCAGGCAATAAACCGTGTTTCGCTAAAGTATAAAAGAATAAAAAGTATGGTCGGAACGTTGACCGTGACGAAAATTAATTTTATGGTCCGCACAATTACCAAAAGAAGAAGATGTTCGTATGTTAGATCGAAGAAGGTTTCCCTGACAATGGGGTAGGAAACGAAATTATTCTGCAGTAATACCGATACGCCTCACGGAGAGCGAAATGAAGAAAAGGGGTGGTCCGCTAACTGCGCGTGATGAGGCCCGCTTTGTCCTCTCTACAAATTCGAGAGAGATCCCTTATCTCTCAAGTATAAACACACATTAGGTCTGTGAAGATAGCACCCCCAAATTCGAATTTTTGGAAAAACGAAACGGCATTCGTTTGTCCATCGTTTGCCCATGTTTGCCCATAAAAATTTTCGTTTGCCCACCCTTCAAAAAAGAATTATGGCAAAAAAAAAATTTTTTGTCAGCACCCCCATGAAAAAATTTTTATGATTTGGCAGTGGGAAACGATTGCCCATCGTTTGCCCACGTTTGCCCACCCAACAATTTTTTTTTCCCACCCTTCAAAAAAAAGTTACGAGCAAATTAAAAAAATTGACTTCATCACCCTCCACGCATACATTTGAATGTTTTTAAAGTAGGATACGAATGTACCCGATCTGGCCACGTTTGCCCACCCTCAGATTTTATTTGCCCACCCTCCAGAATCGAATTAAAAAATAAAATCCGCGAAAAGAAGGGTACCGGAGACGCGGTCGCGTTAAAGTTCGATTTTTTCGAAAATATTATCAAATTCGTTTGTTTAACGATGCGGTCCATTAGTTTAGATGTAGGAGAGATTTGCCCAGCCAATAATTTCGTATGCCCACCCTCCAGATTGGAATTAAAAAATAAGGAACGTGAAATGAATGGTACCCGAGACGCGATCGCGTTAAAGTTCGATTTTTTTCGAAAATATTATCAAATTCGTTTGTTTAACGATGCGGTCCATTAGTATAGATGTAGGAGAGATTTGCCCACCCAATAATTTCGTATGCCCACCCTCCAGATTCGAAATAAAAAATAAAGTCCGCGAAAAGAAGGGTACCGGAGACGCGGTCGCGTTAAAGTTCGATTTTTTCCTAAAATAAAATCAAAATCGTTCTTTCAACGATGCGGTCCGTTAGCTTAGGTGTAGAAGAGATTTGCCCACCCAATAATTTCGTATGCCCACCCTCCAGATTCGAAATAAAAAATAAAGTCCGCGAAAAGAAGGTTGCCGGAGACACGATCGCGTTAAAGTTCGATTTTTTTCGAAAATATTATCAAATTCGTTGGTTTAACGATGCGGTCCATTAGTTTAGATGTAGGAGAGATTTGCCCATCCAATAATTTCGTATGCCCACCCTCCAGATTCGAATTAAAAAATAAAGTCCGCGAAAAGAAGGGTACCGGAGACGCGGTCGCGTTAAAGTTCGATTTTTTTCGAAAATATTATCAAATTCGTTGGTTTAACGATGCGGTCCATTAGTTTAGATGTAGGAGAGATTTGCCCACCCAATAATTTCGTATGCCCACCCTCCAGATTCTAATTAAAAAATAAAGTCCGCGAAAAGAAGGGTACCGGAGACGCGGTCGCGTTAAAGTTCGATTTTTTTCGAAAATATTATCAAATTCGTTGGTTTAACGATGCGGTCCATTACTTTAGATGTAGGAGAGATTTGCCCACCCAATAATTTCGTATGCCCGCCCTCCAGATTCGAATTAAAAAATAAAGTCCGCGAAAAGAAGGGTACCGGAGACGCGGTCGCGTTAAAGTTCGATTTTTTTCGAAAATATTATCAAATTCGTTGGTTTAACGATGCGGTCCATTACTTTAGATGTAGGAGAGATTTGCCCACCCAATAATTTCGTATGCCCACCCTCCAGATTCGAATTAAAAAATAAAGTCCGCGAAAAGAAGGGTACCGGAGACGCGGTCGCGTTAAAGTTCGATTTTTTCCTAAAATAAAATCAAAATCGTTCTTTCAACGATGCAGTCCGTTAGTTTAGGTGTAGAAGAGATTTGCCCACCCAATAATTTCGTATGCCCACCCTTCAGATTCGAAATAAAAAATAAAGTCCGCGAAAAGAAGGGTACCGGAGACGCGATCGCGTTAAAGTTCGATTTTTTCCTAAAATAAAATCAAAATCGTTCTTTCACGGATGCAGTCCGTTAGTTTAGGTGTAGAAGAGATTTGCCCACCTAATAATTTCGTATGCCCACCCTTCAGATTCGAAATAAAAAATAAAATCGGCGAAAAGAAGGTTGCCAGAGACACGATCGCGTTAAAGTTCGATTTTTTTCGAAAATATTATCAAATTCGTTGGTTTAACGATGTGGTCCATTAGTTTAGATGTAGGAGAGATTTGCCCACCCAATAATTTCGTATGCCCACCCTCCAGATTCGAATTAAAAAATAAAATCGGCGAAAAGAAGGTTGCCGGAGACACGATCGCGTTAAAGTTCGATTTTTTTCGAAAATATTATCAAATTCGTTGGTTTAACGATGCGGTCTATTAGTTTAGATGTAGGAGAGATTTGCCCACCCAATAATTTCGTATGCCCACCCTCCAGATTCGAATTAAAAAATAAAGTCCGCGAAAAGAAGGGTACCGGAGACGCGGTCGCGTTGAAGTTCGATTTTTTTCGAAAATATTATCAAATTCGTTTGTTTAACGATGCGGTCCATTAGTATAGATGTAGGAGAGATTTGCCCACCCAATAATTTCGTATGCCCTCCCTCCAGATTCGAATTAAGAAATAAAGTCCGCGAAAAGAAGGGTACCGGAGACGCGGTCGCGTTAAAGTTCGATTTTTTTCGAAAATATTATCAAATTCGTTGGTTTAACGATGCGGTCCATTAGTTTAGATGTAGGAGAGATTTGCCCACCCAATAATTTCGTATGCCCACCCTCCAGATTCGAATTAAAAAATAAAATCGGCGAAAAGAAGGTTGCCGGAGACACGATCGCGTTAAAGTTCGATTTTTTTCGAAAATATTATCAAATTCGTTGGTTTAACGATGCGGTCCATTAGTTTAGATGTAGGAGAGATTTGCCCACCCAATAATTTCGTATGCCCACCCTCCAGATTCTAATTAAAAAATAAAGTCCGCGAAAAGAAGGGTACCGGAGACGCGGTCGCGTTAAAGTTCGATTTTTTTCGAAAATATTATCAAATTCGTTGGTTTAACGATGCGGTCCATTACTTTAGATGTAGGAGAGATTTGCCCACCCAATAATTTCGTATGCCCGCCCTCCAGATTCGAATTAAAAAATAAAGTCCGCGAAAAGAAGGGTACCGGAGACGCGGTCGCGTTAAAGTTCGATTTTTTTCGAAAATATTATCAAATTCGTTGGTTTAACGATGCGGTCCATTACTTTAGATGTAGGAGAGATTTGCCCACCCAATAATTTCGTATGCCCGCCCTCCAGATTCGAATTAAAAAATAAAGTCCGCGAAAAGAAGGGTACCGGAGACGCGGTCGCGTTGAAGTTCGATTTTTTTCGAAAATATTATCAAATTCGTTTGTTTAACGATGCGGTCCATTAGTATAGATGTAGGAGAGATTTGCCCACCCAATAATTTCGTATGCCCTCCCTCCAGATTCGAATTAAGAAATAAAGTCCGCGAAAAGAAGGGTACCGGAGACGCGGTCGCGTTAAAGTTCGATTTTTTTCGAAAATATTATCAAATTCGTTGGTTTAACGATGCGGTCCATTAGTTTAGATGTAGGAGAGATTTGCCCACCCAATAATTTCGTATGCCCACCCTCCAGATTCGAATTAAAAAATAAAATCGGCGAAAAGAAGGTTGCCGGAGACACGATCGCGTTAAAGTTCGATTTTTTTCGAAAATATTATCAAATTCGTTGGTTTAACGATGCGGTCCATTAGTTTAGATGTAGGAGAGATTTGCCCACCCAATAATTTCGTATGCCCACCCTCCAGATTCTAATTAAAAAATAAAGTCCGCGAAAAGAAGGGTACCGGAGACGCGGTCGCGTTAAAGTTCGATTTTTTTCGAAAATATTATCAAATTCGTTGGTTTAACGATGCGGTCCATTACTTTAGATGTAGGAGAGATTTGCCCACCCAATAATTTCGTATGCCCACCCTCCAGATTCGAATTAAAAAATAAAGTCCGCGAAAAGAAGGGTACCGGAGACGCGGTCGCGTTAAAGTTCGATTTTTTCCTAAAATAAAATCAAAATCGTTCTTTCAACGATGCAGTCCGTTAGTTTAGGTGTAGAAGAGATTTGCCCACCCAATAATTTCGTATGCCCACCCTTCAGATTCGAAATAAAAAATAAAGTCCGCGAAAAGAAGGGTACCGGAGACGCGATCGCGTTAAAGTTCGATTTTTTCCTAAAATAAAATCAAAATCGTTCTTTCACGGATGCAGTCCGTTAGTTTAGGTGTAGAAGAGATTTGCCCACCTAATAATTTCGTATGCCCACCCTTCAGATTCGAAATAAAAAATAAAATCGGCGAAAAGAAGGTTGCCAGAGACACGATCGCGTTAAAGTTCGATTTTTTTCGAAAATATTATCAAATTCGTTGGTTTAACGATGTGGTCCATTAGTTTAGATGTAGGAGAGATTTGCCCACCCAATAATTTCGTATGCCCACCCTCCAGATTCGAATTAAAAAATAAAATCGGCGAAAAGAAGGTTGCCGGAGACACGATCGCGTTAAAGTTCGATTTTTTTCGAAAATATTATCAAATTCGTTGGTTTAACGATGCGGTCTATTAGTTTAGATGTAGGAGAGATTTGCCCACCCAATAATTTCGTATGCCCACCCTCCAGATTCGAATTAAAAAATAAAGTCCGCGAAAAGAAGGGTACCGGAGACGCGGTCGCGTTAAAGTTCGATTTTTTCCTAAAATAAAATCAAAATCGTTCTTTCAACGATGCAGTCCGTTAGTTTAGGTGTAGAAGAGATTTGCCCACCCAATAATTTCGTATGCCCACCCTTCAGATTCGAAATAAAAAATAAAGTCCGCGAAAAGAAGGGTACCGGAGACGCGATCGCGTTAAAGTTCGATTTTTTCCTAAAATAAAATCAAAATCGTTCTTTCACGGATGCAGTCCGTTAGTTTAGGTGTAGAAGAGATTTGCCCACCTAATAATTTCGTATGCCCACCCTTCAGATTCGAAATAAAAAATAAAATCGGCGAAAAGAAGGTTGCCAGAGACACGATCGCGTTAAAGTTCGATTTTTTTCGAAAATATTATCAAATTCGTTGGTTTAACGATGTGGTCCATTAGTTTAGATGTAGGAGAGATTTGCCCACCCAATAATTTCGTATGCCCACCCTCCAGATTCGAATTAAAAAATAAAATCGGCGAAAAGAAGGTTGCCGGAGACACGATCGCGTTAAAGTTCGATTTTTTTCGAAAATATTATCAAATTCGTTGGTTTAACGATGCGGTCTATTAGTTTAGATGTAGGAGAGATTTGCCCACCCAATAATTTCGTATGCCCACCCTCCAGATTCGAATTAAAAAATAAAGTCCGCGAAAAGAAGGGTACCGGAGACGCGGTCGCGTTAAAGTTCGATTTTTTCCTAAAATAAAATCAAAATCGTTCTTTCAACGATGCAGTCCGTTAGTTTAGGTGTAGAAGAGATTTGCCCACCCAATAATTTCGTATGCCCACCCTTCAGATTCGAAATAAAAAATAAAGTCCGCGAAAAGAAGGGTACCGGAGACGCGATCGCGTTAAAGTTCGATTTTTTCCTAAAATAAAATCAAAATCGTTCTTTCACGGATGCAGTCCGTTAGTTTAGGTGTAGAAGAGATTTGCCCACCTAATAATTTCGTATGCCCACCCTTCAGATTCGAAATAAAAAATAAAATCGGCGAAAAGAAGGTTGCCAGAGACACGATCGCGTTAAAGTTCGACTTTTTTCGAAAATATTATCAAATTCGTTGGTTTAACGATGTGGTCCATTAGTTTAGATGTAGGAGAGATTTGCCCACCCAATAATTTCGTATGCCCACCCTCCAGATTCGAATTAAAAAATAAAATCGGCGAAAAGAAGGTTGCCGGAGACACGATCGCGTTAAAGTTCGATTTTTTTCGAAAATATTATCAAATTCGTTGGTTTAACGATGCGGTCTATTAGTTTAGATGTAGGAGAGATTTGCCCACCCAATAATTTCGTATGCCCACCCTCCAGATTCGAATTAAAAAATAAAGTCCGCGAAAAGAAGGGTACCGGAGACGCGGTCGCGTTGAAGTTCGATTTTTTTCGAAAATATTATCAAATTCGTTTGTTTAACGATGCGGTCCATTAGTATAGATGTAGGAGAGATTTGCCCACCCAATAATTTCGTATGCCCTCCCTCCAGATTCGAATTAAGAAATAAAGTCCGCGAAAAGAAGGGTACCGGAGACGCGGTCGCGTTAAAGTTCGATTTTTTTCGAAAATATTATCAAATTCGTTGGTTTAACGATGCGGTCCATTAGTTTAGATGTAGGAGAGATTTGCCCATCCAATAATTTCGTATGCCCACCCTCCAGATTCGAATTAAAAAATAAAGTCCGCGAAAAGAAGGGTACCGGAGACGCGGTCGCGTTAAAGTTCGATTTTTTTCGAAAATATTATCAAATTCGTTGGTTTAACGATGCGGTCCATTAGTTTAGATGTAGGAGAGATTTGCCCACCCAATAATTTCGTATGCCCACCCTCCAGATTCGAATTAAAAAATAAAATCGGCGAAAAGAAGGTTGCCGGAGACACGATCGCGTTAAAGTTCGATTTTTTTCGAAAATATTATCAAATTCGTTGGTTTAACGATGCGGTCCATTAGTTTAGATGTAAAAGATATTTGCCCGAACATTTATTTCATTTGCCCTGCCTCTAGAATCGAATTATTAACAAAAGTAGCCAAGAAATCCGACACCCGTTGAAGCGACCAAGTACAATTTCGATTTTTGTCGAATATATTATCAAAATGGATGGTTCTTACCGTAAAGGTTTAAGGTGTTTGGTGTTATATTATCCAAAAATTTTGCACACACTTGTTCCCGTCACTTTATCCGTATGACACTTCAATTTGCAACCCCCACTGAATAATTTACACTTTTCACACTTCTGCAGCATGTGCAGAATCACATCAGAGTCTACCAATGCTTTTTTCGGCATTTTTCACTAATCACCACATTGAATTCGCAAAACGAATAATAATATAATCTCACACTTACTTCACAAGCCGTAAATGAACGCACGATCTTACGAGAGCTGTGTCCGAACTCAGAAGACTGACTGATTTTCGTGGGTCGTTGGGAAGAATTCGAGAGTGTCGCAGACATATGTTTACGTTTCAGCAGTGGTACTTGGCGCCGCGGCCCTTTACGGTATCGCGTTGCATGCCGTCAGCGAAAGAAAGTAACTACGCATTTATAAACATTTCTTAAAGGTGTCACCAAATACTCTAAACTCTTACGTTAAAAACAATCGATGGAATTTGCTAACAAATTTGAAAAACATTTCAAAATTCCAGTCGAAGGAGAAGAAAAAGAAATAGTGGATAGCATTAATGTTTCTAACGAAAGTAATACTAGAATTGAAGAATTTTAGCCTTACAATAATCCAAATGAAATAAATAATATACTGCCACTATTATATTTTGAGTGGAATGTCTGATAACTCTATACCTCTACCATGGAAACCATCCTTGAGTTTCCAAAGCAGCCTCGCGTGGCAAGCTCGCGCGGCAGCTTCGCGCTACCTGGCCTCGCGAGGCTGCTTCGCAAAGTGATCGTGGTCGAGGTATGCAGTTTCCAGACTTTCCACTTCGCGCGGCGTGCCTCGCGACGAATTCTCGCAAAGTCGATACGCACCTTTGACAGAACATATTCCCCCATTAAAAGTTATGCCCAAAATTGAAAATTTTACATGAGCGCTCCACAGATTAAACCAAATGAATACAAAAGGAGCGGTTAAAAAAGAAAATTCCAAGTTCGTAGTACAGTGGTCCCCGGATTATTGACATGCTTTTTTCCCCGGATCATCGGGAGAGCCACCCCACAGTTTTGCTTCCTCGGTCCGAGTGAGGGCCTTCGGTCCCGGGTAGACCGCCCGTTGACTGCCGGGAGCAATAAAATCGTTGGGCCAGGTAAAATACCCAGTAGAGAAAAAGAAAATGTTCATGCATTTGATAGATGTTCATGAAAGTATTACCAATGGATTTTTTGGGATTTCCCAATGAAAATGAGTTCAAATATGGAGAAATTCGGTCCATTTTTTCCGCTTAAACCGGGGAACTGGAATTCTAATTGTATTTTCATAATAAAAAATAGACCGAATGGCTTCGTGTTTGGACTCATTTTCGTTGACATAAACTCACCAATCCATCGGTAATACTCCCTTCTAGATGTAATCAGTAATATGAAAATTTTCATATTCAATACTGAATCTCAATTCGCCGTCGACCGAGGGTCCCCCGCTGGTGCGCTATTTCACTCACTCCCGGTTTACATCATTCAGTCTCCTTGTCAGACGGTTCGGGCGAGGGTCCTGACAAGGGTCAGTTTAATAGGCGCAAACTACTTCCCCTACCTCGGTTTATGGAGAATTCCCCGGTCCCGAATTTGTCTCGATAATCCGGTGAGCACTGTATCTACTATTACTGTAATATCATATTTTTACATAATTTTATATATATGTGTATACTGAAGAATTGCGCAACAAAATTAAAAAAATTTTGTTTAAAATCTTTGCTTGTGTCTTATTATTAAGATCTATTAGTAACCATTTTCTTAAATGTTCTTTACACGATTGGTATTGCGCGCCTGAAACTAGTGGATGAAAGCCAGACCACGGTGGGAAAAGTGCGCGGGCGGAGACAACTCGACTTTCCCCAAACATGTGTTTGGCAACACTCAAGGCCAAGTCCCTTCTAACATCGACGAAAATTCGGGCCTAACCCTGAGTTGTAAACATCTGCAGCGAAGAAGACGGGGTTAGACCTCAAGCATTGCCTGTCGTACTAAATTGTACACTCCTGTCCCTCTTACAGGGTATACAAAAATATTAAAAAATGGATCAGTTATTTGTTGTCCCGGGCAGCTCCTCCGCGTGAGCGGTGTATCAAATATCTCAAAAACTATTTGTCCGATTTATTTGAAACCTGGTACACATATTCTTAATGATATTATCTAAAACGTAGCACCACATTTTTTTATGCGATAATCCATTCGTATATAATATATGTCTCTAGTTTGCCTTGTTAGGTAAACAATGAATAGTGATATTCACCTTGCTGTCATTTGTACAGTAAATTTTTTCTTCTCAAATCCGTATGCTACATTGCAGATATTTTATTAATGAACACTGGAATCATGGTCTTTTACATGTTAGATAAACCTGGGCGTCATAATTGTACACATCGTTCACGCGCGTCACGATGGAGGAGCTTCACGGGACAAGAAATAACTCGGCCATTATTTAATATTTTTGTACATTATTTATAAAATATATCTACTTAAAGTGGTCACAGTCTCGGATTCATATTTATACATTTATCCTCGAATAATGTAATATCAAAATGTAATTGTGGCAGTATATTATTTAATTCATTTGGATTATTGTAAGGCTAGAATTCTTAAATTACTTTCGTGGGCGTAAATTACTAGTATTACTTTCGTTAAATTTCATTAATGCTATCCACTAAGTTTCTTTTTCTTCTTCTTCCACTGGAATTTTGAAATGCTTTTCAAATTTGTTAGCAAATTCCACCGGTTGTTTTTAACCTAATAGTTTAGAGTATTTGGTGACACCTTTAAGAAATGTTTATAAATGCGTAGTTACTTTCTATCGCTGACGGCATGCAACGCGATACCGTAAAGGGCCGCGGCGCCAAGTACCATTGCTGAAACGTAAACAGATGTCTGCGACACTCTCGAATTCTTCCCAACGACCCACGAAAATCAGTCAGTCTTCTGAGTTCGGACACAGCTCTCGCAAGATCGTGCGTTCATTTACGGCTTGTGAAGTAAGTGTGAGATTATATTATTATTCGTTTTGCGAATTCCATGTGGTGATCAGTGAAAAATGATTAGAAAAGCATTGATAGCCTGTGGTGTTATTCTGCACATGCTGCAGATGTGTGAAAAGTGTGAAGCATTCGATGAGAGATACAAATTGAAGTGTCGTTCGAATAAAGTGACGGGAAATAGTGTGTGCGAAATTTCGGATAATATACCACCAAATACCTTAACTCTTCACGGTAAGAACAATCGATTTTGATAATATATTTGAAAAAAATCAAACTTTAACGGGGTCGCGTCACCGGTGCCCTTCTTTCCCGGGATTTTATTTTTTAATTCGATTTTGAAGGGTGGGCATACAAAATTATTGGGTGGGCAATCGTCTCCCACATTTAGACTAACGAACTGTATCGTTGAAAGAACGATGTTGATAATATTTTCGAAGAAAATCGAACTTTAACGCCACCGCGTCTCCGGGACCCTTCTTTTCGCGGACTTTATTTTTTAATTCGAATCTGGAGGGTGGGCATACGAAATTATTGGGTGGGCAAATCTCTCCTACATCTAAACTAATGGACCGCATCGTTAAACCAACGAATTTGATAACATTTTCGAAAAAAATCGAACTTTAACGCGACCGCGTCTGCGGTACCATTCATTTCACGTTCCTTATTTTTTAATTCGAATCTGGAGGGTGGGCATACGAAATTATTGGGTGGGCAAATCTCTTCTACACCTAAACTAACGGGCCGCATCGTTGAAAGAACGATTTTGATTTTGTTTTAGGAAAAAATCGAACTTTAACGCGACCGCGTCTCCGGTACCCTTCTTTTCGCGGACTTTATTTTTTAATTCGAATCTGGAGGGTGGGCATACGAAATTATTGGGTGGGCAAATCTCTCCTACATCTAAACTAATAGACCGCATCGTTAAACCAACGAATTTGATAATATTTTCGAAAAAAATCGAACTTTAACGCGATCGTGTCTCCGGCAACCTTCTTTTCTCCGATTTTATTTTTTAATTCGAATCTGGAGGGTGGGCATACGAAATTATTGGGTGGGCAAATCTCTCCTACATCTAAACTAATGAACCGCATCGTTGAAAGAAAGATTTTGATTTTATTTTAGGAAAAAATCGAACTTTAACGCGACCGCGTCTCCGGTACCCTTCTTTTCGCGGACTTTATTTTTTATTTCGAATCTGGAGGGTGGGCATACGAAATTATTGGGTGGGCAAATCTTTCCTACCTCTAAACTAATGGACCGCATCGTTAAACCAACGAATTTGATAATATTTTCGAAAAAAATCGAACTTTAACGGGACCGCGTCTCCGGTACCCTTCTTTTCGCGGATTTTATTTTTTAATTCGATTCTGGAGGGTGGGCAAATAAAATCTGAGGGTGGGCAAACGTGGCCAGATCGGGTACATTCGTATCCTACTTTAAAAACTTTCAAATGTATGCGTGGAGGGTGATGTAGTCAAATTTTTTAATTTGCTCGTAACTTTTTTTGAAGTGTGGGGAAAAAAAATTGTTGGGTGGGCAAACGTGGGCAAACGATGGGCAATCGTTTCCCACTGTCAAATCATAAAAATTTTTTCATGGGGGTGCTGACAAAAAATTTTTTTTTTGCCATAATTTTTTTTTGAAGGGTGGGCAAACGAAAATTTTTTATGGGCAAACATGGGCAAACGATGGACAAACGTATGCCGTTTCGTTTTTCCAAAAATTCGAATTTGGGGGTGCTATCTTCACAGACCTACACACATTGTAGTATCAAAACTGAAGCACGCGCTTACGTTTTCGGTACGAGAGAACGTCGGCCACAGGGAGGAGATAGATATTACTGGACAGAGGTGGAAAGCTGCTGTTTCAAAGGAATGCAGGAGCGATTAAAATAGTCCGATTTACATGAAATTTGGTATAATTTTCATTTGAAAAACATGAGAAATCCATCGGTATCACTTCCATATCGATACGATAAAGAATAAAGTATACAGTTTTTCTGAAACAGGTATGAATCCTCGGCCGACCGCAGCGAATCGAGGTCGGCGACCCACAGTCGAGGGTGAAATATTCATTACAGCGTATTAAGAATTTCTTTATTCTTCATCGTATCGATATGGAAGTAACACTAATGGATTCCTGGCGTTCTCTCAATTAAATTTATCACAAATTTCATGCAAATCGGACTACTTTTACACAAACAATAAACTTGCTAATGGACTAATTTCTGTACCTATTTAAAAATTATATGAAAAAACTATATTTACTTAGTGTTCCGTGTTGCGGACAAAAGCGGGCTTATAGTGAAGCGAAAATTCATTTATTCGTTTACAACTAGGCAATTGCTTCTTTCTGAAGGTTTCGTCGGGAAGCATTTGTCTGCTAGATGTCGAAAAGGGGCAATCGACATCGTGCCGTTTTTCAGGTTTTTCGAATTTGTTCCCTCTGAGTTAAATGAGTATATTGACCCATCGGCGGGTTCCACCGCTGACCCACGGGCAATGGTTATAAACCGCGACCATATCGAGACTCTGGCCGATCCATTTGGCTAGTTTTGGTAAGCAGATGTCTAATTTTCACCCTCTACGTTGCGAAGAGGGAGAGGTGGTTCCTCCTACACCGTCGAACTCACAGAGAGAAGGTTCCTCCTCTCCGAGGTATATTTGGCCAATCAGCAAGGTTCTTTGCTCGTTCTGGCCATCGTTCGGACCACGGAATCCGAGCAGCCTTCATAAAACAAAGTTTTCACAATTATCTAGAGACGCGGTAGCGTCTCGACGCCAAGTACAGGAAAGACACCCTATATATGTCGACTGTCGCTACCGCTATCATTTACTCGTCGCCCGGCTAATCCAACCTAACCTGAAACTTATTTCATTAATATCTCATGACGCTTGCAATATTTTCTAAATTTAAAGGCATTTTTCTTATGTAAACCGCATATAAGCTTTGGAATGAGACCAATTTCAATAAAATCGGTCCACGCATGACAGAGATATCATAATATCGTCTCATGGATCAGTTGGAAATATTAAGATTTTTCTTCTTCTGATTCTTCTAGAAATTTTTCGTCAAACATAATACGTATACGCGTTACACGCACACCTTGAGTCAAAACAAAACTAACACATGTTTCGTTCTTCTACGTATATACGCGTTACACGCACACCTTCAGCCAAAACGAAACTAACACATGTTTCGTTCTTCGTTCGTCGACTCTCGGGATTATTCGGCAGGGATCGTCGTCCGTCATTGTACAAACTATTTTTTAAATACATTGAACTTTATAACCTACCAATCTTAACCTCCAAGTGTCAAATAATGTAAGTTGTCCAAATTTGAGATGTCAGGAGTTTTTACACTAAATAGGAGACGGAATTATTGTCCCAATTAACAAGGTAAGTCGCCAAATTTATTTAATAGATTTTTTATGTAGAGTCGCAGACTTGGAAGTTGTCCGGAGAAGGTTCGACAGAGAAGCACCTTCTTTCGCATAAGTTTCTAGAAATTTGTACCATGCTTGTACAAAATAATATATTGTAGTAAAAAATTGCATTGAATTTAAATTGCCAGATATTTGTATTTGTATACCAGCAATTTAGAGTTTTTATTTTATGTAAAGGTTATTATATTATAGAAATGAAGGGGACGTACAGGACTTCGATAAAAATGAAGGAGACGCACAGGCTTGGATAGTACAATTGAAGGGGACGCACAGGCTTGGATGGATAGAAATGAAGGGAATGCACAGGCGTGGAGGTTGTCCGGAGAAGATTAAATAGATAGACAGAGCATCTTGTTTCGCACAAGTTTCTGGAACTTTGTCAAATAAGGTAAATCGACAAAATTTGTTTAAAGACATAGCATTAAGAATTATTAAGAAAATAGATTATGGTGGACTGCTTGCAATGTAAAGCAAGTCACATTAGTGAAGAAAGTACACTGAAAACACATCTCCGTTAATGCTTTTCAATCTTTTGTGAAAGACATTCGTAATACTTTAATTAATAAAATCCAAAGTAGTTGTCACGCTATTCATTAATTCATAAATTTTTTAGATTCCCATTATTTAAAATCACCAATAAACATACTAAATAAATTAGTTTCATTCCAACACCAATACATTGTGCGTTAAAAATATTGGATCTCCGCGTTCATTTCGCTGAATTATTACCATTAGCATTTAAATTTCCTGCAACAAGACTTTCTGCCATACGCTCGCACCTCCTTCGGACACATTATTTAGTCTCTACACTCACTAAAGCAAAAGGCCACTCTATTTCTATATATAATAAGTTCTACGTTAAGTTGTAACTAAAATAACTAAAATGTGGATTTTATATATATTTACAGATAATCAAAGCAGAAGATGATGCAGTATGATCTACGGCAGAGAAAACAATTTATTGTGACATAGTATTATATTAATTATATTAATTAAACGATTTTATTAAACGATTTTATTCAGCTGCAATCCTCTATTTGCTTCTTGTAAGTTTGGTTCATATCAGAAAACTCAAATTTAAACCAATTCCACCAATTCAATCATCATCTTGAAGCATTGCAGGTGTGCATAGTTTCTATTATGTAGAATTTATCTTTAATTCTATCCCGTCATAAGACTGTTTATTAGGGTGGACCTTAGTTACTCTTGTCGAAATATAATTTTGAGATTTTTGACGGGGTCACCCCCCAAGGATTATACCACTGGGAGAAAAAATAATGTATGCAAAATTTGAAATTGATCGGGGAACGAGAAACTGTGCCTCATCGCATTTGAAATTTTTTATTTTCGTAACTCGTTTTTCTTCGTTGTAGTATATCGTTAATATACATTTTTATATATCGTTATCTTTTTACGCTCTGTAATAATATAGAATCAAAGTATAAGATTACACAAAAAAATCATGACCTTGAAATCTCAAAAAATGAACCATCAAAAAATACTTTTTTCGTTGGCATTATATTTATGTTGTCAAACAGTATAATTTTCGTCTAAAATTTTTTTTGGATAATTATAAATAACTGATTAAAGGGAAAACTACATCCGAAATGCACCAATTTTTGCAGATATTTTTCAATTTATTTTAAAAACTAGGGCTCTAGAAGAAAATTCACCATTGCACGTGATGCAACAGACATTTTCCCCCCGGAAAACACCAACAAAAGTGGTAAGTCACGGTTTGTTTTCAATACAGAAGGCAACAGCGGCGGGCGTATCCATTGCCGCTCATCGACAGAATCGCTTACACGCGCGCGACTACCACTGTCGGCGCCATACGTTTTGCCAAACTATTTCGCTCAGTTATTGAAAACGAAATGTGACCTACCACTTTTGTTAATGTTTTCCGAAGGAAAAATGTCTGCTGCATCGCGTGGAGTAGTCAGATTTTCTTCTAGACTCTTAGTTTTTAAAATAAATTGACAGATATCTGCAAAAATTGTTGCGTTTCGGGTGCATTTTTTCTTTGATCGTGGTTTAAATATATTTAAATAGTAATAATGCAATAATAACTTATATCGTTGTGTTCCCGAAGGTTTATAAAATAATTTTGACGGAACAAGCAACCGAATAACTATTACTATTTCTATACGCAAGACGTTCAAGTTGAAAATTTGCATTTTTTTTTTAAATAAACTAATTTTTCGAAAACGGAGGATGTTGGCGAAAAACGGTTTGCGAATTCGTATTCAGCGTACGAAAATTTATAAGAAACGTGTATTGAATGTTACAAGTCCAGATGGCTGTTGAATAGTTACAATTGAACTTTTGCATGAGTTTGACTGCTCGTTCGGCCGAATCGTTTACTGCTAAATTATTTACTATATTTAATCCAATATTATAATTGGGATCACTTTTCCAGTCTAGAGAATCCATATTTATAAAATCTGTTGGAACAGTGTATTCTTAACGAAAGTATCGGTTATTTCATTAAAATTTTGAAATCTATTATTTATATATATATATATGAAAAAAATTCCTTAGACAAAAGTTGTACTGTTTGACATGGTAAAAATAATTACAACGAAAGATGTTTTTTTACGGTAAATTTACAAGATTTCAAGGTCATAATTTTTCAAGTAATCTTATACTTTGATTCTATATTATTACAGAGTGTAAAAAGACAAATTCAACCATATATAAACATGTATATTAACGATATACTACAATGGAGAAAAACGATTACAAAAAAAAATTCTTCGTTTCCCGTCTTCCGGTCGATTTCAAATTTTCCACTTTTTTTCCCCCAATAAAAATTATCTAAAGTCTGTCCCTACTATGCCAATTATCTTTGTAAAAAGAAGTGAGATCCCCATAAAAAAACTTCAAAAAGTAAAAAAATTACGCCAAGTACATGAAAAATCAAATATATCACAAAAAATAGAAGGTAATAATAAAATCACACAAAAATAGAAGACAATATACAATCCCCCCAAAAATAGAACAAAATATATAATCACAAAAATAGAAGATAATACACAAAAAAGTAGAACAAAATATACAATCACAAAAAAATAGAAGATTATAATAATTACAAAATAAAAAAAAGGTGTGAAATCAAAATGAGCTGCAAGTACATAAAGGTACTTTCCAACTGCGCTTAAGATGACACAACTACATATACACAGCTAAAATGCTGTGATCATACATTCCATTACTCATATCGCGGACATTTTTTAATTAATCCGTCAAAAAGAATCCCATTTAAAAAAAATTGTCGTAAATTAATAACTTTACAAAATTAATAATATACCAAAATTACGCCAATTATAAGAATGGCTATTATACAAAGACAAAATTGTGTTAAATAATATTAAGCAGACATATTTTTATACAAGTAAATATTTTAATACGAATAAATATTTTATTCAAAATACTTGGCGCTGCGGAACCGAAAAAATGTTAATTGTTTTAGTAGTAATAATAATTTATAATAACTCCCTTACAATCTAAAATACATAAACATATATATACATATACATATTAGAAACGCGGTCAGATCTATTCTACATATATTTAACTCTAATATAATACGTAGCATATGCACCCGCACACATACACACATTCACGAAAGCACGCACAAGAAAGAAAGAAAAAGATTAATGCAATTTATATATATTTATTTCAGTTTAGCAACTCCAATTCGGGGTGCAGCGCCAAGTATTTTGAATAAAATATTTATTCGTATTAAAATATTTACTTGTATAAAAATATGTCTGCTTAATATTATTTAATACAATTTTGTCTTTGTATAATAGCCATTCTTATAATTGGCGTAATTTTGGTATATTATTAATTTTGTAAAGTTATTAATATACGACAATTTTTTTTAAATGGGATTCTTTTTGACGGATTAATTAAAAAATGTCCGCGATATGAGTAATGGAATGTATGATCACAGCATTTTAGCTGTGTATATGTAGTTGTGTCATCTTAAGCGCAGTTGGAAAGTACCTTTATGTACTTGCAGCTCATTTTGATTTCACACCTTTTTTTTATTTTGTAATTATTATAATCTTCTATTTTTTTGTGATTGTATATTTTGTTCTATTTTTGTGTGTATTATCTTCTATTTTTGTGATTATATATTTTGTTCTATTTTTTGGGGGATTGTATATTGTCTTCTATATTTGTTGTGATTTTATTATTACCTTCTATTTTTTGTGATATATTTGATTTTTCATGTACTTGGCGTAATTTTTTTACTTTTTGAAGTTTTTTTATGGGGATTTTGATTGCCGTACAGATCACAGAGTCTACATCGATCTAATCATGGATTTGGATAAGTTACACTCTCGTTGGGCTCTTGGATGAGCCAGGTATCATTGGTGTCACTTCCATATCGATACGATAAGAGAGTGTGTTAAAAAAATGCCTACTTTTATGATTTGTATTGCTTGTGTAAAAGTACTTCGATTTGCACGACATTTTGGATAATTTAAATTGGGAGAACGCCAGGAATCCATTGCTGTTACTTTCATATCGATACAATAATTAATAAAGAATTTCTTAATACGTGTAATGAATATTTCACCCACCACTGCAGGTCGCCGACCTCGATTCGCCGTGGTCGGCCGAGGATTCACACCTGTTTCAGAAAAACTGTATACTTTATTCTTTATCGTATCGATATGGAAGTGACACCGATGGATTTCTCATGTTTTTCAAATGAAAATTATACCAAATTTCATGTAAATCGGACTATTTTTAACGAAGTTATGGAAATCAATTTATTATGAAGATTCCTTAATTACAATCCGATTTGTGTCGTTTTTGGACCATTTTCATCGGGAAAACATAAGGAAACGATTCACGTCACTTTCGCCAAGATCCGGTGAGAAATGTAGAATTTTCGATTCGTCACGTCTTAAGCCGGGGCCACACCTGAATGCGTATACGCTGAGCAGGCTGAGCGCGCATGAATGACGCATGCGGAGGGGTCGAAAGTGCCATTGTATCTTTCTTCACCAATTTCTGTGCTTAACTTAGCCCCCTCCGCAGTCGTAAAGATGGTGTGATACATAGTTAGCTAAATAAACATACAGCTCAACCCTCCGAGTCATCCCGTTTACCAATAAGGAGTGATTGTCCACCGACGCGTGTCAAAGAGTTGCCACCTGGTACCCCGTGGCTAGGACAACCCCCTGCAGTGCCTCACCGAATTTGATGGGTTTCGATCCTTCAAACGGTTGGAATACCATTAAAAATTCAGAAATGTTCAAGAGTTCCGCATTTCTCATCACATCTTTGCGAAAACGACGTCAAATTATTCCTTATGTTTCGCCGATGAAACTAACACCAAGAACAATGTAATTCAGACCATAATGAAGGAAATTTCAGGCAAAATTGTTTTATATCATTTCAAGCTGAATTCTTTAAAAATAGTCGGATTTATATGAAATTTGGAATGATTTTCATCGGAAAAACATAAAGAATCCATCGGCATCCCTTCCATATCGATACGATAAAGAATAAGGAATTATTTTATTTCTGAAACAGGTATGAATCCTGGATCAACCGCAGCGATTCCAGGTCGGCACCCCGCTGTCAAGGGTGAAAATATGAAACATTCATTACAGCGTATTAAGAAAGTCTTTATTCTTTATCATATTGATATGGAAGTGACAGCAATGGATTCCTTATGTTTTTCCGATGAAAATGATATTCAATGTCATCTAAATCGAACTACTTTTGCATAAGGTGACGTACCACGGGGTGTTATCCTCGCCACGGGGTACGAGGCGGCATCCTTGGACGGGCGTTGCTGGTGAATCACCCTGTCTAGTCATACCAACTAGTCATCCGCGCAATCCTCCACAACATCCTTCAACCTTTGCACTCTTACCCATCAACCCCTCCACCTCTAGCTAGTACCTTAGGCCTAAACCGTAAGACCGTATATATATAAGTCGGTAAGACCCAGGGCCAGTTCAGTTTAGTCTCTGGTCAACGGACGAACCTCTGCTTGTATCTAGAGACGCGGTAGCGTCTCGACGCCAAGTACATGAAAAAAAAACACCCTGTATATGTCGATCGAACTGTCCCTGCCGCTACCGTTGTATCTTTACTCGTCGCGGAGGCATTCTGACACTTATTTCATTATATCTTATTACGCCTGCAATATTTTCTAAATTTAAAGGCATTTTTCTTATGTAAACCGCATATCAGCTTTCGAATAAGACCAATTTCAATAAAATCGGTCCACGCATGCTAGAGATATCGTAATATCGTCTCATGGAAATGTCATTTCTGGTAAGAAAAATTTTTCTTCTCCAGTCGAAAATTTCGTCAACCAAATAAGTTTCGTCAACCAAATACGTATACTACGCGTTACACACACACCTATCAGATTCGCACACATGTTTCGTTCGTCGACTCTCGGGATCATTCCGCAGAGTATACAGGGTGTCCCAAAAATGCTGCGGGTCCTTAAAGGGGGTGATTCGGGGGGTGATTGTAAACAACTTTTTCCTTTGCGAAAAAGTTCTCCGATGTTTCGTTAACGAGATATTAACAAAAAGAACCGACCAATCAGAGCGCGAGTCTGACGGCCGAGTTCCCGCGCTAGCGTGGCTACGCGCCGCGCTGTGAGTTGTGAACAAGCAACTCGGCATGCAACGAAGAAAATTGCGTAGAATGGGAAATGAAAAAGACGTAACAAATAAAATGGAACGCGTTGTCATGGTTTGTTTGTTATTTAATGTGAATAATGAATAAAGGATAAATGGATGAAAATCACGTGTAACGTAAAAAGACGAATACACAGTTTTTTTTTAGAAGATTCGAAAATAATAATTATTTGAAGTGAGAGGATAAGGAATACGTAAATTTCCTTGTGTTAATAACGTGGCCACGAAAAGGTAACGTAACGGGAAATTAACGAAAAGTGATCGTAGTTCGTTATTGTGATAAAAATCCGTAATTCAATAACGGCCAGCACTGTTGCTGGTAACGAATAAGTCTGTTTAAAAAGCCCGAATAAATATTTTCGTACGGGAATTTTGAGAATTATCGCCGGAAATAAGTCATCGCTTGCGTTAAATTTAAAATGAATGATTACCAATAAAGTAACTAAAACTCACCCTTGTTGGAAATTCACCTGCAGCTTGGAAATCTGTGTCACAGGGTCACTGAACCGATCCTGGTCATCGATGGACGAGCCCAGTGCACAGCTGATCCCAGGTATACGACACTACCCAAAGTTAAGGGTCGCAATGTCAGGTGCGTCCAGGTCAACGTGCCGAATATTCACTTCACTGCACGGCTACTAACACTGATCACTTTATTGACTTTTTATGGAATCTGTTGTTCCTACGTTTCAAAAATTGGTGGCCCCGAAAGGGGCCGATTGTTGTCAATTAAAAAATTGCTCCACATGACGACCGTCATTGTCCACGCATGCATGAGCGCGGAGAATCAGTTGTCGTTGAACGCCCTGTAACGTTTGCGGCGTGATGTTTTTCACCGCTGCGTGGATAAGCGCAATTGCTTCTTCAGCAGTGTCCACCGGTTGACGATACACCTCATTCTGAAATGATTGTTGTACAACAAATACAAAACGTAAGTAAAAAAAACAAATTATCTACAACAGGAATAAGTAAAGAGTAACAGCAATAATCAAATTACCTTCAGGTAGCCCCAGAAGAAAAAATCCAGCGGATTCATATCCGGTGACCTTGGGGGCCACGCAACGTGGGCCTCTCGCCCTCCGCGGCCGATCCACCTGTCCTGGAAGGTTTCACCTAAATAGGCGCGGACAATATCGGCGTAGTGTGGCCCAGCTCCATCATGCTGGTAGTACATGTTCTGTCGGATCTCATATGGAATATCGTCCATAAGATCCGGCAGAACATGTTCTAAAAAATATTTATACGCTGGGCCGTCCAGCCTGTCTGGCATAATGTACGGCCCAACGATAAATTCGCCGCAAATGCCGGCCCATAGGTTGATCGACCAACGGACTTGTGCTGCACGTGGACGAAGCGCTAAGGGATTTTCGTCGCTCCACACATGCATATTGTGGGCATTGAAGCAACCTTCCCTGTTGAAAATTGCTTCATCCGTCCACAATATGTATGTGGTAAACGACGGATTCCTTAGCACTTCTCCCAACAGCCACCTGGAATGTTGAACCCGCTGGATGTAATCCCCGGCGTGCAAATGTTGCACCCGTACATATTTGTACGGATGCAACTCCCGGTCCCTGAGGATGCGGTGTACCGTCGTCTTGCTGACACTAGAACAAAATACAAAAACATCCACTATTAGATAACATTTTTTTCTCTTAATTAATAATTGCTGCAGTTATCTTAAACTGTGACTTACTTTAGGCGACGGCTCAAGATGCGCACACTGATCGTTGGGTCAGCTTCAACAGCGTCGAGGATTCTCTCGATGGTGCCCGGATTTCGCGCTGCAGCGGGTCTGCCCACCTCGCTGCCTCGCGGCATCATGGACCCCGTCGAGAAAAGCCTCGACGCTAACCGACGAAACGTATCCTCGCTTGGTGTTTGAATATCAGGATATTCTAGCGCAAATGCTCGCACAGCATCACTTGCGTTCCCGTCGTTCCGGGCGTACACCCAGAACATTCGATAGTATTCCTGGGCTGTGAACATTTCTACGAGGCGATTTCTAGCTGACTGACAGGATTTTTTCCAAGCAACTTCCGCTACCCCCAAGTAGCTTCTCTGTTTCCATTATGAGTTAACTCCCACCAGGCCAAGAGGCTTTAGGTAAAAAGAAGCCAGCACACTTTCGGAACACACGTGTTTTGCAGAAGTGCAACGAAAACTTTCACAAAAGCCCGCGCTCCGTCCTTCTACTGCCAATGTACCCATTGCTTCGAGATAGAAAACAGACACCACGTGCATCGGTTCGAAAGGGTCCGAAGGGAAGAGGCGCAGAAAGTCTTCGAGTTGCTATAAAGAAGAAAATGCATACCATTCCTGTTTCCCCTTTCCGACACCCTGAGTTCACGTCTACTACGAGTCGGGACCAATTAAGTCATAAATTAACCGAAACTGTAGGAAACCGTTCTCTACCGCCGGCTGGCGGGACAATACGGTCATAAACCGCGACCCTGGCGAAATGCTCTGGCTGATCAGCCTGATTAAATTTGGAGAACTAGAAATTACAGAGTATTATCCAGCATCAATACGTCTCGCGGAGAGACACAGGAAAAGAAGGGGTGCTCCGCTGACTGCGCGTAGTCCCGCCTGCTTCGTCCTACCCTCAAATTAAAGACGGATCCCTTATCTCTCGTGTCTAAACACGCGCTCGAATTTCAAAACAAAAGCACGCGTCGACGTATTCGGTGCGAGAGAAGGTGGGCCTTGGGGAGGAGATATTGCTGTGAAGAGGGCCTCTTGAGGACAGTGGCCGTTTGGGAGGGATGCAGGGCAGATTGGTTTGGGCTTGAAGTCCGATTGGCCCTAGTCGAACCAATCTGCCCTGCATCCCTCCCAAACGGCCACTGTCCTCAAGAGGCCCTCTTCACAGCAATATCTCCTCCCCAAGGCCCACCTTCTCTCGCACCGAATACGTCGACGCGTGCTTTTGTTTTGAAATTCGAGCGCGTGTTTAGACACGAGAGATAAGGGATCCGTCTTTAATTTGAGGGTAGGACGAAGCAGGCGGGACTACGCGCAGTCAGCGGAGCACCCCTTCTTTTCCTGTGTCTCTCCGCGAGACGTATTGATGCTGGATAATACTCTGTAATTTCTAGTTCTCCAAATTTAATCAGGCTGATCAGCCAGAGCATTTCGCCCGGGTCGCGGTTTATGACCGTATTGTCCCGCCAGCCGGCGGTAGAGAACGGTTTCCTACAGTTTCGGTTAATTTATGACTTAATTGGTCCCGACTCGTAGTAGACGTGAACTCAGGGTGTCGGAAAGGGGAAACAGGAATGGTATGCATTTTCTTCTTTATAGCAACTCGAAGACTTTCTGCGCCTCTTCCCTTCGGACCCTTTCGAACCGATGCACGTGGTGTCTGTTTTCTATCTCGAAGCAATGGGTACATTGGCAGTAGAAGGACGGAGCGCGGGCTTTTGTGAAAGTTTTCGTTGCACTTCTGCAAAACACGTGTGTTCCGAAAGTGTGCTGGCTTCTTTTTACCTAAAGCCTCTTGGCCTGGTGGGAGTTAACTCATAATGGAAACAGAGAAGCTACTTGGGGGTAGCGGAAGTTGCTTGGAAAAAATCCTGTCAGTCAGCTAGAAATCGCCTCGTAGAAATGTTCACAGCCCAGGAATACTATCGAATGTTCTGGGTGTACGCCCGGAACGACGGGAACGCAAGTGATGCTGTGCGAGCATTTGCGCTAGAATATCCTGATATTCAAACACCAAGCGAGGATACGTTTCGTCGGTTAGCGTCGAGGCTTTTCTCGACGGGGTCCATGATGCCGCGAGGCAGCGAGGTGGGCAGACCCGCTGCAGCGCGAAATCCGGGCACCATCGAGAGAATCCTCGACGCTGTTGAAGCTGACCCAACGATCAGTGTGCGCATCTTGAGCCGTCGCCTAAAGTAAGTCACAGTTTAAGATAACTGCAGCAATTATTAATTAAGAGAAAAAAATGTTACCTAATAGTGGATGTTTTTGTATTTTGTTCTAGTGTCAGCAAGACGACGGTACACCGCATCCTCAGGGACCGGGAGTTGCATCCGTACAAATATGTACGGGTGCAACATTTGCACGCCGGGGATTACATCCAGCGGGTTCAACATTCCAGGTGGCTGTTGGGAGAAGTGCTAAGGAATCCGTCGTTTACCACATACATATTGTGGACGGATGAAGCAATTTTCAACAGGGAAGGTTGCTTCAATGCCCACAATATGCATGTGTGGAGCGACGAAAATCCCTTAGCGCTTCGTCCACGTGCAGCACAAGTCCGTTGGTCGATCAACCTATGGGCCGGCATTTGCGGCGAATTTATCGTTGGGCCGTACATTATGCCAGACAGGCTGGACGGCCCAGCGTATAAATATTTTTTTGAACATGTTCTGCCGGATCTTATGGACGATATTCCATATGAGATCCGACAGAACATGTACTACCAGCATGATGGAGCTGGGCCACACTACGCCGATATTGTCCGCGCCTATTTAGGTGAAACCTTCCAGGACAGATGGATCGGCCGCGGAGGGCGAGAGGCCCACGTTGCGTGGCCCCCAAGGTCACCGGATATGAATCCGCTGGATTTTTTCTTCTGGGGCTACCTGAAGGTAATTTGATTATTGCTGTTACTCTTTACTTATTCCTGTTGTAGATAATTTGTTTTTTTTACTTACGTTTTGTATTTGTTGTACAACAATCATTTCAGAATGAGGTGTATCGTCAACCGGTGGACACTGCTGAAGAAGCAATTGCGCTTATCCACGCAGCGGTGAAAAACATCACGCCGCAAACGTTACAGGGCGTTCAACGACAACTGATTCTCCGCGCTCATGCATGCGTGGACAATGACGGTCGTCATGTGGAGCAATTTTTTAATTGACAACAATCGGCCCCTTTCGGGGCCACCAATTTTTGAAACGTAGGAACAACAGATTCCATAAAAAGTCAATAAAGTGATCAGTGTTAGTAGCCGTGCAGTGAAGTGAATATTCGGCACGTTGACCTGGACGCACCTGACATTGCGACCCTTAACTTTGGGTAGTGTCGTATACCTGGGATCAGCTGTGCACTGGGCTCGTCCATCGATGACCAGGATCGGTTCAGTGACCCTGTGACACAGATTTCCAAGCTGCAGGTGAATTTCCAACAAGGGTGAGTTTTAGTTACTTTATTGGTAATCATTCATTTTAAATTTAACGCAAGCGATGACTTATTTCCGGCGATAATTCTCAAAATTCCCGTACGAAAATATTTATTCGGGCTTTTTAAACAGACTTATTCGTTACCAGCAACAGTGCTGGCCGTTATTGAATTACGGATTTTTATCACAATAACGAACTACGATCACTTTTCGTTAATTTCCCGTTACGTTACCTTTTCGTGGCCACGTTATTAACACAAGGAAATTTACGTATTCCTTATCCTCTCACTTCAAATAATTATTATTTTCGAATCTTCTAAAAAAAAACTGTGTATTCGTCTTTTTACGTTACACGTGATTTTCATCCATTTATCCTTTATTCATTATTCACATTAAATAACAAACAAACCATGACAACGCGTTCCATTTTATTTGTTACGTCTTTTTCATTTCCCATTCTACGCAATTTTCTTCGTTGCATGCCGAGTTGCTTGTTCACAACTCACAGCGCGGCGCGTAGCCACGCTAGCGCGGGAACTCGGCCGTCAGACTCGCGCTCTGATTGGTCGGTTCTTTTTGTTAATATCTCGTTAACGAAACATCGGAGAACTTTTTCGCAAAGGAAAAAGTTGTTTACAATCACCCCCCGAATCACCCCCTTTAAGGACCCGCAGCATTTTTGGGACACCCTGTATACCCTTATATACCCCTATACTCTTATGTACCTACCCTTATACCCTTATACTCTTATATATAACCTTACACCCTTATATACCCATATACCCTTATACCCTTATACCCTTATACTCTTATATATACCCTTACACCCTTATATACCCGTATACCCATATACCCTTATACCCTTATACCTTTATATACCCTTATATACCGTTACACCTATCACCATTTACCCTTGCACCCTTTACCCTTGCACCCTTTACCCTTGCACCCTTTACCCTTGCACCCTTTACCCTTGCACCCTTTACCCTTGCACCCTTTACCCTTGCACCCTTTACCCTTGCACCCTTTACCCTTGCACCCTTTACCCTTGCACCCTTTACCCTTGCACCCTTTACCCTTGCACCCTTTACCCTTGCACCCTTTACCCTTGCACCCTTTACCCTTGCACCCTTTACCCTTGCACCCTTTACCCTTGCACCCTTTACCCTTGCACCCTTTACCCTTGCACCCTTTACCCTTGCACCCTTTACCCTTGCACCCTTTACCCTTGCACCCTTTACCCTTGCACCCTTTACCCTTGCACCCTTTACCCTTGCACCCTTTACCCTTGCACCCTTTACCCTTGCACCCTTTACCCTTGCACCCTTTACCCTTGCACCCTTTACCCTTGCACCCTTTACCCTTGCACCCTTTACCCTTGCACCCTTTACCCTTGCACCCTTTACCCTTGCACCCTTTACCCTTGCACCCTTTACCCTTGCACCCTTTACCCTTGCACCCTTTACCCTTGCACCCTTTACCCTTGCACCCTTTACCCTTGCACCCTTTACCCTTGCACCCTTTACCCTTGCACCCTTTACCCTTGCACCCTTTACCCTTGCACCCTTTACCCTTGCACCCTTTACCCTTGCACCCTTTACCCTTGCACCCTTTACCCTTGCACCCTTTACCCTTGCACCCTTTACCCTTGCACCCTTTACCCTTGCACCCTTTACCCTTGCACCCTTTACCCTTGCACCCTTTACCCTTGCACCCTTTACCCTTGCACCCTTTACCCTTGCACCCTTTACCCTTGCACCCTTTACCCTTGCACCCTTTACCCTTGCACCCTTTACCCTTGCACCCTTTACCCTTGCACCCTTTACCCTTGCACCCTTTACCCTTGCACCCTTTACCCTTGCACCCTTTACCCTTGCACCCTTTACCCTTGCACCCTTTACCCTTGCACCCTTTACCCTTGCACCCTTTACCCTTGCACCCTTTACCCTTGCACCCTTTACCCTTGCACCCTTTACCCTTGCACCCTTTACCCTTGCACCCTTTACCCTTGCACCCTTTACCCTTGCACCCTTTACCCTTGCACCCTTTACCCTTGCACCCTTTACCCTTGCACCCTTTACCCTTGCACCCTTTACCCTTGCACCCTTTACCCTTGCACCCTTTACCCTTGCACCCTTTACCCTTGCACCCTTTACCCTTGCACCCTTTACCCTTGCACCCTTTACCCTTGCACCCTTTACCCTTGCACCCTTTACCCTTGCACCCTTTACCCTTGCACCCTTTACCCTTGCACCCTTTACCCTTGCACCCTTTACCCTTGCACCCTTTACCCTTGCACCCTTTACCCTTGCACCCTTTACCCTTGCACCCTTTACCCTTGCACCCTTTACCCTTGCACCCTTTACCCTTGCACCCTTTACCCTTGCACCCTTTACCCTTGCACCCTTTACCCTTGCACCCTTTACCCTTGCACCCTTTACCCTTGCACCCTTTACCCTTGCACCCTTTACCCTTGCACCCTTTACCCTTGCACCCTTTACCCTTGCACCCTTTACCCTTGCACCCTTTACCCTTGCACCCTTTACCCTTGCACCCTTTACCCTTGCACCCTTTACCCTTGCACCCTTTACCCTTGCACCCTTTACCCTTGCACCCTTTACCCTTGCACCCTTTACCCTTGCACCCTTTACCCTTGCACCCTTTACCCTTGCACCCTTTACCCTTGCACCCTTTACCCTTGCACCCTTTACCCTTGCACCCTTTACCCTTGCACCCTTTACCCTTGCACCCTTTACCCTTGCACCCTTTACCCTTGCACCCTTTACCCTTGCACCCTTTACCCTTGCACCCTTTACCCTTGCACCCTTTACCCTTGCACCCTTTACCCTTGCACCCTTTACCCTTGCACCCTTTACCCTTGCACCCTTTACCCTTGCACCCTTTACCCTTGCACCCTTTACCCTTGCACCCTTTACCCTTGCACCCTTTACCCTTGCACCCTTTACCCTTGCACCCTTTACCCTTATATACCGTTATAACTTTTACCCTTTACCCTTATACCCTTATATATTTTTATATTTCACTGTTGAGCAGGGCTTGAAACCGTTATTATAAAGATTTAGGTTCTTGAAAGAGTTATGAAGAACCATTATTCTGAATAACCGTTATAAAGAACCTAAATATCAGACTATGTAAGTATTAGTTACGGTTCCTATATAGCTCTATAACTTTTATTTTTTAGGTTCTATATAAGTTCCAACCGGTTATAGAACCGATTCAATAATTTTTATTTTTTAGGTTCAATATAAGTTCCAAAGCGGTTACAGAACCGATTCTTGTAACGATTGTACAGAATTTTATAGAAAATGAAATGACAACATATTACAACTATATACTACCGTGTATAACCAAATTGTTTAAAAATTATTATAAATAAGTAAGTAAATATTAATGCGTAAACATTTGACCCAAATGTTTCGATCTAATCGTCTGGAAGATTTTCCATGCATTCAGGATAAATAAACAATTAATACTTGTGTATTAATATGAATTTACATATAATAGTACAATTAATCTTTGAAAAAAGAAGTGAGATCCCCTCAAAAACTTCAATGAATTAAAAAAATTACGCCAAGTACATGAAATCACAAAAATAGAAGATAATAATAATTACAAAATTAAAAAAAGATGTGAAATCAAAATGAACTGCCAGTACATAAAGATAATAATAAAATGAAGTGAAGTGAAGTGAAGTGAAGTGAAGTGAAGTGAAGTGAACTGAAGTGACGTGAAGTAAAATAAAGTAAAATAAAGTAAAATAAAGTAAAATAAAATAAAATCGAAGAAGCTACACAGTACACACGTTTCGTTCGTCGACTCTCGAGATAATTCGACAGGGATCGTTGTCCGTCATTGTACATATATACCTATATACTATTGAATTATAACTTGCCAAATGTTAATCGCTCATATCATAACGTGCGAAGTTGTCCAAATTTGAAATGTCACGATTTTTTATCCCACTTAGGACACAGAAGTATTGTCTCAATCAATTAACAAGGTAAGTCACAAAAATTTTGTAATATTTATATATAGAGTCGCAGAATTGTCCAGAGAAGGTTCGACAGAGAATCATTTTCTTTGGCATAAGTTCCTGGAAATACCGTGTATTTACAAAATAATGTATTGTAACAAATTGCATTTAAATTGACAGATATTTTTTTATACTAGCAAACTATTTTTAATTTAGAGTTTCTATATACCTATGAACCTCGCCCTTTGTTTTGATTTTGCGCGCTCGCGCGGTCCGCGTGACGTGACTTCGTCACAATCTTGACATGTGTGATAATTTATAAATAATTAGTAATTGTGTCATATTTCAGTTAACGATGCAGACGATGAGAATTATTTCAACAGCTGAAAGAGAAAATAACCCTGCTGCACAAGCAAATGAAACAAGCACAATTTCATGTATATGTATAATATAAAATAAATAAAAAATTTATTTCTTTATAATAAATATTACCAAGATGTTCAAAAAAAAGTCATTGAATATCAAGGATATAATAAACCACAATTTCACAGGATGGAAAAATCTGAAAGATCCTTGCAACAATTGTGATAATTCAAATTCAAACATAATGAAAAATTCAATATAACTGGTTCCAAACAAATTCTTGTTGCAAAATTACATTTGTTCGATCACGATAGTAGTGAAACAACGAAGGTGGAAAGATATTTCCCTAGATGTTCGCGGCCTGGAAGTCAAATATTTGGCGTGGCCAGGATAGGTCAAAGTGTCGATGAATAAGAATTATTTAAAAACGTAAAATAATGAAAGCGTACTCATATTGTCAGAGTTTTAAATTGACAAACAAATTATTTGATGAATGATGTTGGAATTATTTTAAAATGCTCAGCTGTACGTCTGTCAAAGGCAAGGTATAATGCAAAGGCATGGTGTCGATGAATGATCTTAGAATTATTTTAAAACGCAATATAATGAAAATGTACTCATATCGTCAGAGTTTTAAATTGACAAATTATCTGGTAGCCTGCGAGAGGGAAGGTATGATTTTTTATTCAAAGTATTAAAATAATTATGTTAGAAATTATTTGTTTATTTTATGTAATTAATTAATTGATTATAAATAAAATAATTAATTAATTATTGCCGCGACCACGGCCACGGCACTGCTCCAGGATCAGGGCCTTCAGCATAGATGCCTGATCCCGTATGCTTTTTGCCTGCTCCCGAGCCAGGTGGAGGGCGGCCCAGTGCTTTTGCTGGGCCCTCACCCTCCAGCCACTCCTGTTGTGCCGCCGGGTTGCATATCTTTCTGTAATCAGTAAAATAAAATAATTAGAGTCACTTTTATTTTATCTGTTATGTAAATAATTAATGCTCAAATCTGGTTCATTTATATGAAAATTTATCTTAATTTTTAAACTTGTTTCAATAAAATTCTGCAATGATTAATTTTCTACCAATTTTTTATTTAATTAAAGTATTAAGCATTAATACCATATGCCGTGGCCGGGCCTTGTGCAGGCTGCTGTGGCGGCGGCGGCGGCGGCGGCGGCGCGGTTGTTGTGGCTGCCACCACGGCAGCCGATTGGCTACCACTGGCAGTCGCCATTGTTATATCTTCCTCAGAATCTAAAAAATAAATTAAAATAAGTGTATATATACAATTTTTTTATTAATTAATTAATTCTTCTGTAAGTTTATCATCATAATAAAACTTACTAGACAGTAGGGCGGCCTCCTGTGTATTCTAAAAAAATAATAAACAATTACTTAGTAAAAAAAGATGAAAAGTTCATAAAAGCGGCGTGTGATAGAAGAAAGAAAGTCATAAATTAACTATCAGTGGAAGTAGATAGTAACTGTATAGCAAGTAATACCACAAGGAGACATATTAGTCACGTTGAAGCATATTCTAACTTATAACACCATCAATTAGAAACATCAAACATATCTGAGTTGAACGTAAACGAACATGTAAACTACTTTGTCCACGTTAAATGTCAGTGGACGTAGACCGTAACTGTACAACAAGTAATACAACAAGAACATATTGGATACATAGAAGCATATTTTAACTCAGATGTGTTTCATATTTATAATATTTATAATAAATGTCTCACGAATAAAACTAACGAATACAGATAACAGGACTAGAGTATATATATATATATATATATATATATATATATATATATATATATATGAATATATGAATAATAATAATAATCTGCTACGAGTATACACTTACTGACAAAAGTTAAGAAACAAAATAGTCGTTTAGGATTTACTGTATATTCTTCATTTTCTGAGATACATACATTGGAAATAAAATTAGCACAAAGAGATAATATTTCATACGTCAATATACAGTAAATGTTTTTTCGAATACACGCGTCTAAAGACTACAATTAATTTTGGTCGCCGAAACGAAACACACGCCTTGTGACAAATGTGAAGAAACATGTGTACTTCTCGAATAAGTCAAGCTCGCAATGTAAACAAACATGTTTGGAAACGGTCACTGACCGTCGGTCAGTCTCCTTCCTGATATCATCGAAAGTGGTTTGTAATATAACCTGGATTGAATATGGCAAAAAGGCAACATTTAGCTGAAACCGTGAAAGAAAGAATAGTTAAAATGTTTAAAGAAGGCCAGAGAAAAGTTGACATTGCAAAAGTGTTTGGTGTGAATCGTTGCGTTATCACGAAGATTATAAAACGTTTTCAAGAACACAGAACTATTAAAACGGCGGCAGGAACCGGTAGACCGCGAAAAACAAGTCAATTTGTTGTTAAAAGTGATTATAAATTATGTTTCTTAACTTTTGTCACGTATGTTTCTTAACTTTTGTCACAAGGCGTGTGTTTCGTTTCTGCGACCAAAATTAATTGTAGTCTTTAGACGCGTATATTCGAAAAAACATTTATTGTATATTGACGTATGAAATGTTATCTCTTTGTGCTAATTTTGGTTCTAATGTATGTATCTCAGAAGATGAAGAATATACAGTACATCCTAAACGATTATTTTGTTTCTTAACTTTTGTCAGTAAGTGTATATATGAAAATAGTAATTCTAGTACTTACATTGTCTTGCTTCGACATGATGATATTTACTGATCGTTTGAAGACAGGGATACGTTAGTTAGCTTCGCTGATGGAGGGGGAAATACCTACAGGAGCCTCCTGTAGGTATTTCCCCCTCCATAAGCCCGCCGATCCCTGTCTGAAGACGCGAAGAAGAACCACAACAAGCTGAAGGTGGCCCAGATGCTAGTTAAACATTCGAAACGTTCGACAATGCCAGAGCATCATCATAACAGTAAGTATTTAGTGAATATCGATCTATCGATTGAAATTCTTCATTACGTTTCGCGTTAAGGATGTATTGGACGTACAATATCAGACCAAAGTTGAAATACTTGAACAGCTACGTCTTACGCATAGTAAATCTAGATGTAAGGAATTCGAACGACAGTTGGAGTCTTATTTTTAATCCTGGGAAGGTATTTTTCACTTTACAAATGCTTTCTCAAGCATTATTTGCTAAACTTTTGGCAGTGAAAATGCTCAGAATTCACAATTTTCTCAAGTTATAATTTATTTCTTTAAAACGGTGTAGAGAAAACAATAGAAACTCGGCAGATATTTTCATCTACCCATATACTGCATGTACAAAAAAAATTTAATATTTAAAAAAAATAATTATTTTAATACTTTTAATAAATGATCATACCTTCCCTCTCGCAGGCTTCCAGATAATTTGTCAATTTAAAACTCTGACGATATGAGTACATTTTCATTATTTTGCGTTTTTAAATAATTCTTATTCATCGACACTTTGACCTTGAAATTCAAATGACTTTTTTTTAAACATCTTGGTAATAATTATAAAGAAATACATTTTTTATTTATTTTAGATAGTCACACAGATACAGATAGTAACTGTATAGCAAGTAATTTATATTAAATATATATTAAATATTAAACATATATATATATATACATTCATTTGTCGGTATGGGTAGTAGGGTGGACCAAACAATCAAATTTTCGAATCTCGAAACAGTCTAGTGAGAAAAAATTGCATCTGGGGTTGCGTCTAATAATACAGTAATAACTTATATCGTTGTAATCGCAAGGGTTCATAAAATAATTTGACGTAACAAGCAACCGAATAATAACTATTACTGTTTGAACTCAAAAGATGTTCAAAGTGGAAAATTTGCATTTTATCAAAATCGAATTTCTCGAATAATATTTTCCGATGCCCAACAGCAGGGCTTGAAAAGGTTCGAAAATAACTGTTTCAAACTGTTATATAAAGGTTCTGACTGAAAGAGTTATGAAGAACCTTTATTCTGAATAACCGTAACAAAGAACCTAAATATCAGACTATATAACTAAAATAACTTTAAAACGGTGTAGAGAAATCAATTGAAACTCGGCAGATATTTTCATCTACCCATATACTGCATGTACAAAAAAATTTAAAACATTGGTACTATTTCTTCAACATTTTTTCAGATGATTTATTCGTCAAGATCGTCTCTTTCCATAAGAGTACGTGTAAAATCAGTGAAAATTAAAATCGTTATAACTCAGTAACCGTTTAGTGAATTCGTTTAAAATTTTTGGAGCATATCAGGAAGGTTAAAAAGAACAATCTCACGAATTTTCATCAACTTGGAACTATTTTGAAAATAGGTTCAATACATCCTTAAGTAACATTATATATATAATGTAAAGAGAACGTATATACATATATTTATATATAATATCATATAAAGCGAAGTTATAACAAGGCTTTTTACACGGTTAAATTTACAGTTGAAAAAAAATTGAAAAGTTGAAAAAGTTAATATAAACACATGTCCGCAAATAATTTATTAGTCAATTATAAGATAGCAGTGCAGATACAATGCGTCTCCGTTATATGGGTCTGTAAAGTTGCTGATTGATAAAAAAATGAAGAAATTTTTATTTGCCTTTTAAAAATGGTGTATTAATTTGACATCGGAACATCTTGTATATAAATTGTCATTGCTATTTCAACTTTCATTCCTACCGCTTATAGCGCTGCACTCTTATTTCATGCTTAGCCGTTAACGTTGGTTGGGACACGGAAATGGTAATGGGGTTCTAGAGCACCGAAGGCAATAGAGTGAGAGGTCTATTATTCTATACCTGGTCTATGGTCCCAGCGTCCGAAAATGTAAGTGTGCTTTATTATTATTATTTTTAATTAAGCTGTGCACCTAATGAAACGAACATATTTTCAACAAATAGGTTATTGTTTCATTACGTGTATACAGATTACGTGTATATCATTACGTACATACGCATAATGAAACGAATATATTTTTAACGAATAGGTTATTATTTCATTACATGTATACAGACATTATTGTTAATTAAGCTGTACGCATAATGAAACGAACATATTTTCAACGAATAGGTTATTGTTTCATTACGTGTATACAGATTACGTGTATATCATTACGTGCATACGCATAATGAAACAAATATATTTTTAACGAATAGGTTATTGTTTCATTACATGTATACAGACATTATTGTTAATTAAGCTGTACGCATAATGAAACGAACATATTTTTAACGAATAGGTTATTGTTGTTTCATTACACGTGTTAAATAATAGTCTGCGCAGATTTTTGCTAATTTTTTTAAAGAAATATGTATCTTTTTAGTATCAAGACCCTTGGAATAACGACTAGTAACGGCTAGTAAGAGAAACAAAAGTAAAAATATTATATTTGGTAAGTGACCTTTACATTTATTTATAATAATACGTATGATATTAGTGTTTATTACAAATTTCTCGTTTTTTTATAGGTTGGAGTATTCCAAATATACATAAAGTACACTCAAGTAGCTGCTGTGCGCTATTCCGAGTAAACTTTATTGGCTGCATACTTACGCGCCTTATCTTACGACATCACTCGATAGGCTGCAGTGCGCTTTATCTCGAGTATAACCACTTTCAATAAAGTTGGTCATCCGCGAGCGCATATAACCGCTACGCTTATATATATCATAACCAAATCATCTTATATTATATATTATATATATATATATATATATATAAATAAAAGTATAATTCGTCATGTCTGTAATTAATCGTAGTATTAATATCTTACCGCTCAGTGTTAATAATGTGCAAATTATCATTAATGGCGAATGGTTAACAGATGATCATATCGAATATTTTCATAAATTATTAGAAGCTAACTCTAATTATAAACCACGCGAGACGTGGAGAATTCAATTGCCTGATACAATTCAACCAGTTCCTGAATATCAGGATCATATACAGATTTTGCACCAAAGCGAAAAAATTGGAAGGAATGCAGGGGGACATTGGGTTTGTAGCTTCTATAAACATGATGAAAGAAGAGTTTATATTTATGATTCTCTTAATTTCTCGAAATTGCATAATCATCATAAAATTTTTCTTGAGAAGTTATACCCTTTTTTGAACAAACATGACGGTACAATTGACGAAGAATTTATTGAATTTCCACGTGTACAAACTCAACCTAACACTCGGGATTGCGGAGTTTTTGCGATTGCATTTGCTGTCTCGTTATTATTCAATATATTACCAGACAAAGTAACGTACAAACATGCGTTGATGCGACAACATTTGCTCCAAATGTTTCAATCTAATAGTATTGAACATTTTCCAAGCAATCAGAATCAACAATTAACACGTTCTGTGCAAGAATGTGAATCTGCAATTGGTAGTACAATTAATAAAAATCCTTCTTGTGGAAAGGATCCTGCATTTAAAAACGGTAAAAGTTACATTACTACCGAAACAGATAATAAAATATCCCCACTTCAAAATGTAGTACTTAGTGATATTGACAAAGAAGGCACCATATATACAAAAAATGTAATTCAGACAGATTCCCCATTAGTTGCGAAGCCAAAAATCAGCAATGTATATCTACCAAGAAATAGGACGAAATACATGTCTGATTATTATAATAAACATAAAGAGGAAATTAATTTAAAAAAAGCTGTCAATAAAAAAAAGAAAGGGGAGTGTAACACGAAACAAGGCAAAGAGTGTAAAAAAGTATATCTACCAAGAAATAGGACGAAATACGTGTCTGATTATTATAAAAGGAATAAAGAGGAAATTAGTTTAAAAAGAAAAGCTGTTTATAAAGCAAAGAAAGAGGAGTGGAATATGAAAAAAGGCAAAGATTGTAAAAAAGGCGAGAAAGACAAAAAACTTTCTAATTATGAATATTATATCGCACACAAAGAAGGTATATTAACAAATAAAAAAATGCAGTATGACGCAAATAAAGAAGTGATATGCGGAAAGCGAAAAAAATTTTATCAGCTAAATAAAGAAGTTATGTCCAAAAAGCGGAAGGTGTATTATCATGAAATACGTAAAGGAGATGATTATAATAAAGTAGCAAAACGTCGTGCTGTTTTGCAAATAATAAAAAAGTATCGTTATATTGCTGTAACAAACAACAATATAGCAACCAAAAATAATAAAGAAACTTATATCAGAAAACTTTCAAAAATTATTAGCATGCCGTCCGGAGAAGCAAGTAGATTGGAAGCTGAGCGTATAATAAAATGGTGTTTTCATATTCGGCAAAAGTACATTTTGAAAATCAGGAAACTGTTAAAAGATTGTAAAGAAAAAGTGGAAGTTTCCTTAACGCGCGCAGCAGAATGTTTAGAAGTTGATGACAGGATTAATGCTTTGTGTGGACAATCCGGACATACATCTTCTTCAGAATCATATTATGCGGAAAGTTCGTACCATACTTTCACTGGTTCTGAATCAATCATACTGAATTCGGAAGGGAAAGCTATAAACGTTCTACCTGTATTGCAATCGAAGAAGAAGACACAAGCGTGGCATTGTAGTTATCTTTGTAAAACAAAAGATGTTGAAATTCTGAATAATTTACAGGATTTCTTCAAACGATTGTTAGAATGCTCATTAAAAAAGGTACATAAGTTGAACAACCATATCAGTAGCTGTGTAATCGTTGTTGGTTGCGGCACGATTACCGGTGGGACGGAGAAGGGTTAGGTGCTGATTCAGTCGGTATGGCCGGGTTCGGCGAATGAGTCCAAATGCGTGTATTAACAATAACAGTCTTTATTGTAGTCAAGCTGTGGGTTTCGTTTGTACATTAGCTTCCGCGGCGGCAGAGTAACGGTCCCGTGTGACGTCGGCGGCGCGTCGTTTCGCGGCGGCGGCGACTTTCGGCGAGCGGCAAGGATCGGGATGCGGATTTGGTGAACGTTCTGCTCGGAATGGCCGTATGAGGCGCATTCGTGCGAGAGTCGTACGATATCACTTCAGAGTGCAATAGGGTTCTGGCCTAATGGGCGCGGAGACACCTCTCTGACGTAGGCGAGGCGCAAGATATCTCTCGGCCGATTTCGGATTGAGGCTGGTAATGGCACAGTAGTGGCGATGGCCGACACTGACACACCTCGAGGTTTGTTCAAAAAGCGAGCGTCTTGTTTGGTATTGCGTGAAGCGGTATAGCGACATGCACAAGAGCTGTTGATGCCGTTCGCCGCGGCGTTTATAGCGCGGGGCCGTATCTCTTTGCCCGCGAGAACCGTCTCGCGGCCGTGGCCGCCTGGCGGCCGCGGCGCGAACTAGGCCCATTGTCTCGGTTATTGTCGGTCGTGCGGCTCGCAACGTGACTTCGTCACACCCCCTTCTTACTTCGGGGAGGGAGAAGCGGCCTACCCCGTCAGGTACATGGTTGCTTAACTCTAACTTAACCTACCTTAACCTAAGGGGTTGCAACCCATCGCACTTAAACTTACCCTCCACCTTAGTCTACGTATTCTTAACCTATGGCGCGGGGGCCGCTACGGCTGGGGCCGCGTGTTTTCGCGGTCGGACCTCGATTCCGAGGTCCCCGTTTCGGAAGCGGCTTCCCAATACTACGGCGGTGGACGTAGTGACCGCGTATGTCCTCCGCGGGCGCATTGCTGCGGGATGAAAGATGATCATCCCCGGCCGGTCTGTTGCCCAGGACCATGGGCAGGTGGTGGTCCCGGTGGAACCGCTCGGCGACGGTGAGGCCACTGGGGGGCCCTGCAAGCCTGGCTGGCCCAGTGGCGGTCCGGTGGGCTGGTCTAGCGGTGGTGGCGAAGCCGCTGGTGGGCGCCGGAGGCCTGGCTGACCCAGCGGCGCTGGTCTCCGCTGCTCGATCGGTGGTGGCGAGACCGCTGGTGGGCCTCCCTGGCCTGGCTGACCCAGCGGCGCTGGTCTCCGCTGCTCGATCGGTGGTGGCGAGACCGCTGGTGGGCCTCCCTGGCCTGGCTGAACCAGCGGCGTTGGTCCTTGTGGGGTCGTCGTCGGTGGTGAAGTTGGTGTGGGTCGAACGGCCGTCTTCCCCGATTGACTTGCCGTTGCCCGTGGGGCGCCCTTGCTGGGCACCTTCCGCTTCCGGCTCGTGGTTGCCGGTTCGTCCCGTGGGACGATGCGTAGGCCCCGCAATTGCCGGAGGTCTAATGGCTGCGGGGGCGTGTGGGCGATCCGCCGTTGGCGGGTGGCCGTGCCGGATGGTGTTGGTTCCGGGGCGGCCGGAACCGTGTGTGTCGTTGTTTCCAGGATGGCCACTTCCTGGACTGGCCTTCTCTGTGGTGCGGATAGCCGCGGGGGTGGCCCTCGGTGTTGCGGCGGTGCCGGTTGCGTGGTCACCCTCACTCTGGATGGCCATGGTCGCTCCTCCAGGATCCGAGCTCGTCGGGTGTGGCGTTCCGGTGGTCCTACCGGTGTCGCGCCCAGTGGCACTGCTGTCGGTCTCCCGGAGCTCTCCGGTGGTGCGGTCTTGTTGCGTGGCATACTGATTGCCGATTGTCTCTGGTCGATCGGTTGCGTCGGCTTTTATAGCCGTCGAGGTGGCGCTGTCCGCGCCAATCAACGGTTCCCGATTCTCGCACGGTTTTACGTCGCTGATGTGCGCTCGAATCGGTTTTCCCCGGGCACCCTTCAGCACCACGATGTTTGGCCCGGCGAATTTGGTGACGGTGTATGGACCGGTGAATTTTGGTGCTAATTTGGCATTGAATTGCCGGTCTGCCGCGCTTAGGTGATGTTCGCGTTTCATTATTTGGTCGCCTATTGCGGGGCGCCAGTCTCGGCGCCGCAAGTCGTAGTGGTGCTTTTGATTTTGGTGCGCGCGGGCCAGGTTCCATCGTGCGAGTTCGATGCGGTCTTTTAGGTCGGCGAGCCGTTGTTGCCATATCTGGGTGTCTCCGGGTGTCGGTTCGTCCACGGGCGTGCTGACTGTCGGACGGGGTTCTCCGGGCGTCGCGAGTTCTCGGCCAAAATTCAGTGCGGCAGGGGTGCTCCCCGTAGCTTCGTGTCGCGCGGTATTATATGCGAAGGCTATTTCGGGGAGCCAGTGGTCCCACAGCGTGTGATCTGGGCCGGTAAACTGGGCGATCATTGTTTTGATGACTCGATTCGCGCGCTCCACGGGGTTGCATTGTGGAGTGTAAGGTGGCGTCTTACGGTGATCTATGCCATATTCCTGTAGCAGCGTGGCAAATTCTCGACTCTCGAACTGTTTTCCATTATCGGTAATAACCCGGCGGGGGCATCCGAATCGCATTACCACGCGTTCCCGGAAGGCTTTGGCGACTGCTGGTGCCGTGGCCTGTCGGAGGGGTTGCAGTTCGATCCACTTCGTGAATTTGTCTTGCATCACCACGATCACGGTCTGGCCTTTCTTTGACCGTGGGAGGGGCCCGACCAAGTCGACTGACACCACATCCCATGGGCTGGCTGCGGGGGTGGTGTGCATTAATCCAGCCGGTGCTCGCTGCAGTACTTTGTACTCTTGGCATTTGGTACACTGGCGGACGTATCGAGCGGCGTCTCGGAACATTCCTGGCCAGTAGTATTTCCTTGCCAGCCGGGTGGTGGTTTTGTTCGTGCCGAGGTGTCCAGCCGTTGGGGCGTCGTGATTTGCCCTTAATATCTCGTCGCGGCGTTGCCGTGGGACACACTGCTTCCACTCGTCTTCGGGGTGTCCACCGGTTGTATCGGGGAAGTGGCGGTATAGTTGGTCATCGATTATCTGGTATTCCGGGTGGAGGAGTGGTGTTTCCTCGACGGCCCGCTTCTTGGTCTCGTACCACCCACAGGTGGCGTCGGCGTCTATTTGTGCGGTTTCGCCCTGCCGGGAGAGGGCATCGGCTACCAGATTGTTTTCGCCTTTCCGGTATTCGATCGTGAAATCGTATTGTTGGAGTTCAAGGCTCCAGCGTGCCAGGCGGCCCGAGGGGCTGTCTATGGTCTGTAACCACTTTAACGCCTGGTGGTCTGTCAGGACGGTAAACGCATACCCCTCGAGGTATGGGCGCATTTTGCGGATTCCCCAGACCACGGCGAGACACTCCTTTTCGGTGACCGAGTAGTTTCGCTCGGCCCCGTTGAGCGTGCGACTGGCGTAGGCAACCACGCGTTCCTCGCCGTTGTGGTCTTGCGTCAATACCGCGCCTAGTCCGTTCTGGCTGGCGTCGGTTTGGAGGACGAATGGCCGGTCGAAATCTGGGCAGGTCAGTACTGGAGCGGTGGCTAGCTGGTCCCGGAGGGTCTCGAAAGCGGCTTGTGCTTCGTCGGTCCAGGCCCACCGGCGGCGTTTCTGGAGTAACTGATTCAACGGTGCGGCGGTGTCGGAAAATCGGGGAATGTACCTCCTATACCAGGAGACCATCCCCAGGAATCGCCGTAACTCGCGCAGGTTCTGTGGCGGCGGTGTGTTCCGGATGGCCTCGACTTTCTCGGGGTCAGTTTTGACCCCTTGATTTGACACAATGTGGCCGAGGTATTGTAGTTCTGTCTGGCAGAACCGGCATTTTTCCTCGTTTAATCGGAGCCCGGCTTGTTGGAGTCGGCGTAGGACTTCTCGTAGATTCTCTAAGTGCTCCTCGAACGTTCGGCCCAAGACGATGATGTCGTCTAGATATGCGAAGGCTCTTGGCTCTAGGCTGGGCCCAATAATGCTGTCGAGGAGCCTTTGGAACGTGGCGGGGGCTGAATGGAGGCCGAACGGCATGACGCGGAATTGGAATAATCCTCGTCCGGGAACGGTAAAGGCCGTGATCGGGCGGCTCTCTTTGGCTAGTGGCACTTGCCAGTACCCGTTGGCGAGGTCTAGCGTGGATATATACCGTGCCTCGCGCAGTTTGTCCAGTGTCGCCTGAACCTGTGGCAGTGGATAGGCGTCTTTTCCGGAGACGGCGTTTACTCGGCGGAAGTCGATACAAAATCGTTTCTTTTTCTTGCCCTTTTTGGCAACCATGACCACGGGCGAGCTCCAGGGGCTAATGGATGGCTCGATTATCCCGTCGGCTAACATCTGGTCCACGGCTTCGTTGATTAGGGCTTGCGTGGCCGGGTTCCTGGGCATGTATCTTTGTTTGATCGGTTCCGTCGTCTTTAGACGGATGCGGTGTTCGGCAAGGCTCGTCGTGCCTCGTAATTTCCGGAGTGGCGGTAACTCCTCGTTCAGGAGCTGTTGCAGGGCGGTTTCTTGGGCCGGCGTGCATTGTCGGATGCCGGGGGTTTCCACGGTCGCAGTTTCGGCATGGCGAGTCCATCGGTGGGTACCAATCTGTACCTCTAGGCCCATCTTCTCCAGTATGTCCACTCCCAGTAGGGCGGCGTGTGATAGGCCCGGGAGTACGGCGTAGGTGTGTTCGACCTTTTGGTTGTTTATGACGGTGGGTAACCTTATTTCGCCTTGTAGTGGCACCTCGGTGCCGTTGGCGACGCTAGCCGTAAAGGAGGCGGGAGCGAGGGTGTATCCTCGCTTTCCGCATGCCGCGGCGACATCTGGTCGTATGAACGAGCGAGTTGCTCCGGTGTCGACCAGTGCCCACCAACGTACATTGTCCACCTGGAAGGCGAGGTACAGTCGAGGGTCTTCGTCTATTTGTCCGCTTGAGGCGTTGTTGGTGGGGCGTTTTGTCGGTCGCCTCGGTTGCCGCGCCCGTCCTCGTTTCCCGAAAACGGGTTGCACGGACAGTCCCGGGAGGTACGTCCGGCGGTTCCGCAGTAGGAGCAGAATAATTTGCTCGCGCGTCGGCACTCGGGTCGGCGATGGCCGCGTTGGCCGCATCGCCAACAACAAGTCGCTCGGTCGTAGTCGGCCTGTACTTCCGCTAGGCCGCTACTGCGGGCCGGCTCGGCCTTCTTTTCTGGCCGTTTTTCGGATTTGGCGGTTTCTTTTCGTCCGACGCCGGCGGCCTCTTTCTCCTCGGCCGTGACTTTGTCTTGGTCAGCTGCCAGTCTTATTAGTTCTGGCAGGGTCTTGAACTCCGTCCGCTTGATGTATCGGCGGTACTCTGGTCGGAGGTTGCGGTAGGCTCGGTTGACCTGCTGCTCGGGAGAGTATTTCCCGTACTGCTGCATCAACGGTAGTAGGTCCAGGATAAAGTCCATGGCGGTCTCTTGTGGTCGTTGGAGGCGTCTGGTTATGATCTCTTCCAGTTCGTCGTCGTCTTCTGCGGCTAGGAAGAAGGCTCGGAAGTCGTTGACAAAATCGTCCCACGACCTCCATTCCGAGCGGCGGAGCCGGTACCAGCCGAGAGCTCTCCCTTTTAGTATCTCGGAGAGACACTGCATGATCTGAGTTGGGGTGACCTGGTAACTATGCTGTAGATCCCCTAGTCGTTGTAGGAATTCGGCAGCGCCGGGGCCGCCATTATAGCTGGTCCCCCATTTCCGGATTCGGTCCATGGGCATGACCTCCGGGGCAACCAGGCTGCTGCCCGTGTTAGTTGTTAGTGGCTCTGGCTGGGAGCCAGCTTCACTGGTTATCGTGACGGTTGGGGGTCCCATCTTATTCCGGCGGCAGTGTGCGACGACTCGTTGTCTTAGTTCGTCGAGATTTCCAGTGGCGTCGATCTGGAGATTTTCCGCGGTTTTGATCAAGTCTGCCTTCCGTAACTCGTACACCCAGCTTACGCTTATGCTCATTCGCCCTTCTCCTTTTCAAGTCCCTGTTTGGGCGCCAATTTGTAATCGTTGTTGGTTGCGGCACGATTACCGGTGGGACGGAGAAGGGTTAGGTGCTGATTCAGTCGGTATGGCCGGGTTCGGCGAATGAGTCCAAATGCGTGTATTAACAATAACAGTCTTTATTGTAGTCAAGCTGTGGGTTTCGTTTGTACATTAGCTTCCGCGGCGGCAGAGTAACGGTCCCGTGTGACGTCGGCGGCGCGTCGTTTCGCGGCGGCGGCGACTTTCGGCGAGCGGCAAGGATCGGGATGCGGATTTGGTGAACGTTCTGCTCGGAATGGCCGTATGAGGCGCATTCGTGCGAGAGTCGTACGATATCACTTCAGAGTGCAATAGGGTTCTGGCCTAATGGGCGCGGAGACACCTCTCTGACGTAGGCGAGGCGCAAGATATCTCTCGGCCGATTTCGGATTGAGGCTGGTAATGGCACAGTAGTGGCGATGGCCGACACTGACACACCTCGAGGTTTGTTCAAAAAGCGAGCGTCTTGTTTGGTATTGCGTGAAGCGGTATAGCGACATGCACAAGAGCTGTTGATGCCGTTCGCCGCGGCGTTTATAGCGCGGGGCCGTATCTCTTTGCCCGCGAGAACCGTCTCGCGGCCGTGGCCGCCTGGCGGCCGCGGCGCGAACTAGGCCCATTGTCTCGGTTATTGTCGGTCGTGCGGCTCGCAACGTGACTTCGTCACAGCTGTTCTAATAAAACGCATGCTGAAAAACTTGGTCATTCTCATGGTTGTTACATAAACCCTAAAGTATGTAAGTCCAATTTTTTAGCCATTGAGATTTTGGCACCTCACTTTCCGGATTTACGACATTTGAAGAGAATGATATACAAAATAGCGAGCATTTATAAAGACCAATTACATAATTTAGACAAAGCCTTAAACGATAATGAACTTGAAACACTTGAACGAATAACACTGCAAGCTCGGAAAGAAGCTGAAGCGTTACAAAAAAATAATACTGACATAAGCCTGAACGAAGAAGAGATTATATCTCGATATTATTTAGCATTTAGAGCTTTCACAAAGCGGTCTATGGACACACCACGCATTCCGTGTGTTTCCTGCGAGAAACTCTGTTTTAAAAGAGAGGTTCTTAAGTTTGATATTTCTAAAAGAACATATAAGGGAAATGTAATGCAAACATTGTTAAATCATATTGGATACAAAGTTGGTGACATGCATTTTATTTGCCGATATTGTCACGATAAAATTCGCAACGATTCCATACCACCAAAATGTATTTTAAATCTGCTTGATGTACGTTCAATTCCAGAAATAGCAGTGTTGAACGATTACGAACGAATTCTCATTCAAAGAGCTAAACCGTTTCAAACGATTGTGAGAATGGATACAGTAATGCGTAAAAATATGCCACATAAACATATGTTTCCAAAAGTAAAGGGGAGAACATTTCACCTTCCTTTGCCGTTACAAGAAAATTTAAAAAAAATCTGTCCTTCGACTGAACCTTTAAATCAAAATCATGAATTATACATATTGGTGCGAGGCATTCCAACAAAATCTAAAATAGTTTGGGAAAAGTTAGTTGACTTGAAGAAAGTATGGAATGCCTTAGTATGGTTGAAAGCCAATAATCCTCTGTACTCAGTAATTGTTTTACCACAATCGTACGATTTATTGCTAAATGCCAAATTACCAGATACAGAATTTCAAGAAGAAGTTGTTATCGAGGACGTTGACGGTAAAATACTTAATATCGATGAAAATATCAAACGTGCATTATTGACGCAAATGTCACAATCTGATGCATATTATGATCAGTTTACGATTTATCCAATGTATGACAAAAGGGTTAATGAATCTGCTACCGCACTCTATCAAATGCTTAAAGTTCATGACATTCCGTTGGGCCATCGTGCTGAACACTTAGATGTGAAATGTTTCCCAGATTTATATCCTTATGGGGTGAATGGACAGCATGAAGAAAGATTGGTACGTTTGACTGATCATGAATTCATTAAGTCCAAACTGATGTCCAAGCATTCGCAATTTCGATTGAACATGCAATATATTTTTCATTTATTACACGATACCAATATGCGGCAATTGAACGCTGGAATTTTTCACAAAATGAACGTCGTAAATCCACGTGAAAAATACACAGCTGCTGGTTTTCTAGAGCAACTCTCTAAAGATCAGCTACAAACGAACTTGAACACTATTTTTTCCAGATTACGTAATACAGCACAGTATTGGCGCAAACCGAGAAACGATTTGAACTGTATGATACACCATTATGGACCAGCTACATGGTTCCTCACGCTTAGTCCAAGTGAGTGGCTATGGACAGATTTAATAGAATATCTTCGTGAAGTAAACGGCCCATCGGTGGCTAAAATGTCCCCGAACGAACTCATTGCTTCTGATTCTGTTTCAACTGCTCGATTTATAGATAATGCATTCCACGCTATGCTGGATTTCATTTGTTCGCCCGACAATCCGATTGGCAAGGTGACACATTACTTTTGGCGCAGAGAATATCAAAGCAGAGGATCACAACATTTTCATCTTTTAATTTGGATTGAAGATGCTCCTATAATCGATAAATCTTCGAAGGAAGATGTAGCACGATTCATTAGGAAATACGTCACTTGCAGATTGCCCTCACCGCATGTGTCGCCAGAATTATATAGTCGTGTAATTGCACATCAAATGCATAAATGCAATAGCTATTGTCTACGCAACAAAAAAACTAAAAATTCCTTCCGTAAAGTATGTAGATTTTCATTTCCACGTCCAGTTACAGATACTTTGGTAATAAGGGATGTAGCTGTTTCTATAGGTGCTAGAAAACAATTGAAAGCAAAAGGTAGACTCTATGATCTTCCACGTTCAACACAGGAAGTACGCATCAATGATTATAATGCTCCCGTTCTCACGGTTTGGAGAGGTAACATGGATATACAATATATTGGAGAAAAGACAGGGTTGGTAACATGTTACTGTACTAAGTACGTGTCAAAGCCGGAAAAAAGTTACGCTACGGACACTTTGGCAGCAATCACTTCTACTAAGTCATTAGCTAGTCTGCTGTGCAACCTTGGAATGCGCATGCTAAATCATAGAGAATGTGGAGCGCCTGAATGCGCTGATACTCTTTTAGGATTATCATTGTATGGCACTGACTCCAGTACTACTATTAGATGGTTAGATGTAAATATACTGAGAAGTAGGAAATTGAAAACTCGCAAAGAGATTGAGGATCTGGAAGGTGAATCCACAGACATATTTTGTCCATCCCTCATAGATGATCACTATCCTAACAGACCCAAGGAATTAGAATCTATGCATCTGTACGATTTTGCTATGTGGTATGACGTTACTAAAATTAGACCGTCTGAAAAAACTGAATACTATGAAATCCGTGCATCTTTGTTTTTGAAAAAAAGGCAAAGAGGATATCTTATCAATCATTATAAGTACAATGTTCAAACCCAACCTGAGAATTATTATTTCTCATTATTATTATTATTCCAACCTTGGAGAAACACCGACGAATTGAAAAATGGATTTAACACATATGCGGAATCTTTTTTGTCGCTAGAATCATCACAATTGACAGATGCAGTTCAGTATCACGAACGAATAACGGATATTCGAGAAGCGCGTGATCATATAAAGGAAGAAATTGAAAAGAACGTGTTGAATACTGTAGAACAAGAAGAAAATGATCAAGGCGATCACCCCTTAGAGTGTGTCCCCATTGAAACTGTTGGTGCCATGAAAGACTTTAAAGACACGGAAAAAAAATTGGACTGTGGTGATCTTCAAGAAATGATTTCGGAATTGAACCATGATCAGAAGCGGATATATGATAAAGTTACTAAGTCCTTGACGTCTAACGATAACATTCTTAGACTTTATGTCAGTGGAGAAGGTGGCACTGGGAAAAGTTTTTTAATAAAAACTATCAGACAGTGGATCAAGCAGAGTATCGGAAAAGACAGAGCAGTAACTGCTCCTACTGGAATCGCAGCTTTTAATATCGAAGGTCTTACCATATACCGATTATTTCAATTACCTGTAGAACATGGACATACAGCCCAGTATAGGCAACTTAGCGATGCAGCCCTTCAAATTGTACGAGATCAATTAAAAAATGTTGCTTTAGTAATTATCGATGAAATATCGATGGTTTCTAACGTAACTTTCCTGTACATACATCAACGACTTACAGAAATATTTGATACTGCAGATTCAGATGATGCTTGGTTCGGAAAAATACCTATTCTGTTATTTGGTGACTTATTACAACTTCCTCCTGTTCACGAAGAACCTGCTTTTATACAATTATCTAATAAGAGTATGGAGAAAAATGTTGGAGGATTAGGTTCTTATAATTTATGGTCTGCCTTGTTTAGCTATGACGAATTGAGAATAAACATGCGACAGCAGGGTGATAATATTTACAAAGAGATCTTGTCGAGAATTCGCACTGGAGTAGTGACCGCTTCGGATACAAAGCTTTTAGGAACGAGGAAATTAAATTTCAAAGCGACAAATTGTAATGACCGATTAAAGGAATTAAGTGATTATATGCTTAATGTAGGATCTAATACGGTGTGTTTACTTCCCACATGTGTTCAGTGTGATGTTTTGAACGCTGCAATGCTGAGTCGATTTCCATCCGAAGAAATACATTTGATTGCTCATGATACAACGAATTGTGCACCGTATTTGAAAAAAAGGGTGTCAAAGGTACTAAACAATAATGACGAGGATAGCTCCCGAACGGCGGGACTTGCAAGAGTCGTAATTGTTAAAACAGGAGTGCAAATCATGATTAGAAGAAATATTGATGTTACATTAGGTCTTGTCAACGGTACCATTGCTAAACTTGTTTCAGTTACACGAGGTGTTGATAATGACGTTGAAAAATTGAAAATTATATTACCCACGGGGCAAGAACATATGATAGAACGGGTAAGTGTTAAATTTGAAGTAATGGATAGAGCGTTCGTTATTAGAAAACAATTTCCGATTTGCCTCAGCTATGGTATAACTATTCACAAAAGTCAGGGACTAAGCTTGCAGAATGCTGTCGTAGAAGCAGGTAATTCAATATTTATTTGCGGACAAATTTACGTTGCTCTTTCACGGGTGACCACATTACAAGGATTGCATCTTATCAATTATGATCCATCTTCCGTAAAGGCACAAGAATCGGCTATAATAGAGTACAATAGATTGCGAAAAAAATATAGACCTGATCTTATGACTATTTCAATTTCTAAAAAAAGCATCCTCAAAGTTTGTGATGCTGTTTGGGCGGTACCTAATTATAATGTATCCGAATGTCAAAATACTAATGATCACATCGCGGATACCATTCAATACTACGTAAGAGGTCTCCCCAATTCTGATGGTGTGTCTTGTTATGCGAATGCCACAATCCAATGTATGTTATATTGTTCATCCATAAGAGAAAAATTATTTACGACTGAAAAAGCTGATCATATTATAAAAGTCTTCATGGACCAATATAAATCGGATCAAAATCCAAACACAATATCATTACGGCAATTCGCAGGAGAAAAATACGTTCACAATCAGCTACATGATGCAGCTGAGTTTATTACCTCTCTTTGTGATCGTGAGATTCTGATTAAGAATGCAGTACAACACGAAATTACAACGGTATTAAGATGTTTAGCGTGTAATTACACAAGTACTACTATTAGTACAAATTGTGTGGTACATCTTGCACTGCCCAAGATGGTAAAAAAAAAATCATTTGAATTTCAAGATATAATAAAACACAATTTCACAGGATGGAAAAATCTGAAAGATCCGTGCAATAATTGTGATAATGCAAATTCAAACACAATGAAGAAAGTCGATATAACTGCGTCCAAACAAATTCTTATTGCAAAATTACATTTGTTCGATCACGATAGTAATGGAACAACGAAAGTAGAAAATTTCTACATCAAAGCAATACCTACTACTAAAATACAAATGGTAGATCACTATTACAAACTTAAGGCAGCGATTTTCCACCACGGTAAAAGTATTTCCGATGGTCATTACACTAGTATGGTAAGGGGTAAGGGCACAGCGTGGGTATCCGTTGATGATTTACGAGTAGAAAAACAAGCTTGGCCACGAAATGCTAAAAATGCATACATATTTTTCTTCGAAAGGTGTTAATTGTGGTTGTTAATACAGTTCAATGTTAAATACGTTCAGCGCCATAAGCTGCTTCGCGCACCATGACTGTACACAAAGTACTATACATATAATTCATATAGATCGGCAATGCAGGGCACATGGTTTCTTTTCGTAGATGTTAAACTTACGTAGAAGTTATCCTTAATCAAAAAATAAGTAAAGTAAACTCGCTGAGTTGCTTTGCGCTTTTCCGAGTATTCCGCGTAAGCTTTACTGGCTGCATACGCGCCTTATGTTCTAAACATCACTCGATAGGCTGCAGTGCGCCGTAAACACGTGGACGTGTGACGAAGATAGATCAGAATTTATCATTAATTGGGATTTTCTTACTTTTTCCTTATTTTTAGGACCTGTGACAGTGATTTAATAATAATATAGAAGATCCCCAGTCCATGTATTATATGTTTCTGAGGCAGAATTTAGCTGGCTATAAGGTACGTGTGTTATTTTATGCTTTTGTAAATAATGTTTCGGGCAGTGTTCATATGTATGATTATTATAGTCAGACGAGAAGGGGTATGACAGGGTAATGAAAGTGACAGTTACCCATCATGCCCCTCACAAACCTAGATATAAAAATCAAAGTTTCTTATTGTTCCAGGATGGTTTTAAACTACATACGTAAGACGGACCGAGGAAAATGATACTTCTTTTCTAATAATTAGACCAAAATAATTGATTCTCGTGCCAATCACAGAGCAAAAGACTCATATATCAAGAAAACGTGGAAACACCGCAATTATAACATCCTCATTTCATCAGGATCACATACAGATTTTGCACAAATTAAAATTTACCTTAAGAAGTTATACCCTTTTTTGACCAAACATGGCGGAAAAATCGACGAAGAATTTATTAAATGTCCACATGTACAAATTCAACCGAACAATCGGGAGAAAGGACTTTTTCTGAAATTTTCTATTAAAACCTGTATAGAGATTAGGTTGGTGCATAGTTAAACTGAAAGACTTGTTACCAAAGAATGATTCAAACAAAAAAAAATGATTAGTTGATTATGAAAACCTGTTTTATTCATCATCAAACCTTAACTACCCCATCTTGTCCCACCTTCCCCTACAAGCTCAACCTAACAGTCGGGATTGCGGAGTTGTTGCGAGTGCATTTGCTGTTTCATTATTATTCATCAATAAATTACCAGACAAAGTAATGTACAATCATGCGTTAATGCGTCAACATTTGATGCAAATGTTTCGATCTAATCGTCTGGAAGATTTTCCATGCATTCAGGATAAATAAACAATTAATACGTGTGTATGAATATGAATTTGCAAATAATAGTACAATTAATCTTTGAAAAAAGAAGTGAGATCCCCTCAAAAACTTCAATGAAGTAAAAAAATTACGCCAAGTACATGAAATCACAAAAATAGAAGATAATAATAATTACAAAATTAAAAAAAGATGTGAAATCAGAATAAACTGCCAGTACATAAAGATGCTTTCCAACTGCGCTTTAGCTGACACAACTACATATGCACAGCTAAAATTCCATTACTCATAATGGCTATTTATACAAAGAAAACATGTAAATCACAAAACATAGAAGATAATAATAATTACAAAATTAAGAAAAGATGTGAAATCAAAATGAGCTGCCAGTACATAAAGATGCAGTCCAACTACGCTTTAGATGACACAACTACATATGTACAGCTAAGATTCCATTACTCATAATGGCTATTTATACAAAGAAAAAATGTATTAAATAATATTAAGCAAATATATTTTTACACAAATAAATATTTTAATACGAATAAATATTTGATTCAAAATACTTGGCGCTGCGCAACCGAAAAAATGTTAATTGCCTTAGTATTAATTAATAATTTACAACAACTCCATTACAATATAAAATACATATACATAGACATATTAGAAACGCTGTCATATTTATTCTACATATATGTAATTCTAATACCATACGTAGCATATGCACACGCACACGCACACGCACACGACACGCACACACACACACACACACACACACACACACACACACACACACACACACACACACACACACACACACACACACACACACACGCACGCACGCACGCACGCACGCACGCACGTACAAGAAAGAAAGAAAAGATAATCCAATTTATACATATTTATTGAGTTTAGCAACACCAATTCGGGGCGCAGCGCCAAGTATTTTGAATCAAATATTTATTCGTATTAAAATATTTATTTGTGTAAAAATATATTTGCTTAATATTATTTAATACATTTTTTCTTTGTATAAATAGCCATTATGAGTAATGGAATCTTAGCTGTACATATGTAGTTGTGTCATCTAAAGCGTAGTTGGACTGCATCTTTATGTACTGGCAGCTCATTTTGATTTCACATCTTTTCTTAATTTTGTAATTATTATTATCTTCTATGTTTTGTGATTTACATGTTTTCTTTGTATAAATAGCCATTATGAGTAATGGAATTTTAGCTGTGCATATGTAGTTGTGTCAGCTAAAGCGCAGTTGGAAAGCATCTTTATGTACTGGCAGTTCATTCTGATTTCACATCTTTTTTTAATTTTGTAATTATTATTATCTTCTATTTTTGTGATTTCATGTACTTGGCGTAATTTTTTTACTTCATTGAAGTTTTTGAGGGGTTAAATATACATATCCAATTCAAGAAGTGTTGTCTTTCGATATTACAATCGGTGACTAAAACGTATCGTGAGAATCTAAGAGTGCTCGATCTACAACTCTTGTGCGTCCTCACACCCAGACCGTCACAATGGCATCGAAGGAACATCTCATTATTGCGAGCGCAGCTTTTCTTTTAACGAAAAAATTATTAAAAGAAAAGCAAACTAAACACAAAGCAGAGAGACGATGGTGGATAACGGAACTATATAAACGCAGAAATGAAGAGGGACGCAATATCTTGAATGAATTAAAAGTTGAGCTTAGCACGGGACAGTTTAAGAATTTTGTGCGAATGTCCAGTGAGGATTTTGAAGTACTCATTCAGATGATCCGACCAAAAGTGATGAAGAAAGATACACGGTTCAGGGACGCTATTCCCGTTTCACTGAGGTTGGCAATAACATTACGCTTTCTAGCAACAGGCGATTCGTATACAAGCTTGCAATATGTTTTTAAAGTGTCAAGGCAAGCAATATCGACTATAGTAATGGAAGTTTGTCCTGCGCTAATTGAAGGTTTAAGAAGTCATGTAAAGGTAAGTCCAAACTACATATTTCATTTTATTATAATAACTATTTATTGCGGTTCTGGGGTGTATCTATTGAAAGTTACGTGTTCTACGGGATTCGCGGGGTCAGATAGGAACATGTTCGGGGGATACATGTGATTGAAGTGTGGTGAGAAAGGGGTTGTGGGGGGGATATTACAATTAGCATAGGGATCATATTGGTCATATTGACCCATGTCCACCTGGAACAAAACGTTGCTCATGTGGTGTTCCACAATGGATGCAACCCTGACGGGGTACGATCTTAGTTTGTGGGCTATATGCTCCCCATACGCCCCAAACCTGTCGCTTTTCGCCGCGGTATTCAATTGCTGGTATGTTTCTTGCAATATGTGAAACCTTTCTTCTATCCTCGGGTCTTCGTCGTTTCTTGTTCTTCTTGTTGCTGCTGCTGCTACTGGTGGTGGTGGTCGTGGTGGTGGTGCTCGTCGTGGTGCTGGTGATGGTGTTTCTGCATTATGTAATGTTGTGGATGGTCCAGCAATTGCGCCATCTTCATGTGGCGGAGTGGATACTCTGGCTTCACCACACTCTGCCTCCGTCTCCGTATCCATTAAAGTTTCCTGTAAAAAATTATATCGAATTAGATTACTTGTTCAATCTCAATTAGTGTTCTTAAAATTTGTGTTCTTCATTTTTTGTCATATACACCAGTTTTATAGTGATCCTTCCAGATCTCTATACAAGGTGAATTAATAACAACTGTCTCCTGAAATAACTCCTTACGTATTGCTTTTCTGAAATATATTGTATTCGGTCGAGCAGACATTTTTTTTTAAATTTTATATTGTCTAGGATATCATGGTGGCCTTCAGTTTTCTAAGTACTCTGTTGTAATCGATAATATTTGCCGAAACCACTAAATAACGAGTTCTTTGAGATGGTAGTTGTTATTCATTTACCCTGTACACATACATAATCGCGTTTTTTTATATAGTTATGTGTTTTTCTAGATGCCTTCAACTACGGAAGAGTGGGAAACCGTAGCTTCCCATTTCGAAAGAAAATGGAATTTTCCGCACTGCGTGGGGGCAATGGATGGAAAACACATTATGCTACAATGCCCCGTTAACAGTACCAGTGAATATTACAACTACAAATCCTTTTTTAGCATTGTATTGTTTGCTCTCGTAGATGCAGACTATAATTTTTTATTTGTCGATGTTGGTTGCCAAGGTAGAATTTCGGACAGTGGTGTTTTCAAAAACACCGATTTGTACAAAAAAATTGAAAGAAAAGATTTAGCCTTGCCCGAAGAAACTCCACTGCCTGGAAGGCGTATTAACATGCCGTACGTCATACTAGGTGACGAGGCATTTCCTCTCACCGAAAATATAATTAAACCATACTCGGGAACTCACAGCAAAGGAAGCAGAGAAAGAATATTTAATTATCGTCTGAGTAGGGCACGAAGAGTGGTAGAGAATGTATTTGGGATATGTTCTTCAGTATTTCGTATTTTGAGGAAACCTATGCTATTGCAGCCGGAAAAAGCTGAGATTATTGCACTAACAATTGTGTATCTACACAATTTTCTGCGAAACTCGAAAAGTTCAAGAGCATCCTACTGTCCATCAGGGATGTTGGACAATGACAGGAATGGAGAATTAGTAGCAGGTGGCTCGAGGACACAAACTATTGTAAACACTTCGTCGTTTTTGCCTGTTAATAATGTACTTCGAAGACCGTCTCAAAAATCAGAAAACATTAGACAAGAATTTACTAATTATTTCGTTACCAGCGGAACTGTCCCTTGGCAGAATGACTGTGCGTGACGGAAATTATTTAAATACAACTATTTTACTTACATTGCATGTATTTACGGTTCGCCTGGGTTGATTTTTATCCAGTAAAAAGTGCATTCGTTTGAATGCAAACCATTTAGATCTATACACCTCGTGCCTTGCTAAAATGTAACAATTATTTGTATTTGAATGATTAAATAAAGATTGTGAATAATGTATTCTTTGAATACAGAATGCACTACAATACATTGTAGAAAACCAACAGCTTTTTTCAACGTACCTTTCCCAGTGCCAGCGGAACGTTTTCCTTTAGATTTCTGTTGACGAAAGGATCCTAATAGACTCGTCATTTTCTGACGTATATTGTCCTCGTCGATGCCAATTTCTTTGGAAATTGACTGCCAGGCGTCTTTCTTTTTGTTTTTGGAAAAATAAGATGGGTGTGAGGGTTTCCATAAAACGGGCTGCCTTTCATATGCCCCTATCAATTCGAGACATTGCTCCTCTGACCACTCCAATTCCATTGTTGTATACTGTACATAAAGATGTGTATATTTCTATTAATATAATTATATTCGGGCAGTCACAATTCGGTTTCAGGAATTAATATTGAATATTTTAGAGAGACATTCACTTAAATTTCTATACCTGACTATTTAAGATTTAGTTTTATACGATTTTTGATTCCATTAATATTTATTATATGTATTTTAAATTAAATTCATTTAAGTCCAAAATAATTTGAATATTTAATGCTCAAATTCCATACGATGAATTTATGTACAGACGGTGTAAAAAATATTCGTACAGCGACCAATTTAAAGTAAAACGTTGTATATCCATGTCAGTAATAAATTTTAACGGAAATTAATGATTAATAAATATTCTTCGATTTTTGTATAATTATAAATTCACAAAGGATGTAGAGATATATAGAAATAGTGTTAAAAAAAATAATAACTATTAATACTTACGATGGAAGTTGATCGCACTTTCAGCACAAAATATCGAACTACTGTTCTGCACTGAAGCTTCTGAAATATTATACACGCACTGAATACAAACTGTGTGGTTCACTGTTTGCGCTGAACTGATCTTGCGATGCAAGCTTTCTTCGCAAGTTGACACCAAACTGACACTATTGGTTTTTATTCAAAAAGCGGGGGTTGAAATGAGCTTTCTGATTAGTCATTTCCGAAAGGAGGGGATGAGGAAGGAAGAACTGTCGGTCGCAGAAGGTAGGGGAAAAATTAGGGTTTTTCCCGATCTGCGGTTCCGGTGGATCAGAAAACCGCGTACGGTGCCGAACGGTAAAAATTTCACCCGAACCTGGTCCTCGGTCATCTTGTACGCAGCTGAGCGAGCGAGGTTTATTATACTCTTGCCGGCCCTAAAATAATTTACAGAACTGCTTCTCCGTCTACTGTGATGTACAAAAATGACCATAATACATACTATGTGAGGGAAGCCACGGCAGAGAACTTTCTTCATTTCATTTGAAACACAGTTTCCAGTAATCGGTGACCGCGACGTAGTAAAGTCCTTCGAACATCTCAAGTAGTGTGGAGTGTAAAGGCGTTGTTTCGGCTACTGAACCAACCGCCGGCGTTACCTATTATTTATTATTTTTCCGATAAAAAAATGGGTGACATTGTTCAATCCAAGGTAATCCATATACAGGGTCATCGTTTGATCCTGCAACCCGTGCGCGCGCGAACTTGTAAAATGGCAACACCGCCTCACGGACGAATTCCACTACAACCATGCACCGGCCCAGCGAAGACCTGCCAGCCGCCGCTGGACAAGAGTGATGCCCGAGCTTCGAAAATTTTAGCGTCGCAAAGAGCTAGGTATTGGGAATTTCCCGGCCCAGGTAATCGTGCGACGCGCTCCACTTTTATGATCGGTTTGCCACTCGCACCCCAGATTACAGTAATGAGGTTTGAAAATAATGCGAACTAATCTTGTACCCGTCTCAATTTCAAAAATTTTAACTACGACAGGGTTGACCGCGGCGCTATACCCTTGTATGGAGAGATTTTCCGCCACCTGCTTGTAAAAGCCACAATAATGGCACATCGTTCCAAAAATGGCATTAACGGAAGCCGGTATAGGCGTGGCGTTGACTAGCTAAAACATTCAAACACAAAAATTCTAGAAAAAAAATTCTAACACCGCTACAATCAAAGACACGTCCCATTAGTTACCCCTTACGTCTGATCTATGTATGCACCGCATTAAGGATAAAATCATAAAAAAGAAAACCAGAACAATAAATTTTGAGGTCTGAAGAACTAACACATAATTGAATAAAAATTTAAATTCTCAATTTATAAAAGTAATGATACAGAAACAACTAGCCTATTGTTTATCAACACCCCGAAAAGCTTTTTAAACAATTATGATTAAAAAATTGCTAAAAGAAAAAGTAAGTAAACGTAAAATATGTTTAATTATCCATCATTAAGAGGGAATAATTTTTCCTCATTTTTCGGCGCGAATTGCATTCCGATATCTCTTATAGTTCAAAAGTTATACGAAAGAGGCCCCAAATTTTTCAACCCGGGCCGGGAAATTCTGAATAGTTCTTTGCAACGTTAATTTGAAAGAGACCAGCCCAAAATTCTCGAAGCTCGGGCATCACTGCTGTCCAGCGGTCGCTAGCAGCTCTCCGAACGCCGGGCCGGTGCATGCTTGTAGTGGAATGCGTCCGTGAGACGGTGTTGCCATTTTACAAGTTCGCGCGCGCGCAGGTTGCAGGATTAAACGATGACCCTGTATTGCTCTGTAGGTAGGTAGTACGGGGACCCACACGTACCGTTCTCTACAGCTGGCTCGCTGGACAATACGGTCAAAAACCGCGACCCTCTCGGAACGCTTTGGCCGATCACCGTGATTAATTTTTGGGAACCAGGTATGGCAGACAAGGCAGCCCGTACAGTTTTTCCCTCCATGTGTTTGATCTTTCTTCCTGCCCCCCCCCCCCCGCGAGACATCTTGCCAGTTTGGAAAGTAGAAAGGTCGTGACATCGGTATCATGTTAAAACAAACATAGGGTAAACGCGGATAAATCCGTGGTGCAGGTTGTTCCGTGATACTTCCGCGAGTCCCGCAGACATTTCGAACCGTAGGCGTAGGTACACTTGGAAAGGTCTGTGGGACACTCTTCCTTTATTACCACCTTGTCTTGCTTCTTTAAACTACTTGACACCCCTATTGGTAAGGACGACAACAAGTCATGGTGGTGTGAGGGACAGGGATGCACCACTACAGTTGTTAACCCCATGTGGGTGAGCCATTGCTTTGATGGTTCTGGACTTTACCAACATCGGCTGGGAAGAGCCCGAACATCGCGGCGAGCCTGACTTTCCTTTGGTCGAGGGTCCCGCGGTCCCTTCCTCGGTGTCATATGGCAGGCAAACCTTTCGTCTGCACTACTCTAAACACTCTCTGTCCTTCAATCTTTAGCTGTCGCGAGCCACGAGACTCTGTCGAAACTGGCAAAGAAGATCGCTAGAAATATACGTTCCACACGTAGGAACGGGGGCATTAGGGAGTCTCAAGTGGCGTTCGGTTCGGGGTTCGGTTCAGATCTGGACGCGGCCGAAAAGGAGGCTAATATTTCCACTATCTTTAGGTGGAATCAGACGGGTCGTAGCTCCGCGAGCCGGCTCGCCTCGTCTAGCTCGTCAATTTTGCTGGGCGAGCCGAGCCATGACCGATCCACCTTTCGACGTGCGCATCAAGCATCCGCGTGCGCGCCTGGCAGAACGTCGGCCTATTTGAACGCGTGTTTATACTCCAGAGATAAGGGATCCGCCTTTAATTTGAACCACGTGCAGTCAGCGAGCAATACATTTTCTTCCTCTGTCTCTGCAGGAGGCGTATTGATAGCGGATAATACTTTGTAGTTGCTATATTGGTGGCATTTTTCTCACGTGCGTCGAGATAAAAGCGGGCTCAGGGCCAGGCAAAAATTCATTCATTCCTTACGATGGGTAATTTATTATATTTCCAAGAACGTTTCGACAACATCTGTTTGCCAGATTTCTAAAGGGCAATCGATTTTATGGGGTCTTTAAGAATTTTAGACATTGTTCAGTCCGTGTTAATCCGTATATTGCTCTGTCGCCGGGTAGTACGTACGATGGCTTCGGACACGCACGTAGGTACTGTTGTTAATCGCCATGCTGACTCGCGGGACAATACGGCTATAAATCGCGACCTTAACGAAACGGTCCGGCCGATCGGCCCTGGTAAGTTTTTTGGCAACCAGATGTGGCATTTCCCTCCTCTACTTCGTCAAGGGTGAGAGGGTTCCTCCTCTACGAATGAATTCACTGAAGGAAAGTCCCCCCTTTTCGAGGAACGGTGTTCCCAATGTGTGTTTCATAATTATATTAAAACTACAATTACTTTCATGCATATGAAAAAGATGTCACCAATATAACAATTAAAAAGTATTGTCCACCGTCAATTCGCCACCTGCAGGCTGGAGGGACGCCTGGTTCCCGCCTGCGTCGTCTTCTCCTCAAATTGAAGACGGATCCCATATCTTTCGAGTAACCACGCGCTCCAATATCAAAACAAAATCAGGCACAGGCGTATGCACTGCGAGAAAGGGTGAGGCGTAGGGGGGAGATTATATTATGACCAATCGGACCTGCATTCGTTGCAGACGCAACGTTTTCACCTCTTCATAGTAATATTTTCTCTTTATGGCCCACGTTTTCTCGCAGCGCATATGTCAGTGCGTATTTTTGTTTTGATATTGTAGCACGTGTTTATACTGAAGAGATAAGGGATCAGTCTCCAATTCGAAGGGAAGACGTCACAGGCGGGATCACGCGCAGTGCAGCGGACACCTCATTTTCTACCTGCGTCCCTCCACGAGGCGTATTGCTGCCCCCGCGAGTAATCTCGTGTGATTTTTTAACACAACAGCGAGTCGACCTGGCTGTATGAATTAAGAACAATGCACGATATAGTGAAGAAAAGAAAGACAAATTATTCAGTAAAATAGAGCTTTAAAGTCTATCATATGTTAATTGCATTATCATTATTCAAAATGTAATTTTTAAATTTTTGATTATCTGTTGATGTCAATATTAGCAATGGATTAAAGGGTCTAGCAGGATAAGCGTGGGCAAACGGCCCTCATGCCGATTCTTGGAGTTGTTATTTTTTAAACAATGCTCCTTGCCTGAAACACCATTATGTAAAGTTTTAGATCGCTACCCCCCCGTTTAAGGGTAATACGGGGGTAAACGCCCTTAACGTTATTATTTTTTTTCTCGGTTACTACTTAAGATATTTGAATGAAAAAAAAAACGAAAAATAACTACATACTAACTGTACTTCATATATTTTTCTCAAAATTTTAACTCGATTATTAAGAGTAGAAAAAAAATAATTAATTTTTTGGGGGTGGTTTTTCGAAACAACCCTTTGAGTGACCACCTCCAAAAAAATCAAGGATAATGCTCTATTATCAAGCTATTGTATATAAAAACCTGAAGATAGTCGAGATGGTGGAACATAGTTAAATAATTTATAGAAGATCACCATATTATAAATATGTCGGGATTTGTACCGAGAAAGAGTATTTGTCGCGAGCCTGAGTACGTGCCATTTAAATGCGAATAGAAGAAACGATTGCGGTTCGTTGGGGAGATTGAAGTGTGAATGAAGAGTGTTTGGGATTTATTGTTTATGTATAGTGCCGGGCAAAGAAGCGAGTCGTGAAGCGTGCCGTGAGAGTAATCAATGGGAGTTCGAAAATCATAGGTAATAATGAGAAAGGTTGATATCGTTATTGATTATTATTTATTAATCCTCGTCGCTATTTACGTCAATAACTGCCGTTGTGTCAGTTCCATAAAATATATTTGTTAATATTTCGGACGGTTTAACTATTTTGGATAAAAAACGCCCGTATGATAAATAATAAATAATCGCAGCGACATGCGAACAGCAACCCACTGTCTTGTTGCCATTCGCACAATCGCACGTATACCGTTGTATTGCCGTGTAGCTTATCGAATTTGGTACATATTCGATATAACATTTGTATGTTTTGCGATTGATATGTCGCGAGCGGACCTTCATCCTTATAATATTAGTGGTTTCCTTTAAGTACTCCACGGTCAAACAATCTTCATTATTCATAAGTTCGGCAAGATAACACACTGCCTGTGATAATGGGTATATGCCTGTCTCGTTTGGCAGATCGAGTGTGAAAGTGAACGTAGCTGCGGAACAACGCGCATGCGCTTAATACGAATATTTCCCAGATATTTACATTTGTATGGAACTTTACCTTGAATATGCATTAACGTGAACATAATTCTCACGCATATTTCGTACAGTATATTTCTAATCTTCGAGACAAATGGTTTACATATTCTCAAATAAGAGAATTATGGTGTGACATACAAATATTAATATCTGGGAAATATTCGAATTTAGCGCATGCGCGTTATTCTGCACCTACCTTCATCGTTACGCGCAGGCGCTCTAACAATTGGCACGAAAACGGTCAAAGTTTATTGTATTACTTGATATTATTAGATTTGTTAGAATTATTTAGATTAACGATATTATCTAGAAAAATATAAGATTACTACACTACTATTTCGAAAAATGTCGAATAACAATAGTAGTGAGAAATGCATTAAATGTAACGTACATATAAAAAAAATGTCGGGCAGAGTGAAACGAATTGTTAAGGATGACGATGCAGTTAAATATCAGGAACACTGTACCAACAGTGTGACAGTTGGATCTGTACTTTGCAATAAATGCAGATTAATTATCTATAGAAACCAAAAATCTTGTGAGACTGATATCAATAGTGAAATTGATAACATTACAATGGATCCAGACTTCTATACAAGAGATAGTAGCCAGACATCAGACTCCTTCGTAGAGTTACCATTCAAAAGAGTTGCTTCGACTCATAATTATTGCACTTTATGCCAGTCACGCGGTCAACATATCGTGATACCATTCGAAGCACGCCTCCAAGTATTTGCACTGAAAAGAATTTATATTCCGAAAGGCAATAGGTGTTGCCGTACACATGTATTTAAAAAACGATTTTACACAAACGATTTACAGTTGCTACGTATTCATTCCACATCCAGCTCAATAGAAGTGTCAGATGTTTCCTTATTTTTGGAACAATTGTCAATAAATGTGGACTCATCGTTATTTAATAAAATAGCTGACTTTTCTTTAAGTGAAGAACAACTGTACGCATTCACTGGGTTTAAGTGGGAAACTATTAAAAAATTAGAGAGCATGCTGCTTAGTATGAGAAATAGTGAATCCCGAACCGTGACGCAGGCTCTAGTTATATTTTTATTTAAACTTAGAAGCGGTAGTTCGAATGGGATAATTCAAAATATATTTGGTCTGGACCGGGAACAACAAGTGTCAGAATATTTCCACCAAATAATAACTGCATTTGAGAAGGATATTTTAACAAGTAAGTTTGGAATAAATGCAAAATCCAGAGATGATTTAATTTTCAATGAAACCGCCTATGTTACAAAAAAACTTTTTGCAATGAGAGAATCTGAATTAGCACTAATATTTGACGGAACTTACGTTCGACACGAGAAAAGTAGAAATAATGAATATCAGAGAAAGTCGTATTCCGGTCAGAAAAAAACATCGCTGTGCAAACCATTCACAATATGCACAACAAATGGTTATGTAGATGATACAGCAGGACCGTTCAACGGAAACATGAATGATGCGACAATATTAAAAACTCTATTAGAAGATCCTACCGGAATAAAAACACTTTTGCGACCGGGTGATTTTTGTATCGTCGACCGTGGCTTCCGAGATGTTGTGAGTTATATGGAAAATCAGGGATATAATGTTTTGATGCCGGCATGTAAGGGGAAACGAATGCAATTGACATCGGAAGAGGCAAATGCATCACGGTTCATTACAAAAATAAGATGGGTAGTAGAAGCGGTGCATGGAGCTATAGGTCAAAAATATCGCCTCTTGCACCATAAAATGGATAATAAACTCTTACCGACCCTTAAATCACTATGTCGTATAGCTTCCTTTTTGCACAACACGTTCGGAAAAGGGGTAGAATCAGATCCAGAGCTTGCAGATTTAATTATCAATTATATGAAAGTACGCCAAACACAAGATAATACTCTACAAAAATTAATAGAAACTGAAAAATTGAGTCGCCGTAAGAAACCTTTTGCTGTAATGACTGCCGAATCTGTAATGGATTTTCCAGAAATGACGGAAAAGGATTTAAAAATACTATTTACAGGTACGTACTAGGTGCCGCAGAGCAATATGTTACATAACGGAACAATAAATATTTCAATATTGAATATTATTTACAGGTACATACCAATTATCACAGGCAGTGTGTTATCTTGCCGAACTTATGAATAATGAAGATTGTTTGACCGTGGAGTACTTAAAGGAAACCACTAATATTATAAGGATGAAGGTCCGCTCGCGACATATCAATCGCAAAACATACAAATGTTATATCGAATATGTACCAAATTCGATAAGCTACACGGCAATACAACGGTATACGTGCGATTGTGCGAATGGCAACAGGACAGTGGGTTGCTGTTCGCATGTCGCTGCGATTATTTATTATTTATCATACGGGCGTTTTTTATCCAAAATAGTTAAACCGTCCGAAATATTAACAAATATATTTTATGGAACTGACACAACGGCAGTTATTGACGTAAATAGAGACGAGGATTAATAAATAATAATCAATAACGATATCAACCTTTCTCATTATTACCTATGATTTTCGAACTCCCATTGATTACTCTCACGGCACGCTTCACGACTCGCTTCTTTGCCCGGCACTATACATAAACAATAAATCCCAAACACTCTTCATTCACACTTCAATCTCCCCAACGAACCGCAATCGTTTCTTCTATTCGCATTTAAATGGCACGTACTCAGGCTCGCGACAAATACTCTTTCTCGGTACAAATCCCGACATATTTATAATATGGTGATCTTCTATAAATTATTTAACTATGTTCCACCATCTCGACTATCTTCAGGTTTTTATATACAATAGCTTGATAATAGAGCATTATCCTTGATTTTTTTGGAGGTGGTCACTCAAAGGGTTGTTTCGAAAAACCACCCCCAAAAAATTAATTATTTTTTTTCTACTCTTAATAATCGAGTTAAAATTTTGAGAAAAATATATGAAGTACAGTTAGTATGTAGTTATTTTTCGTTTTTTTTTTCATTCAAATATCTTAAGTAGTAACCGAGAAAAAAAATAATAACGTTAAGGGCGTTTACCCCCGTATTACCCTTAAACGGGGGGGTAGCGATCTAAAACTTTACATAATGGTGTTTCAGGCAAGGAGCATTGTTTAAAAAATAACAACTCCAAGAATCGGCATGAGGGCCGTTTGCCCACGCTTATCCTGCTAGACCCTTTATTTAGTCTACGCCTTCAATAATTTAAGACATTAAAATTAATTTCTGTAGGAGTTTCGTAAAAATCACCGAAACCAGGAAACTTTGAAGATTTGTATTTTTTAAACAATTTCGAATCTGCAAAAATGAGGACTTAACCCTCCCTAATTTCATATGGGCTACCATATGTGTATTTCAATATCATGAAAATCCGAGATATCGAGGATTTTAGAAAAGTATCACATTCTGCCTCTATCTTCCACGCTGAACGCAATGCACTCCAAACTCCCTTTGATGTGCGGAAAAAAACCGACAACGGTCGGCTCAGGCCATGTGCCTTCGCCGGCATCCCCGAGTCGGTTCGAATGAGCCGAGTCACCACGAATGACCCGTCCACACTAGCATATGCGTTCACGCTCAGCCTTTCTGACGTAGAAGCATGCGGCCCTAGCTACCGTTTCACCCGTCCACATCAGAATATTCGTGCGCCGCTCAGCCTGCTCAGCGTATACTCATTCAGGTGTGGCCCCGCCTTAGGGGGGCAACATTGCACGGCCCCCCTGGTCTCGAGGGTCGAAGTACTCGAAACCCATCGAGGCACGGCTTATCGACGGCGTTGTTTCTGGAGTCTTGGCTGCCAGGATCGGCTGCCAGGCTCGGCGTGCGCTCCAGGATTTCAAAACTGTCGGAAATCCACGCGCCACGCCGAACCCTTGGTTGCAAGTGCCGTTTTCCTTTTCTAACTACTTTTTCTGTCTCTTATGTAAACTCTTCTGGAGTGAAGGTTGGAGCGCGGCTAGGAGCGTGGTGCTTTCTGGCGCGCGGGCAGGAGTGTGGTGCTTTCTTGCGCGCCACGCTAGAGCGTGGCTGAAAAATTTGACCTGCATCACGCGCCATCAGAAGACTACCCCCTTTCTTCAAAACATCTTGCACATTACACCTCTTCATCATTTATCTTACATATAACATCACTTGCATACCTATGTGTATTTATTGTTTATCAATATTAGTTTTTATATTAAAACAAGCAATGACATGGTAATTATTGCCGTCAATAGTAATAATTATGATCGTCAGAACAGTGAATGTGTTACCTGCAATTTCATTTGCCATCGCATTGCCGGGGAAACATTTGGATATTTTAATGTACCCTTGTAAAATTTTACAATCGTTATAACTGAGTCTTAAACCATTTCCATAATTTATAGCATCTTCAGGTCAACCAAATGTAGCTTCGTAAAAACAGATGTTTCAGTGTACCCTACAGTAATAGCATTTATGATATCCCCTATAAGCCAGGTATATCAAGATATGTCATTGATCGTTTCGTAGATCGAAAAATTGGATGGAGTCCACGTAGAAATGTGAGGCCGAACCCGTTGTCTCTAAGTAGTGGCGAGTATAATCTTCTGGCGCGCACGAAGGAGCGTCGCTCCGGCGTTCAAGTACTTTTGCGTGCCGCGCGCTGGAACGCACGCCGGGATTTGGTGCCTTTACACGGACGTTCTTTTGGGACACTTTTGCGCGCCACACGCCAGCGCGGCACGCATTTGGCGTGGCGTGCCGGAACGTCGCAGGCCAGAAGATCGTACCCGTCACTACTTAGAGACAGCGAGTTCGGGCTCCCATTTCTACGTCGACTCCACGTGCTTTTTCCAGGAACCAGCGCAGTCTTGTATTGTGTACTACCTGTTCCATGTATATTATCGATCTGCGAAACAATCGGCAAGACACGATCGCGATACACGTAGGTTCGCGAAAAGTATACGAATTCCTCGATATACCTGGCTTATAGAGGATATCATAAATGCTTTTACTGTAGGGCACATTGAAACATCTGTTTTTACGAAGCTACATTTGGTTTACCTGAAGGTGCTATAAATTATGGAAATGGTTTATTACTCAGTTATAACGACTGTATTGCGATCTGCATTCTTCTTGCAGACGAAAAGTTTCCACCTCATCGGAAGTTCTTGCTAGCATCTTGTGCGCAGTTAGAAGTGTGGCGCGCCGGAATTCCACGTTCTTGCGTGCGAGTAGAACCGTTGTCAGGCGTGGCGCGTCCAAAAAAGTGTGGCGCGCTAACCTCGACTTCAGAAAAGTTTACATAAGAGACAGAAAAGGTAGTTAGAAAAGGAAAGCGGCACTTGAAACCAAGGGTTTGGCGTGGCGCGTGGAATTTCCGACAGTGCGGAAAATTCTGAGGCGCGCGGCGCGCCTGGCAGCCAAGACTCTTCGAGCCGCTACAGGCGGTAGGAAGTGAAAGAGAATTTTTTCAAACCAAAGAATTAAATATATTTACTTCCAGCTTTGTGGCTTCATTTGTCAATCTTTAGGGAATATGAAAAAAAATTGTATGCAAAAATAGTGGTTATATCCGGAGTTATAGTACTTCAAATAGAGCGCCTTACAAAACTCATATGCGCACTGTTAGCATAAAATCAGTTGTTGTAGTTGTCTCAAATAGATTAATATACGATTAATAGATTAAACTTTATTAACCAAAATCATAATGTTATTTATTTTCATCTGCAACCTAGTAAATTATGTCTGTACCTACCTATCGCAAAGTATTTGCGTAAAATCTAAACATTCGGATAGTTAGTTAAAAAATTAAATATGGATATCTTAATACACGTGAGACCGTATATTTCGATACATGTATACGCGTGAATTTCAGTACACGGGTACACGGATACTACGATCCGTGAATTTCGATGCACGTGTACACGCGTATCGATATGGAAGTGATACCGATGCATTTCTTATGTTTTTCAAATGAAAATTATACCAAATTTCATGTAAATCGAACTATTTTTAACGAAATTTTGGAAATCAATTTATTATGAAGATTCCTTAATTACGATCCGATTTGTGTCGTTTTTGGACCATTTTCATCGGGAAAACATAAGGAAACGATTCACACCACTTTCGCCAAGATCCGATGAAAAATGTAGAATTTTTGATTCGTCACTTTTTAGGGGGCAACATTGTACGGCCCCCCTGGGCTCGAGGGTCGAAGTCCTTGAAACCCATCGAGGCACGGCTTATCGGTAGGGTTGCCTCTTGAGTCGAGGTTTGCGTGGGACGAAAATTCAAGCGCGCCACACTTTTTTGGACGCGCCACGCCTGACAACGGTTCTACTCGCACGCAAGAACGTGGAAATCCGGCGCGCCACACTTCTAACTACGCACAAGATGCTAGCAAGAACTTCCGATGAGGTGGAAACTTTTCGTCTGCAAGAAGAATGCAGATCGCAATACAGTCGTTATAACTGAGTAATAAACTATTTTCATAATTTATAGCACCTTCAGGTAAACCAAATGTAGCTTCGTAAAAACAGATGTTTCAGTATGCCCTACAGTAAAAGCATTTATGATATCCTCTATAAGCCAGGTATATCGAGGAATTCGTATACTTTTCGCGAACCTACGTGTATCGCGATCGTGTCTTGCCGATTGTTTCGCAGATCGATAATATACATGGAACAGGTAGTACACAATACAAGACTGCGCTGGTTCCTGGAAAAAGCACGTGGAGTCGACGTAGAAATGGGAGCCCGAACTCGCTGTCTCTAAGTAGTGACGGGTACGATCTTCTGGCCTGCGACGTTCCGGCACGCCACGCCAAATGCGTGCCGCGCTGGCGTGTGGCGCGCAAAAGTGTCCCAAAAGAACGTCCGTGTAAAGGCACCAATTCTCCTCCTCCTAATCTCCTCCCTGTGGCACGCGTTCTCTTGCACCGAATACGTCAACGCGTGCTTTTGTTTTGATATTCCGACGCGTGTTTATATTCGACGGATAAGAGATCGGTCTCGAATTTGGCGGGAGGTCAACGCAGGCGGCATCGCGCGCGGTCAGCGGACCACCCCTTTTCTTCATGTGGCTCTTCGCGAGGCGTACCGGTGTTTCTGCAGAATTATTTCGATTCCTACCCCACTGCCAGGGAACCATTCTTTTGGTAATTGTGCGGACCATAAAATTAATTTTCGTCACGGTCAACGTTCCGCCCATACTTATTATTCTTTTATACTGTAGCGAAACACAGTTTATTGCGTGCCGAACGTAGAGGAATTAGCTTGTAGCAATTGGGGATTAGCCTAAAAATTGTTCAGCTGTTCTGCAAGTTACTTGGCAGATGTTTCCTAACTACTTTATATTGTGTGGCTGACCAGAGGTCTAGTGTCATAAAGCTGTAGTAAAGCGTGTATCGATACGAACACTGCACTTTCCATGGCATATTTATCAAATTCTTTTAGTTTTATTCACCCCCACTGTGCGACATAGAATACACGTAGTTAATGCATTCCTGCCAAATATTCGCAAATGCTTTTTCCGCAGTAGCAAGGACAAGATTATGTTGATTATAAAACAAACAAAAAATTTGTTCGGAAGTTTCCGGAAGGCAACTCAAAAGTCGATGATTGCTGATAATTTTTCAATTGGTTTCTTATGGAAAAGAAAATTATATGTAACTAATTATTTGCTATTATTTACCAGAATCGATACTACTCATTTCGGACTCCAAAATTTTTTTCTTTTATATCACCAAAAATTAAAACACCCTATTTAAAATTCTGCACGACAAATACATTCAAACATAGACACGTGTTCACACATACATCAGAAGTAGGCGTATGATATTTTTACCTTTTCTAGGTGCTCATATTAGTAGTCTACAGATAACATACAGGGTGTAAACGGTATACGTAGCAATATTTTAGGGGGTGGTAGGGGAGGTCCAATGGAACATAAAAGTCCTATGACATAATGTCCGATCGGTCTCCATTTTACAGTAATAATGCCTCAAAGTTAACGTGTCTATACGCTAAACTAATAATCGCAGGATTCCATAATTTTGCACATACATTGGAGACAGCCAGTAGAGTAAAATTGTCTGAATACATTTTGTTGTATCTCGTATAGTTTAGCTGTTATAAACGTTTCAACATCGGAGATGTTTGTGGAAAAGATCGTCGCTACACGCACACAGATGAGCCGTAGCACAAAGACCGCCCGTTGTGAGCTGTTCAAGATGACCCAGTAACCAAGTAACTATGGGCCCCTTACAGTAGCGGTCCCATTGAGGATCTGTTTGGAGTAGCGGAGGCACTTAGGGTCGTCAGCTAGAAAATAAGAAATAAGTAAACGAAAACTCTACACGTGTTGTTAGGCCAGGCGCGCAGTGGTGGCAATTTGTTGCGTGACAGTTTTGATGCTCACGAAAAATGCATTGATTTACATGGAAGTAAACTCCTTTGACGACGTGACTGCAAAACGTGTTGTTTTTTTTTCAGGAAGTGATAAAACTGTTTCTTTCCTTTTAGTGTGACTAAACTGTCACGCAACAAGCTAATGTCAATGCGTGGCTACTCTGACCTGAATGTGTAGTAAAGAAATACAAATTTCGCTACCTACATTTATTTACAAAAGATGCTCGAAATGGTTGCCGTTTGCATCCAGACACGCCTGACACCGACGCAACCAATTGTCGCGAACGCGGGCGAATATTCCAGGCTGCTCGCGTATAACGTTACCAGCATGAAATACTCTAGCTCGCAATTCCTCTAAGGTTTCAAATTCGGTGTCGACATATACTAACGATTTCATGTGGCCCCATACGTAAAAATCCATTGGATTTAAATCTGGGCTTCTTGGCGGCCACGCAACCGCACCATTCCGTGCAATTACACGGTTTCCCCATATTCGGCCTATAGCTGGTATAGCTATTCCCATATGGGCTGGGGCGCCGTCGTGAAGAAACCACATATTTCTTCGGGTGGCCAGGCAAACATCTTCTAGCAGAAGTGGCAAATCCCGTCGAAGAAATCTAGCATATTTTGCGCTATCTAGACGCGCCGGCAAAATATGCGGTCCGAGGAGATGATCGCCTACTACCCCAGCCCATATGTTTAGCCTCAGCTCCTGCTGGAAGTGCCCCGTTACAACATTGTGGGGATTCATGGGTTCCCACGCGTGGGAATTGCGGAAATTAAATATTCCAGAACGTGTGAACGTTGACTCATCTGCTGCGAGTATGATCGCCGGAAAATGGTCATCCTCTTCCACTCTATCGAGGAACCACCGGCAGAAAGTCCGTCGTCTCTCAAAATCTTGTGGTAATAAATTTTGCACCCGTTGTGAGTGGTAAGGGTATAAGCCTGTGGGATTTTGGATTAATAATTCTTTAATTAGTGGTAGTTCGTGTTATTAATGAAATATGCGAAAACAAAAGATAAAATAATAAGTATCTAATCATTAGTCGATAGCCAGGATAACATCAGTGACTCAGATATTAAAGGCATCCCCCGGTTAAATCGCGCGAAAACATAGGTGACTTTTATGATATTTTGTAGAAAATGGTATACAATGTGTGAGTCTAAAACTTTTTGCACTGTATTCTGCTACAAATCAGAGTTGGGCAAAATGTAATGTAATTACAAATTACGATTTAAATGTAACTGTGTAATTCAATTACAGATTACTTTCTGTAATCGTTAATTTAGTTGACCACAATTACAATTGTAATTGTAATTGTAAGTGTGCAGGACAATTACATCTAATTGGTATTACTTTTTAAACGGAATTACTCTGTAATTGTAATGAAAGGAATTACACTTGTGATTGATTATGCTCAACTCTGCTTTAGACAGGATCATCCAAATTAAAAAACCAAAGATATTCCTTAATTACACATGTGTGGTTGTCGCGTTATCTTCGGAGAGTGTTAAGAAAAAACTGGGTGATGATGGCTAAATGGTTAAACGGTTGAGTCCCCGAAACATGGGGCTTTCTCACACAAAAATGTTTCTTAAAAAAAATTGACTGTATGAATATTCGCAATAGAGGGTAGCACGGAAAGCAATGTAAGTTCGAGTAGAATCCTATTGAGTGAGCGCCCCATTTTCCATGCGTTTATTCGTTTAAAGCAACGCACGCCGCTCACGCACACACGCACACGCACAAACAAACACCTATTTTAAGGGCGTCACATTGTTAATCCCCCTGAACTGCATGTAAAATCTTTGCCGTCAGGAATTTCGTTCTAAAATTTTACCTGATCATTCTTGAGATGTTGTGGAATGAAAGTATGCAAAAAATGGATTTTTTCACCGGGGGTACACTTAATCAAAATTTGGTGATACATTTAGTGAAGAATTTGCAGCTACAATGAAATGTGAATTTAAAGTAAGAATAGGTAAATTTATAAAGAAATGTCACTTTATACAACTAAACTCCTACAAACCTTCATCACGCAATGTGCGATGGACATACGTATGGGAGAGTCCCATTTCTCGAGCAATACTCCTCGTACTGCGGGCAGAGTTATTATGAATATGTTGAAGGATTTCATCTTCCCTGTCGATATTCCTTCTTGGCCCTCTTCCTTCGATGCGAGGGAAAAAGGAACCCGTAGTGTGCAATGTTTCACACAAATTGACGATAAACTGCCGGGATGGTTGTCGCAGATGAGGATACCGTTCCGCGTATAATTGCTTCGCACGTAATGAGCTGCAGTTAGCCTCCCCATACATGATAATCATGTTAAACATTTCGTTGCACGAATACCCCGCATTGGTCTCCATGCTTGACAAAATCACTTTCACACTTTTTCACTTAAAAGGAGTTCGCGAGCACGTGTCGCACGATCAGCGATTTCGCACGGATGGTGTCACTAAAATGGAAACGTCTTGTTAGGTTTCGGAGACCGAGTGTGTTGACTGCTGTGTCTTGACTGAGTTTTCTGCGTTTTCCATGGCCAAAGAAAACACCAACGTGGAACTTGGTCGCAGAGGGAGTGATTTGCATAACCAATCGGAGTTGACGAAGGACTTCGTGTGAACCCTGATTGGCAGTGCGGCGGCGGATACCTGCTAGCGGAAGTATATTTTTCTGTCAGGCGAAAAACACGGACATCCGGATTGCACGTAAAGGGCTGGTAGTTTTGCGACCTCCTTGACCGTTCAGCGCGAGCGGCCAGAGTCGCGTACCCGACCTTAGAGTCCCTTAAAACGGTCAGGCCTTTATGATCTTATGACTTACCTCAATCGAAGCGGATTACAGGTCGGCCTGGCCATGCAATGCAGATGTGCGGACTTCTGAGGTGGTTTACAAGGGGGAATGAAATACTGTTATTAGTGCATTTCCTGGTTGAGGGAAATACCGATTCACAACTAAACGCAGCCCTGAACAAAATACTTCGACTCAGGGATCTTCTTGTAGTCCCTATGAAATTAGAGAGGCCATTTACTATTTTAGTGAATAATTTGTCTATCTTTTTCGGTACAGTTGGGGAGGGGGAGGGGCAATACGTTTTGCGCAGGGACACAAGAAGAAAAAGGGTAGTCACTGCACATGACTCCACCTACGCCGTCTTCCCTTCAAATTGGAGACGGATCCTTTATCTCTCGAGTATAAACACACGCTCGAATTTCAAAACAGAAGCATGAATTGACGTATTCCGTGCGAGAGAAGGTGGACCTAGGGGAGGAGATATTGCTGTGAGAAGTAGAAACTTCGCGTTCTGCAGGAATGCAGATCCGAGTTGTTACAACATAATCTCTTCCCTATGTTTCGCCCATTCTCGCATTGAATACGTCAGCGCGTGCTTTTGTTGTGAATTTTGAGCACGTGTTTATACTCGCAAGATAAGGGTTCCCCCTTTAATTTGAAGGGAGGACGAAGCAAGCGGCACCACCAATCAATCACGGCAAGAACGCTAGCTTCTTTCCGGAAGATATGAACATTGACTTTTCGGAAGATATGAACATTAATACTGTCGACAATCAAGAACGTGGGGCGGTCTTTAAGAATTTTAGACATTCCTCGGCCTGAGTTAATCGGTATATTGCTGTATCGATGGGTAGTACATGCGATGACTTCGGACCGGCATGTACCGTTGTCGTTCGCCGACTCGTGGGGCAATACGGTTATAAACCGTGACCCTGACGAACCGCCTTAGCCGGTCAGCTTAATTATTTTACGAAACACCAATATAGCAATTAAAAAGTATTATTCACCATCAATACCTACGCCTCGCGTTCGGACACAGGAAAAAATGGGTTATTATCGCCGGAAATAAGTCATAGCCTGCGTTAAATTTAAATACTAATAATCACCAATAAACTAATTAAAACTCACCCTTTCAGAAATTCACCTGCAGCTTGAAAACCTGCGTCACTAGATTACTGAACTCATCCGGGTCAGCGACGGATGCGTCCAGTGCACAGCTGGTCCCAAAGTAAAAGGGTCGCAACATCAAGTGCGATCGGGTTAATGTAGATACGGAATATTCACTTCACTGCACGGTTACTAACACTGATCACCTAATTTATTGTCCCACCAGGACAAGATGTTTTAGGTAAAAAGAAGCCAGCACATTTTCGAGACACACGTGCTTTGCAGAAGTGCAACGAACGAACCATCCTACACTTTCACAAAAGCCCGCGCTCCCTTCTTTTACTGCCAATGTACCCATTGCTTCGAGGTAGGCAGCAGACCCCACGTGTTTCGGTTCGAAAGAGTCCGAAGAGAAGAGAAACTGAAAGTCTCCGAGTTGCTATAAAGAAAAAATCTTGTTTCCTGTTTCCCTTTTCCGATATCCCGAGTTCACGTCTGCTACGAGGCGGAACCAACTAAGTCATAAATTACCGAAAACTGTAGGAAATCGTTCTCTACCGCCGACTCGTGGGACAATACGATCATAAACCGCGACCCTGGCGAAATGCTCTGGCCTATCAGGCTGATTAATTTTTGGGAACTAGCAATTAAAAAGTATTATTCAACATCAATACGGCTCGCGAAGAGACACAGGAAGAAAGAGAGCATGTAGTTCGCTGACTGCGCGTGGTCCCGCCTGCTTGGTCTTACCTTCAAATTAAAGACGGATCCCTTATCTCTCGAGTATAAGGACACGCTCGAATTTCAAAACAAAAGCACGCGTCGACGTATTCCGTGCGAGAGACGGTGGGCTTGAAGTCCGATTGGCCCTAGTCGAACCAATCGGGCCTGCTTATCTCTCGAGTATAAGGACACGCTCGAATTTCAAAACAAAAGCACGCGTCGACGTATTCCGTGCGAGAGACATTGGGCTTGAAGTCCGATTGGCCCTAGTTGAACCAATCTGCCTTGCATCCCTCCCAAACGGCGACTGTCCTCAAGAGGCCCTCTTCACAGAAATATCTCCTCCCCAAGGCCCACCTTTTCTCGCACGGAATACGTCGACGCATGCTTTTGTTTTGAAATTCGAGCGTGTGTTTAGACACGAGAAAAGGTGGGCCTTGGGGAGGAGATATTGCTGTGAAGAGGGCCTCTTCAAGACAGCGGCCGTTTGGGAGGGATGCAGGGCAGATTGGTTAGATTAGGGCCAATCGGACTTCAAGCCCACCGTCTCTCGCACAGAATACGTCGACGCGTGCTTTTGTTTTGAAATTCGAGCGCGTGTTTATACTCGAGAAAAGGTGGGCCTTGGGGAGGAGATATTGCTGTGAAGAGGGCCTCTTCAAGACAGCGGCCGTTTGGGAGGGATGCAGGGCAGATTGGTTAGATTAGGGCCAATCGGACTTCAAGCCCACCGTCTCTCGCACAGAATACGTCGACGCGTGCTTTTGTTTTGAAATTCGAGCGCGTGTTTATACTCGAGAGATAAGCAGGCCCGATTAGTTAGTTTGGGACCAATCTAATTTCAAACCCACCTTCTCTCGCACGGAATACGTCGACGCGTGCTTTTGTTTAGAAATTCGAGCGCGTGTTTATACTCGAGAGATAAGGGATCGGTCTTTAATTTGAAGGTAGGACGAAGCAGGCGGGACTTCGCGCAGTCAGCGAACTACATGGCCTCCTTCTTACTGTGTCTCTTCGCGAGCCGTATTGATGTTGAATAATACTTTTTAATTGCTAGTTCCCAAAAATTAATCAGCCTGATAGGCCAGAGCATTTCGCCAGGGTCGCGGTTTATGATCGTGTTGTCCCACGAGTCGGCGGTAGAGAATGATTTCCTACAGTTTTCGGTAATTTATGACTTAGTTGGTTCCGCCTCTTAGCAGACGTGAACTCGGGATATCGGAAAAGGGAAACAGGGAACAGGATTTTTTTTATAGCAACTCGGAGACTTTCAGTTTTTCTTCTCTTCGGACTCTTTCGAACCGAAACACGTGGGGTCTGCTGCCTACCTCGAAGCAATGGGTACATTGGCAGTAAAAGAAGGGAGCGCGGGCTTTTGTGAAAGTGTAGGATGGTTCGTTCGTTGCACTTCTGCAAAGCACGCGTGTCTTAAAAATGTGCTGGCTTCTTTTTACCTAAAGCATCTTGTCCTGGTGGGAGTTAACTCATAATGGAACGAGAGAAACTACTTGGGGTAGAGGAAGTTGCTTGGAAAAAATCCTGTCAGTCAGTTTGCAATCGCGTCAGAGAAGTGTTTTCCATACAAGATTATTACGCGTTGTTCTGAGCATAATCTTAGAACAACGGAGACGCAATTACTGCTGTACCAGCATTTGGGCGGCTATATCCGCGGCACAGGACGCCAAGTGAAAATTCATTTTCACCAATTTTTATAAGGTACGAACAACGCGTTCCGTGAAAAATAAATTAAGTGATCAGTGTTAGTAACCGTGCAGTGAAATGAATATTCCGTATCTACATTAACCCGATCGCACTTGACGTTACGATCCTTTTTACTTTTTACTTTGGTTGGTGTCGCATACCTGGGACCAGCTGTGCACTGGACGCATCCGTCGCTGACCAGGACCAGTTCAGTGACCTAGTGACGCAGGTTTTCAAGCTACAGGTGAATTTCGGAAAGGGTGAGATTTAGTTACTTTATTGGTGATTATTAGTAATTAAATTTAACGCAGGCTATGGCTTATTTCCGGCGATAATTCTCTAAATTTCCGTACCTAAATTTTGTCTTCGGCGGTTTTAAACCGGCTTATTCATTATCAGCAACAGTGTTGGCCGTTATTAAAATACGGATTCTTATCACAATAACGAACTACGATCACGTTTTGTTTATTTCCTGTTACATTACTTTTTTGTTTATGCGATATTTAAAAACGAAATTTACGTATTTCTTGTCCTCTCACTTCAAATAATTATTATTTTCGATTCTGTTTTAAAAAAAATGTGTATTCATTATTTTACGTTTGACATGATGTTCCTCGATTTATCTTTAACTCGTAATTCACTTTAAATGACAACCAAACGATGACGAAAGGTATCGATTGCCGTCGTTTTCGCAGAGATCTGATGAGAAATGCGGAGCTGGAAGAGTTTGGTTCTTAATAGGTATTCAAACTCTTTCGAGGGCCGAAAGCCATAAACTTGCGGTGAAGTATCGCGGGGTGTTGTCTTCGCCACGGGATACGATGCGGCATCTCCTTGAGTCGAGTCGCTGAAGGATCACTCTTAAGAGTCTTTCCTTCCGAAAAACACACCACTTTGGGAATTACATGAAAGATCAGAAGTCAACACCCTGTTTCAATGTGTTGGTCTCACCAATATGCGCGAGCTACTATCCGTTTCAAACGCATGGTGCAAACTTTAGGGCATTATTACTGTAAAATGGAGACAGATCGGACACTATGTCATAGGACTTTTATGTTCCATTGGACCTCCCCTACCACCCCCTAAAATATTGCTACGTATACCGTTTACACCCTGTATAAAAATACATACTCCCATAACTTTTGAATTCCCACTTCTTTCCTTATTTCCTGGGATTCTATCCCACTGTGGCAATGGGTCGCCCAGTGCCCAGCCTGCGACTAGGTATAATGGGAAACAGACCCTCCTCGCATTGTGTTGCCTCTCGAGGAGCCTAGGCTGGTACGCAAACAGACTCGCGTCAGGCTCCTACGACTGGCGCATACCCGACGATCGCAGTCGCATGTAGGAGAACAGATGCATGCTTTTCCATTGCACCAGTATACTGCGACCGGTCGCTGGGACCAGTCGCAGCGACCAGTCGCATGTAGGAGATCCCGCCTTAAGATTAGTATCTTTAGACGTTGTGTCTCTTTTTACTAATATTCCTACTGACCTAGCCATACAGGTATTACATCATCGTTGGGACGAAATTAAGATATACACCAATATCTGTCAAAACGAATTTCTCCAAGCCGTGAAGTTTGTATTGGATTCTAATGTCTTCTCTTTTAATGGAGTTTACTATAAACAAGTGTTTGGAACTGCTATGGGGTCCCCTATTTCCCCGGTAATTGCCAACATTGTAATGGAGAGATTGGAGTCCGTTTCCCTTTCAAAGGTACCTTTTCAACTTATTTTTTATAAAAGATATGTTGATGATATCATTACTTGTCTTAGTCCTGAGGATTTACAAACACTACTGGATGCATTTAACAGTTTTCATGATAGACTCCAATTCACTCATGAAATTGAAAATGATTCTTGTCTCAGCTTTCTAGATACAATAGTTATCAGATCAAACAATAAACTTATTACAAACTGGTACCATAAACCTAGTTGGTCGGGAAGATACATTAATTTCCACTCTGCTGATCCCATGCAACATAAAATAGGTTTGATTAAAGGATTAGTAGATCGGGCGGTTTTGCTTTCTGAACCGGAATTCCGATCAAATAATTTGCTCCTTCTGAAAAATACGTTAAAACGTAACGGATACCCCTTAGACCTGATTTCGGCAATTATTAAAGAACGGATTTTTGAAGTTTACCATCCAGTATTGGTGGAAAAACAGAAGGAAGAAAGAAACAAAGAATTAGGTTCTATCAGTTGGAAAAACACTGTCGTTTTACCTTTTTGTAATAACATTTCAAACGACATTAAAAGAATATTCAGAAAGGTCGGAATACACACTATTTTTAAAATACCATTCTATACTAAGCACTTGTTTCCTTCAATCAAAGACAAATTACCTAAGTCAAAAGCTTCAAACGTTATTTATTCAATTCCGTGCATGGGATGCAATCAGCAGGTGTATATCGGTCAAACCTCAAGACATTTAGAAAAGCGAATTTGTGAACATAAAAGAAATATATTTTTGTCTCCCTTACAACATACCGCTCTAACCAAGCACTCATTGGAGTATGATCATAGATTCGACTTTGAAAATGCAAGAATTATAGATAAAGAAATCAATCTAAATCAGAGAATTCTTCTAGAGACACTACATATGATTAAACAACCTAGCGTTAACCTTAGGTATGAAACACCTAAAATACAAGAATATTACGCAAAATTACTAAAAAAGTAATGACTATGATGTAGTTCTCTATTAATTCTGCAATTATGATCATACTTATGTCTTACATATCTTAAAAGTTATGTAAAATTACATTGCTATTTAACATCAAATGTTATTGGATATGACATATTTGCAATAAAGTGATTCGTTATATAAACGGTATTGTTTTCGAAATTCGAACGTTCACACATATTATTCAACGGTTCGTTTTAGCCTTGCTTTTGTTTTCACCTTCTGATGCTTGTTGTGTTGCCCGGTATTTACTTTAGTCATCTTCCATCCGACTCAAGTGTCGGACGTTACTATTTGAACGCGCCGACTAATAAATTTAATTGTTCATGCAATATTCTTATACTTACATATTTCCTTGATAAAGGTCCAAATCTGGACCGAAACGTCGGAAACTCTATATTTTATAGAATAGTGAATAGTTGCAAAACGACTTTTTGAATTTGTATAAAGTGACCGACCTTTGCGCCGAAATCATAGTAATTCATTCTGATTTCACATCTTTTTTTACTTTGTATTTATTATTATTTTCTTTTTTGTGATATATTTGATTTCATGTACTTGGCGTAATTGACTTCCGTTTCCGGTGGCCAGAGAGTGTGCAGTGAGTGAGTGTGTGCGAGAGAGATACAGGTGATAAAGTGCTGTGTCAGGGTAGGCAAGGGCTAGGACGGTAGAGAACGAGAGAGGTAGGCGCTAGGGAGGCAGGGAGTAGAGTAGGTACGGGAGGGCAGGGAAGGGCGAGGTGGAAGGGCTGCGAGAAGCTGGGTGTGAGAAAGTGAGGTTAGGGAGTGTCGCCAAGGAAAGGCGGGATAGTGGAAAAGGAGGAAAGGAAAGATAACGGGGACACCTGTAGGCGCGTAAGAGAAGGTATAGCAAGAAGCAGGGAGATCGGTAAGGAAGGAAAGCAGACAAGGTAGAGAAGAGCAAGAAAATGGCAGGAGCGGATGGTGAAGGGAAAGGAGAGACGGCAAAGAAAGGCAGGGCGACAAATGCGGAGAGGTTAGGGAGGGAAAGGACGAGCAGTATAACGGGCAGCATGGAGAGTCTGTGGGGAATGAAAAGGAAAGATAGGGAGGAGGGTAAAGGGGAATCGACGGAGGTATTCAAAAAGAGTGCGAAGACGGTGAGATCACCGGAAAAAGAGACAGGGGATGGGATGATGGCTGTCTTGTTGGATTTAAGGGAGGAAGTGAGGGGGACGAAATGAGAGAAACTAGAGAGGAGTTGAAGGGTGCAAGAGAGGAAAGGAGAGAGGTGAAAAGGATGATAGAAGACTTGAGCAGGAGAGTAGAAGAGGATAGGGAAGAGTTGGGCAGAAGGATCGAGGAGGTTGAGGGAAGGATGGACAGAATGGCTGTCAAGGAAAAGAAGTGGGAGGGGATGGAGATGAGGATGGAGGCACAAGAGAAAGGGGGTGAAAAGGGGTGGGAGGGGGTTGGAAGGAGAAGGTAGAGAGGTTGGAGTGGGCGGTGGAGATGCAGGAAAGGGAACGAAGGAGGAACAACATTATAGTGAAGGGCCTGAGGGTAGAAGGAGAGGGAAAACAGGGGATCAAGGAGGGACTGGAGAAGGTGATGGAAGACATCGGGGTCAAGGCGGAGGTAAAGGAAGTGAGGAGTTTAACCAGGAGGGATAAAGAGGGGAGAGAAATGGTATGGGCGAAATTGGGAAGCGAGGAGCAGCAAAGGAAGGTAATGCAGGAGAAGAGGAAGTTGGGGGGTAGGAGAGAAAGGATTGGAGATGACTACACGGAAAAGGAGAGGAGGGCTGAGTGGATGGTGAATAGAGAAGCGGAGAAGGAGAGAAGGGAAGGGAAAAGGGTTAGGGTAGGATACATGAAGCTGTGGGTGGAAGGTACAAGTAAGATATGGGATGAAAGGGTAGGGGGGTTCAGGGAAGGCACGAGTGGGCGCAGTGATTATAAAGATGCAAAGGAGGATATGGGAAACGGACAGGGGGGGGAGGAAGGGGAGTAAAAAAGTGAGTCGAGGAGGTGGAGGGGGAAAGGTGAAGATATTTTTTTGGAATGTTGCAGGGATAAGGGGGAAGGACGAGGATTTTTGGAGGGGTTTAAAGGAATGCGACATTGTGTGTCTGATGGAAACATGGGTGGAGGAGAAAGGATGGGAGGGACTGAAGAAAAGGCTGCCAAGGGGGTACAGGTGGGACTGGCAGGGGGCGAGCAGGGCCAACAAAAAAGGAAGGGCGAGCGGGGGGATGCTGATGGGTGTGAGGGAGGGGCTGGGGATAGAGGAGGGGAGGGATGTGGGAGAGAAAAGGAGGGAGGGCGTGATGATGAAAAGGGTAAAGATAGGTAAAAAAGTGTGGAGGGTGGTCGGGGTTTATGTAAATGGGGATCTGGAAAGGAAATGGGAGTGCATTAAGGGCTGGGGGGAGATGACAACGGGGGAACTGGTATTAGTGGGCGGAGACTGGAATGCCAGGACGGGCGAAAGGGGGGGGGGAGATCCAGAGGACGAAGGGGAGAGCAGGAGATCCAAGGACAAAAAGGTGAATAAAGACGGTGAAAAGTTGTTAGAAAGGATCGGGGAGATGGGGGGGTAATATATAACGGGGCGATAAAGGGAGATGAGGAGGGGGAGCTGACTTTCACGGGGACAATGGGACACACAGTCATAGATTATGTGATGGGTGGAAAGGAAGTAAAGGAGGAGGTGGAGGGAATGTGGGTGGGGGACAATGTGGACTCAGACCATCATCCGCTGGTGGTGGAGATCAGAGGGGAAGGCAGGAAGGAAGGGGGGAGACAACAAGGGAGGACAAGGAGGAGGAAGAGATGGGAGTGGACGAAGGAGGGAATAGAAAGGTTCAGGGAGGAGACGAAAGGGTGGGAGCTCAGGGAGGGAGGAATAGATGAAATGGTGGAAGAGCTAGCGAAAAAGGTTGAGGGAACAAGAGAGGCTCTAGGGAAGGAAAACGGGGGAGGGAATAAGATGGGGTGGTGGGACGGGGAATGCAGGGTGAAAAAGGAGGAGGTCAGAAGGGCGCTGAGGGGGTGGAGGAAAGGAGAAGGGGGGAGAGCGGAGTACTGTAGAGAAAGAGGGCAATATAACAGGATGTGCAAGGAGAAGAAAAAGAAAAGGGCGGAGGATTTCATGGAAATGGTGGGGAGGGTGAGGTCGGAGAGGGAGGTTTGGGAACTGCTAAGCAGGAATAGGAAAAGGAGGAAAGGGGTTTGGGAGGGGATCAAGGCCGAGGAATGGAGGGAGTGTTTTATGGGCCTTTTAGGGGGTACGGATGGGAGGGTGCGGGAAGGGGTGCGGGAAGAGTGGGAAGAAGGGGAAGCGGAGGGTGTGGAAATGGAAGAGGTAGAGGAGGTGATAAGGAGCTTGAAAGCGAACAAGGCCGCAGGGGGGGATGGAATAGAAGCAGAGGTGCTGAGGTATGGGGGTCAGGGTCTCAGAAAGTGTATGTGGACGATATGCGACAAGGTGTGGAGAGGGGGGGGGGTGGCCCGAGGACTGGAGGACGGGGATAATAGTGCCGCTACGAAAAAAGGGGGAGGGGAGAAGGCTGGACGAATACAGGGGGATCACGTTGTTGGGGGTGGGTTACAAGGTGTATACGAGGATAATCGAGAGAAGGCTGGCCGTGGAGATGGAGGAGGGGAACATGCTGCCGGAGAATCAGGCTGCATACAGGGAAGGCAGGAGTACCGTGGATCACGTGTACGTCCTGAATTACCTGATCAACAGGGAGGTGTGCAAGGACAAAGGAAGGATGTTCGCCTTCTTCATCGACCTGAAGGCCGCCTTCGACTCGGTTAACAGGAAGGTGCTATGGGAGGCGTTGGAAAATAGGGGGTGAGCAAAGGGCTGCGGAAAAGAATAAGGGAGGTGTATGAGGAGACGAAGAGTAGGGTCAGAAGTGGGGGGAGCAGGGGGTGTGCTTCTGGACGGCGAGAGGGGTGAGGCAGGGCTGCTCTTTAAGCACCAAACTCTTCTCGTTACTGATAGCCGATCTGGAAGAGAGGGTGGAATGGAGAGGGAAGGGAGGCATGGTAATTGCGGGTAGAAAGCTGTATAGCCTGGCTTACGCGGACGATATTGTGCTCCTAGCACAAGACGAGGGGGGGCTGAGGCTGATGATGGAGGAGTTCAGAAAGTACCTAAGGGAGAAGGACCTCGACCTGAACGTTGGGAAGTCGAAAGTGATGGGTTTTGGGAAAGGGGGTGGGAAGAGAAAGGACAGGAAGTGGAAATGGGGGGACAGGGAAATAGAAGAGACGCGGGAATATGTGTATCTGGGGTACAAGCTTCAGAGGAATGGAAAACAGGAGGCGCAGGTGAGAGAGAGGGAAAGGAAGGCAGCGGGGGCAATGCGGGAGGTATGGGGCATGGGGAAAAGTTTCTTCGGGGACAACTGGAAAAGGCGAGTATGGATGTTCGACACACTGGTGTGGACGGTTGCAGGGTACGGGGTGGAGATATGGGGGTGGAAGGAGAGGGAAAGAGTGGAGAGGCTGCACGAACGCTTCTTGAGGTGGGTGATGGGGTTGGACGCATGCACTCCGGGGTACATGATGAGAGAGGAGTTAAAAAGAGAGTTGATGAGGTTAAGAGCGGGGAGGAGGGCATGGAGGTACGAGGAGAGGGTGAGGAGCTGGAAGGGCGGGGTATGGGCAGGCAGATGTCTTAAGGAGATAGAAGACAGGGCATGCAGGGGAGCGGGGAACTCCGAGTGGGAGAGAGAAAGGAAGGGGTACTTGGTAGGGAAGGGCGTAAAGGCAAAGGAGGTGGGATGTACGGAGGAGCTGTGGGAAAGAATGGAGAGAGAGGAGAGAAGGATTCAGATGATGGAAAGATGGGAAAGGATACGGAAGTCTGAGTATAACAGTTGGTATAAGGTGATAAGGGTTGAGGGGTTACCAGGATACCTGGAGGCAGGTTGGAGGGAGGAAAGGTGGAGAAGGGTGGCCAGATTCAGGCTTGGAAACGAGACGAGAGGGGGGAGATATTGGCTGGATAAGGAGGACAACATGTGCAGGGCGTGTGGAGGAGAAGTAGAGGATTGGGTACATATTCTGATGAGATGCGAGGGTGAGGAGGATGAGGGGGAGGGGATGATGGACAAGGTGATGAGGGTCTTGGACGGAAGCGGGAAGGGAGAGGAATGGATGAAAAGACGGATGGAAAGAACAAAAGAGAGAGGGGAGGGCGGAAGAACTTTGGATGGATGAAAAGAACGGCGGAAGCGGAGGTCCCAAAGAATGAGAGGGAGGGAGTGGACGGTTGTGTGCCGCGGTATGGAGCGGGTTTTGGAGGGTGAAGTGATACCGGAGAGAGGATGCGATGCGCAGGAGCGGGGCGAAGCTTTTGGTTAGGGCAATGCGGGCAGGAGGCGAGAGGCAGAGAGGACGAGAGAGGAGGAGAATTGTAAGGCGGAGCGGGGTCCGTCGATGTACCCCGTAATGGGAATCATTAAACTTATACTTGGCGTAATTTTTTTACTTTTTTAAAGTTTTTTTGGGGGGATCTCACTTCTTTTTACAAAGATAATTTGCATAGAAAATGACTTCAGATAATTTTTAATTTGATCCGATTTATATTAAGTTTTTTTTATGGGTTAATATTACATTAACATTACAATACCGCAAGTAAATATTCAATGAATTATCTGCTTCTATGACAGCATTCTGCCAGCTTAGTCCTTGACTTTTGTGAATAGTGAATGACTTCGGATAATTTTTAATATTATATTTACAAATATCACGGGAAAGAATTCAGGATAAATTCAATCCCAGCATCATTTTACGTTTCGATTATCTATAATAATATAAATATATACATAAATAAAATCCTGAGTTTAGTTACAAATAAAAAACAGTTCGATGATATGCTACTAATATTATAAGGATCGCTGGGTAAAAGAAGGATTTAACGAATCTACTCTATTTAGGCGTGAACACCATTCGTATATTGAATAGTCAATATCAATACAAATGTAAGTGTCGCGGTTAAATATTTAGATAAAATGTATTAGTTGCCAATAGTTGCACGGTGTTAACGCACTGGCGATGCGGGGCGTAAGAGTGGCTATTACAATATGCCAAATAGAATATAAACCGAACTCGCGGATTCTATGAGGTTAACTGTGATTCTGAAGGGGACTCGAGCCCGATCTTACTGAATATAACCAACTCTGTATGAGCGTGACACGACGTGACTCTACGCGTGACTGTATAGCTTTGAACCAACGAGGGTTGAAACCAAAGGGGTTATATAGTCCCGAAATGAGTGGGGATTCGTTAGGAATCTCCATATAAGGAAATCCTTCGGGGTCGTCGTCGTGTCACTCCCGTTCCCATGATCGTGATCCAGATGGTTGAGATCATGACCCCCATTAGTGGTATGTGATAAGCAAAAGGATTTTAGGGCGTTTTCCCTTCGCAGACGCGAGCTCGAAAAATGGTTGAGAGCGGCGTATGGGAAAATTTCACATACGTAACGATTTCGTAGATTCGCGGTTGCCTCGCGACTGTCTTAGCTTAGAAACGTCTCGAAAACGTTATTGAGTAATATAATATGTATAAGGTATGGTAGTGTGTATAATACGTGTACTTGGGCGTTGCCTGGGCACAACATCTGCATTAACGTGTGACTTTGTATATTAATGTAACACACTGCTCGTGAATTTCTGTTGCAGGGTATAAAACACCAATAAAACCTTTCGAAGAGGCACTACTTCGGAGTACAGAAAGAAATATTGCAGGTGAATTAGAGAATGCAGAGGCGGAGACTTCTGCGTTGAGGTAATTGACATTAAGGGTACCTTATGACCTTTACTTTTTTTTTTAAATAAAATCCTAAAAATGACGTATTGACCTTAAGAGGGTAGACACGTCACGTGACCTGGCCGATTTGGCCGGTCGATATTACACCAGGTTTTTTCTGCACAGAAATGGTAATACCCATAGATACGCGGCTGCCTGGTGCACGCGAGAGGGAGCTGTTTGCTATTTCCGTCTTCTATTCTGAATAAGGAAATAAATCCTCAGCTGTTGCGATGTATTTATAAAAATTTAAACGGAAAGTCGGCTGGTACTGCAAACGTAGAAAATTCATTGTACATTTTAATTACTTCAAATGTACTTATGCTACAATATTCTACGTTAGCAGTAAGGAATTATAAATGAAAAGGGAAAATAGATGAGGGGATGTCCCCAGAAAATGAAGTTTGTTAGGTTAGACATTTTTTTACTAGCAAAGCACCGAAACAGAACATGAAAAACACTTATTACACTTTCTATGCAGAAAGCAGTTATGAACAAACATTATATATAAAATTGTGTTGGATGTTGAATTGGACTAGTGAAAATGCGCAGGCTGGATGCGCGTGATTATTATATGGTCGGCTCCTCGAAGTGACAGAAAATATAACCTAAGTATATGACAACAAATGTTTAGTGGCTATTTCGTTCTTTTACAAAACATTTGTGAACTTTTTATCATCATTCCAAAACATTATTATTCCGCCGCAACAGCATCTTTAGGAAATCGAGTATAGCAATTAGGTTATATTTTCTGTCACTTCGAGGACAGAAAATCCGTTCGTGAAATCCACTACTGAAACTGGATGCACGTGATTATTATGTGGTCGGCTCCTCGAAGTGACAGAAAATATAACCTATATGCTATACCCGATTTCCTAAAGATACTGTTGTGGCATAATAATAATGTTTTGAAAGAATCATAAAAAGTTCACAAATGTTTCGTAAAAGAACGAAATAGCCACTAAACATTTGTTGTCATATAGCATATACTTAGGTTATATTGTCTGCCACTTCGAGGAGTCGACCACATAATAATCACACGCATCCAGCTTGCGCATTTTCAGTAGCGGTTTTCATGAACGGATTCTGAACTGGATGGTTAAATAATTATGAAACACAATGTTTACGGGGTTTATTACTATTTTATTTGTTAAAGATGTTTCAATTTTTTTAATGTTTCTGTCCATATAACCGTTGGCTATTAACAAATAAGTTACGAGCACCAGCAGGCTATGCACGGGCCTATACCCGGTGCTCGCAACACTGCTCTCCCTTCTGGAAGAGCGGACTTCTTGGCCGCATTGAATCCTCTTCGGAATCTTCGTACCCCTGCCTGAAGAAGTGGTCGTGCAGCCCTGTGGCTTCTTCAGACATCCGCCTCGGCATTTGCCTTCTCGCTCAAGGGAAAACCACGGAAAAACCCTGAGCAAGGCGTGGGTACAACGAGACTTCTCGACCTGCCACGACGAAACGCTCCAACTTTTGGTCCCACGACGTCTCTGGAACTCTGCAGCTTCCTGTCTCACGACGTCTCTGGAACTTTGCAGCTTCCTGTCCTACGGCGTCTCGGGAACTCCGCAGCTCCTTGTCCCACGACGTCGCTGGAACCCTGCGGCTCTTGGTCCCACGACGAAATCCACGGGGAGCTCCGGGCGCGTTCCTCTTCCGTGTGTCCCACGACGAAATCCACGGAGAGCTCCGGGTCCAGCAGTCAGGCATGGGTACCGCGGGGCTTCTAATTCTCCCTCGACGAAACGCTCCTGGTCCTTGGCCCGCGACGTCCCTGGAACTCCATTCTGGAACGTTCCACGTTGACTCCAACGCTCCAACGCTGCATCCTCCTTCGTGCAGCCTCCGGAACTCCGTGCAGACTCCAGCGCTGCCTCGTTTGCAGGCAGCCTCTTCCAGAAGGACATCCGACGACGTCTCCACTGCTTCGGCGACGTTCCCTCCTCCTCGTCGAATCCTTGGTCGCGGTCAACCCTCTCCTCCAGGGACTCGTCCTTGATGTCCTTCCGGTGGCCGTACGAGCTTGATACTTCAATCCCTTCACGGCTCCGGATTCCATGCAAAAGAGACGGAGAAGCATTAACATTTACTTTCATTTGAGAGAATCCGTTGGAGCTGAAAGAACCGGGAAGACGGAAAGGCGAGACGGAACCGATAACAGGGGATCACAGCTCATGAGCATGTTATCGGCCCGTTCCCCGATCAATCTGCCCAGCACCCCAGCTCGTCTGCATTGTCTTTCTTCTGGACTTCTTGTCCTCTTCTCCCTCTCTCAGGCCTTGGCTTTCAGATGGCCCTATTCCTCTTCGTGGCATCTGGTGCTGACCCAGGGGACCGGCCTGTGCGTCCTGTTAACGCTCCCGTCTCCGCGACATCTCCTCCAGCCGATCCAAGCAGTCGCACCGCTTGTCCGACTGGTGGTTGGAGATGCCATTTCCCGGCTGCTGTCCACCCTGTTGAGGCGGACCTCTTGGTTTGCACAAACCGGGGAGAAGCCAAGATTCACGCCAACAGGGCTAGAGAAGCGGTTCCACGTATGTCCGCGCTCCACTGCGGAGTGCTACTCTGTCGTAGCACAGACGGGGAATTCGGGAACGCGTATCCAGGCCGCAGTGGCAGTCCCCCGACACCTTGTCCCACGTCGTGGGGTTTCGTGCTCTCTGAAACACTTTAAAGAAACAGACGGCTGGGCTACGAAGGTAGCCTCCGCAGCCCAGTCCAGTAGATTAGCTTAGACTAATCTTCAGACTCTTCGTTCAGAACTTCAAACTCTCTCCTCGAGCGAGAGACTTCCTGGATCTTTGGTTGGCGAACGATCCCATGCTGTCTAAACAACTCCAGTCTTCGGGGCTCTCTCTCATGGGGAATTCGGCCATTCTGCGACGATGTTCGCCCTCGAACTCCCTTCGTCGCAGCTCAGTAACTCTGCGCACTCCAGGCGCCTCTACGTTGCTCCGGTGGTGCCTGCGCTTTGTAAACTATATACTTATACTTACATTTTGGAACATTGCTTATTCGACAGCTCTTCATATGCGCTGGATGCACTCGCCGGTGCATCAGTGACTTTGGATTGCAATTGCTTATTCGAGAGTTCTTCATATGCGCTGGATGCACTTGCCGGTGCATCAGTGACTTTGGATTGCAATTGCTTATTCGACAGCTCTTCATATGCGCTGGATGCACTCGCCGATGCATCAGTCACTTTGGGTTGCAATTGCTTATTCGACAGCTCTGCATATGCGCTGGACGCACTCGCCGATACTATCGCAATGTTGTCATCCATCGTTTTATGTACTTTCTTGTGTACTCGTACCTACTCCTCCTGTTTTTATGTACGAAGGTTCTCTAATCGGCTGCTGTCGATTGTATCTACTATCTATAATTTCTGGCAACATGCAGTCCTCATAGAACTTCCTCAGTTTTTCCTCCATCTCTGTTTCCCAGAATCGATCATCTCTCGATACTGTTGTAACTTTCACCCATAAAAAACTTCAAAAAAGTAAAAAAATTACGCCAAGTACATGAAAAATCACAAAAAATAGAAGATAATATAAATCACAAAAAAATAGAAGAAAATATACAATCATAAAAAATAGATGATAATAATATAAATCACATAAAAATAGAAGAAAATATACAACCACAGGAAATGGAAGAAAATATACAATCACAAAAAATAGAAGATAATCACAAAAAATAGAAGAAAATATACAATCACAAAAAATAGAAGATAATCACAAAAAATAGAAGAAAAAATACAATCACAAAAAATAGAAGATAATCACAAAAATAGAAGAAAATTTACAACCACAAAAAATGGAAGAAAATATACAATATAAAAAAAGATGTGAAATCAAAAGGGGCTGCAAGTACATAAAGGAGTTTTCCAACTACGCTTGAGATGACACACCTACATATACACAGCTAAAATGCTGTGTTCATACATACATTCCATTGCTCATATTGCGGAAATTTTAATTAACCCATCAAAAAGAATCCCATTTAAAAACATTGTCGTAAATTAATTAATAGCTTTACAAAATTAATGATATACAAAAATTGCGCCAATTATAACAATGGCTATTTATACAAAGAAAAAAATGTTTTAAATAATATTAAGCGGATATATTTTTGTACAAATAAATATTTTAATACGAATAAATATTTTATTCAAAATACTTGGCGCTGCGCCTCGAATTGGTGTTGCTAAACTGAATAAATATGTATATAAATTGCATTAATCTTTTTCTTTCTTTCTTATGCGTGCGTTTGTGAATGTGTGTATGTATGCGTGTGCATTTGCTACGTATAATATTGGAATTAAATATACAGGGTGTCCCAAAAATGCTGCGGGTCCTTGAAGGGGGTGATTCAGGGGGTGATTGGAAACAACTTTTTCCTTTGCGAAAATGTTCTCCGAGGTTTCGTTAACGAGATATTAACAAAAAGCATCGACCAATCAGAGCCCGAGATTGGAGGCCGAGTTCCCGCGGTAGCGTGGCCGCGCGCCGCGCTGCGACTACGAACAAGCAACTCGGCATGCATCGAAGGAAATTGCAGAGAATGGCAAATGAAAAAGACGTAACAAATAAAATCGAACATTTTGTCATGGTTTGTTTGTCATTTAAAGTGAAAAATGAATAAAGGATAAATGGATGAAAATCATGCGTAACGTAAAAAGACAAATACAAAGGTTTTTTTTAGAAGAATCGAAAATAATAATTACTTGGAGTGAGAGGATAAGGAACACGTAAATTTCCTTTTTTAATAACGTACAAACGAAAAGGTAATCCAACAGGGAACGAGCGAAAAGTGATCGTAGTTCGTTATTGTGATAAAAATCCATAGTTCAATAACGTCCAACACTGTTGTTGATAATGAATAACTCCGTTTAAAAACTGCGAAAAAAATTTACGTACGGAAATTTGGAGAATTATCACCGGAAATTAGCCATAACCTGCGTTAAATTTAAAAAATAATAGTCGCCAATAATGTACCTAAAACTCACCCTTTCGGAAATTCACCTGCAGCTTGAAAATCTGTGTCACTAGGTCACTGAACCGATCCTGGTCATCGACAGCCGCGCCGAATGCACAGCTGATCTCAGGTACACGACGCCATCCAAAGTTAAAGGTCGCAACGTCAAGTGCGTCCGGGTTAATGTACCGAATATTCACTTCACTGCACGGCTACTAACACTGATCACTTAATTTATTTTTCATGGAACGTGTTGTTCCTACGTTATAAAAATTGGTGGAAATGAATTTTTACTTGGCGTTCGGAGCCGTGGGTATTTCCGCGCAAATTCTCACGCTGCAGCACTTGCGTCCTCGTTGTTCGGGGGGTGCAACCAGAACATCGCGTAATACTCTTGAGCAGAGAACATTTCTGCGGTGTGATTGCTTGCTGACTGACAAGATTTTTACGAAGCGACTTCTTCTACCCTCAAATAGTTTCTCTCGTTCCATTATAAGTTGACCCCCCACCAGACCAAGAGGCTTCAGGTAGAAAGAAGCCAGCACATTTTCGAAACACACGTGCTTCGCAGAAGTGCAACGAACGGACTATCGTGCACTTTTACAAAACTCCGCGTTCCGTCCTTTTACTGCTAATGTACCCATTGCTTCGAGGTAGGCAGCAGACACCACGTGTTTCGGTTCGAAAGGGACGGAAGAGAAGAGAAACAGAAAGTCTTCGAGTTGCTATAAAGAAAAAAATCCTGTTTCCAGTTTCCATTTTCCGATACTCTGAGTTCACGTCTGCTACGAGGCGGAACCAACTAAGCCATAAATTACCCAAAACTGTAGGAAACCGTTGTCTACCGTCGACTAGTGGGACAGTACGGTCATAAACCGCGACCCTAGCGAAATGCTCTGCGTCGACGAATTCCGTGCGAGTGAAGCCTTGGGGAGGAGATACTGCTGTGAAGAGGACCTCTTTAGGACAGTGGCCGTTTGGGAGGGATGCACGTGGTGTCTGCTGCCTACCTCGAAGCAATGGGTACATTAGCAGTAAAAGGACGGAACGCGGAGTTTTGTAAAAGTGCACGATAGTCCGTTCGTTGCACTTCTGCGAAGCACGTGTGTTTCGAAAATGTGCTGGCTTCTTTCTACCTGAAGCCTCTTGGTCTGGTGGGGGGTCAACTCATAATGGAACGAGAGAAACTATTTGAGGGTAGAAGAAGTCGCTTCGTAAAAATCTTGTCAGTCAGCAAGCAATCACGTCGCAGAAATGTTCTCTGCTCAAGAGTATTACGCGATGTTCTGGTTGCACCCCCCGAACAACGAGGACGCAAGTGCTGCAGCGTGAGAATTTGCGCGGAAATACCCACGGATCCGAACGCCAAGTAAAAATTCATTTCCACCAATTTTTATAACGTAGGAACAACACGTTCCATGAAAAATGAATTAAGTGATCAGTGTTAGTAGCCGTGCAGTGAAGTGAATATTCGGTACGTTGACCTGGACGCACCTGACATTGCGACCCTTAACTTTCGGTAGTGTCGTATACCTGGGACCAGCTGTGCACTGAGCTCGTCCATCGATGACCAGGATCGGTTCAGTGACCCTGTGACACAGATTTTCAAGCTGCAGGTGAATTTCCAACAAGGGTGAGTTTTAGTTACTTTATTGGTGATCATTAATTTTTAAATTTAACGCAAACGATGGCTTACTTCCGGCGATAATTCTCCAAATTCCCGTACGAAAATATTTATTCGGGCTTTTTAAACAGACTTATTCGTTATCACCAACAGTGCTGGCCGTTATTGAATTACGGATTTTTATCACAATAACGAACTACTATTATTTTTCGTTAATTTCCTGTTACATTACCTTTTCGTGGCTACGTTATTAACACAAGAAAATTTACGTATTCCTTATCCTCCCACTTCAAATAATTATTATTTTCGAATCTTCTAAAAAAAACTGCGTATTCGTCTTTTTACGTTGCACGCGATTTTCATCCATTTATCCTTTATTCATTATTCACTTTAAATGACGAACAAACCATGACAACATGTTCGATTTTATTTGTTACGTCTTTTTCATTTGCCATTCTGTGCAATTTCCTTCGATGCATGCCGAGTTGCTTGTTCGCAGTCGCAGCGCGGCGCGCGGCCACGCTACCGCGGGAACTCGGCCGCCAATCTCGGGCTCTGATTGGTCGGTGCTTTTTGTTAATATCTCGTTAACGAAACCTCGGAGAACATTTTCGCAAAGGAAAAAGTTGTTTGTTATCACCCCCCGAATCACCCCCTTTAAGGACCCGCAGCATTTTTGGGACACCCTGTATGTATAATAAAAACCTGTTTGCGTTTCTAATATGTATATGTACTTGTTTAAGAATTTTCGATTGTAAGGGAGTTATTGTAAATTATTAATTAGTACTATGACAATTAACATTTTTTCGGTTTCGCAGCGCCAAGTATTTTGAATAAAATATTTATTCGTATTAAAATATTTATTTGTACAAAAATATATCCGCTTAATATTATTTATTACATTTTTTTCTTTGTATAAATAGCCATTGTTATAATTGGCGCAATTTTTGTATATCATTAATTTTGTAAAGCTATTAATTAATTTACGACAATGTTTTTAAATGGAATTCTTTTTGATGGGTTAATTAAAATTTCGGCAATATGAGCAATGGAATGTATGTATGGACACAGCATTTTAGCTGTGTATATGTAGGTGTGTCATCTTAAGCGCAGTTGGAAAACACCTTTATGTACTTGCAGCTCATTTTGATTTCACATCTTTTTTTATATTGTATATTTTCTTCCATTTTTTGTGGTTGTATATTTTCTTCTATTTTTGTGATTTATATTATTATCTATTTTTTGTGATTGTATATTTTCTTCTATTTTTTGTGATTATCTTCTATTTTTTGTGATTGTATATTTTCTTCTATTTTTTTGTGATTTATATTATTATCTTCTATTTTTTGTGATTTTTCATGTACTTGGCGTAATTTTTTTACTTTTTTGAAGTTTTTTATGGAGATCTCACTTCTCTTTGCAAAGATAATTTGCATATGGAATGACTTCAGATAATTTTTAATATTACATAATTATCTTCTATTTTTTGTGATTGAACGAAACGTTCTTCAATTGCGAAGAATTAATCGCGTTCTTTAATTTGTAGAACTTGGACGCTCGGTAAATCGACTGAGACGACACGTGTTGTAATAAAGTAAATTTACTCCGATCAACAGAATCGGATAAATCCTTAGCAGCAAGGTTTTCTCGCGATTACGCGAGGAAAAGTAAAGTTTTCGCGTGATTACACGAGGAAAGGGAATCTCACAATGTAGATATCGGCTCGAAGCCCGAGGCCGAAAAGGTACCGGCGTGAAACACGTGTTTACTCTCGCGAGGCACGAACAAGAAGAAGGATCCGGAAGCCGAAATCTCGCGGATCGCCGATAAGGACCGGTACCCCGCGCTCCGCCGCGCCCGCGGCCCGAGCTACTCGGTCCACCCGAACCACGGGAACGACGAGAGCGACCGGGCCGATCACGATTGGCTGCGCTAGCGCGCTAAATACAAAACTCTTATGTACTATATACACCTTATAGCCTAACACGTAATGTAGAAAATATGTACAATAAGAATAAACCAAAATAAACAACGATACAATAAAAAAGGGAATGAAGTTCTTTTCCGCGATCGCGAACATGCCGCCCGCCTCGTCCGAGGACACGACGACGAAACAACGCACTGCAACGCGCAGAAATCTGCCGAAAGCGGCGGGAAACTACAATTCCGGGAGTGCGCCTCCGCGGTATAGGCGACACTAGATTGTCCATCGATTGTCCATCGATCGGTGAGTTCGACAGCCGTCCCACCTAGATGGCGCGCCGCCCGCCATGACGGCTGGCCCGCCGCAATGTCACGACGCTTCTAGCTCTGAAGCCGGGTCTCCACCGTTAGGGTTCGTCGCTGACAGTTCCGTACTCGTCCACTCGGGTAAAGGGCACAGCGTGCCGATAGAATGTGTAGACGTCTTGTTGGAGGAGCGGATGGTGACCACTCTAACGAGGCCATCTTTCCCCGGATGAACCTCCAGAATGCGAGCGAGTGGCCATTTTGTTGGTGGTAGAAGTGTGTTCTTGACGAGAACAAGGTCCCCCACCTTCCAATTGAGGCGATGCCGCCTCCACTTGGGAAGCTGCTGAAGATGATGAAGATACTCCTTCGTCCATCTGAGCCAAAAATGATCGCGAAGGTTAGATATAAGTTTCCATCGTGTCAGCCCATGAACCGACGTATTGGCACAGTTGGGTTCAGGAATGGAAATTAAAGGTTCCCCTACAAGAAAGTGGCCTGGAGTCAACGAGGAAAGATCAGAGGGATCGTCGGACATAGGGGTAAGTGGTCTCGAATTGAGGCACGCCTCGACTTGACACAGCAATGTAGACAATTCTTCATATGTCAAGGTATGTTCACCAATGACACGTCGAAGATGGTATTTGGCTGATTTTACGGCAGCCTCCCATAGTCCTCCGAAGTGGGGTGAGTACGGTGGGATAAAAGACCACTGAGTACCATCCATGGCCAATGTCGTGGATACCTCCCCATAAAAACTGGATGCTGCTTTGAAAAGTGATCGCAGCTCCCCATCAGCGCCTCGGAAAGTCGTCGCATTGTCGCTTAGCAGCTCGGCACAATGACCTCGACGCGAGACAAACCTGCGAAATGAGGCTATAAAGGTGGACGAGGCGAGGTCTGACACTACCTCAAGGTGGACAGCCTTCGTACAGAGGCACACGAATACAGCAACATATCCCTTATAGGATTTGTGTCCTCTCCCTTTGGCAGTCCGAAGCATCAAAGGACCAGCATAGTCCACGCCACTTTTCAAGAAGGGTCTGGATGGCTGCAGTCTGGAGACCGGTAGGCTACCCATCTGTTGGTGTCCCGTAGCGCCCCTGAACCTCAGACACTGGAGACAATGGAGGATAACGTTTTTAACCAAGGTACGACATTTTGGTATCCAATACCTCTGTAATAAAAAACAAAGTGAAACCCCCGTGCAACGTAGTTATATGTGCGTGTCTCGCCAGCAGCAGCGCTAATGGCGAATATCGGCTTATGACGATGGGAAATTTGTGATCGACCGGCAACGCAGCCTGACTCAAACGACCACCGACTCGAATGAGCCCTTGATCGTCAATAAAAGCTCGGAGAGGAGCCAACGAAGAGGCCACCCTGACTGCCTTCCCTCTAAGAAGATCGCCTCGCTCCTCCTGGAAAGTATCCAACTGACTGAGTTGACAAAGTGAAATCCTGCTTTCAGTCAGTTCCGTGGAAGTAAGAGGACCAGTCCTTCTGTTAGTGGCGTTTTGAAGATTAAAACCGAATCGTCTAATGAGTGCAGTGACTCGTAATAGACGAGAGAATGTAGAGTAACGCGAGAGCAACTCATTGTGAGTCCTCTGACACACAGTGTGCATTATAGCGTTACTTCTTTGTTCAGAGTCAGCTTCGGCCGTCAGATCCACAGTAGAAGTGGGCCACTCTGAGGGGTTTCGAGTTAGCCATGGAGGTCCCTGCCACCAGAGGTTGAGCCCTTTAAGTGCGGGCAGATCCACGCCGCGTGTGGCCAAGTCCGCCGGATTATCCTGCGTACGAACATGTCTCCAGTGGGTGTCAGGTAATAAGTTTTGTATTTCGGCCACCCGATGTGCCACGAACGTCTTCTAACGCGACGCATGCGCTCTGGTCCAGGCATGCACAACCGACGAATCCGTCCAGACGGTCGTTTTAGCGTCTGATAGGTCCAACTCTTTCCGTGTACACGTCAGTAAGCGAGCGAGTAGCACGGCACCACACAACTCAAGTCGCGGCACGCTAACAACCTTCACAGGAGCGACTTTGGTCCTAGCAACAAGAATATTAGAATGGGTTAAACCTTTATGGGGATTGTGGACCCGAAGGTACACCACAGCGCAGTAGGCCCTCTCTGAGGCATCACAAAACCCATGGAATTCGACCTGGGATTCGGTCGGATCATAGGAAATCCATCGGGGGACTCGCACGTCGTCGAGGGATTGTAAATCCTGGCGAAAGGAGTTCCACGAATGTGTTAATGGTGGGGGAATTCGTTCATCCCAATCCACCCCAGCGAGCCAGAGATCCTGCATGAGGATCTTTCCCTTTACCAGAACCGGAGCGACCCAGCCCATTGGGTCAAAGAGCGTCGCCAGCTCCGAAAACACCATTCTCTTGGTCCAGGAGGCGTCGTCCGAAGTTGGAGAAAGTCTTGGACCTTTCACGGATAACATGTCCGAAGTGGACATCCAAAGTAGTCCTAAGGCTCCGTGCTGATCGGACTGCTGAAAGAGCTTGGAGCGCTCTGGCATCTCCCGTGGTACCAACAGCTCATGATTGGTAGCCCACTTGCTTAGCTGAAACCCTCCAGCGGTTAGAATTCCGATGAGCTGCCTCTGGACCTCTCGAGCCTGCTCCAGGTTATGGCCGCCAGCTAGGAGGTCATCCACATAGGAGTGCTCCAGAAGCACTTGTGAGCCAAGGGGAAATCGTTCCTTCTCGTCTTCAGCAAGCTGTCCTAGCACTCTCAGGGCCAGGAACGGTGCGGAGGCCGTGCCGTAGGTCACGGTGTTCAACCGGAAGGAGCTCAACGTAAGGCTGGGATCAGTGCGCCACAGGATACACTGCCAGTCCCGATCAGCTGAATGCACCAGGATCTGTCGAAACATTTTAACAATATCCGCGGTAAAAGCAAATTGGAATAGTCTCCACCGGGTCAACACGCTCCACAAGGAGGCTTGTAACTTTGGGCCTGGTGACAGCAAGTCGTTCAGTGAAAGACCTGAAGAAGTAGTACATGACGCATTAAAAACCACTCTAATTTTACGTTCCTCCCCTTCACCCTTCCACACAGCGTGGTGGGGGAGGTAGTAAAGAGGGGCAGCACCGCCCGAACCCTCCTGCACTGGTTCCATATGCTCCAGTTGGAGATACTCGACCAGGAAGTCGCAGTACTTATCACGTAACCCTGGATCCTTCTGCTGACGCCTTTCACTGTGCAGTAGCACTCTCAACGCAGCCGGTCTGGACGCTCCCAAGACCTTAGGGCGGTCTGGACGAAACGGAAGGCGAACGACGTATCTTCCGACCTCATTCCGCTGGTGAGTGGTCTGGAAATGTTCCTCGCACCAGAGTTCTTCAGGGCTCAGTGGTGAGGTCTCCTGTACGTCCTCCAGCTCCCAAAAACGCTGCAGCTGCACCGAGATGGGGTCCCGAGTGCTCGTGTGGTAGACCCGTCGTGTTGGAGCATCGGAAACGTCGGTATCCGAAGACGCCGGACCAAACAAGACCCAGCCGAAGGGTGTATGGGTAGCTGCAGGGGTGCCCCTGGGTCCCTGGCGCGTCTCTCCCACAAGTGCACTGCAAACGTCTGCGCCAAGTAAGATGTCGACCCGCGACGGCGTATGAAACTCCGCATCGGCGAGCTGAAGCCCCTTTAAATGAGGCCAGTCGGTCACAGAGGCCAAACGTGAGGGTGTCGGTGGCATCACCTCTCGGGTAACCAAAGCTTGAAAAGGTAGTTTAAAAGAAGAGTTAAAATCCGCAGTCAAGGTCACTTCCACCTCGTATTTGGCCGTTCCGACGTCTCGACCTTGGAAGCCGGCAAGCTGCACGTGCGTCGACCTTTTTCTCAAGCGAAGGGTTTGAGCTACCCATTCGCTGATGAATGACGCATCGGCGCCCTGATCCAGCACCGCTCGAACCGATACAAATCTACCGTTGGGGGCCAAAAGACGCACCCGAGCTGTTGCCAGAAGGACCAAACGCTTGGCACAAATAGAATTCACCAAGGCTTTGGCGGTAGGGTTTAGATGAACGTCATTGTTGATGTCCGTCTTGACCTCGGAAGGCACGTAAGCGTCGTGCAGTAAAGTGTGGTGCTTCGCTTCGCACACCAGACATCGAAACGTAGAAGGACAGGCTGATACAACGTGTCCTAGGTTCAAACACGACAAACAAACGCCTACCTTAACTGCCTGGGCCTTGCGATCGGCGGCACTCATCCCCTTGCATTTTGGGCAATAGTTCAAATTGTGAGTGCCCTGGCAGAGTGGGCATTGACGTTTCGGTTTGCCTTTCTTAGGTGGAGCTTTAGTTTTCACCGGCAACGCGGTCCTAGGACGGTCGGACATTTTCGGCCTACCCTTTGCGTCACGTTGCTTCGAGGGCGGGGTTGGCTCCTGATTGTGCGCAGCGTAGAATGCGTGGACCCGATTCTCGAAGAAATCCTCGATGTCAGAGAATTTGGGGCACGTCGTGCGGTCGGTAAGCGTGATTTCCCAATCGAGGCGGGACGTGGAGTCCAATTTTTCAGCGAACAAAAAGACGAACCATTCATCCCATTCTGCTACAGGTCGTTTCAAGGACGTAAAGGACACGATCGCCTGACGAAACTCATCGAGCAGGCGTTTGATCTCGGTAGGGCACGCCTTAGTCACCGGAGCACAGTTCACGAGGCTCCTCATGCGCTCGGCAGAGAGAATACGTTGGTTCTCGAACCTTTTTTGTAGACTGCTCCAGGCGCCGTCGTAGTTTGCCGCGGTGATGTTGGTGCGCTCCAACATCGTCGCTGCCTCACCAGTCAGGGCTGACTTTAAATATTCTAACTTCCTGACTTTAGAAATGCGGGTGGAATCGTGAATCAACGACTTGAAGCGATCACGAAAGCTTTCCTACGCCAAAAGATCTCCTGAGAAAGTAGGTAGAGAAAGCTTCGGAAGGGCGGAATCATGGTCGTCCGCATCTCCGGGAGTGGAAGCACTCGTAGATGCACGTGCAGAGTTCGGTTCCAGCTCGCGTTGCATGTCTCTCAACGTGGCCGAATGTTGCAGGTAAACCTCCTCAATGTCCGCGAACCGATCATTCGTAATGTAATCACTCGCGGAAGAGCCCGGTTCGTGGATAACATTGCTATGACCCAACATAAAGGTCTTCCAATAGTCTTCTAAAAGCTCCCTTCGGGCTTCCACCACCGAAAGAGTTATATTACTCCTTCCCATCTTGCGAAGGTTAATCAGAAACCGCTCAATACGTCCGGCGATTTCGGCCTGTTCGAGAAGAAGATCGTCCAGCACGGACGCCATCTTTCACCCGAAAGCGAACGCGAGCACACTAGTATGACGAAAAGAAATTCGGAGCACACTCGGGCCCACACGAACAGCGTCGCGAGGTAGCGCAGAAACAGCTCACTTTCCCGAAACACTGAACGGAAGTCGCGGAGAAGGAGCGAAAACGCGTGGAGCACTTCACTACGCACTTGCTACACGTGCCGTGGAAGCTTCTAGAAATCAGGAGCATCCAAAGAAATCCGGACGAACTCCGGCTCGAAGGACCAGAAAAATGAACGAAACGTTCTTCAATTGCGAAGAATTAATCGCGTTCTTTAATTTGTAGAACTTGGACGCTCGGTAAATCGACTGAGACGACACGTGTTGTAATAAAGTAAATTTACTCCGATCAACAGAATCGGATAAATCCTTAGCAGCAAGGTTTTCTCGCGATTACGCGAGGAAAAGTAAAGTTTTCGCGTGATTACATGAGGAAAGGGAATCTCACAATGTAGATATCGGCTCGAAGCCCGAGGCCGAAAAGGTACCGGCGTGAAACACGTGTTTACTCTCGCGAGGCACGAACAAGAAGAAGGATCCGGAAGCCGAAATCTCGCGGATCGCCGATAAGGGCCGGTACCCCGCGCTCCGCCGCGCCCGCGGCCCGAGCTACTCGGTCCACCCGAACCACGGGAACGACGAGAGCGACCGGGCCGATCACGATTGGCTGCGCTAGCGCGCTAAATACAAAACTCTTATGTACTATATACACCTTATAGCCTAACACGTAATGTAGAAAATATGTACAATAAGAATAAACCAAAATAAACAACGATACAATAAAGAAGGGAATGAAGTTCTTTTCCGCGATCGCGAACAGTGATTTATTTGATAATCTAGAGACGCGGTAGCGTCTCGACGCCAAGTACATGAAAGACACCCTGTATATATATATATATATATATATATATATATATATATATATATATATATGGCGTGTCCCTTTACTCGTCGCCGGGCTATTCCAACCTAACCTGAAACTTATTTCATTAATATCTCATCACGCCTGCAATATTTTTTAAATTTAATGGCATTTTTCTTATGTAAACCGCATATAAGCTTTCGAATAAGACCAAATTCAATAAAATCGGTCCACGCATGACAGAGATATCGTAATATCGTCTGATGGATCAGTCGAAAACGGTAAGATTTTTCTTCTGATTCTCCAAGAAATTTTTCGTCAACCATTAATACGTATACGCGTTACACGACACCTTCAGCCAAAACGAAACTAACACATGTTTCGTTCTTCGTTCGTCGACTCTCGGGATTATTCGGCAGGGATCGTCGTCCATCATTGTTTGTATATACCTCTGAACTTTGTAACCTACCAATCTTAAACTTCCAAGTGTCAAATAATGTAAGTGGTCCAAAGGGTATAGCCGGTTAAGATGGTCAAATGTTCCCCTGAACCGAATTCAAATCGCGATGAGTCATTCGAAAGCTTATAAAAAAAGAATGATTTCTGCCAAGTTTCAACTTTGTATCTCGACCCGGGGGGTAGTAAAGGGTAAAAATAGAAAATCAGGTTTTTGCCGAATTTCTCCTATACCAGCGGATGAAAAATTTTGAAAAAATTCAGAGGCATATCTGTTATCGGTGCACATATTAGGGAATCGTGTCAGATTTTTAAATTAAAAAACCAAGCTGTGAAAAATAAAAAACGCCAAAGAATGCTGAAAAATGCCGGTTTTGTATCGAAGCAGTCTTGATACTATAATTATATTTTTACTGTAAGTTCGCATCATTGTTACTCTTGTCTTGAATTTTTTTCAGATTTTTCAATTTGGTGCGCCGTAGTTAAAAAAATTAAAAACTGAACGAGAATACAATTGGAATTAGCAAAGTTGATTTCACAATCTTAGCGTGAGAATGTTTTTAATGTTTTTCGTGAATTAAAGGTACAATTGGAATTAGCAAAGATGATTTCACAATCTTTGCGTGAGAACTTTTTTCGTGAATTAAAGGGTTAAAGGCACAATTGGAATTAACAAAGATGATTTCACAATCTTTGCGTGAGAACTTTTTTCGTGAATTATAGGGAATTAGCTTCTTTCATACATGAGTTATGTTTATGGGGGGGGGGGGGGGGGGGATTTCATCACTTTTTTCATAATTTGTAAATTTTTGTTGTGTTGATCTTATCAAGCTAATGTACCGCCGGTCACTCTCTAGGAAATTTCACCACAAAGAAAACGTATATATGCGAGGAAAGAAATTTATTACTTAATAAATTATAAATAAATTAACAATATTAAGTTAATAACCTCCCGCCGCTATCGCGCGAGATCTTCTTTACCATCGTGACGTTTCAAAAATGTTAACAACTAGCAGGTTATGATTGAATGACAGCCAAGTGACATTTATAAATTATGCTTTCGAGGCGACACCTACTGGCGTCAAGTGGAGGAGGAAAACGTGACGTCATAACTCGTAATCCTAAAAGTATCATTTTTATAACTATTAATTCAGAATAAATCTTATATCTTTTAGACAAATAGCTTGATACATTAAGTAAAACGACATATAGGTTCGAAAAAAAAAATGATTCGCTTAATCATGTAAAAACACCGGCACTATGTCATAAAATAAGATAATAAGGCTAAAATAGCTCCGACGACCTGTCAATTTCGCTATCTTTCGTGTATAGAGACATGGTCGCTCAGTGTGCCTATGGGTAGAGGGGAAGGGGGAATTAGCTTCCAGACGCGACCGCGTCTGTTGATGTCAAGGGCTTCCTCATATCTGCAATTTTGATCACTTCTTTACGGTAGCACAGTTTTTCGCATGAAATGCATGAATTTTTAGCAGTATCTAATGTTTTTTTGGTAAATTGTTTAAAAGCATTTTTATATTTAGACATTATGTTTTGTTCATTTAGATTTTTTATTTCGTACGATTTCGGTATCGTAGTTCTACTCTTCTCTATCTGTTATAAAGCTTTAGAGGATAGACGCAAGGAACTGCAAGGGAGTTACTTAAACACGACGAAGAGTCTTAGTCTATTTTAGGCGCGAGGACTTTACAGAAACGTTCACGATTATCCTTATGTTTAATTATGTACAATGCCAGAAATAAACTATTCACTATTTACAAAACGTACAATGATTTAGTAAGCGATTTCACGCAAGCAGGCGCGTAAAGCCAAAATTCACTGAAGTCCATTACAAAGCAAGGAGTAACGTAGCGAAGCGATAAGTGTGAAAGCGTAGTGTTTAAAGCGTGTGTACTGAAGCAAAGCCGCGAACAAAAGAGAGCGCGATCCAGGAAACCGCGGTCGAATTCCTCGAAGGAAGAGCCTTCCCCTTCCATCGATCGCGAGTCGAGGGAAGGAGTGTTGATCGCCGCTCCGCATGAGTCAGCGGGCCGAGCTACAATTTGCCTAATTGTTGACGGTTCGGGCAGATGGCGCAAGAATGCATCTTTTCTTGAACACTATCGTTTCTTTACTAATTTTTTTGAGATATTCTATATCAGTGTCATCCAAACTCTTGTCAAGATTCTTTATATTATTGCACTGTTCCAAAATTCTACAAATAATTCTCTTTAAAACTCTTACATTGACAAAATGGGGAGCTAAAAGTAAAACTGGTAAAAATGTCGAAGAGCATGTATCAGGTTCAACATAACAAAGAAATGAATGTCCTAATTTGCGGGACATGTAACTTCTACTGCAAGATAACAAGTTTTTGGCAAATTTATAAACACTCTTTACTTTGAGCCTGTCAGCAGTCTTCAACCATGCTTGATATCTTTGTATAATGGATTCGTTATCAATTTTGCAAATATCATCACACATCCATATTTTGCTTTGTTTTTTGTTATTGTCGTCTAATAATGGTAATACGTTCGTAACTTGGCCTTTCTCATTGAGAATAAGAAGTTTAGTTTCAATTGGCAGAGGTTCTAAAACTTTGTCAATATTCACACCATTTGCTTTTTTCGTCTCTGTTTGATCTTCCAATTGTGTAAATTTATTTTCATGTTCATTTACCTCTATGTCGTCGTCCTTTTCGTTTTTATCTTTCTGATGAGAATCACATTTAGAATTCTTTATCAGGAATTTGTGTTTGTATGCCGCCTCATAGAAGTACGGTTCAGAAGACGGCAAATGCTTTGAAAATCCACATAATGCTTCAGTTCTATCCGAAATATTGCATTCTGGACAATTGTTAGCTCGAGTCAAAGCAACCTCAGCTTTTTCTTTCAAGAGTCTTATATTTTTTCTCAAATAGAATAAGTAGCTTTTCCTTTTCTGCATACACCAATTATACATTTTCATAGCTTCAAATCGACTACTCACTACACATTTCTTTTTCATTTCTGAAATAAGAGATTTGGAAATATTCTTTATATATCTGTCAGAAGAAAGATGAAACTTTATGGTGTAATTGTTTTTTCGTATCTTTCCGACTTGTGCAATGCGATGTTTTTTGCATATATTGTATTTTTTCCAGCAATTTTATTCGTATTTTTTTCCTATAATAGTTGCGATCATGATTTTTTCTATCATTAATCTCGGGATTATTTTTTTGTGAATCAGTTTGCAAAATTTGTTCCATCATATTAGAAGGAGTCTTCATTAATTTGTTATCAATGTTTCTTTGATCATTACAATATTGAAGTACAGGAAACATGTCTATGGTATTATTTTTTAACATTTTGATCAAATGGTCACGCATTTTATTACGATCATATTGCACTTCTGTAGGTTTTACTCTTAATGCTAGTGACACGGCATTAGCTATTGCGTATACGCCACAATCATTGAAATTTGTTTGCATCTGTACCGAGTGAAGAATGACACCTTTTTCTTCGAAAGGATAAAATGGAAATAATCGTTTTAGGATAATTTCATGGTGTCGATGTACAATTCTTTTGTTCAGAGAATCATATATATAAATCAAATTTGTATCATAATAACAGCAAACCCAATGGCCACCTGTGCTATCAGACCAATTTTCGGTCGCTTGGCTGTATAAAATTTGTATATGTTCTTTCGATTCGTCTACTGGGATTATTGCATCTGGATGTTGTAGTAAAAGCGGATCTATGGGTTCATAACCATGAAATTGACGAAGAATATTGTGAAAATGGCTTATATGAGTGTCTTCTAACCACTCCCTTATCTGAATGATCTTTTCATCTTTTTCTGACAATTCCCTTTTTCTCAATTTCCTCGCTCGTGAAATTGTTGTAGAGTTATTTGTTCTCGAAATCGAATGCTTACGAGGATGTTTCAAATCAGTTACTACTTTATCATTCATAAATTCATTGTCATCGACATGTTTACGTTTTCTTTTATTTCTTTTATTTCGTTTACTATTATCTGGGAAAAATCAATTATATTCAAAGCATCATTATTCTCGGCCTTGTTTTTTTGTAAATCAGTTTGCAAAATTTGTTCCACCATATTAGAAGGAGTCTTCATTAATTTGTTATCAAAGTTTCTTTGATCATTTATAGTAGGGAAAAACAAATAGTTTATTTTTTACAGAATATGGTTAAGAGTACCGGTTTAATAAATAACTAACGTAAGAAGACAAAATAAAACGAGGAGGCGATCGCGACGTGAGGACAGCTTCCTCTTCGCACGCTGTTTCCCCGACTAATGTTCGCGAATCGTCGCGAACCTTCGCAAACGACGCCACGCTTCATGCGTGTTTTGTTCGCCCAGTGGCGTACCGTTCAAACCCTCAATCGGGCGATCGGGCCCGATTAAACATACTACAGCTCGGCCTATCCTGACATCTGGATTGTCCCCAATCCACGGTTACATAATGTTTATCTTAATGTTACATTCCAAACTATTTTCCCTTTTTTTTTTACTTAAATAATAAAGTTTACATGGTTTTTAATATATTTCTTTTTTTTTTGAAACTCACAACTTAAGTAATTTACTAGTAACGCAAAATCTTAATACTAGACGTGACCTTAGAAATGATTAAGAATTTACAATAGACCTTATGTTAATTCGGAATTGAGCCATAATTTCATAATTTCAGGTGAGCACACACCCTCGTGAGGTAGTTGTGTGATTTGATGTCCTTCTGGATCAGTTACTACATAACTATCATTATCCAGAACCTTTTTAATTACATACGGACCCCTGAATTTCGACAACAACTTCTTATGAACCCCGGGTGTAGTATCTACATTTTTTATCATGACCAAATCTCCAACCTTGTACTTCACGGGTTTCTTTCGCTTCTTATCGTAATAGGTTGTGTTATATTCATTTGCGGATGCTATATTTTTAACTGCTTTCTCTCGTAATTGTGGTAAATCGCGTTCTTCATTACATAGTTCTTCTAAAATCTGTCTTAGATCATCATTAATCTTTCCTGTTTGATTAATTCCAAAAAGTAATTTCGAAGGGGTTTCTCCTGTAGAACGGTTTATGGTATTATTTAAAGCAAATTCCGTTTCGGTCAGTACGTTATCCCATGAACAAGTAGTTTTTGAAAGCTTTGACAAAATAGATGTGAGAGAACGATTTATTCTTTCAATCTGTCCATTAGCATGTGGTGTTGCTGTTGCTATTAGAATGTGCTGAATACGATTTTGAACTAAAAATTCTTTAAATTTCGCGGAGGTAAACGCGCTCCCACGATCTGAAATGATTCGCAACGGTTTACTATAAGTGTTAAAATAAGTTCTCAAATGTCGTATGACTTCTTCTGCGGTAGTGCTAACTGTTGGGTAAAATTTGACAAACTTACCCAGATAGCACTCGACGTCTATGAGCCGTCTTTAAGACATCTGTTTCAGACTTTCAAGACGTCTTAAAGACGTCTGCTATTTTCTGAAAGACGTCTTAAAGACATCTATAGACATTTTTGAATGTCCTGAGTCAGGAAACCGTACATCTTTAAGACGTCTTTTGAACAGTATGTAAGACGTCTTGTAAGACGTCTCTGAGACGTGTTATAAACGCCCTGTAGACGTCTTTTAAACGTCGCGTAGACGTCTATTTCAAATTTTCAAGACGTCTTAAAGACGTCTATAGACATTTTTGAACGTCGCTAGTCAGAAAACTGTACGTCTTTAAGACATGTTTTAAACGCCTTGTAGAGACGTCTTATAGACATCTTTAAGTGGTCGTGACGACGTCTTAAAGACGTCCATTTCAAACTTTCACGACGCGTCAAAGACGTCTTCGTAAGGACTTGATTAGGCCTTTTTCAAGAGATATTAGCGATATTAAGCGTGACTTGATTCGTGTTTATTAGAATTAATATCTTTTAATGAAATTAAGTATATCATGCTGGTCAATGTTTTCGTTTCTTCATAAAAAAGAAAAACGTCTTGCAATAGCGAATGATCGAGACATTCTTTGGCATATTCAAGTTTAAGTCGAAAATATAAATTTCCATCATCAAAAAACGCCACTACTCGAAAGTGAGGGTATATGATTTGCCCGGCTCTCTTATAGGCATGACTGCTGTATCCTACCTGCGAGAAGCGCTCGGCCCGGTCGCCACCTGGCGGTCGCGTACTATCCATCGCGAACCGGCCTTGTCATGACTTGTTTATGTACATATACGTCTTTAAGACATCTACACGCAGTTGTTTAAAAAACGTATTAGCATAGACGTCTTAGAGACGTCCTAAACACTTACTCGGATAGACGTCTTAGAAACATCTCAGGACAGACGTCTTAAAGACGTCTTTCAGAGCCTTTAAAACGTCTTAAGGGGGGAACCTGGTGTAGCGGGTCGAAGAAATCGATTTTTTTTTTGCATAAATCAATAGTTGAACATTACGGGAATACGTTCCCAAAGCCGCAAAACGAAATTCGAAAAATTAAAGCAGATATGGCCGGTTTTGCTACGGAGCGCCAGGATACCAGAAAACTTTAAATGCGTTTTTCTCCAAACGACAGTTTTACACTTGGCGGACAATGTAACTCCAAAAATATTCAACCGATCGACTTGGCCTTGTGCACGGATATTTGTGAACATGTTCTTCACACAACATAGCTATTGGTATAATGATATTGTTTAAATAAATAACTTTTTTTTGCACATTTAAGGGGGAGCCTGGTGTAGCGGGTCGAAAAAATCGAATTTTTTTTTGCATAAATCAATAGTTAAACATCATGATAATATGCTCCCAAAGCCGCAAAACGAAATTCGAAAAATTAAAGTAGATATAGCCGGTTTTGCTACGGAGCGCCAGGTTACCAGAAAACTTGAAACGCGTTTTTCTTGAAACGACAGTTTTACAATTTGCGGGCAATGTAAATCCAAAAATATTCAACCAATCGACTTGGCCTTGTGCACGGATATTTGTGAACATTTTCTTCACAGATCTAAGCTATGGGTATAATGATATTGTTTAAATAAATAACTTTTTTTTTACACATTTAAGGCAAAATTTCGTTGGAAAGAGGGACCTTGTTTTCAAGAGGCCGCCATGTGTTCAATTTTGCATCTTTTAAGAAATAAATTGATACGATTCATCCGTACACTCATAAACTAAATGAAAATTATTCGATTTTTGGTGTTAGATGAAACCAAAAGACGCTACGTTGCCCGCAGTGGACCAATTACGTCGCCAACGGACTGGGCATAAGCCCTTATAACTTTGTTATTTGTTGCTCTTTTTTAATAATTTTTTTTTTATATACCTTAACCTGTTAATTCAATATCCCGAAAGTTTCAGAAAGATCGATTAAGTACTTTCTTTAAAAAAAATTCCGGAAAAATGCCTCGATTTTCAGCTAGTTACACCAGGTTCCCCCCTTAACACAGTCGTTTGAAAGACGTCCTGGTGCAGACGCCTTAAAGACGTCTTAACTCAGTCGTTTAAAAGACGTCCTGGTACAGACGCCTTAAGGACGTCTTAACTCAGTCGTTTAAAAGACGTCCTGGTACAGACGCCTTAAAGACGTCTTAAAGACGTCTGTCGACAGACGTCTTAGAAATGTCTCCGCGCAGACGTCTTAAAGACGTCTTAATATGGTCTAAGACGTTCAGACCAAAAACAGACGTAAAATGGACGTCTTAAAGACGTCGGGTGCTATCTGGGTAGTGGAAGCGTCGATAACCTCAAATACATATTTACAACGGTGCTTCGTTCTATCTAATGGACCATAGTGGTCGATGTGTAAAGCATAAAAAGGTATATTGCCTTTATCTGGACAGTGTAATTTACCTTCCACCCGATTAGCTACTGTCGCGTAGGTAATACATTTGAAGCAATTCTGTATGTGTTTTCGAATCTTTTCTCTCATGCTAGGAAACCAATAAACTCTGGATAAATATTCACTGGTTGTGTTCATGCCCTGATGGCCTATCTGTTCGTGACTTGCTCGTATTACATTTTCTTCCATTGAAGATGGAACGTAAAACAATAATCTATTCTTAGCTTTCCGATAAACTAATCCATTATTTAATTCGAAAAATTTACTCTCATTCTTTTCTAATTCAGATCGTACTTTGATTATTTCGGCGTCTTGATTTTGTAAAATGGATAAATTTTGTTCGAAAGTGTTTTCAGTTATAAGGTGTACGGAATATTTCCGGCTTAAGGCATCAGCATGCTGCATCTTATCACCTGGACGATGCTCAAGGGTGTACTCATAATTGCGTAATATTAAAGACCAACGCATGATCCTTGGATTTATTTCCTTTCTCTCTAAAGTTAATTTTAAACTATTACAGTCCGTGAGAATTTTGAATGGAATACCCTGTAAGTATATCCGAAATCGTTCCAGAGAATAGACTATAGCTAAAGCTTCCAGCTCGAAGCTGTGATAATTTGCCTCCGCCTTTGTAGTCCGGCGACTGAAATATGATATGGGATGCCACTTACCATTTTTCTGTTTCTGCAATAATACGGACCCGAATCCGTGTGAACTTGCGTCGCAATGTAATTCAGTTTCAGCCGATGGAGAATAAATGGACAGTATCGGTTTGGAAATTAATGCCTCTTTCAATGATTCAAAACAGTTCAATGCGTTCTCGTCCCACCTAAATTCTCCTTTTGTCTTCAACAAATCATACAAGGGTTTAGCAACTATGGCGAAATTTTTTAGAAATTTCCAGAAATATGATACGAGTCCTAAAAAACTATGAAGTTCTCGGAAATTCTGTGGTATGGGATAATCTATAACTGCGTCTATGTTTTCTTTACTCGGACGTATCCCGATAGCATCGATTTCGTAACCTAAATAAAGGATTTTAGTCAGAAGGAATGCACATTTATCAAATCTTAATTCCAAGCAGTTCTGCACTAATACCGTCAGCACTTCCTTTAAAATTTCCAAATTTTCTGCAATGGTCGTTGTGGCTATCAACAGGTCGTCAAGATATATCAACACCTTATTTGCAAGCAACAAAGGTTGAAATGCGGCGTTTATAAAACGCATGAAACACGATGGACCATTTGAAAGACCGAATGGCATTCTAAGATATTCATATTGACCCATAAAAGTAATGAAGGAGGTGTATGGAATAGCAGATTCACTCATTCTCACATGATGGAAGGCATCTATTAGATCGAGCTTCGTAAAATAAACTTTATCTCTAAGATTGTCAATCTGATCGTCAATCCTTGGAAGTGGAAAATTATCGCGTTGTGTTATTTTATTCAGATCGCGATAGTCCACCACCAATCTGATACGTCCTGATTTTTTCTTAATTAGGATAATAGGACTACTGTACGGCGAGGTACTTGGACGAAAGTAGTTAGGCTATGCCGATTCTGGCTCAAGTGGAGGCGAGGGGATGAGGCGGGGCGGGGGGAGGTACCGCGCTCTTCCGCGAGATGGGCGAGGGGGTGAGGCGGGGAGGGGGGTACTGAGTTCGTGGGTGAGGGGGATGACGTCACAGGGGAGGGGGGTTTCAAGATGGCGTCGACCGAGTTCGTGGGTGAGGGGGGTGACGTCACAGGGGAGGGGGATTTTTAAAATTTTCAAAATGGCGTCGCGCGCGCAGGTCGAGTTCGTGGGCGAGGGGGTTGACGTCACAGGGGAGGGGTAGGATTTTCAAATTTTCAAAATGGCGTCGCGCGCATTTCGTGTTGGCGCCACCTACTGGACGTTTAAGGTACTTTGGGCCCGCGTCGGTATTTGGGCCCGTCTTGGTAAATTTTCCAGGTTTTTCATACATTTCGTGTTGGCGCCACCTATTGGACGTTTAAGGTACTTTGGGTCCGCGTCGGTATTTGGGCCCGTCCTGGTAAATTTTCCAGGTTTTTCATACATTTCGGGTTGGCGCCACCTATTGTACGTTTAAGGTACTTTGGGTCCGCGTCGGTATTTGGGCCCGCCATGGTAAATTTTCCAAGGTTTTCATACGTTTCGTGTTGACGTCACCTGTTGCATGTCTAAGGTATATTTGGGCACGCGTCGCCGCCGCGCAATCTCCGTACGTGTGCGGGGATCGGTGCGCAGGCGCGACCGCGAACGATTCGTGGAAATTCAAATCGCGTCTTCGATGATGATTTCTGAGAAAGAGGGTGGACCATGATTTCGGAGAGAAGATAAGGAAATATTTGAATCGTGGGACCGATACAGCATAAACATAGAGCGATAATTATTATTATTATAAATCAATCATCGCGATAGCCCATGGAATAAACATTGCACCGCGACATGCAGTGTGTTTATATCTATGGAATAAACATTGCACCGCGACATGCAGTGTGTTTATATCTGAGCAGGATCGAACACGTTTCGGGCGCCTACGTGCACACTCTTCGTGCCGTGTGTTTATGTTTCAATCGTGGGACCGATGCAGCGCACGTGCAATGATGTGTACATATAGCGATAATTATTGTAAATCAATCGGTGCGATAGCCCTTGGAATAAACACGACATTGCAGTCGATGATAATTTCTGAGAAAGAGGGTGCGTTTATATATCTGAGCATTGACTTTTCCCAAGACTAGGACCTCTAAGAAGTACCCTCGAGAAAACGCAATGTCCCCGAAACAATAAATTAGGCGTTCCTTTCACGCGAGCAGCTAAGCGATAATTATTCGGGCTAGAGTTCCAAGTATTTTCACGATCGAGAACAGGGCGACGTCTCAAGCACCCTTCTCGAGGGTCTGCAAGTCAAGCGTCGTGGGAGCGTGTAAGGGCGAAAAGAATTCGTACATAGACTTTCACACCGAAGTCCATAGAGTAAACATGACATTGCACCGCGCGATACCGCGTGTTTATATCTGAATCGTGGGAGTAGTATACAGCGATCGTGTAAGGGTGGGGAAAAATTTGAGGATACGTTCGAACTGCATCTAACGTTAACATAGTACGATGACGTTTTAAGAATCACGAATAGGATAGGTGACTAGTATATTAATACCTGCAGTCGCTCGCTAAAGATCGTGAAATACGTTACGCGTGCATAAGTATCGCGAGGCATGGACTTTTTCGTGAATTCGTATGAATTGTTGCGGGGGATGATTCCACTGCTGCGTACCGAAGAACAGTGCTACGAATGGTTCATATCATGTGACGAGTATTTACGTCTCATCCGCGAACATTTTAAGACTCGAAAAGTATCGGAATCGGAACAACAACGTTTGACATTATTTATGAGTAGTGTTGAAATAGTGCGAACGTGTGTTCGAAGCAAACAAGCGTGCATAGTCGCTGAACTGGACGCGCGAGATTCATTACTCGTGTCATCGTCTTCCGACGACGACGATAACGATGGTGGGGTGAACTATTTATCGACGTTGCTACAGTTAGATGACGAATCACTGACGATCGAACGACATAAGATTCGTAGTGTGTTAAGCGCACCGACATTATCCGAGACGTCCTGGATCAGCATCTTTCGACATGGATTTATGCAATTGTCGTGCGAACATCGTCAATTGTTACGTTATATCGCACGACACAGTACTGCGGGTAAATGTTCATTATATTGCATCGTTGGAGATAAGGACGTGCATCTTAAGCGTACGGAGTACACTACCGCGATCGTGTGTACACCATTGACGCTTCTACATGACATCGAGAACGGAATGGTCAAAGTACTGGAAGTATTGAGTCCTGACACAACAACAATTTCAGTGAATAGTTTTTTGTGTCGAGAATTGAAACGATATTTGGATGATCATACGAGTCTACCGCGAAACTCGAAGCTCATCCTTGTACCGCTGAGATATCGATTTCCACATATCGAGTATGATCGCATCACCTGGAAAAGTCGCATCATGAAATCAGATGAAATCGAATATCTCTGGGAAATTGACTATTTGTAAAGAAGTAAAGTCTTTGTGAATAAGCGAACATGGAGGGGTTCATGGACACGTACAGGGTTTTGTCCCAGATGTCCAAGCTTTTACGCAGTATTGCGGAATTCCGAGACTGGATGGATCATTGCGCCACGTGCCTGCAGCTCATCGTCGAGTATCAGAGCAGCGGAGGAGTGTCCGTGTCCGCGAAACAACGCCTAGTGTCGCTGATCGCGCGAATAAAGACATTGCGCGCAATCGTGCGGGAAAAGTTTTCGCGAGTGGGGTGCGGGGTTTCGGGTCGATCGACGGTGCCTAATGTCGTATGGGAAGACGTGGAATCTGCGTTTATAGGCCGCATTTCAACCGGTGCGGTTATCAACGTGGGACACGTCGATCCGCGTCGATTTTTAGAAGGTGCTCGACGAACTGTGATCTCGCGCGTCACGGACGCTATCACGACGCATAAAAGCGTGTCCGTCAATACGAACTTGAACGCGGAGTTTATGTTGGGTGAAAATACAGACATGAAAAGTTTCGGTACGCGAAATCGTGTACTGTTAATGACTTCGAACATTCGCGAGTGGTACTCGAAGCACGTGGTCGCTCCCACGCTAGTGATGCTCGAGGAGTTTCAAGATCGCGACAGTGGATGGACCTTAAAGGCCGTGCTAAATATTCTAGTGAATATTAATAAGCACAATCCACTTCGAGGCGGTTGCAACGTACCGCTTCCGCGCGCCGTCGTCCTGAAGAAAACGGTGGTCAACATAAAGAATAGAGATAATGCGTGTTTCTTGTGGGCTGTCGTTGCAAGTTTGTACCCGGTTGCTGCGAATAGTGATAGGATCGCATCGTACCATCACTACTCGGATGTGTTTCGCACGGGCGATATGACTTTACCCGTAACGTTGGACCAGCTGGCAAAGTTCGAGAGGATGAACAACGTGTCGGTGAACGTGTACACGTGGTCCGACGGAAGCTGCGCGCCCCTGCGTTTGACCGAGGACAAGCGAGAGAGACACGCGAATCTCCTACTGGTGCAGGACCCCAACGAGCCTCAACGTTATCATTTCGCGTGCATTCGCAGCATGTCGAGACTGATTTCGAAGCAGCTCGGTAATCACGGACATCAAGTATTCGTTTGCGAAAGGTTAGTAAAATATGGTATATTTCGATCGATGTGTTATTGATTATTATGTTGTATTATTAATACTATTATCGTTACAGATGTCTCAGCTTCTTTCATTCGAACGTGCAATTGACGAAGCACAACGTGGACTGCCAACGTCTGAACGAGTGCGCCGTCGAATTGCCGTCCCTGAAGGATAAATGGTTGCAGTTCAAGAACTTTAAAAATAAGGAACGAGCGCCATTCATCATTTACGCGGACTTCGAATGCATGCTGGAGGATGTCGAGCCTGCGGAGCGGAGTCGGACGTACACGTACCAGCAGCATAGAGCGTACAGCGTGGGATATTACATCCATTGTTCCACCGACGCGTCTCTGTGTCGTTATCGCGCGTATCGTCACGAATCCGAGTGCGTGAAGTGGTTCGTACAAGAACTGCGTGACTTTGCGAACATTGCGTATTCGTGGTTGCGGAACGCGAAACCGATGAACTCGTTGACGAGTCGACAGTGGCGTAGTTTTAACGACGCGATCGTGTGTCACGTTTGTGGACAACCTTTCGTCGAGGGGAACAAAAAAGTGCGCGACCATTGTCACTCGACGGGCGAGTACCGAGGCGCAGCCCACGTGTCGTGTAACTTAGGGTTTCAACGATCGTACACGATACCGGTAGTTTTTCATAATTTATCAGGCTACGACGCGCATTTCGTGATCAAGGAGTTGGCGTCCGCGTTCGAAGGACAGATCGACCTGCTACCGGTAACGAAAGAGCGGTATATATCGTTCACGAAACACGTCAAGGGAATCGACGCCGAGAACAACGATTGGAAGAGGGGATTGAAGTTTCGATTCATAGATTCGTTGAAGTTCTTGGCCGCTAGTCTGGAGAAACTCGCTTCGGACCTTGGCAAAGAACGACTCGCGATTCTACGACGCGAGTTTCAATCCCTGTCGGATGATCAGTTCAATCTCCTTACCAGGAAGGGCGTCTTCCCGTACGACTACGTGACGTCATACATCAAACTGAATGATACGTGTTTACCGTCCCGCGAAGCGTTCTATAATCGGTTGAACGATAGCGCCGCGTCGGAGCCTGATTACGCGCACGCCGCGAACGTGTGGAATACTTTTCGCGTACAGACATTGGGCGAGTACAGTGATTTGTACTTGAAAACAGATGTACTGTTACTCGCCGACGTATTCGAGAGTTTCCGCACCGACTGTATCGCGAGTTACGATCTAGATCCCGCGCATTATTTTACGCTACCGAGTTTCACGTGGGACGCGATGCTCAAGTACACCGGCGTACGATTAGAACTTTTGACGGACGTGGACATGCTACTGTTCGTAGAGCGTGGCATACGCGGCGGTCTGAGTCAGTGCTCGCACAGGTACGCGCGTGCCAACAACAAACACCTGCCTGCAGGGATGTACGACGAATCGAAGGCATCAACGTATCTGATGTACTTCGACGTCAACAACTTGTACGGATGGGCGATGTCGCAGGCTATGCCGAAAGGTGGGTTTCGATGGCTGGACGATGCGATGGCTGCCGCGCTTGACGTATCATCCCTATCCGACGGCGAGGACTCCGAGGAATCCGAGGGATACCTGTTGGAGGTCGACATCGAATATCCCAAGGAGATCCACGACGCCCACGCCGACCTTCCATTCTGTCCGGTGCGCGAGCACGCTCCAGAAGGAAAACAGACCAAGCTGCTTGCCACGCTCGACGATAAGGAGCGATACGTCATACATTATCGCTACCTGAAACAGTGCGTGCGACACGGTTTACGCGTAACGCGAATTCATCGGGTGTTGCGATTCGATCAGTCGCACTGGTTGCGCGACTACATCCGATTGAACACCAATTTGAGGACGCGAGCTACTAGCGAATTCCAAAAGACGCTATTTAAATTAATGAACAATGCGGTGTACGGGAAAACAATGGAGAATGTGCGGAATCGCGTAGATGTGCGACTGGTGACGCGGTGGGACGGTCGTTACGGCGCGGAAGCGCTGATCGCAAAACCGAACTTTCACAGCCGCACGATCTTCTCCGAGCAGTTGGTGGCCATCGAAATGCGCAAACTGAAAGTTAAGTTCGACAAACCGATATACGTGGGAATGAGTGTACTGGACGTATCGAAAGAATGCCTGTACGAGTTTCATTATGCGTATATGCGTGCGGAGTTCGGTGATAAGTGTAAGGTCCTGTACACCGATACCGACAGTTTAATGTATAGCGTGGAATGCGACGATGCGTATGAAACGATGAAGCGTGACGTCGCCCGATTCGACACGAGTGATTACGCGGTGGACAATCCGTACGGTATGCCCCGCGAAAACAAAAAGGTGCCGGGACTCATGAAAGATGAGAACAACGGCGCCTTGATGACCGAGTTCGTCGGATTGAGGTCTAAGATGTATGCAACTAGAACGTTTAACGCGGCAGTGGGGTCTACGAGTGAGACTAAAAAAGTGAAGGGTGTGCGGAGACACGTGGTCGCGAATCATGTACAATTCGACGATTACATTCGTTGTCTCCGCGATCTCACCGAGAAATCGATTCGGCAGAACAATATACGCTCCAAAGAGCACCATGTGTATACCGTGAGTCAAGAGAAGAACGCTCTCAGTCCGTTCGACGACAAGCGGTGTATTTTAGCCGATCGAGTCGACACCCTTCCGTGGGGTCATTATCGAATCCCCGAGCTCAAGACACACGAACGTCTCCAGCTTGACCCCGACGAGTCCCTCGAGAATTCCATTGTTTAGTATGTTTGCATGCATATATGTATATACGTTTCTTTCTTTGGTTATTTATTTATGAATATATGTATAGCGTAGAATAGTCAAAAATTGTATATAGCGTGGAATAGCTAAAATTGTATTTTATACGCGTTGGTATATATGTATATATGTATATTTTTTTCATACTTTATTAAGATTAATTGTACGCATATACGAGAAGGCGAAGGAGAATGTGAAAAATTGAATAAACGGACACTGTATATATATATATTTATATGTATGTATGTATTTATTTTTCATTCATTTATTTTAGTAACATCGAGTGCGTTTGTGATCGGGAATCATAGAATATCCTTGTTGCTTATCCACGAGTTCCGCGACGAATCGAATCCGAGCCACTTAACGTACACCTGGTTTCCTTTGCGACGAATAATCTTCTCGACCAGATAGACGTCTGGATTCGCGACCGAATGTAGTTCGTACTCGTAGAATCCACCCGAGATCGGTTCTCCCGCGGAATCGCGCAGAATGTACGTCACCGGGAACGTTCGTTGTACGGTTATGATTTCAAACACCTCGGTCGACCAGTTCGGAGTGTACCCCTTCTCGAAGAGGGTCTTGAACTTGCTCACGCGTACCTTATCACCGACTTTGAATTTCGCGCGTCGTCCAATGCCTTCCGATGCGGAGGGTGAGAGGGGTTCATTCGCGGCGAACGACAAACGCGTCGCGGGGGTCACGTCAACGGGTCGGGCGTTGATCGTTCGGTGCTTGCGATGATTGTAGGTGCGTACGAGCGCAGGTAACAGGTCAACCCAACGGTAGGACGCGTTCAAGGAGAATTTTTTCCACATGAGGTTTTTCAGCGTGCGATTGAAACGTTCGACGATCGACGCTTTCATCACGCTGTACGTGGAGTAGTGGTTGATCCCGCGAGTCTTCGCACATCGTTGAAACTCCGCGTTGTAAAACTCCTTACCCATGTCGGTTTGTAAATTTCGCGGACATCTATCGCTCTGCTGCAACACGATCGTGAACGCCGCGGTCACGTCGCGTCCACTTTTTGTTTTCACGGGTATGGCCCACGCGTACTTGCTGAACGCATCGATGATCGTTAGTATGTAGTGATATCCTCGATTTTGCTTCGCGTACGGACGCATCTCTACTAAATCGGCCTGCCACAAATCATCGTAGCCGCGAATCACGACGCTACGCCGTAGAAAATTTCGTCTCGCGGGAGCGTGTAATTCGTTCACTAATTGTACTCGCTCCTTACTCATGCTTCGCGGGTGGGTGGGGGGTGATCGCGACGTTCCAAGGATGTTAGAAGTAGTATGAGTTCCTCGAGTGCTCGCAAAACGCAATCGATACACGTTTTTCGCGATCGTTCGTTATTATTAGACGTTTCGGAGCCGTAGCCGCTATTGAGGCAGTCATTGATCATCGTCGTCGTCGTAAACCCTCATTCGCTTTTCGTGATTCCTTTCGTTTGTACAGATCCGTGGTCGTTATCGACGTCGTCAACTCTTCGAGTCTGTCTTTCAAGTGATCCAAGCGTCGTTCCATCGCGTTATTTAAATCATCCTCTAGTCGAGACAATTGCGCGTTAACGATATCCGTCATCGTTCGTTGTACTCGCGTCTCGAGTTGAGATCGTTGATACTCGGCGTCCAGTCGCGCGCTCGCGATAGCCGTTTCGATGTTTTGGGTAAAGCGTTCGTCCACCGAGGACAATAATCTCGTCATTACCATTCTCGCTTCGTCGTTGTCGTTGTTGTTATTGTTGTTGTTGTTGCGTAACGCGCTGCCAAACTTGTTCACCGACATAACGATGCGTGTGCGCGAACACTACTGACGCAACCATCACCGAATCGTTCAATTTAAGATATGTTTGGCCTCGCGAAGTTCCTCCACGATGGATGCGATTTCGTTATCGTGACCCGTGTGACCTGCCGCGCGAGATGCTACGAGCAATCTCAGTCTATCGATCAATTCGTTCGGATCGTCCCAGTACACGTAATCGATCGCGTTATCGGTAACCGTCATCGATTCGTCGATTGGTAATCCTTGTCCTCGTCGCGTGACCGCGTCGCCCGCACCCCCATTCATACCCATGCCCCTAACGCGTCTGATACCCGACGTCCGCACCCCACCGATTATCGCGGATATGATTTTCTTATACTTATACCCCTTGTTACCCAGCGTGCGCTTGCTCGGCGAATGGTTTCGCTTATGCGCGTTCGTTGATAGTAAGATACGTCGGTACGAGTGAATATCCGCGTCCGTGTACGTGCTAACGCTGGGTATTCGCATGAACAGCAGTTCGTACAAACCCCGAGTTCCCGCGTATCGCGTTCCGTTGACGCGAATGTCGTCACCGTCCTCGTCGATTGCGAGTACGGAATCGCCGATCATTAGGTCTTCGTCGGACCCCAAGTATACGCCGTACACGTTGTCGATTCGTTTCTTAGTATCGGTGAAGAACAGTCGCAGGTATTCTCGCGACAAGGGTCCTTTGGCGTTCCGTACATACACTTCGATATCGTCGACGGGGTTGCGCAGCGAATCCAAATCATGAACCTTTGTTGACGACTCATCATCCTGAATTTTTTCATCGTCTTTGTCATCGACATCATCAACAACATCATCGTCAACATCGTTGTTATCGTCGTCATCGTCGTCGTCGTCGTCGTCGGTGTTGTTGTCGTTGTCATTGTTGTTGTCATTATCGTTGTCGGCGTCGTCGTTATCGTCGCTGTCATCATCGTCGTCGTCGTCATAGTCGTTAGAATCTGGAAGGTTATTTTGACTTTCCTTGGTTAACAACGGAGTAACGGGTCGAAGTCTCTTCGATGATTGTTGTTGTTGTTGTTGTTGATCGTATTCATGTTTCCTCTTCACTGGTCGCGATCGTGGCGTTGAGCGCATTTTCAACGCGGACGAGTTTTCGATCAATCGTTTCAGCGGTTCGACGATGGGACGCGTACTCACCTCCACAGCCGCTTCCGTAGCCATTTTACCAATTTTCAAGGCCAAGCACTTTTTACGTATAACGTCGCTGACTTTGGCAATTTCCACCTTTGCGTCCGCGCTCCGACGTTTCGTTCCTTTTTGATGTTTCGATCCTTTTTGATGTTTCGTCCCTTTTTGTCGATAACGTCGGCGATGTTTTTGCGAATGCTTCGCGTCGTCGTTACTCGAGGTTATAGCAGTCGTCGTCGTCGTTGTCGTCGGCGGTTCGTTGGCCATTTCGTGTTGCTCGATGAATGACTCGCGGTTTACTGATGTCAACGAGCTACGACAAACTCGTTAAATCCTCTTCGATATCGACCTTCGTACATGGAACTATCCTTATCGATCACCACGAAATCGTATCGTCGACGCCAACATCTCGCGCACAAGTCGTTGAACGACTCAAACGTCATGTCTGTGTTCACGTGATCGTTGTACACTCGACGCAAGTTCGTACCATCTTGTTTGAACAGCATGAGAAAATTCGAGTTATCCCTGATCAAATGTTTCGGTATTCTAGCGTACGATTGACATAAATAAAAGCAATCCACGTTCGCGTGGCGACCCATGGAGAAGTATTCGCGTATCGCGTTCTGTTCGTCGCACGCCACGTCATCGAACACGAAGATCGAATCGGGTCGAGCGTCTCTCGGTGGAACGATCTCAGCGTTGTCCGAGTAGGGAAAGTATTCGATTCCGTCGACGAGCGACAACACCTGTTCGAGATATCGATACTTTGGCTGATGCAATGATTTCGAGTATACGTACACGTTCTCGAAACGCAAACCGTTCGGACTCTCTAGCATACTTAGAAGTACGTTCGTTTTTCCGCACCCGGACGGACCGCAAATCACGCCTCGTACGCTGTGCGGTAATAACGGGCCGTGTCTGTTCGATCGACTCGGATCCCTATCATCCTCGAGCATTCTGTTCGCGGTCACGCGAATAACGTCCGACTGTTTCGCGAATCGCATATTATATAATCGACTATTTATATTCGTGGCGCGCGTCGCGCAGGTCACTATCACAGTGATCGGTGACGCGCGCGTACGCGTTTATTATTGTAGTAGCTATCGTGACTATTCTAACGTATATGGTTGCACCAACGACCGCAAAGTCTCACGGACTAGGAAAGAATCAGAGGAGGAAGAAGAAGAATAATCAGAAGAAGAAGACTGGATCGGGTCTCGTTAACGGCATCATAAACCGTCTGCCGTTCGAACTACACGTTCCGGGTTATCAGTTCTGCGGACCGGGAACGCGTTTGCTAAAGCGATTGGCTCGTGGCGACGAAGGTGTGAATCCTCTGGACGCAGCGTGCCGCGATCACGATATCGCGTACTCTAGTCGAAAGGATTTAGAGGGGCGACACGAGGCGGATCGTGCGTTAGCCGAACGAGCGCGAGAACGAGTATTCGCGAACGACGCGACCTTTGGCGAAAAAGCCGTAGCGACTGGAGTGTGGGCAACGATGAAGGCTAAGACTAAACTCGGCATGGGTATGAGAAGGACGAAACGTAAACAGAGAAAGTTTGGAAAGAAACATCCTCAACGGCGGCGACGATATCGTAATCTACGAGTGGCGAAACGCGGTGGCTTTCTTCAATTTCTTCCGTTCGTGCTGCCTGCTTTATCAGCTATCGGGGCATTGGCAGGTGGAGCGGCTGGTATAACCAAAGCGGTAAACGATTCGAAGGCCTCTCGAAAACAGCTGGAAGAGACTTTGCGTCATAATCGGGCGATGGAGGGGCGAGGGATGCATCTGACACCGTACAAGCGAGGCGCGGGCTTGAACCCGAGACGCCAACGACGACTACGAACAAAGAAAAAAAAAACGCCGATCGCATAGGCGCGTGGCGACGGTGGCGGCGATAACGCAACAACCTATGACGAACCTGCAATTAGAACGCGAATGCGCCAGCATCCCGTTCTTTCGAGGGGTGTTTATGCGCGACACGCTTCCCACGCGCGTACGAAGCAACGAATGCGGTATCGCGAATCTGGATGAGAATCGAGGCACCGGTACGCACTGGGTCGCGTACGCCAAACGCGGACCGCGAGTACAGTACTTTGATAGTTTTGGGAATCTGCGACCTCCCGCGGAAATGATCTACTATTTCGGACGCGGTACAACCATCACGTACAATCACAATCGTTTTCAACGTTTCGACGAGATGAATTGCGGTCGCTTGTGCATGCAATTTTTACAGCAAAAGTCTATGGAATTATGGCCTATATACTAATATTACTATCGGTGTGCGTGTGTGTTTGTATGTACTAAGATTATGTTACAATGTATCCATGCGTAATGGCGATTCACACCTTCTATAATAAAGACTCATAATATCGATAAATTGCCGAGTATTCCTACGCGCGCGTCACTTCCCCTCTCTCCGTCACGCGAGTGTAATCTATGATATGTCGTTCACGCTCACGTTAACGGGTCGCAGCAGCGTGCTCACGGTAAACTATTTTCCGCCGATAGATTTGAGTGATGGTCAATACGAATTAGGACTCGCGGACTTGGAGACGTTTCACACTATACCGAACATTGACTCGAGCAACGATAAATTTTATTTCGTCGTGAACTATGACACCGAAAACAACTCCATCGTCGACGCCGCTAATGAATGCATTACGATTCCCCACGGCTCCTACGAATTAGACGCTATCGCAGAGTATCTGAAGCAACGAATACTCGATCGATATCCTCGAAGACGCGGTAACAGCGAGAACGACGATGACGACAAGTACCCTCTAATGCTACGAGCAAACAACAACACCATGAAAAGCGAGCTATATTGTTCGTTCTTTGTAGACTTTACGAAACCGAACAATGTGGGCTCGTTGCTAGGATTTTCCCCGAATCGCGTCTTATTACCGAGAATCTGGCACGAGTCCAACGGACCCGTAAATATCATAAACGTTAACGTGATTAGAGTAACGTGCAACGTCACTACCGGCGCGTACAGCAACGATAAACAGGTTCACACGATCCACGAATTTTCGCCTCGCGTGCCGCCAGGATATAAGATATCGGAAACTCCGCGACACGTCATTTACCTGCCGATCGTCGCACGAGCAATACACGATCTAACGTTGTGCATCGTCGATCAACACGATCGTCCTATAGATTTCCGTGGAGAAGAAATAACGATTCGTTTACACGTTCAACGACGTCCGCGCGATAGGTAGCGTGACCGTACGTGTATGCGCACGTGTGTAGTATGTTAGTGTTAGATCACACGTACGAATCATCAATCGCCGCTGATACTCATACCGTCTCTGTCTCGCGTCACCTACGAGACCCTTTATCTACAGGCGAAAGTGTAAGAAGAATAAAGACGGGAGGAGCCATAAGAAGAGGACCGCTAAGAAGCATAAGAAAGCCGTTGACTCGTCGAAACGCGCGTTTCCTGCGATCGCTAGGTTTCATCGTTGCTTATTAGACACGCAACCACGATGTCGATTATTTTGGACGTGGCGAATACGCCAACCTTCGACAATCGCATCACGAAGATCGAATTACACACGTATAATCCGTACGCCAACACAACGTTCGACAATAGCGACGAGATAAGAATTCCCATACAGCAGCAAGATCTGTACACGCTTCCGTGCGAAAGTTTCCTCTACATCGAAGGTCGTGGTACGTTGACAGCGCAAGACGCGAAAGGCCCGCCAACGTCCGCGACCGCTGTTCTCGACAATAATTGCGTCGCGTTCATGTTCGATGAGATTCGATACGAATTGAACGGTGTCGAGATCGATCGTTGTCGAAATCCAGGAATCACTACCACCTTGAAAAATTTCGTTTCATTGTCCGCCGAGAGAAGCAAAGCGCTTGCGAATGCCGGTTGGAATTATGACATCGATTACGATAAGGATACTTTTCATTCGGGCGCTTTCAATTTCTGCGTACCCCTGAACGTGTTATTAGGATTCTGCGAGGATTACAAACGCATCGTGATGAACGCGCGACACGAGCTAATTCTTATACGGGCGCGAGACGATTCGAACGCGATGCACTGCACCTCCGCCACTGCGATCCCGAAACTGGAGATACGCAAGGTGCAGTGGCGTATGCCCCACGTCGTTTTGGATGAAGTGAATAAACTATCGATGCTGCGGATCTTGGAAAGCGAACGACCGATCGCGATGAGTTTCCGATCGTGGAGCGTGCACGAGTATCCGTTACTGCAAGCAACAACGAAACACACGTGGACCGTGAAAACTACGTCGCAAATCGAGAAACCTCGATACGTGTTATTTGGCATGCAAACGGATCGAAAGAATCGTCCAAATAAACCCGCGCGGATATTCGACCCGAATAATCTCACAAACTTTCGACTCTACCTAAATTCCGAGACGTATCCGTACGATGACATGCAAATAGATTTTCCCAAATATAAATTCGCGATCATGTACAATATGTATGCGAATTTCATCCGATCGTACTACGGTCACGGAGAACCGTTGCTGAGCGCGAACGAATTCCTTAAATACGCACCTATCGTGGTCATAGATTGTTCTAGGCAAAACGAATCGTTGAAGAGCGCTACCGTGGACGTGCGAATAGATTTCGAATGCAAAGAAAATATCCCCGCTAATACTTCAGCCGTCTGTTTGTTCATACACGATCGTATAGTCGAATACGGCCCTTTAACCAACATGGTACGCAAACTAATATAGCGTGCGTACGAGATCTATTACTACTACTACTACTGCTACTGCTACTACTACTGCGGATACTGCTACTGTTTTAAAACGTCGATGTCGAAGACCTCAGTCACTGTTCCGACACCGTCGCCGACGGTGCTACCTAAACGAATAATAATGTTCGCCATTGTAGATCTGCAAGGTTGCAATATCGAACGCGAGTTCGTCGTCAAAGAGATCGCTATTCGCGCAAACATCAACAACGATAAAACACCGACGATCAGCCATTGGATCTTCGAACCGCCATACTTCTGGGAACATCTGAATTCGCGGGAGCAACATCAAGCATCCTGGCTCGCGAAGCATCATCACGGGCTTCGCTGGTCTGACGGCTACGTTCCATACTCTAAACTTCCGGGACTTCTCGCCAGTGTACTCGCGAACATTGACTTCGTGATCGTGAAAGGTGCGGAAAAGAAAACCTGGATGCTGCAACTACTACCTGACATAATCGTTGAGGATGTATGCAATTTGTACGAACTGACGGGGCGAAAAATCGAGAACAACAACAACAACAACAATACCAACAACAACGCTCGAACTGTCGAAGACGACGGCGGCTATGACGTTGACGATGATTATTGCGGGATCATGCCGGACACCGTGGACCCTGACGTTCCTAACCTGAGGTCTATGTCTTCAACGAATGCCTTTCGATGCGCATTTCACAAGAATTGCGGTGTTTGCGCGTTGGAGAATGTCGGGAAAATATGGAATTATATACGCAGCATTACCTAATGTAAGTCCTACACACGCATTGCATCTACTTTACGCGTCATATGCAGAAAACGAATATGTAAGAATTATTTTTTTTTGTTTTCTATAGCGATGAACACAACGACGACGGTGATGAGTGAAATGACAGCGACGGCTGCTTCCTTTACCCGCGAGCAAGAATATCCCTCCCATACAAACGTTATTTCCCGCAAATACTGATATTATAATTTGAAGTACGCATGGATGGATGGATGTACATGAATAAACACACACTGTTTTGAATAAAAATTATATTTATTTAAAAATATATTTCATATTTAAAATATTTAAAAATATTTAAAAAAAAATTTCCTTGACGTCACATCCTGCAACACACAGAGAAAACACCAAATTATTATATGAAACGTTAGTAATAGCACGTGAAACACCAAACAAATAAAATTCACTCGTACTCACTCTCTGAATAATCGTTCGAGATACCAAAAGTCTCCTTCAAATGATAAAAATTCAATTTGCAACGTGTCCTCGCGCCACGTGCGTCGGGCTGATTGTATCTTCAGTCTCAATTCTTTTGGTATCCTCCCGTCCTCCTGTGTCGGGTATTGGCGACGCTGGAACAAACACACGACTCGATTAAAAATCATTGAATGGTCTACGCGGATCATTTGTGCGAAACATCACTTACCAACAACTGGATTATGGCGTCGCGATCCCCGTCGCGTGCATGGGCCTCGATGTCAGCCCGACGCTGAAACAAACGCGCGACTCGATTAAAACATCGTCGATTGGTGTCCGCGTATCAGAATAATTTTTTTTTCAGAAACGTCACTTACGAGGCGCCCGACAGTCCCCAAATATTCATGGCTCCACTCAGCCATTTGATTTTCACGTTCTTGCTGTAACAAACATGTGATTCGATTAAAACACTGTTGAATGGTATATGCACATCAATTTTTTTTGCGAAACATCACTTACGAGAAAATGAATTATATCCCGCCGCTCCACGCGCCATGCTCTCATCAAGTCATCGCGTTCGCGCTGAAACAAACGCATAACTTTGCTAGAAGACCGTCCAATTGAATGCACGCACTAATAATTCCATTTACACAAAAACTATACTCACAATTTTTTGGACGATCGCATCACGCTCGTCATGCCACGCACGTTCAATTTCCCCATGCCTTTGCTGTAACAAATGCGCAACTTCAATAGAATACCATCGAATGGAACACGCGCACAAATTTAATTTTCACGAAACTATACTTACGATGCATCGCTGCATTTGAAATGCATTCATTCCTTGCGCCGCGGCGTATAAACTGGCTTCAAACGCGTCCATGATTTTTTATAAAAAAATGTTTGTGATAACTAGACTGTCCCGTGCGGTGGTGGTCGACACCCTTATATACGTTTCGTTTCCCTAGCCTAGAACGATGGCCCTACGCATTGCAAGGGTAGGGATAGTTTTCAGGTAGGGTAGTCTTGAGGCATGGTGGGGATGGTTACGTCACAGTTTCTCTGCATCCTGCTCCTCCTGCTCCTCCTCCTCCTCCTCCTCCTCCTCCTCCTCCTCCTTCTTCTTCTTCTTCTTATTCTTCCTCGATGATTTTATAATATGAAACTAATTATTCCAGCTTATAGTATACTTTTATGACTCGCACTTTTATGTTTTACATCGCAAATCGTCTCTGACTCTTCTGTGGTATGCATGTTCCTTGAATTTGTCATGCACACCATTTGAATTTGCCACGTATTCTCTAACCCTTGTGCGGTAAACACACGCGTCTTGACCATCGCCATCACTGATGCGATATACTTTCACACATTGACGTGTATGTGTACGTGAATCAGTATAAAGTGACGTCGGTCAGTCTTATAGGCATCAGTTCACCACGTACGCTCGAGTGCTAACAAGTATCGCCCGCGTCATTTTTTCGTCGATGAGAATCATACGTATTGTATATCAAAATGTACAAACGAAGCTTAAACGATTCATCCTGCACATCCGACAACGCTGGTGGCATTCCAAATAAACGCCAACAGACCAATATGAGGTATGTATACATACGTTACTATACACTTTACACATACTCCATTCACTTACTTCTTTCACTGTAAACGCCAACGAACGATGCATTAATTTCATGTACATGTTTCTTACAGTTCTGGATCCACAACGCCAAAAACGTTGAAAACACCAAAACCATCGATAGTACGGATCTTGGGGCGTGATTATCCACTAACCTCAACAGCTTATAAACGTCTAACTATTGGAATTCGCATTGGCATGGATTCGTGCCGCGTCGAGATCGCCATAGTCGACAACAAAGGTAGCGAGGTGTGCTTTTCAATGTCGACGTGGAAGCTCCTACGGCAAAACGAGGCGGACATACTCCAACGATTACGCAGCAACGCAACATCGCCCCAAACCCACATCGTAATTGATCATTTGCGACTCGAATTCACGCGTATGCATGACGATCAACTTATTAAAATCACCGATAATCGCGTTAGCTTATACATGACGGAAGTTACGATACGAAAACTGTTCGCGTATGACCATTGCATCAATCATATGTTCACCTGGTTGACTGAAAATATGTACTCTGTAAGCAGTAAATATGCTGCATTCGTGGAAGTTCTACGTACCGCTTCCGTACCAACGAATTATGTGAAATTAATTTCCGAAAGTGAGACCTTTGAGCAGCATTCTTTGATTGATTGTGAATTGTTAGCGTTAGGATTACAATCCATGCTGCGTGATGTAAACCACGTACCACTATAGTACATGTATATATATATATATATATATATATATATATATGTTTTAATAATAAATGTATGACTTTCACATCAATACATGTAACGCGTTATTTATAATATCCTTTCATACATATTCCTATCCATATATTAATTCTTAGAGGCGTGGTCTTAGCGAATGTCAATTGCGTTTCCGGATAGGTAATAGGGAGGGGTGGGTTCGGATACGTTCCCACGACGCTTGACCATGACACTGGATCTACTGTAAACCAGATGTCTGCGGGTCTATGTACGAATTCTTTTCGCCCTTACACGCTCCCACGACGCTTGACTTGCAGACCCTCGAGAAGGGTGCTTGAGACGTCGCCCTGTTCTCGATCGTGAAAATACTTGGAACTCTAGCCCGAATAATTATCGCTTAGCTGCTCGCGTGAAAGGAACGCCTAATTTATTGTTTCGGGGACATTGCGTTTTCTCGAGGGTACTTCTTAGAGGTCCTAGTCTTGGGAAAAGTCAATGCTCAGATATATAAACGCACCCTCTTTCTCAGAAATTATCATCGACTGCAATGTCGTGTTTATTCCAAGGGCTATCGCACCGATTGATTTACAATAATTATCGCTATATGTACACATCATTGCACGTGCGCTGCATCGGTCCCACGATTGAAACATAAACACACGGCACGAAGAGTGTGCACGTAGGCGCCCGAAACGTGTTCGATCCTGCTCAGATATAAACACACTGCATGTCGCGGTGCAATGTTTATTCCATAGATATAAACACACTGCATGTCGCGGTGCAATGTTTATTCCATGGGCTATCGCGATGATTGATTTATAATAATAATAATTATCGCTCTATGTTTATGCTGTATCGGTCCCACGATTCAAATATTTCCTTATCTTCTCTCCGAAATCATGGTCCACCCTCTTTCTCAGAAATCATCATCGAAGACGCGATTTGAATTTCCACGAATCGTTCGCGGTCGCGCCTGCGCACCGATCCCCGCACACGTACGGAGATTGCGCGGCGGCGACGCGTGCCCAAATATACCTTAGACATGCAACAGGTGACGTCAACACGAAACGTATGAAAACCTTGGAAAATTTACCATGGCGGGCCCAAATACCGACGCGGACCCAAAGTACCTTAAACGTACAATAGGTGGCGCCAACCCGAAATGTATGAAAAACCTGGAAAATTTACCAGGACGGGCCCAAATACCGACGCGGACCCAAAGTACCTTAAACGTCCAATAGGTGGCGCCAACACGAAATGTATGAAAAACCTGGAAAATTTACCAAGACGGGCCCAAATACCGACGCGGGCCCAAAGTACCTTAAACGTCCAGTAGGTGGCGCCAACACGAAATGCGCGCGACGCCATTTTGAAAATTTGAAAATCCTACCCCTCCCCTGTGACGTCAACCCCCTCGCCCACGAACTCGACCTGCGCGCGCGACGCCATTTTGAAAATTTTAAAAATCCCCCTCCCCTGTGACGTCACCCCCCTCACCCACGAACTCGGTCGACGCCATCTTGAAACCCCCCTCCCCTGTGACGTCATCCCCCTCACCCACGAACTCAGTACCCCCCTCCCCGCCTCACCCCCTCGCCCATCTCGCGGAAGAGCGCGGTACCTCCCCCCGCCCCGCCTCACCCCCTCGCCTCCACTTGAGCCAGAATCGGCATAGCCTAACTACTGACGAATTATTTTCCTTTTCAACAAGTCATAAATTATTTCGGTAACGGCCTTTTTTCGGCATAAGAAAGACGTCTTGCGCGATAGAAGAAAGGTTGATGATTTGGTCTAATCACTAGGTTCATTTCCAAATCAGTCACAGGAACATCTCGCCTCTTAGGTTCTACATAATACTCGTTGACAATATCAATTACCTTTTCCTTCACATCCCATCCTAGATCGGTGCTCACCTGTATATTCGCGGTATGGCTATCCTCTGCCACGTTTATATGGAAGATTTCAGGTACGCTACATGCGGTGCCGTCTCTCGGCAACCTTTTCTGAATTTCTACCCTTTCGTCAAAAATCAAACGAATTAGCTTATTCGATATAAAATCTCGACCTACAATGCAGGCTCGAGTCATCGTGGTGCTAACTACTACATAAAAATCAATTGTTAGTTCGGTATCTAATATCTTAACCTTTTGCTTTAACCGACCTAAAATTTCAATTTTACTCTGATTAGCTCCTACAAATTGCAAGGCAGACGTGTTTGGTTCAATACATGTATGAGGGGGTATCAAACTTACGTTTAACATCGATATTGGACTTCCGGAATCAATTTCGGCTTCAACGTTACCTATGTCTAATGATAGAAGAATTTCGTACGGCGGAATTATCTTGTTTTCTGGCTCGATCAGATGCAATGGCGTCTTCTCTACCGCGTTGGTCGACGATCCACCCGTGGCAGTTTCACTGCGTCGCGGACAATCTTTTTTCTGGTGCTGTGATCTACAGAGGAAGCACGTTCCCTTCTCCCTTTTCGGCTTCTTGCACGCGGACGAGACATGCCCTGGCTCGTTACAGTTGTAACATCTGGGAATGGTGCCCTTGGTGCTTTTTTCCGTAGCTTGATCTTTAATTGATAGATTCTTCTTTAAGGAAGACTCTATGCGGCTAGGATCTCCCTTGGATTTAGTTGAATGAGTAGGTTTCATAACGCGTTCGTAAATTTTCAGTTTCTCCTTCAGTTCCCTTAACGTTTGGGCCGCATATAGCGTCACCTTCTGACTCGCCTCCTCAGGAATGCCGTCGACTATATATTGAATTAGGGCCTCGGTTTCTATCGAACCCCTGGCAGCTATTTCCTTCATTACCAGAAAATATTCTTGAAGGGATTCCTCGCGCTTCTTTTTCCGGTTGCTCAACAATTCATGCAGCTGAGCACTATTTATCTGCGTCGAGAATTCAGACAACAATCTGGATTTCAAAATCTTCCAGCTGGAGATACCGCGTTCTCCCCGCAGGAAAGTTCTAGCTAACCCAGTCAGTGACTTCTTTGCGAACAGTAATTTTTGTAATGCAGACCAACCCAGAAGTGCAGCGTTGTCCTCGAAATCCGCAATCCACGCCTCAACAGGATCCCCATAAAAAACTTCAGAAAAGTAAAAAAATTACGCCAAGTACATGAAATAAATCACAAAAGAAAAGAAGATAATAATACAAATCACAAAAAATAAAAAGTAATAATAATCAAATAAATCACAAAAAATAGAAAATAATAATAATTACAAAATAAAAAAAGATGTGAAATCAAAATGAGCTGCAAGTACATAAAGGTGCTTTCTAACTGCGCTTAAGATGACACAACTACATATACACAGCTAAAATGCTGCGTTCATACATTCCATTACTCATATCGCGGACATTTTAATAATGTGAAGATAAAATGTAACATCTAGACATTTGTCTAGATGTCCGCAGCCTGGAAGTCAAATACTTGGCGTGTCTGAACGAGGTGAGAGCGTATGGCAGAAAGTCTTGTTGCCGGAAATTTAATTGTTAACAGTAATAATTCAGCGAACATGAACAAAGAGATCCAATATTTTCAACACACAATTGATTGGTTTTGGAATAAAATTAGTTTAGTATGTTTATTGGCGTATTGAAATATTGTTAATGGGAACCTAAAAAATTTATGAATTAATGAATGCGTGGCAACTACTGTGGATTTTATTAAAGTATTACGAATGTCTTTCACAAAAGATTGAGAAGCATCAAGGGAGATGTGTTTCCAGCGTACTTTCTTCATTAATGTGACTTGCTCTACATTGCAATCAGTCCACCATAAATAATCTATTTTCTTAATATTTTCTTAATAATGCTTAATGCTATGTCTTTTTACAATTCTTGTCGATTTACCTTATTTGGCAAATTTCCAGAAACTTTTGCGAAACAAGATGCTCTGTCTATTTATCTATCTAATCTTCTCCGGACATAAGTTTCAGGTAAGGTTGGATTAGCCGGGCGACGAGTAAAAGATACGCGGCAGCGACATCGACATATCGACATATACAGGGTGTTGAACATGTATGTTGAATACGCAAATGCTCGTACGTTTTTGCCGAACCGTTTACGTACAAATAAATGAATGGATTCACGTTCAAGCGGGAAGGTACAATGAAATAAATGAATTCAGTAATTCACACTAAATACAAGTAACTATATTGAGAAGAATACGTAAAAATAAATTAACAAGATGACTGGTGTTGCTCGTCTGAGCGATCGTTCGGAAGTGACCATAGCGTCATCCGCTTACCCTAATGAAGACCAGAAAACGGAAACGCCGTCGCTGCTAGCGCCGAAAAACTAACGCTTAAACTGGCCGTTTGATTGGTTGTTCGAGAACCGCGAAAAATCGCGCGGGAGACATAGCAGACTGAACGGAAAGGACGCTTGGGTTTTTCCCAAAGTCGCGCCTAGCCGCTCGTCACGTACTCCTCTTGCCGTGCTTTATGACCCCTACCCAGGTCTGTGAAGCCGTCATCTGGTCAACAATCGACCAGTGCCCTTACAAAAAGGCCTATTTTAGTTCATCTACACGGTGTACAAAATCATGAGCATTTCTATCATCCATGCTCTATTTACGCTTTACTCACGCTTCAACAATGTACTTGGCGTCGAGACGCTACCGCGTCTCTAGATATCCATCGTCGCCGTTGAATGGGCGAATGGTATTCTCTATATCACGGAAACTCATTGTAAATTTCGGTGGAGGGCCGGTACCGGCGATCGACACATAATCCTCCGCGTCTTCCGTCTCATCCTCGTTCGGTTCATCCTCTTCTTCCGATGCGACTGCGTTGGTATCTGGTGGCGAATTCAAGCGTTGAATGTTCACCAAATTTAAACAGATCCGTTGAGCGAGTTCCTGGACAGTGCCATCGTAATCTAGACCTAAAACGTTGCATATGGCGACCAGATCACCAAGAGAAAAAGTTTCCGCCGCCCATGAGATTTTGGCCCGGAACTGGGGCAATTCTTCATCAAACGGAAATCCCTTGAATGCCCGTAAGCGCTTCCTGTTCTGCCGATCACCCTCTTCGAGGTACAAAAATTTGTGCAGGGTCACAATCTGCTTCGTCAGTGCCTTCGCGATTCTCTCCTTCACTGCCGGAATGTCGTTCAAAACTGCCATAACTTCGTGTCTTCCAACTTAATACTGCACAAGTCACACGAAAGCCGCACCACAAGCACGTGGTCGTATTCCAAGCACACGCAGATCGAACCACAAAAGCACGTACGTCGTATTACGCGTATGGCACGAATGGCACACAATGGTTTCGAATCCCACTTCTGAATTTATAGTAGGGAAAAACAAATAGTTTATTTTTTACAGAATATGGTTAAGAGTACCGGTTTAATAAATAACTAACGTAAGAAGACAAAATAAAACGAGGAGGCGATCGCGACGTGAGGACAGCTTCCTCTTCGCACGCTGTTTCCCCGACCAATGTTCGCGAATCGTCGCGAACCTTCGCAAACGACGCCACGCTTCATGCGTGTTTTGTTCGCCCAGTGGCGTACCGTTCAAACCCTCAATCGGGCGATCGGGCCCGATTAAAAATACTACACATTACAATATTGAAGTACAGGAAACAGGTTTATGGTATTATTTTTTAACATTTTGATCAAATGGTCACGCATTTTATTACGATCATATTGCACTTCTGTAGGTTTTACTCTTAATGCTAGTGACACGGCATTAGCTATTGCGTATACGCCACAATCATTGAAATTTGTTTGCATCTGTACCGAGTGAAGAATGACACCTTTTTCTTCGAAAGGATAAAATGGAAATAATCGTTTTAGGATAATTTCATGGTGTCGATGTACAATTCTTTTGTTCAGAGAATCATATATATAAATCAAATTTGTATCATAATAACAGCAAACCCAATGGCCACCTGTGCTATCAGACCAATTTTCGGTCGCTTGGCTGTATAAAATTTGTATATGTTCTTTCGATTCGTCTACTGGGATTATTGCATCTGGATGTTGTAGTAAAAGCGGATCTATGGGTTCATAACCATGAAATTGTCGAAGAATATTGTGAAAATGGCTTATATGAGCGTCTTCTAACCACTCCCCTATCTGAATGATCTTTTCATCTTTTTCTGACAATTCCCTTTTTCTCAATTTCCTCGCTCGTGGAATTGTTGTAGAGTTATTTGTTCTCGAAATCAAATGCTTACAAGAACGTTTCAAATCAGTTACTATTTTATCATTCATAAATTTATTCTCATCAGCAAACAGTTTTTTGTTATCCTCAGTCATTATATTATCGTTGGATGGCTGTCTAACATCTACCTTGATTTTTCGATTTCGAATATTTTTGCCTAACCTTTCGTAACATTTATTCCGTGCAACTTGTAACGGCAAAACTTGTTGAGGAGTTTTAACATTAAGATCTTGCGGAAAATGTTCGAACTGTATTTCTTCCGTCAACAATTTCAAGAGGTGATTTCGCATAAGTGTTGTATTATAGTGAACATTTTGTGGTTTAATACCAAATGCTAATGAAACGGCAATTGCTATAGCCATGACTCCACAATCTCTTGTATTTTTTTTGTGTTTGAACCATCGGAAAACGCACGGTTTTTTCCGTAATTGTAATATGAGGATACAATTTTTCTAAAAACAGTTTTTGCTCTTTATGTAATGGATCCGCAAAATTCTGCAGCGTATCGTATATGTAAATATTTGTCCTGTCATAGTAACTGCATGTCCAACAATGTTGTGGACGATGCAAAATTTGAATGTGATCTAAATCTTTCCTAACAGGTTTGATTTCTAAAAGGTTATGTCTAAGATAGTGTCGTCGAGGTAACTCCGATTTAGTAACTACTAACTCTTTATTACAATAACTAGTACAATTTATAGGTTTTACAATATTTTTTCGGTATGACGTTGTGACTCTACTAGACTTAGGTTACGACTGTTCCTGTCCCTTGGTTTGGGACCGGTATTTAACCTAGATGCTGAAGAAGGGTGGGAGGTAAGCTAGGTGGGTACCCTAAGGAATTTGGAAAAAGGGGGTGTTTGGGAAAAAGTGATATCAGGAGGAGTCATCTTGGCGACAGTCGGAATTTTGGAAAAGGGGTGTTTGGGAAATCCGATATCAGGAGGAGCCATCTTGGCGACAATCGGGATTTTGGAAAAGGGGTGTTTGGGAAATCCGATATCAGGAGGAGCCATCTTGGCGACATTCGGAATTGGTGAAAAGAAAAGGGACTGCGCTGGAAATCAGGATACATTGTGAAAAGGGATCTATTGTTCGGAGAGATAATTATCTTGGCGACACTCGGAATGTGTCTTATCTTACGGAATGGTCGAATTTCCGACTGGACCCATCTCGCTGGGTCCGTACAAGGGAAACCCATTCGTCTAATGGAGGGAAAAGGGGGTGGTCGATTGGCGAGTATCGCGATACCTCCCCCCTTAAAGGAGACCTTTGTCTATGATCTAGACAAACGGTCCATGAGTGTCGGATCTAATGAGCGTGGTTCTGTTGCTCGGGGAACAGAGGAATATGTGACATGGTGTGTAGGCGCACGGTTGTTAAAACTGCAATGCGTATAGCAATTGCCGATAAGTGTTCTTAGTGCATTAACTAGTGCTTTGAAGAATCCTATTTTTACGAAGAAGACGAACAGTAGACCCGCAAGGGCTGTATACCCTGCATAGGAAAGGTACTCGAAGAATTTTTCTTTCCAAGTTTTCATGCGTTGGTGGTGCAGTATTTGTTCGGACGCTTCTTGCAGTTCGCCTAGTGTTCGTCCAACGGATTGCAATTTTTCAGGATCGATATGCACCTCTTGTACAAGGTTCAGAGGGATATCGGTTTCCGATATATTGATGTTAGGGGTTCTGATTCTTACGAGCACTATTTGGTCGCTATTAGTCTTATTATTAAACAAAATATTGTTCGGCTTTAAGGTAGCCGAGAGTGAGATGCCGGTGCAGTCGGGTGCTAAAGTTAGTATAAAGTTATGATTAATCTCTAGATGTCTAGGGGTTTTGTCAGAACATAGTATATGCAAGGTTTCAGATTTTGGTGCTATACCCAGCCATTGATTTCCTGTATGGAGCTGTATCCATACAGTGTTTTGTATTTGCATATACCGTGTTTCACAATTTTCTGGCTCATGTTTGGTGAGAATGCTTGTCAAGCAATTGTCCCTGAAGTTCGTCGAATAATCGGGGGTATATCGCTTGAGAATCATTTGGTCGTTGAGTTTCTTTGCGTTAACTAAATCGTTCGTTGCTATCGGTATGAAAACAAGTCGCATGGGGTCTAGAAGAACGAGGCGCTGTTGTGTATTTATTATTGAATGGAATATCCATCCATGAACCGGGAGAGAAATTACCTTAACAAGATTGAAGGTTTGTTCCTCTAACAAAGGAATTCTTATTTCTAGTAGTGCGCGTTTTCCGTTAAGACCTATATTTACTTCACAAATATCGATGAGTGCCATATAATACGTTTCCTTAAGTGGTACTGGGAAATTGTCGACGTGTTCGTGTTCCTTGAGTATCTTAAATAGTTGTTCGGGTGAAAGGATGTAGGGTTTAACAATGCCGTGTTTGGCGTCGAAAGTTAGATCCTCTACATTTCTAATTTGTTCGCGTAACTCGTCGATACTTTGTTCGAGGTCCATAATTATTTCGTCGATTTGTATATTCATCTCGTTTTCTTTAGACAGGTTTCTTAGTTTGTTAAACTGTGTATTTATTGATTCGATTTGATTGTGCGTTTTGTTGAATAGAGCTACGTTTGTTTTCACAGCGTTAAGGATTATACTCGTCTGGTTACGTATGTAATTAATAACTGTTTTCTGATCTGCATAGAGTTTATCGAGTTCGTTGTTATAATATTGGGCGTCCGATGCGTCGAGCGTACCAAAGAGGGTTTTGCTTATTTCCCCGACGAAATCGAAAATTCCACGCCTAGCGCGCGAGGAGTTGCTATCAATTCCCGCAGTAAAAAATGCATTGCGAAGCTCTCCCCGAACGTGGCTGAAAGCTCCTACTCGTTTTACCAATCGGTTGCGTGGGGAACACGTGAATTTAACCCCTAGTATGTCGCGAAGACACAGCCCGGTTAGGACACGCTGGTAGAGATCCTCGATAGCTTGCAGATCAGTCTCGATATGAGCGAAATCGTAACCGACGACTATTTTCCATTGTTCATGAAAAATCCTGACTTTACTTAGGTGCTCGAGAAAGATGGACTCTTGATCGCTAAGTGCGGTCATGGAATATTTTTCATCGCTGGTTTGAGTCGTGGGGATGTTATTCATAATCCATATTATGGCCATGGTCGTCATGAGGTTCGGAGCGATTAACAAGCTTCTGCTAGGTTTCATCGTCTGAAATGGTAGATGACGCTTGTTTAAAAAGTTTGACGTTAGTCCTGTGATGGATAGTTAGTCGTCCATTTTCATTTATTTTGACTGAATGGCCGTCAGTGGTTTCTACAACCTCGAAAGGTCCTCGCCATCGTTCCTTCAGCGATTTGGCGGTGTAGTTACGTATAAGGACTTGGTTGCCTGTGGAAATTGTTTCAAGGTGATCGTAGGACGTGGAAGGTTGTTGAGATTGGAGATTTTCGAGGGTTTCGATTATTTTGTTTTCGTGCTGGAATTTAAGATTCCCTATTTGCTGTCTTAAGGTCAGTAATTCGTCTTGTTCGTCGAAGATACTATTGGGTTCATACCCTAGTTGCAATTCGAATGGGGTATATCCAGTGGAACGGTTAATCGTGCAATTGTAATTAAGCATTGCCTGAGGGAGTAGGAGATCCTAAGGTTTTTCCGCTGTTTGGTAGCACCGGATATACTCTTTTAGAATTATGTGAGATCTTTCGTTTTTACCATTTGATTGTGGGTGGTATACGGAAGTGAGGACGTGTGTAGATCTCATAAGATTGCAGAATTCGGTAAATTCTTGAGAAGTAAATTCCTTTGCGTTATCTGTTAAGATTTCTTTAGGTTTGCCAAAAATGCGTAGCCACGAAGCCCAAACGGCTTGTATGATGGCTGCTGTGGATTTATCGATTAGCGGTTCGCACATGATATATCTAGTTAGATAGTCTTGTATAACTAGAATATACTTGTTATTACGGGGGGTTACGTCCAAAGGTCCTACTAAGTCGAGGGAAATCTTGTCAGTTGGCTTTGAGGGAATGTCAGTTGCTTGTGGTATGTATGTTTGTCGTTTCGTGTCTTTCTGCCGTTGACACGTTTAGCAGTTTTCGACGTAAGTTTTTACGTCCCTTGTGATGTTTGGCCATTCGTATTGTTTACGAATCTTTTGTAGTGTTTTATCATAAGCGTAATGGCCTCCGAAGATAGAGTCGTGTGCTAACCTGATGATTTCCTGTTTGTCTGAGGGGATTGGTTTTGAAACATAAATTTCTATATCTCTATTTAACATCGAAAAAAGTATAGCAAGTCCGGCATTATAATTTCGATCTTGTATTATGTTGATCTTAGAACCGTCGTTTAAAATTCTGATTATAGTCTCTAGTTTTGATTTGTCAGTTTCGTGCGGGGATAGATAGGTTTTGTCCTTTTCAGTTATCTCAGGTGGTGTCTCCGTGTAAATGATAGTCGGGAGTTCCTTCCGGAAACCTTGGCAGATTGTTACCTGAGACTGTAACGAGGGACCTCTGTGATTTTGAGACGCAGTAGATTCTGGATGCCCTATTAGTTCGCTAATGAATTCTTTGTCCTCTTTCGAGATCTGGGGGTTTTTGGAATAAAACGTGATATATTTCTCTAATTCGTCGTTTATGAGTTCGTCTTCGATGATTCTAACTGTACATCGTGAAAGTGCGTCTGCGTTCGTATTGATTTTTCCTTGCTTGTAGACTATTTCGTAGTCGTATTCTAATAATTTTAGCCGCCATCGCACTAAACGTGAATTCGGATCTTTTACATTCATTAACCAGACAAGTGGTCTGTGATCGGTTACAATGGTGAACTTTCGTCCGTATAAGTATTGGTGGAAATGTTTGGTTGCCCAGACGATCGCTAGTAATTCCTTTTCGGTCGTCGTGTATCGGGTCTCTGCGTCATTTAAGGTTCTGGAAGCGTACGCTATCGGTTTGTCTTTGCCGATGGTCCCTTGCGATAATACCGCGCCTAGGGCGTAATTGCTTGCGTCAGTCGTTAGCACGAAAGGTTCTGTCCAGTCCGGGTATTGTAGAAGGGGTTGCGTCGTTAGTGCGTTGCATAGGGTCTCAAAAGCTACCTGTTGGTCATTGGTCCATTGAAACCCTTTAAATTTCTTAAAATCTGATTGAGGGGCTTTGCGATTCTGGCGAAGTTTTGTATGAATTTCCTATAGTATCCGCATAGTCCTAAGAATTGCTTAATTTCTTTGGGGTTTTTGGGAACTGGATAATTTTTCACCTTGTCGATGCGTTTCGGATTAGGTCGTACACCATCAGACGAAATAATATGACCTAAGTATTCTAGTTCCGGCTTTAGGTATTCGCATTTGTCAGGTTGTAATTTTAAACCGCACTGTCGCAGTCGTTCGAATAAGACCTTTAGGTTTTTATTGTGTTCCTCTAAAGTTCTTCCGAAAACTACGATATCGTCGATGTAGACGAAACAGTTGTTACCGATCAGTCCTTGCAAACCGCGATTCATGAGTCTCTGGAAGGTCGGTGGTGCGTTTTTCAACCCGAAGGGCATTCGCAGAAATTCGTAATGGCCGTCACTAGTTGAAAAAGCGGTTTTTTGAATATCGTTTTCCTTAACTCCGATCTGATGGAAACCTGAGGCTAGATCGAAAGCGGAAAAGTATTTCGCGTTACCTAATCTGTCTAAAATTTCATCGATGTTGGGAATTGGATATGAATCTTTTATAGTTTTCTCATTTAGTTTACGGTAATCTATGACTAACCGCCACTTTTGTTTACCGGACGCGTCTTGTTTTTTCGGAACGATCCATAGGGGACTGTTATGTGGGCTATCGCTGTCCCTAATGATACCCTTCTGTAACATCTCTATCACCTGTCGTTTAATTTCGTCTTGGTGTATTGGGGGATATCGGTACTGTTTGGTGTGTATCGGAATTTCGTCAGTGGTTTTGATTTCGTGTTCGAGGATTGAGGATTTAGGAAGAGGATCCCCGGGCAATATAAATATATCGTGGGAGTTTGAAACAATTTCCCAGATCTGATCTTTGCCCTCTGTTAGATGATCTAACCGAGTATTCTCTCTTAAGAGATCGATCCTCTCACTGTTTCTGCTGCTACCTTGTACGCGATAAACCAATTTTTCGTCAAAATCTTCTACTGATTCGATTTGATCCTTAAGGGAGTCTGGGAGTATGGGATGACCATTTGCATTGACCTTCGTAATTGCTCCGATTCCTGTTATAAAATTGACCAGTACTGTTTTGTTTTGACAGTTGCTTTTTCTGTTGGCGCGACGCTTAACGACATTGCCGATTGTAAATGAGTTGCAAGAAAGAGAGAAGTTGTGGTTGAATAGAAAGTCTGAACCTAATATTCCGTCTTGCAAGATTGGAGAACTATCGTCAACGACTTGGAATTTGTTACATTTGTCATTAAACGGAACAAGTACAGAGTATAACGTATCTGTGGTATTATTCGTAATGCCCCTGAGCGTTATTGGTTTCCCTCTGAGTAAGGTTTGGTCGACGATTTGTTTTTCTTTGATTATTGAAATTTCACTACCTGTGTCGATGAGGAACGTAGTGGGTCGGAGTCCTGGTAGTTCTAGTTGAACAAACGGGGAGTAGTCCACTCGGTGGTCCCCTGTTGCTGCGGATCTACCGTTTCCGATGGTGATTGTGCTCCTGGCGGTGTCGAGTTCGGCTGGGCCCGTTGAAAATTTCGTTGTTGTTCGACTCGATTTCCTTGTTGTTCTCTCCATCGCTTCGTCCTGCATTCGTTTTCTGTGTCCTCGTCGTTTGCAGAAATTACACTCTTTGTTGTCCCATCTTGTGTCAGAATTTCTTTGGGATGGGTTGTGAGGTTCTCTACGTGTCTGGTGTTCCCTCGGTTGAGTCCACCTCCTAGATTGTTGCATGTATTGCAGTTCTGTGTCATACATGCGTGCGGCCTCGAATGCTTGGTTTAAGGTATCGAGTTGTTGGCTGAACAGGTATTGCGAAATTTCAGGCTTTACGTTGCGTCTGAATGTCTGAATACCCTCTTCATTGCAGATGATTTCCTTAATGTCGATGTAAGTCTGGAGTCGTCTTTCAGAGTTTACAGCAGTTAGCAATTCGTCTTGTATTTGTGAAAACCGGTGTATAAAGTCGTTAATGGGCTCGTTTGGTTTTTGTCTGCACGAGTCCCGTTTAGTTTTTACGGATGCCGTGTCGATGGTTTTCCCGTAAAGAAAACGAATTTTCTCTATTAGTTTTGGGATTGTCGTAATTGTATCTGGCCGAATTGTTAACGCTGCGCGACCTTTTAATTTTTGCGACATGAGAGCTAATAGGAGTAGTGGGTGTTGGTTCTGGGCTAGCATAGACGAACCTTTAATGAGCGTGCTGATAAAAATCTCGGTGTTCGTTCCGTCAAAGTCTGGGATTAGTTGCAGACATTTGTCGTATTTGTCAATTGTACCAGATGAATGCGTTTCTGTGTTGCGTAACGGATCGCTCGATGTTTGCATAGCCTGACTAGGTCCCGCTTTGTCTTCTATAGCTTTCAGTCTGTCACAGACTTGTAATAATTTTTCGGCTAGCATGTTCACGTCAATTTGGACACGAGTCGGACTTTGTGTTCTCGACATGTCGTTAGAAGGAGCAGTTACGAAGTCGTGCAGATCGTCAGATAGTGTTTCAGAGAGACTTACGTTGCTGCTGCTCTTTCTCCACTGTGTCCAGTTGGAATCCAGGTTATGTAGATCTTCGGAGTTCTCGGGTTCGTAGTGGGATACCTCCAGAAATTTCCACTCGTGGAATAACTAGCACAACTAGTATATTTTCTTCTGAATAAGCCCGAAGGTGATATCCCTTACCGCTGCCACCAATTATGTCGTCGAGGTAACTCCGATTTAGTAACTACTAACTCTTTATTACAATAACTAGTACAATTTATAGGTTTTACAATATTTTTTCGGTATGACGTTGTGACTCTACTAGACTTAGGTTACGACTGTTCCTGTCCCTTGGTTTGGGACCGGTATTTAACCTAGATGCTGAAGAAGGGTGGGAGGTAAGCTAGGTGGGTACCCTAAGGAATTTGGAAAAAGGGGGTGTTTGGGAAAAAGTGATATCAGGAGGAGTCATCTTGGCGACAATCGGGATTTTGGAAAAGGGGTGTTTGGGAAATCCGATATCAGGAGGAGCCACCTTGGCGACATTCGGAATTGGTGAAAAGAAAAGGGACTGCGCTGGAAATCAGGATACATTGTGAAAAGGGATCTATTGTTCGGAGAGATAATTATCTTGGCGACACTCGGAATGTGTCTTATCTTACGGAATGGTCGAATTTCCGACTGGACCCATCTCGCTGGGTCCGTACAAGGGAAACCCATTCGTCTAATGGAGGGAAAAGGGGGTGGTCGATTGGCGAGTATCGCGATAATAGGTAGGTCGAATTTCGTAATTAGCGACTTTGTACAATAAGTAAGAAAAACCGACATATGTGAATCCTCAAGCCGGCCATCGTTTGACTCACATCTTATAGCTTTCTTATCCTCTTCGGTTAAATATTTCTGAGGAACATTAAAATTTAGATCGTGTGTTCTAGATATCAGATCTTTATTTCCTGCATATACATACATTTTGGTATTTTTATATATATATATATATATATATATATATATATATTAACTACCTTTAAACTTTATTAAAAGTTTTTATATTCGAGACTTGGCGCACTGCAGCCTATCGAATGATGTTATAAGATAAGGCGCGTATGCAGCCTGTATAAAGTTTACTCGGAATAGCGCACAGTAGCTGACCGAGTGTACTTTATTTAATTTGGAAATATTCCAACCTGTAAAAAACAAAAAATTTGTAATAAACACTATTATATACCATACGTATTATTATTCATAAATGTAAAGGTCACTTACCAAATATAATATTTGTACTTTTATTTCTCCTACTGAGAAGAATAGAATGTCCTTCCAGGGGACTTGATACTAAAAAGATACACAAAATCCGAGACATCGAGGGAAAAAAGTTATCGATGTGGCGTGGAATGACCCAGAAATTAGCACTAAGGTTACATAGTCACAATTTTGAACTCTAATCGAGATTTTACTGTAGGTCCTACATTTTTAGAAGTTTGTTGACAGTCTCGAACGTAGGAGAAGAGAGCGAGTGGAAAATGGACTGCCGATTGTATCCATCTTTTTCATTCGCTATCCTTCTCTGCGGTCGAATCTTATTACCACTAAATATGTATTATCCAAATTATACCGTGTTTGGTGTAATTAATCATTACAGAAACATCACAAATGTTACGATGCTTTATTTATGAAAATATTATTATTATTGCATTACTGTGAACATCATTCTAATATATCTTGGTGATACGAAGAGGAACGTAACGTGATACAAATGTTCCTCTTAGACAACGTGATTCCCTCGCTATGCAAACCAAAGAAAATGCACATTTGGCCCGTTTTCTTTTCATACGCACACATCTGCACAACCATCTCCGCTACTCGCAACCGAATGCAGCCACAAGCAGACATGTCTGCGTTGCGATACGCGGCCGTGTGAGTGTACCGGAACGCGTGCACTTGACCGCGTGTGAAAAGAATACTTTTCGCATTTCAATCCAGGGTCATTCCACGCGAAATCGGATACTTTTCGGAGTGACATTTGGGATTTTTGTGAAACTTGGATATGTTGTAGTCTTTAGTGATATATTGTCACGTCCCGGGTGGAGGTCTTTGGGACAATGACAATGTGGGGTTAATGGGGCCGGGCTCGAATATGGAATTCGTAACCCTGAGGGTTGGAGGGATATTCAGGCGAGAATCTTGAATCCTACACACTGAGGGTTGGAGGGATATTCAGGCGAGAATCTTGAATCCTACACACTGAGGGTTGGAGGGAGTTTAGGCGAGAATCTTGAATCCTACACACTGAGGGTTGGAGGGAGTTTAGGCGAGAATCTTGAATCCTACACACTGAGCGACCAGGGAAGGTGTAATAGGTGAACGCGCACAGGGGGCCACCCGTTAGATCACACGTGGTTTTTCTTAGGTTTGGTAATTGGATTTACCACTGCATTGCTTATAAGAAGCTGCCCGCAATATTCCGCGAAATATGTCTGGACGTACGGTTATGCAAGAGCTATACGAAAGTACGCCTTGTAAACATTATAAGAACTCTCACGTTCGCGGATCGAGATCAGCTGTTGCGGTAGCCTGTTATGGTTTGGAATCTTCGTAGCTAAAGGATTGACACAATAATTCGAAGCGTGACTCAACGTAAAACTGTTTATTCGATTTAAAGCACTTGGTAAGCCATGCACTGTTAAAGCGGTAGCGTGGTTAATATAATAATGCGTAGGGCGTTAAGCATTGGCACATAAACATTTATATAAATGGTAATTAAAGAAGATATAGATGTATGAACATGAAATACATGAGAATAACCCAATGATAATGTATGAAATGCAGTAAGCTTTGATAATAGTATAATGCAGTAAATGTTAGCAATAGATAGTTAATATAAGATATAGGTATTTGACATTAGATAAAATATAAAGCAATGAATATTAGCAAAGATAATTATATAAATCACTAGGTATCGATATGAAATATGAAAAGCGCAAGCAATGCAAAATAATATAAGATGAGGGTGATATTCAGAGTAACATTAGTTAGTAATAATCGCTTACAGTAGTTTCCGTAGGTTGGTAATTCGTTGAACACTGAATTTATGTAAAGTGATAATTGCAAAATGTAAATACTTCGCGGGTGTACTACCGTAGAAGAGGGCTCCTGTCTCTCGGGCCCTCGTATTTATATGATTTGCAGGAATGTCAGGTATGCGGGGTATGCGCGGTATGCACCATGACTCATGTCCGAAATATGCATCTATAATTAGAACTGATTTATGAGTCATGTTCGAAATATGCGTCGCAATAGGACTTCCGGGGTTTTTATTTGGGCTTCTGAAAAGGAATACTCAACCCATTTGATGGAGTTTTGGTGGTTTGATTGGAAAGGGGTGATAGTGGCTTTGACTTCTTTGGTCATAGAGAGGGGGTGAGACGTGGTCTCGAGTTAAGAGTGTTTTGAGGACGAGGGACTTGTTTAGATTAGATATGAGGGAGGAGATTTTGCCACATAGGGCGAAGAGGGGAAGGGGATTTCGTGGTTGACCATCTTGAGATGGGGACCGCTAAGGTACATCATCAAGGTGATCAGTAGTTGGGGAAAAAGGGGTAAGACTTGAGTTTGAGGGGATTTGATGGAGTTGTGATTTGATTTACGAGGGAGACTTTAGAATAGGCCTTGCGACTATTTGGTATTGCCACGCTTAGTGATAGGAGACTGTCTTCGGACATAATCTTCCTCTACAAGGTCATACACAGTCTCGTAAACTGTGCGGAGCTTGTGGCTGCGTTGCAGTTCCGAGCTCCTGAGCGAGTTTTACGACCTAGGCCCCTTTTCGTGAGCAGGGGTCCGGGTTATCGTAATTATACGGCTGACCCCTTAAGCAGAGCAATGAACTGTGCCAACCAATGTTTTCCTGACATTGACTTGTTTTGTGTCTCCCTTAGTGGCCTCCGATCGCTGTTGTGCGTGCGTGCGTCAATGTAATTGTTGCATGATCTGATGCGTTTATGTTAATTTAAGTAGTCATAACGATTTTGTACTTAATTTACTTTATTTATTTTATTTTATTGTATTTTATTTTATTTTATCTTATTTTATGTTACTTTGTATATCTTTACATTCATGTTGTGCTTTATGCTTTGTATATTTTGCGTACTAAAGGGTCTTCCCGTTAACAATAATAATAATAATAATAATAATAATAATAATAATAATAATAATAATACCGCGCGAAAATTAGTGGGACGTCACAATATAAACGTATTTCAAAGGATTTTTAAAAATTTTCAAAATTGTGGAAATTGACATTCTTTCATTAAATTATAACTGTTGAACTAAGAGACAGATAAGAATGAGCTTTCGGGTGCTTACACTGGGGAAGTAAGAGTACCTAATAAAAATTATGTCACATAAAAAATACAAATTTTAGACCATTTATGCTGCAATTGTTTTAAACAAATGCAATTTTATAGAGAAAAATTATTTATGACCACGTTATTTAGAATGAATTACACATTTTAGCTCCTAACATCATCTTTTTTGGAGATAGAATTATTTTAATTATGTTTAAAAATTATGTAAAGTTGCAAATATTTGCCGCTATAACTTTTGAATATGTACTCTATAAAGCAAACAGAACAAATAGCATAAAAATTTTCAGGTTCCATGAGGTTCCTGGATATCTAGAGCGGTAATTATTTACTGTAGCGATTCCTCACCGATTTTGATGAAATTTGGATATGTTGTAAAACTCTACATTTAGAATAACTTTTTCCTATACATGTTACCGCCGCTCGGTCTTAGTTTCCGAGATATTTGCGAAAAACTTTGGTAATTATGCAGAACAGGTGTTTCCTCACCGATTTCAATGATTCTTGGATATGTTATCAGGGATATGATTCTGAACAACTTTTTCCCATACATGTTACCGCCGCTCGACCTTCGTTTCCGAGATATTTGCGAAAAACTTCTGTTGATTTATTCCAACGCAACGCTTTCCACTTTCCAACTTGTCCCGGGTATTAGTATTGGTTGGGGCTAGATTCGTGCGGGGAGCGCGCGCCCGCTCGCGGGCGCGTAAAGCATGATAGGGAACCAATGTGATTTTAGAGATTTGAACTAGAAACTTGCGGATGCCCGTCGACACTCTGACTCTGTTCGGCGGTGCCGACGCCGCCGGCTATTAGGATGACTCTGGTTCTAAAACATAATTTTTTTGCAAGAAAGAAGGTGCCTTCGAGAGCACCTGTTGGGTGTGTGGGGACTCCCGTCAGCACCCCAACTCACATCGGTTCGCTACCATGCTTTAAGGTGGAGTCTCTATGGCGCGGCCGGCGGCCGCGGCTCAGCGGCCCATGCCGGCAGCCAGCCTCCGGCCGCGCGGCGTTCGGGGTCCCACTTTTGTTCAAGCGCACTTGAAAGGGTCTACGGCCAAGGATTCATACCTGCTTCAGGAATAAAATAATTTTTTATTCTTTATTATTTCGATATGTAAGTGACACCAATGGATTCCTTGTGCTTTTCCGATGTAAATCATATGAAATTTCATGAAAATCGGACTATTATGAACGAAGACAACTTGAAATGATATAAATTGAATCTGGAGAATCACCCTTTAGTGACGCACGTATTTTCTTTCATTGGCAATCATCCATATCTGGTGGTGAAAAACACATTTGCCCCAATATCTCGGAAAGTATACACCATAGAGAATAATCTGTTATGCAAAACTGATGTATTCTTTTAAAACGAATTCAGAATTCAGAATTTAAAAGTGCAGACCAATTTTTCGTTAATTATTATTTTAACAGATACGTTTAACAAGTTCGGTTTTTTAAATGAAACTATTTTTTTAGAGATCACTTGATAATGCGTTCCAAGACAAATTCAATAACCTATAATGTATACACCTTATTTCAACTGGTTTTCGAGATATTGCGCTTGCAAATTTAATGATTTTCCCCCGATCACAGAATCCGAGGGGGGGGGGGGGTACCACCCGGAGTTCATACAGTACAATGTTCCTTCTTTAAACTATTTTATATTTTCTATTTTAATATTTAAAGAAGAGAAAGTAATATGAAAATAATTGTTGTTGTAATTTAATTATGATACACACATTGGGAACACCCTTCCTTAAAGAGAGGGGACTTGCCCCCTGTGAATTCGGCGACGGAGGAGGAACCTTCTCCCTCTTGAAGAAATCGAGGGTGAAAACCTCGCATCTGGTTGCCAAAAATTATTGTGGCTGAACGGCCAGAGTACCTCGCCACATTTGTTTTTATAACCATATTGTCCCGCGCGGGGGTTAATAGCAGTACCTACGTCCAGGTACGAAGCCATCGTACGTACTACCCACCGAGAGACCAATATACGGATTAACCCATTGTGAGACTGAAGAATGCTTAAAATTATTACAGACGGCATAACTTTCTTGACTGCCCTTTAGAAATGCTGGCAAACAGACGTTGTCGAAACGTTCTTGGGATTATCGGTCGAAAACAACGAATGAATTCCCGCTTGGCTCCGATTTCGCTTTTGCCCCAACGCAGTGGGCGTCAATCTGAAGAATAGAGAAAAAATTCAACATGCCACTTTTTCTAATCAAAATGTCGAATCTTATGAAGCTACTTTATAAAACACTATTCCTGGATCTGAAGAAATCGATGAAAAGTTTAAAACATCTTCATTTGTATTGCAATGACAAAATTTTGAGCGTACAATCTTTCCTTCACTTGTAAAACTTTTATTTCTGGCATCTTGGGTCCCGTCACAAAATTAGGCGATTGAAAGGTTGCCCAAATATTGTATAATTACGTATGAATGTATTAACACTTTATGAACAGTATTTGGTATATAGGATAACATGGATACAGGTTTGCAAATATTTCTGCACTTCCCATAGTATATAGATATATTTATCAAATTGTTCTAGTGTTTTGGCAATTATTGACTTAATTTTTCTAAATAACGGCAATCTTCCGTATGAGTTGTATATTAATACTTTTTTACGAACTTCCTTAATTATATTCGGCAGTTTCAGTGCGAAAAATGTGATGCTGTTGAATTTTTTTCCTATTTATTGGGATTCAGCCTCACTGTGCGACATAGAATACAGGTAATTACTCCATTATTGGTAAATATTGCCAAATCTCATTTTCGCAGTTGCAAAGCCAAATATATGTTGATTATAAAACAAAAATGAAATTTGCTAGGAAATTCCCGGAGGGTAACTAAAAAAACGCTTGCTAATATAAAATTGCTAATATTTCTTCAATGGGTTTCTTATGGAAAAGAAGAGTAGGGGAGAGCGGGGACAAACGTAACGGCGTCATGAAAGTAACACGCCTTCTCCCGCCTTCCACAAAAGTTTCCAAAACGTTTGCTTCACATAGTTACGTGTATTTAGTGTTTCTTTTGTGTCACGGAGTGACGCTGAGCAATACGACGATTCGTATACCGTGGGCAAGCTGATTTCGTTATTTCGATCATTCAGTTAAGTATCTCCTCTGTTGGTTTTTTGTTAATATTCATAATTAAACTATAGATATTGATGCAGTTATTTGTTAGAGCGTTCTTAGATAATGTCTTTATAAGTTCCTGTATTTGATTTGAATAAGTATTGTATACTTTGTACGTTATAACATTTCTATACTGAAAAACATAGCTGGGGACAAAAGTAACACGTCACTACAGAGAGTAGTTGAATCCAATATTAACAATAGTTTTTAAAAAAGAATTATAAATATTAGTTACTTTTGGAGCCGTTACATGAGATTCCATATTAAATCAACTACACAGTATCAAAGAAATATTTGAAGCTGGTTATGCTTTTTTATCGTTACCTACTTAAAATATGTTTATTTAAATGTTTGTTTCTATCGTTTCTGGTAATAAAAAATCCTATCTTGCTTTGGAACAAGTGTTTTTACTTAATTGTTCTCAAAATAATTAGTATTACTTTCGTCCCCATGGTATGTTACTTTCGTCCTACCCCTGCAGGACAAAAGTAACAATGACAGTCACTGCGGAAAATTGCTATAACTCTTTGACTACTTATCATGGAAGGCTGAATTTGTGGTTAAATGATAGACCAAGAAACACACTATCTTAAGGCATAATTTTCGTTTTTATATCTGTAAGAGGTAATTGGCAGCTAGGCCACATGTAAAAAGTGTTACGTTTGTCCCCGCTCTCCCCTATGTAACTAATTCTTTGTTATTACTTACCAAAAACGATACTATTCATTTCGGTTCCCAAAAAATTTGTGTCTTTTATATCATCAAAATTTAAAAGACTCAATTCAAAATTTCCCACAAGAAAGAACATACAAACTGTGACACGTGTTTACACACAGATCAGATGTAGAGGCCACGATATTTTTCCCTTTTTTAGGAGTTCATATTATTAGTTTACAAGAAATATATAAAAAAACATAATCCCATAATTTTTTAATTCTATCTTGTTTCCTTATTTTTGGGATTCTGTCCCACTCTGCCGTTGGACCGCAGCGCGGCCGCGGCTATGACTCAGTTTTGAGGAGTCGAGCGGTTTGTGGCTGTAGCTAGCCGCGCGGCTAGTAGATTCCGCAATCATGGCGGAAAACAGACACTCATCGCATTGTGTTGCGTCTTGAGTAGCCTAGGTTGCTGCTGTAGCAGACGCGCGGTCGCGGCCGGTCGAAAACGCGCCATGGAGAACGGTTACACGCTTCTCCATAAGAGCGGTGCTTAAGATTTGGCCGCCAGCCGCGGTCGCTGTGCCGCCGGCCGTGCCATAGAGACTCCACCTTTACGCGCCCGCAAGCGGGCGCGCACCCCCCCCCCACGTGGATCTAGCCCCAACCAATACTAATACCCGGGACAAGTTGGAAAGTGGAATGCGTTGCGTCGGAATAAGTCAAAATAAATTTTTCGCAAATATCTCGGAAACAAAGGTCAGCTTCGTAATTTGTTTTGTCCCATTCTGGCGCATACGCTGCCGCGGACGCGTACTGTAGATAGGTTTACGGCAGAATACATTGTAGCAGTAGCAGCAGTTTTTCGCGAATATCTTGGAAACGAAGGTCGAGCGGCGGTAACATGTATACGAAAAAGTTGCGCTGATGCATTGTAGACCCACCCGCGGGTATTTGCAGTTACTGTGTTATAACGTGGTTTCATATTATAAAGTAAAATGATGTTATATGAATTTTTGAGCATTTGTAATAATTACGATGAATTAATTGATTTTTTAATTGTACGGAAAGTGATCCACGGTACTATGAATTGTATGAAATGTGGGAAAGAAATGAAAGGGTATAGCCGGTTAAGATGATCAAATGTGCCCCTGAACCAAAATTCAAATCGCGATGAGTCATTCGAAAGCTTATAAAAAAAGAATGATTTCTGCCAAGTTTCAACTTTATATCTCGACCCGGGGGGTAGTAAAGGGTACCATAAAAAAAACTTCAAAAAAGTAAAAAAATTACGCCAAGTACATGAGAAATCAAATATATCACAAAAAATAGAAGGTAATAATAAAATGACATAAAAATATATGAAAATATACAATCCCCCCAAAAAATCGAAGATAATAATATCACAACAAAAAAATAGAAGAAAATATACAATCCCAAAAAATAGAAGATAATAATAAATATCACAAAAAATAGAAGGTAATAATAAAATCACAAAAAAATATATGAAAATATACAATCCCCCCAAAAAATCGAAGATAATAATATCACAACAAAAAAATAGAAGAAAATATACAATCCCAAAAAATAGAAGATAATAATAAAACACAATAAAAATAGAAGAAAATATACAATATAAAAAAATATGTGAAATCAAAATGAGCTGCAAGTACATAAAGGTGCTTTCCAACTGCGCTTAAGATGACACAACTACATATGTATACATAGCTAAAAGGCTGTGTTCGTACATTCCATTATTCATATCGCGGACATTTTAACTAACCCATCAAAAAGAATCCCCCCTAAAATAGAAGAATATATACATAAAATAGAAGATAATAATAAATCACAATAAAAATAGAAGAAAATATACAATATAAAAAATATGTGAAATCAAAATGAGCTGCAAGTACATAAAGGTGCTTTCCAACTGCGCTTAAGATGACACAACTACATATACACAGCTAAAATGCTGTGATCATACATTCCATTACTCATATCGCGGACATTTTTTAATTAATCCGTCAAAAAGAATCCCATTTAAAAACATTGTCGTAAATTAATAACTTTACAAAATTAATAATATACCAAAATTACGCCAATTATAAGAATGGCTATTTATACAAAGACAAAATTGTATTAAATAATATTAAGCAGATATATTTTTATGCAAATAAATATTTTAATACGAATAAATATTTTATTCAAAATACTTGGCGCTGCTCTCCGAATTGGTATTGCTAAACTGAATAAATATGTATAAATTGCAATAATCTTTTTCTTTCTTTCGTGTGCGTACGTTCGTGCATGTGTGTATGAGCATATGCTACGTATGATATTCGAATTAAATATATGTAGAATACATCTGACAGCGTTTCTAATACTCGTATGTATATGTATGTGTTTATGTATTTTAGATCGCAGCGCCAAGTATTTTGAATAAAATATTTATTCGTATTAAAATATTTATTTGCATAAAAATATATCTGCTTAATATTATTTAATACAATTTTGTCTTTGTATAAATAGCCATTCTTATAATTGGCGTAATTTTGGTATATTATTAATTTTGTAAAGTTATTAATTTACGACAATGTTTTTAAATGGGATTCTTTTTGACGGATTAATTAAAAAATGTCCGCGATATGAGTAATGGAATGTATGATCACAGCATTTTAGCTGTGTATATGTAGTTGTGTCATCTTAAGCGCAGTTGGAAAGCACCTTTATGTACTTGCAGCTCATTTTGATTTCACATATTTTTTTATATTGTATATTTTCTTCTATTTTTATTGTGATTTATTATTATCTTCTATTTTTTGGGATTGTATATTTTCTTCTAATTTTTGTTGTGATATTATTATCTTTGATTTTTTGGGGGGATTGTATATTTTCATATATTTTTTTGTGATTTTATTATTACCTTCTATTTTTTGTGATATTTATTATTATCTTCTATTTTTTGGGATTGTATATTTTCTTCTATTTTTTTGTTGTGATATTATTATCTTCGATTTTTTGGGGGGATTGTATATTTTCATATATTTTTATGTCATTTTATTATTACCTTCTATTTTTTGTGATATATTTGATTTCTCATGTACTTGGCGTAATTTTTTTACTTTTTTGAAGTTTTTTTTATGGGGATCTCACTTCTTTTTACAAAGATAATTGGCATAGTAGGGATTGACTTCAGATTCAGATAATTTTTAAAATTATATAAATTATTACAAAGATTCATTATTGACAGGCATGAACAGTCTTGTGACGGGACAGAATTAAGAATCAAGAGACACGGTAGTGTCTCGCGCCAAGTATATATATGCGCAGCGCGAGCACTGCCGTGTCTCTATTACGCCACGACTCGCTATTCTGAACCCTGAGATTTCCGAATCTCAATAACGGCTGATCCGATTCGATTTTGAATGGTCTTAATGGATAGCCTGGGTATGATTTACATCAGAAAAATGTCTTCATTTTGTTCCTACGTGTCTTATGAGCTGAGATATTTCGTTGTAAAGTGGCAATTTGCCGATTTTCATGTTCGTAAAATTAAGATCTTCATCGTCATCGTCCTACACTTCTTGGCAAGAGGGGGTGAGGAAATGTCTCTCAGGCACGTCGTTCATTGGATGTGGGTTCGGCCAATCGTGTAACCAAATATTTTGTGTTGTGACAGCTAGACAGAGATATACTATAACCAACCAAGTGCTAAATGTCAAATGGAGTAAGTTGTACGAAATTTTGAGATGTCACGAGTTTTTACACCAAATAGGAGACTGAATTATTTTCTTAATTAACAAGGTAAGTCGCCAAAATTTTTTAAATCGATTTAGTATGTAGAGTCGCAGACTTGGAAGTTGTCCGGAGAAGCTTCGACAGAGAAGCATCTTCTTTCGCACAAAATAATATATATTGTAACAAATTGCATTGCATTTAAATTGCTAGACAGTTTTATACCAGCAATTTAGAGATTTTATGTAAAGCTTATATATATATTATATTTAGAAATGAAGAAGACGCAGAGGACTTGGATAAAAATGTAAGGGACGCACAGGCTTGGATATAGAATTGAAGGGGACGCACAGGCTTGGATGGACAGAAATGAAGGGAATGCACAGGCTTGGAGGATGTCCGGAGAAGATTCAATAGATAGACAGAGCATCGTGTTTCGCACAAGTTAAGTCACATTATTAGTGAAGAAAGTACGTTGAAAACACATCTCCCTTGATGCTTTTCAATCTTTTGTGAAAGACATTCGTAATACTTTAATAAAATCCACAGTAGTTGCCACGCATTCATTAATTCATTAATATTTTAGTTTCCCATTAACATACTATAAAATCCACAGTAGTTGCCACGCATTCATTAATTCATTAATTTTTTAGTTTCCCATTAACATACTAAACTAATTTTATTCCAAAACCAATAAATTGTGCGTTGAAAATATTGGATCTATTCGTTCATTTTCGCTAAATTATTACCATTAGCATTTAAATTTCCAGCAACAAGACTTTCTGCCATACGCTCTCACTTCCTTCGGACACATTCTGTAGTCTCTACACTTACTGCAGCAAAATGCCACTCTATTTCTATATATAATAAGTTCTACGTTAAGTTATAACTAAAATAACTAAAATGTGGAATTTATATGTTTACAGATAATCGAAGCAGGAGATGATGCTGTGTGATCTACGTCAGATTATGTACGCACAAATTTGCAGGTAGGGTTTTGCATACGCAATTATTTATTCAATGATTTTGAGCACGTGTGATGATTTATAAATAATTAGTAAATGTGTCCTATTTTTCAGTTACCGATGCAGACGAAGAGAATTATTTCAACGGCTGAAAGAAAACTAACCGTGCTGGCTGCACGATAAATAAGCAATTTTTATGTGTATATATAATATATATATATATATATATATATATATATATATATATATATATATATATATATATAAAATAAATTTATGAAGGTGAACATAAAAATGGAATTTTTATTTTCGAGGACTATTTTTTTTAAACATTTAAGGGGGGCATATACCGAAATATGCAAGAGATAAATTTTTTTTTTTCTTATTTTCAGTGTTTGATATGTCATGAATGTTTCCTGAAATTGTGGGAACGAAATTTGCAAAAAAAATAAAAATAAAGAGTCTATATCTTTAACAGCTTGCGAAGTCGATTTTATATAATATTCTCCAAGTTATTGATTAAATAAAAATATATGTAAAAAAAAAGTTCTAAATCTGGACAAGGAGCATCTTTTATGTTCTATTACTTTTCCTCGCGCGACGAACAGTTATCGAAAATAGTCCGAAAAACTATTTGTTATTTGTAATAATACTTATTATTATTTTATTATTTTAATTTTTTGGAACTAATCTGGAGTGTGTCCCGAAGAAAACACAAAAATCGAAAATAAGAGTCACCCTAGCAATACCCATCGGCAGCAATAAATGATAGTATCCAGAATACAGTATCTACTCGTTAGCAGCCCGTTTCTACGACGCGTTAGGCTCTTTCGTTTCCTCTCGTTCGCTCATTGGGTTTTCTCATTCGCGCCAGTGGCCGCGCGGAATAGTGTCCAGTCGCCTTAGGAGCCCGCTGCCGTTCGTCGAGCTGCTAACGAGTAGATACTGTATTACTGTATAATTATATGTATTTATTAAAAATATAAAAAATATTTTTTTTTATTTCTGGCCGCCACGCCCCTGACCGCGACCCCGGCCCCGGCCACGGCCACGGCCACGGCCACGGCCACGGCCATGCCCATGGCCACGGGCGTATTTTGACACAGCCCCGGCTCGCAGGGAGGTGGCCTGCTCCTTAATAGCGTTAATAAAGGCCCATTCCTCTTGTCGGGCCCTGGTTCTCCACCCGCTGCGCTGGTGGCGCGCAACGCGTGGTTCTGTAATTAGTAAAAACGAAATTTATTAGTCAAATATTTTTTTGGATTTAAAGCATTCTAAACGCATATAACTCCTTAAAATGTGTCAATATTTACCATCGCCCGTGGCCAGGTTTATAGTTGGTGGCGGCGGGTTTTGTGGCGGCGGAGACGTCGGCAGCGGCGGCGACGTTGTAAGCCGCAGGGTCCTCGTGGGCCGGGACGTCGGCAGCGGCTGGGACGTATCCAGCGGCTGGGACGTATCCAGCGGCTGGGACGTATCCAGCGGCTGGGACGTATCCAGCGGCTGGGATGATTCTTTGTCCATGCTGAGTTCTCTAAAGTTCACGTCTATTTCTAAATAAATTATTTTCATTTGAAAAAAGTTAGAATATATGTATAATAATATGAATTGTTTTTTTTATTATTTACCTGCTAATAAAGCGTCAGTTTTTTCTTTCTGCAAAAATTAATAAACAATTAATTAGCCAAAAAGTTCAAGAGTTCATAAAAGCGGGGTATGATAGAAGAAAGTCATATACATGTAGCGCGAGGATACGTATTGATCAATTGTAAATTGGAAATTAGGAAATGTAAATATTTGAAAATTTAAATAGTGTATGATGCGAAATTAAAAATTATATTACATTACATGTTTCTTCTCATTACTTCACTAGCCTTTCAATTATTTAAGCTGTGTTTCAATTCATGCATACTGCGCATGAAATTGGTGGCATCGTACGATTCCCTACAATCTCTCTCACTTGCCACCAATGCGATGCCACTTCCAGTGCAGTAAGCATGCAGCAATCGCAGAAAATCAGAGGAACAGCAGTCGCTGCACCGGAAGTGGCATCGTATTGGTAGCAAGTAAGAGAAATTCTAGGGAATCGTACGATGCCACCAATTTCATGCGCAGTATGCGTGAATTGAAACACAGCCTTAGTCACACAAAAAACTGTAACTTATTATAACTTTATTTTGTTTTGTGAACGATTCGCATTTGTGACTAGTAGTATAGTAAAAAATAAGATGTTGGACACGTTTAAGCATATATTCTATTCTAATTCTAACTTATAACGCCAACGATTAGAAATATCAAACACATCTGAGTTAAAACATGCTTCTATGTATCCAATATCTTCTTGTTGCGTCCATGATTCTTATCGACAGTTGTTGTCAAGAATTCGTATAGGTCTAATGACAACACTTGATTGCGAGATTCTTGAGAATAGAAAAATATATTTTACTGGGGATTCGTTTGAACTCAGATTAAACGAATTATGCCAGTTTATTAATGATTTTCCGTTGGACATTGTTTGTTTATTACCTACTCGTAATATGTGTGACGTTCTTAATGCTGCAATGTTAAATCGCATAACAGCAAAAGAGATATTATTAATTGCCGAAGATACAATTGACTGTATTTCGTATGTGAGAAAGAAAGTATCAAAAGTATTGTCCAATACGGATGACGATAATTCTAAAACTGCTGGATTTTCAAAGGAAATTGTAATTAAGATTGGAGCAAATGTTATGATAAGGCGTAACATTGATGCTACTTTGGGTCTTGTGAATGGTACCATAGCTAAGGTAATTTCAGTTGTACAAGATATGTCTACTGATTATGTAGAAAAAATTAAGCTCCTTCTACCATCAGGATTAAAGTATTTCATTGAAAGACTAAGCGTTAAATTTGAAGTAGTGGATAGAGCATTTGTTATTAGAAAACAATTTCCATTGTGTCTGAGTTATGGAATCACAATTCATAAAAGTCAAGGATTAAGTTTACAAAGGGCTATTATGGACATAGGCAACTCTGTATTTAATTGTGGTCAAACTTATGTTGCATTATCACGAGTAACGTCTTCAGAAGGGTTGCATTTGATTAATTTTGATCCTTCGTCAGTAACAGCTGACGAAAAAGCTATTAGGGAATACAATCGGCTAAGATCCAAGTACAAACCAGACGCAGACATAATTACTGTTTCAAAAAAACGCTATTCGAAAGTGAAAGATGTTCCATGGATATTGTCAAAAAAAGTAATTGATTCTGTCCAAGAAAATTGGCAAACTCAAAAAGTATTAAAAAAAATGTTTCTTGGGTTTTACATGGTTTTCAAAATACAGATAATGCTTCATGTTATGCAAATGCAGTATTACAATGTTTAATGCATTTGAGTGTCATTAGAAAACAATTGTTTAATTGTAATGAATCATCAAATGTTTTGAAGATATTACTGCATCGATATGAAAATGGAATGCGCAATTTAAATACATATGCAATACGGCAAAGTTTAGGAGAACGTTTTTCAATAAACGTAAAACGAGATGTATTCGAATTTCTTATAACTCTGTGCACAAAATATGATTATATAAGACAGTTGGTAGAGCATCAAGTAACTTCTACTACTCGATGCAAATCTTGTGATTATACAAAAAGAATTACTTCTAATAATTTAGTTGTTTCAATACCTATTAACAATTTGAAAAAAAGAAGTTATAATCTTAACGATTTATTAAACGTTACATTTTCGCATTGGTATGAATCAGATAACGGATCATGTGAACAGTGTACAGGAAATGATATTATGTTTAAAAATGAATTAATATTGACGAAAGATATAGTTATTATTCGTTTACTATTATTTTCATTACAAGATTATAAAATAGTCAAAGCAATACGTAAATTTAATATATGTACTATTCCCACAACCAAAATATTAATAGCTGGACAATCATATAAAGTTATGAATGCTATATTTCATAGTGGTTTATGTATTGAGGATGGTCATTACACCAGTATATGTAAAGAAGAAGGAATGACTTGTAGTTGGATTGAAGCTGATGACGTGCAAATTAAAAAAAGGCAATGGCCCAAAGGTGCTAAAGATCTTTATATTTTGTTCTTACAAAAAAATGATAGTAAATAAATAAGTCTATACAAAAGAGACACGGTAGTGTCTCGCGCCAAGTATATATATATATATATATATGCGCAGCGCGAGCACTGCCGTGTCTCTATTACGCCACGACTCGCTATTCTGAACCCTGAGATTTCCGAATCTCAATAACGGCTGATCCGATTCGATTTTGAATGGTCTTAATGGATAGCCTGGGTATGATTTACATAAGAAAAGTGTCTTCGTTTCGTTCCTACGTGTCTTATGAGCTGAGATATTTCGTTGTAAAGTGGCAATTTGCCGATTTTCATGTTCGTAAAATTAAGATCTTCATCGTCATCGTCCTACACTTCTAGGCAAGAGGGGGTGAGGAAATGTCTCTCAGGCACGTCGTTCATTGGATGTGGGTTCGGCCAATCGTGTAACCAAATATTTTGTGTTGTGACAGCTAGACAGAGATATACTATAACCAACCAAGTGCTAAATGTCAAATGGAGTAAGTTGTACGAAATTTTGAGATGTCACGAGTTTTTACACCAAATAGGAGACTGAATTATTGTCTTAATTAACAAGGTAAGTCGTCAAAATTTTTTAATCGATTTCGTATGTAGAGTCGCAGACTTGGGAGTTGTCTGGAGAAGGTTCTACAGAGAAGCATCTTCTTTCGCACAAGTTTCTACAAATTAATATATTGTTTTTATACCAGCAAACAATTTTTACACAGGCTCGAATAAAAATGAAGGGGACGTCCAGGCTTGGATAGAAATGAAGGGGACGCACAAGCTTGGATAGAAATGAAGGAGATGCACAGGCTTGGAGGTTGTCCAGTTATTTCTCACAAGTTTCTGGAAAGTTGTCAAATAAGGTAAATCGACAAAATTTGAGTTATCCAGTCATCAATAAACACTACAAAATGTGTGAAATCCCCACAAAATTACCTTTTTTAAAAAAGGTACAAAAAAGAGCGCCAAGTATATAATTCCATCATAAAGAATTCCATTTAAAAACATTGTCGTAAATTAATATAAATTTCTTAATATGCTATATTTAACTTTACAAAAGTAATGAGATACAACAATTGCGCCAATTATCACAATGGCTATTTATACAAAGAAAAAAATGTACTCAATAATATTAAGCCGACATATTTTTATACAAAACAATATTTTAATACGAATAAATATTTTATTCAAAATACTTGGCGCTGCTCTCTGAATTGGTGTTGCTAAACTGAATAAATATGCATATATTGCATTAAAATCTTTTACTTTCTTTCTTGTCTCTGTGGTGTCTTGTTTTGTTTTATTTATTAACCAAGACAATTAACATTTTTTCGGAGAGCAGCGCCAAGTATTTTGAATAAAATATTTATTCGTATTAAAATATTGTTTTGTATAAAAATATGTCGGCTTAATATTATTGAGTACATTTTTTTCTTTGTATAAATAGCCATTGTGATAATTGGCGCAATTGTTGTATCTCATTACTTTTGTAAAGTTAAATATAGCATATTAAGAAATTTATATTAATTTACGACAATGTTTTTAAATGGAATTCTTTATGATGGAATTATATACTTGGCGCTCTTTTTTGTACCTTTTTTAAAAAAGGTAATTTTGTGGGGATATATTCTACGTAATAACTAAGTTTAACAACTACGAAAAGAAATGCACCTCATTGCCGATCTATTTATGTATTATTACACGTAAAGGGTCTCTTACAACCCGCACTCGCGTGAACAGGTAGAAAAATGGCAACAGCACCTCACGGGCGCGTTCCACTACAACCATGCACCTTCCCGGTGTTCGGAGAGCTACCAGCGACCGCTGGACAGCAGTGATGCCTAATAATAAAAGCTTGGAGAATATTAGGTAAATTAACATCAGAAACACCTATTCGGAATTTCCCGGTCCAGGTAAGCGAGCCGCGCGCTCCGATTTTATGATCGGTTTACCACTTGCACTCCAGATTACTGTAATGATGTTTGAAAACAATCTCGACTGGTCTCGTACCCGTCTCAATTTCTAAAATTTTAGCACGATAGAGTTGACCGCGGCGCTATATGTATATCCCTGTACGGACAGATTTTTCGCCAACTGCGTGCAAAAACCTCAATAATGGCGCATCATTCCAAAACATGACATTAACGGAGGCCGGTATAAGCGTGGCGTTAAGTAGCACCGCGGCCAACCCTGTCGTAGCTAAAATTTTTTAAATTGAGACGAGTATGAGACCAGTCGACATTGTTTTCAAACCTCATTACAGTAATCTGGGGTGCGAGTGGTAAACCGATCACCATAAGAGCGAAGCGCGCGGCTCGCTTACCTGAGCCGGGAAATTCCCAATAGCCCTTTGCGACGTTAATATGAAAAAGACCACCCAAAAATTTTTGAAGCTCGGGCATCACTGCTGCCCAGCGGTCGCTGGCAACCCTCCGAACGCCGGGCTGATGAAGGGTTGTAGTGAAATGCGTCCGCAAGGCGGTGTTGCTATTTTCGTCTGTTCGCGCGCGTAGATTGCAGTTTTAACGAATGACTCTGTATGTATAGTACTTTGTGTACAGTACTTACATGGTGCGCGAAGCAGCTAATGGTTCTGAACGTATTTAACATTGAACTGTAATAACACCCACAATTAACACCTTTCGAGGAAAAATATGTATGCATCTTTAGCATTTCGTGGCCAAGCTTTTTTTTCTACTCGCAAATCATCAATGGATACCCATGTTGTGCCCTTACCCCTTACCATACTCGTGTAATGACCATCAGCAATACTTTTACCGTGGTGGAAAATCGCTGTCTTAAGTTTAAAACAGTGATCTCCCATTTGTATTTTAGTAGTAGGTATTGCTTTGATGCAGAAATTTTCCACTTTCGTTGTTCCACTAATATCGTGATCGAACAAATGTAATTTTGCAATAAGAATGTGTTTGGAAGCAGTTATCTCGATTTTCTTCATTGTGTTTGAATTTGTATTATCACAATTATTGCAAGGATCTTTCAGATTTTTCCATCCTGTGAAATTGTGTTTTATTATATCTTGAAATTCAAATGATTTCTTTTTTAATATTTTGGGCAGTTCAAGATGTACCACACAATTTGTACTGATAGTAGTACTTGTGTAATTACACTCTAAACATCTTAATACCGTTGTAATTTCGTGTTGTACTGCATTCTTAATAAGAATCTCATGATCACAAAGAGAGGTAATAAACTCAGCTGCATCATGTAGCTGATTGTTAGCGTATTTTTCTCCTGCGAATTGCCGTAATGATATTATGTTTGGATTTTGGTCCGATTTATATCGGTCCATAAAGACTTTTATAATATCATCAGCTTTTTCAGTCGAAAATAAGTTTTCTCTTATGGATGAACAATATAACATACATTGGATTGTGGCATTCGCATAACAAGACACACCATCAGAATTCGGAAGACCTTTTACGTAGTATTGAGTGGTATCCACGATGTGATCATTAGTATTCTGACATTCGGATACATAATAATTAGGTAGTGCCCAAACAGCATCACGAACATTGCGAACGCGGTTTTTAGAAATTGAAATAGTCATAAGATCAGGTCTATATTTTTTTTCGTAATCTATTGTACTCTATTATAGCCGATTCTTGTGCCTTTACGGAAGATGGATCATAATTGATAAGATGCAGTCCTTGTAATGTGGTCACCCGAGAAAGAGCAACGTAAATTTGTCCGCAAGTAAATATTGAATTACCTGCTTCTACGACAGCATTCTGCAAGCTTAGTCCTTGACTTTTGTGAATAGTTATACCATAGCTGAGGCAAATTGGAAATTGTTTTCTAACAACGAACGCTTTATCCATTACTTCAAATTTAACACTTACACGTTCTATTATATGTTCTTGCCCCGATGGTAATATAATTTTCAATTTTTCAACGTCGTTATCAACACCTCGTGTAACTGAAACAAGTTTAGCAATGGTACCGTTGACAAGACCTAGCGTAACATCAATATTTCTTCTAATCATAATTTGCACTCCTACTTTAACAATTACCACCCTTGCAAGTCCTGCCGTTCGGGAGCTATCATCGTCATTATTGTTTAGTACCTTTGACACCTTTTTTTTCAAGTACGGTGCACAATTCATTGTATCATGAGCAATCAAATGGATTTCTTCGGATGGAAATCGACTCAACATTGCAGCATTCAAAACATCACACTGAACACATGTGGGAAGTAAACACACCGTATTAGATCCCACATTAAGCATGTAATCACATAATTCTTTTAATCGGTCATTACAATTTGTCGCTTTGAAATTTAATTTCCTCGATTCTAAAAGTTTTGTATCCGAATCGGTCACTACACCGGTACGAATTCTCGACAAGATGTCTTTGTAAATATTATCACCCTGCTGTCGCATGTTTATTGTCAATTCGTCATAGCTAAACAAGGCAGACCATAAATTATAAGAACCTAATCCTCCAACATTTTTCTCCATACTTTTATTGCATAATTGTATGAAAGCAGGTGCTTCGTGAACAGGAGGAAGTTGTAGTAAGTCACCAAATAGCAGAATAGGTATTTTTCCGAACCAAGCATCATCGGAATCTGCAGTATCAAATATTTATATAAGTCGCAGATGTATGTACAGGAAAGTTACGTTAGAAACCATCGAAATTTCATCGATGATTACTAAAGCAACATTTTTGAGTTGATCTCGTACAATTTGAAGGGCTGCATCGCTAAGTTGTCTATACTGGGCTGTGTGCCCATGTTCTACGGGTAATTGGAATAATCGGTGTATGGTAAGACCTTCGATATTAAAAGCTGCGATTCCAGTAGGAGCAGTTACTGCTGTGTCCTTTCCGAGACTCTTCTTGATCCACTGTCTGATAGTTTTTATTAAAAAACTTTTCCCAGTGCCACCTTCTCCACTCACATAAAGTCTGAGAATGTTATCGTCAGACGTCAAGGACTTAGTGACTTTATCAAATATCTGCTTCTGATCATGGTTCAATTCCGAAATCATTTCTGCAAGATCACCACAGTCAAATTTATTTTCCGTGTCTTTAAAATCTTTCATGGCGCCAACAGTTTCAACGGGGACACACTCTAATGGATAATCGCCTTGATCATTTTCTTCTTGTCGTACAGTATTCAACACGTTCTTTTCAATTTCTTCCTTTATATGATCACGCGCTTCTTGAATATCCGTTATTCGTTCGTGATATTGAACTGCTTCTGTCAATTGTGATTCTAGCGACAAAAAAGCTTCCGCATATGTGTTAAATCCATTTTTCAATTCATCGGTGTTTCTCCAAGGTTTGAATAATAATAATAATGAGAAATAATAATTCTCAGGTTGGATTTGAACATTGTACTTATAATGATTGATAAGATAGCCCCTTTTCCTTTTTTTCAAAAACAAAGATGCTCGGATTTCATAATATTCAGTTTTTTCAGACGGTCTAATTTTGATAACGTCATACCACATAGCAAAATCGTACAGATGCATAGATTCTAATTCCTTAGGTCTGTTAGGATAGTGATCATCTATGAGGGATGGACAAAATATGTCTGTGGATTCACCTTCCAGCTCCTCAATCTCTTTGCGAGTTTTCAATTTCCTACTTCTCAGTATATTTACATCTAACCATCTAATAGTAGTACTGGAGTCAGTGCCATACAATGATAATCCTAAAAGAGTATCAGCGCATTCAGGCGCTCCACATTCTCTATGATTTAGCATGCGCATTCCAAGGTTGCACAGCAGACTAGCTAATGACTTAGTAGAAGTGATTGCTGCCAAAGTGTCCGTAGCGTAACTTTTTTCCGGCTTTGACACGTACTTAGTACAGTAACATGTTACCAACCCTGTCTTTTCTCCAATATATTGTATATCCATGTTACCTCTCCAAACCGTGAGAACGGGAGCATTATAATCATTGATGCGTACTTCCTGTGTTGAACGTGGAAGATCATAGAGTCTACCTTTTGCTTTCAATTGTTTTCTAGCACCTATAGAAACAGCTACATCCCTTATTACCAAAGTATCTGTAACTGGACGTGGAAATGAAAATCTACATACTTTACGGAAGGAATTTTTAGTTTTTTTGTTGCGTAGACAATAGCTATTGCATTTATGCATTTGATGTGCAATTACACGACTATATAATTCTGGCGACACATGCGGTGAGGGCAATCTGCAAGTGACGTATTTCCTAATGAATCGTGCTACATCTTCCTTCGAAGATTTATCGATTATAGGAGCATCTTCAATCCAAATTAAAAGATGAAAATGTTGTGATCCTCTGCTTTGATATTCTCTGCGCCAAAAGTAATGTGTCACCTTGCCAATCGGATTGTCGGGCGAACAAATGAAATCCAGCATAGCGTGGAATGCATTATCTATAAATCGAGCAGTTGAAACAGAATCAGAAGCAATGAGTTCGTTCGGGGACATTTTAGCCACCGATGGGCCGTTTACTTCACGAAGATATTCTATTAAATCTGTCCATAGCCACTCACTTGGACTAAGCGTGAGGAACCATGTAGCTGGTCCATAGTGGTGTATCATTCAAATCATTTCTCGGTTTTCGCCAATACTGTGCTGTATTACGTAATCTGGAATATATAGTGTTCAAGTTCGTTTATAGCTGATCTTTAGAGAGTTGCTCTAGAAAACCAGCAGCTGTGTATTTTTCACGTGGATTTACGACGTTCATTTTGTGAAAAATTCCAGCGTTCAATTGCCGCATATTGGTATCGTGTAATAAATGAAAAATATATTGCGTGTTCAATCGAAATTGCGAATGCTTGGACATCAATTTGGACTTAATAAATTCATGATCAGTCAAACGAACCAATCTTTCTTCATGCTGTCCGTTCATTCCATAAGGATATAAATCTGGGAAACATTTCACATCTAATTGTTCAGCACGATGGCCCAACGGAATGTCATGAACTTTAAGCATTTGATAGAGTGCGGTAGCAGATTCATTAACCCTTTTGTCATACATTGGATAAATCGTAAACTGATCATAATATGAATCCGATTCTAACATTTGCGTCAATAATGCACGTTTGTTGTTTTCATCGATATTAAGTGTTTCACCTTCAACGTCCTCGATAGATTCGTTATTATCGTTGGCAACAACTTCTTCTTGAAATTCTGTATCTGGTAATTTGGCACTCAGCAATAGATCGTGCGATTGTGGCAAAACAATTTCTGAGTATAGAGGATTATTGGCTTTCAACCATACTAAGGCATTCCATACTTTCTTCAAGTCAACTAACTTTTCCCAAATTATTTTAGATTTTGTTGGAACGCCCCGCACCAATATGTATAATTCATGATTTTGATTTAAAGGTTCAGTTGAAGGACAGATTTTTTTTAAATTTTCTTGTAACGGCAAAGGAAGGTGAAATGTTCTCCCCTTTACTTTTGGAAACTTATGTTTATGTGGCATATTTTTTTTACTCATTACTGTATCCATTCTCACAATCGTTTGAAACGGTTTAGCTCTTTGAATGAGAATTCGTTCGTAATCGTTCAAGACTGCTATTTCTGGAACTGAACGTACATCAAGTTTATTTAAAATACATTTTGGTGGTATGGAATCGTTGCGAATTTTATCGTGACAATATCGGCAAATGAAATGCACGTCACCAACTTTGTATTCAATATGATTTAACAATGTTTGCATTACATTTCCCTTATATGTTCTCTTAGAAACATCCAACTTACAAACCTCTCTTTGAAAACAGAGTTTCTCGCAGGAAACGCACGGGATGCGTGGTGTGTCCATAGACCGCTTTGTGAACGCTTTAAATGCTAAAGAATATCGAGATATAATCTCATCTTCGTTCAAGCTTATTTCAGTATTATTTTTGTGTAATGCTTCAGCTTCTTTCCGAGCTTGCAGTGTTATTCGTTCAAGTGTTTCGAGGTCATTATCGTTTAAGACTTTGTCTAAATTATGTAATTGGTCTTTATAAATGCTCGCTATTTTGTATATCATTCTCTTCAATTGTCGTAAATCCGGAAAGTGAGGTGCCAAAATCTCAATGGCTAAAAAATTGGACTTACATAGTTTAGGGTTTATGTAACAACCATGAGAATGACCAACTTTTTCAGCATGCACTTTATTAGAACAGCTACTGATATGGTTGTTCAACTTATGTACCTTTTTTAATGAGCATTCTAACAATCGTTTGAAGAAATCCTGTAAATTATTCAGAATTTCAACATCTTTTGTTTTACAAAGATAACTACAATGCCATGCTTTTGTCGCCTTCTTCGATTGCAATACAGGTAGAACGTTTATAGCTTTCCCTTCCGAATTCATTATGATTGATTCAGACCCGCTGAAAGTATGGTACGAACTTTCCGCAAAATATGATTCTGAAGAAGACGTATGTCTGGATTGTCCACAGAAAGCATTAATCCTGTCATCAACTTCTAAACATTCTGCTGCGCGCGTTAAGGAAACTTCCACTTTTTGTTTACAATCTTTCAACAGTTTCCTCATTTTCAAAATATACTTTTGCCTAATATGAAAACACCATTTTATTATACGCTTAGCTTCCAATCTACTTGCTTCTCTAGACGGCATGCTAATAATTTTGGAAAGTTTTCTAATATAAGTTTCTTTGTTATTTTTGGTTGCTATATTGTTATTTGTTACAGCAATATAACGATACTTTTTTTTTATTTTCTGAACAGCACGACGTGCCGCTACTTTATTATAATAATTATCTTCCTTACGTATTTTATCATTATATACTTTCCGCTTTTTGGAGATAACTTCTTTATTTATCTGATAATTTTTTTTTCGCTTTTCGCATGTCACTTCTTTATTTGCGTCATAATGCACTTTCTGTTTTTTGATTATAACATCTTTATTTAGTTCATAATAATTTTTTCGCTTTTCGCATGTCACTTCTTTATTTGCGTCATAATGCACTTTCTGCTTTTTGATTATAACATCTTTATTTAGTTCATAATAATTTTTTCGCTTTTCGCATGTCACTTCTTTATTTGCGTCATAATGCACTTTCTGCTTTTTGATTATAACATCTTTATTTAGTTCATAATAATTTTTTCGCTTTTCGCATGTCACTTCTTTATTTGCGTCATAATGCACTTTCTGCTTTTTGATTATACCTTCTTTATTTAGTTCATAATAATTTTTTCGCTTTTCGCATGTCACTTCTTTATTTGCATCATAATGCACATTTTTCTTCTTTAATATACCTTCTTTGTGTGCGTCATAATATTCATAATTATAAAGTTTTATACTTTCCTCCCCTTTTTTACAATCTTTGCCTTTTTTCATGTTACACTCCCCTTTCTTTGCTTTATAGACAGCTCTCCTTTTTAAATTAATTTCCTCTTTCTGCCTTTTATAATAATTAGACATGTATTCTGTCCTATTACATGGTACGTAAACATTGTTGATTTTTGACTTCGAAACGAATGGTTGATCTGTCTGAATTACATTTTTTGTATGTGTAGTGACTTTTTTGTCACTAAGTGGTACATTTGGAACTGGGGATATTTCATTTTTTTCATCAGTAATGTTACTTTGACCAATTTTAACTAGAGGACAATTTCCACAAGAGGGATTTTTATTAATTGTTCTACCAATTGCAGATTCATATTTGTGCACACAACGTGTGTATTGTTGATTCTGAGTGCATGGAAAATGTTCTATACGATTAGATTGAAACATTTGGATCAAATGTTGACGCATCAACGCATGAGTGTACGTTACCTGGTCTGGTAATATTTCGAATAATAACGAGACAGCAAATGCAATCGCAAAAACTCCACAATCCCGAGTGTTAGGTTGAGCTTGTACATGTGGAAATTTAATAAATTCTTCGTCAATTGCACCGTCATGTGTGTTCAAAAAAGGGTATAACATCTCCAGAAAAATTTTATGATGACTATGCAATTTCGAGGAATTAAAAGAATCATAAATATAAACTCTTCTTTCATCATGTTTATAAAAGCTACAAACCCAGTGTCCCCCTGCATTGCTTTTAAAATCTTCGGCTTGGTGCAAAATCTGTATGTGATCCTGATTTTCAGGAACTGGTTGAATTGTACCAGGCAATTGAACTCTCCACGTCTCGCGTGGTTTATAATTAGAGTTAGCTTCTAATAATTTGTGAAAATATTCGATATGATCATCTGTTAACCATTCGCCTTTAATGATAATTTGCATAATATTATAACTGAGCGGTAACATATTAATACTATTAATTCTATTATAGTAGTATATATACGATATAAGATGGTTTAAAGATTCAATAAAATATATAAGCGTGGCGGTTTTGCGATCGCGGACGCTCACATTTATTGATATTTGTTATATACTCGTGACACGGCGCAATGCAGCCGGTCAAGTGATGTTGTTATTTGTATGTATACTCGTGACACGGCGCAATGCAGCCGGTCAAGTGATGTTATTATAAGATAAGGCGCGATGCAGCCAGTAAAGCTTAATTAAATAAGGCGCGATGCAGCCAGTAAAGCTTAATTAAATAAGGCGCGATGCAGCCAGTAAAGCTTAATTAATTAAATACTCGGAATAGCGCAAAGCAGCTCAGCGAGTGTACTTTACTTTTTTTGGAATATTCCAACCTGTAAAAAATTAAAATTTGTAATAAACACTACCCATACAGCACACTCTCGTTGCAGCATAGTTGCAGGATAGTTGCGGTGCAAGATGGCAACGACTCACGCAAGGATGCCGCAACTATGCAGCAAAAATTCTATGTCCGCCTGCTGCAAAGTTGCACAGCAACTTTGAGGCAACTTTGCACGGCAACTTTGAGGCAACGAAAAACTGTTAAAAAAAATAAAAAAAAAGTTATCGGTTACGACAGGACTTGAACCGCCCGCATGACAATCTGACGCGCTACCGTTGTGACCACGGAACCTTCTTGGATGTAAATCACTGTAGATGGTATATATAATGATTACTCCGCACGTTAAAAACACGTACCACTAGTAAAATAGATTCTGACTTATGCTTGGAACTGATTAAACGGTTGCCTTCTCCGACATATATTTTATATTTTAGTTCATTATACAGGATGTCCGCGGGAACAATAAACACCTGGATATTTCCTAACGTATTGGAGATATAAAAGAAATTGTTTACATGAAATTGCATGGTTGGAGGGGGCAAATTCACTAGGGCAGACGATTTTTTCTTGTATTATTATTTTATGAGATACGATGATCAATTTTTTTTTAAACGGAACTCTTTTTTTTAACAGATCATTTGATAGTGCGTTTCAAGGCGAATTCAATGAGGTATAATGTATACACTTTATTTCAGCCGGTTTTGGAGATATTATGTTTGAAAATTTGCATACGCCACAAAGTTGTGACAAAGTTGCGACAAAGTTGCGGTATAGTTGCGGCATAGATGCGGCAAAGCTGCGGCGAAGCTGCGGCAAAGTTGCAGCAAAGTTGCCGCATAGTTGCGGCAAACTTGCAGCATAGTTGCAGCATAGTTACGGCATAGTTGCGGCATAGTTGCGGCATAGTTGCAGCATAGTTGCAGTGCATTATTGTAACGCAACTATGCAGCAATTATGCAGCAACAATTCTATGTCCGCCCCGTGCAATGTTGCACGGCAACGTCGCAGCAACTATACATCGACATTGCGCTGCAACCATGCAACATCGCAAGGTTACTGCAACCATCCTGCAACTTTGCCGCAACGAAGTGTGCTGTTTGGGTAAAGTCATATCATACGCATTATTATTATATTATATATAAAATATAAATAAATGTAAACGTGATTTACCAAATATAATGTTTGTTTCTTTTGCTTCTGACGAAAATTTTCTTCCAAGAGACTTGATACTAAAAAGATACATATTTCAATCAATAAAGAAATAGGTTAGCAAAAATCTGCGCAAACCATTATTTGACGTACAGTTAAATTAATAATAATTAATAATAATGAAGCGCACTTACATGAAATGTTTCCCAGAGTGATATCGTTGTGGGATGAACTGACAGCATGAAAGAAGATCGCTTCGTTTCACCGGCCTTGAATTCATAAAGCCGAATGGGGGTGCCGGTGAAGATTTTGTTACGGGGATTTTCTTGGATGTTTCATGGAGGGGGAACACCTACAGGGAGTGATGGAAATGGTGTGTGAGACGCCACAATTGGAGACAAACCGACGCCAGCTCCAACGAGTGACGCCACGGCCAACCAGCGTCGACAACATATTTCCCGGCGGCGCTGATTGGCCGTGGAGTCGGTTCGTCTTCCATCGTGACATCTCATGCACACATTACCACCACTCCCTATAGGTGTTCCCACTCCACGAATCAAAAAACATCCCCGTAACAAAATGTTCTCCGGGAACCCTAGTCCAAACTGATGTCCAAGCATTCGCAATTTTAATTGCCCGTCAGTGAGAGCGTGCCCTCCACGTACCAAGTTACGCTTTCAGCCTTATTTATTCGATCCAGATCTTATATACAACTAAATATAACGTAGAATCGAATCTGTTACATCCCAGACAGCACACGACGTCTTCAAGACGTCCATTTTACGTCTGTGTTATTTCTGAACGACGTCTTTAACACGCCCATAAAACATCTTAAAGATGTCTGTTACAAGACATCTTAAAGACGTCCGTAAAAAGCCATCTTAAGGCACGACCGGCACAAGGATTTGCAAATTTTCGCACCTGTTTTCTATTTATAATTATCTTTAAAAAAAGAATTATATTTACATTTTGTTTATGCGGGAGATAGATTCCTTTATTATTAAGCGTGCGATATACAGTATTGTCTCTCTGAGGGCTCGATTCGGTGGACCCGCTGTGGGCATTTCGCTATCCCCACCACTTCTGTCTCACTCTTGTCCGGCGCTTACGGTCAGCACGGGAACCGCATCGCAAAATCTTGACGCAGACCCGGCTCAAGTCTTTTTTGCGGCCTTTATTATAATACATTTATTTGAGACTATTTATTTATGACTTTCCTCTGCAAATTTAGGCAACTGCTAGGGCGTAAGGTTGACAAGAAGTGCAAAATGGTCTTTTCATTGTTGGCATTGTTAAATGGGACATTCCACGCGAAATCGGACACTTTTCGGAGTAACATTTCGGATGTTGCTGAAATTTGAATATCTTGTAGTCTTTAGTGATATTTAAATGTACCTCAAAGGATTTTTCAAAATTTTGAAAAATGTCGATTTTACAGCTGTTTGAAGGTAAGTGCTAACATTTTTTCAGTAAATTATAGCTATGGAAGTAGTAAACGGATGGAGATGAGCTTTACGGTGCTTATAGAGAAGACATTGAGGTTTTAAGAAAAAATTATTTCAGTTTAAAAAATAATTTTTTTTAACCATTTTTGTGCAATTATTTTAAACAAATGCAGTTTTTTAACATCGGGCGCGATTTTAAAAATCTGAAAAAATAGGGGAATATAGTTCTATCCTTTCCTTTGATGGACTAATTTTCAAAAATATGGACATTTTAAAATTGGCCTTGTGAAAATTGCCGAAAGTTGGCGATGTGTCAAATCACACCGGCTCGACTCTCTGAGCCGTGCGGTGCTCGCAGCGGCCAAGTGTTATTCTTATACAGTTTTCTCGAATATGGTAAGTATTTGTAAAAAACTGAAGAAGGAAGACTTTTACTGTTTTTTATACACAACATAATACGGTAACTCAATTTTTGGTGTTCGCAATATTTTCCTTGAAACGAAGGTGACCCTCAGTTTTTTAAATGGAATGCTGTATATTTGATTATCCAATATGAAAGCGACTGTCAAGACAAATTCATCCATATGGTATACTATGACCTTTCAAGGATACACATGGTCAGGATTGAAAGAAGAAATTCAATCTACTATAGATACTTCGATATATTTATTTCATTCTTAACCATGTGTATCCTTGGAGGTCATAGTATACCATATGGTTGAATTTGTCTTGACAGTGGCTTTCATATTGGATAATCAAATATATAGCATTCCATTTAAAAAACTGAGGGTCACCTTCGTTTCAAGGAAAATATTGCGAACACCAAAAATTGAGTTACCGTATTATGTTGTGTATAAAAAACAGTAAAAGCTTTCCTTCTTCAGTTTTTTTACACATACTTACCATATTCGAGAAAACTGTATAAGAATAGCACTTGGCCGCTGCGAGCACCGCACGGCTCGGCCAGTCGAGCCGGTGTGATTTGACGCAACGCCAACTTTCGGCGATTTTTACGAGGTCAATTTTAAAATGTCCATATTTTTGAAAATTAGTCCATCAAGGGAAAGAATCGAACTATATTCCCCTATTTTTCAGATTTTTAAAATCGCGCCCGATGTTAAAAAACTGCATTTGTTTAAAATAATTGCACAAAAGTGGTTAAAAAAAATTATTTTTTAAACTGAAATAATTTTTTCATAAAACCTCAATGTCTTCTCTATAAGCACCGTAAAGCTCATCTCCATCCGTTTACTACTTCCATAGCTATAATTTACTGAAAAAATGTTAGCACTTACCTTCGAACAGCTGTAAAATCGACATTTTTCAAAATTTTGAAAAATCCTTTGAGGTACATTTAAATATCACTAAAGACTACAACATATTCAAATTTCAGCAACATTCGAAATGTTACTCCGAAAAGTGTCCGATTTCGCGTGGAAAGACCCAAATATAAATGTTGGCATTATTAAAAATAAATTTTTAAATCAAGTACTACAAATTGTACTACAACGGTTTTAAACTACGAGTAAAAATTAAAAGTGAGGATATGAAGAAGCTCAGTTAAATGTATACTAGTAAAACTCCAAGAGATGGGCATCGGCGGCAATATGTGGAATTTCACCAAAAACTTTGTCTATAATAGAAGTATACAAGTGCGGTTTAATGGTATCTTATCACAGAAAACCCCAATAGAAAATGGCGTACCACAAGGCACAGTACTTAGTGTTACACTATTTTTAATAATTATTAACAACGCCTGCAGAACCACTAAACCCCCGGTTATTACAAGAGTATTTGCGGATGATATTACCATTCTTTGTAAAGGGAAATCTGTCAGCACCTCCCAACATACGATGCAACTGGCCCTCAACCAACTATAAGAATGGTCCAAAAATAATGGTCTTCAATTTTCACCCACCAAGACGGAATGTATCTTGTTTTCTAACCGCCACGAAAACCATTCACCTGTGTTGGAACTTGGAATGAACCCACTACGATTCATTACATGCACAAAACTCCTAGGAGTACTCTTTGACTCTAAGCTCACATGGAGCAAACACATAAATAACCTTGCAGATAACTGTAAGAAGAAAATCAAGATAATTAAAGCATTAACACACAATAACTGGGGAGCGGACAAAACCGTCCTTCTACAAGCGTACAAAGCGATTGTCCGGTCCAAATTAGATTATGCATCTGTAATATACAAATCTGCTAAACCGAAGGAACTAAGAAAATGTGATTTATTATTATCTTCTATTTTTTGGGATTGTATATTTTCTTCTATTTTTTTGTTGTGATATTATTATCTTCGATTTTTTTGGGGGGATTGTATATTTTCATCTATTTTTTTGTGATTTTATTATTACCTTCTATTTTTTGTGATATATACAAATCTGCTAAACCGAAGGAACTAAGAAAACTAGAGGTAATCCACAATACTGGGCTAAGAATAGCAACGGGATCATTTCACACAAGCCCCATCGGAAGTATAATGATCGAAGCTGGCGAAACATCGTTACAACACAGAAGGAAATTCCTAAGTATAAAATATGCAGTAAGGGCCTCAACATCTACAAACCCGATTATCCTCAGGGACATTTCCATGAGGAACCAGCACCAAATACAGGGTCATCGTTTAATCCTGCAACCCGCGCGCGCGCGAACTTGTAAAATGGCAACACCGCCTCATGGACGCATTCCACTACAACCATGCACCGGGCCAGCGGAAAGCTGCCAGCGACCGAGTGATGCCCGAGCTTCGAAAATTTTAGCGTCGCAAAGAGCTAGGTATTGGGAATTTCCCGGCCCAGGTAATCGAGCCGCGTGCTCCGCTTTTATGATCGGCTTACCACTCGTACCCCAGATTACTGTAATGAGGTTTGAAAATAATGTCAACTGATCTCGTACCCGTCTCAATTTCAAAAATTTTAGCTACGACAGGGTTGACCGCAGCGCTATTCTAGAGACGCGGTAGCGTCTCGACGCCAAGTACAGGAAAGAAAGTACAGGAAAGAAAAAGACACCCTATATATGGCGACTGTCGCTACTGCTTATCATTTACTCGTCGCCCGGCTAATCCAACCTAACCTGAAACTTATTTCATTAATATCTCATGACGCTTGCAATATTTTCTAAATTTAAAGGCATTTTTCTTATGTAAACCGCATATAAGCTTTGGAATGAGACCAATTTCAATAAAATCGGTCCACGCATAACAGAGATATCATAATATCGTCTCATGGATCAGTCGGAAATGTTAAGATTCTTCTTCTTCTTCTGATTCTTCTAGAAATTTTTCGTCAAACATAATACGTATACGCGTTACACGCACACCTTCAGTCAAAACAAAACTAACACATGTTTCGTTCTTCTACGTATATACGCGTTACACGCACACCTTCAGCCAAAACGAAACTAACACATGTTTCGTTCTTCGTTCGTCGACTCTCGGGATTATTCGGCAGGGATCGTCGTCCGTCATTGTACAAACTATTTTTTAAATACATTGAACTTTATAACCTACCAATCTTAACCTCCAAGTGTCAAATAATGTAAGTTGTCCAAATTTGAGATGTCAGGAGTTTTTACACTAAATAGGAGACGGAATTATTGTCTCAATTAACAAGGTAAGTCGCCAAATTTATTTAATAGATTTTTTATGTAGAGTCGCAGACTTGGAAGTTGTCCGGAGAAGGTTCGACAGAGAAGCACCTTCTTTCGCATAAGTTTCTAGAAATTTGTACCATGCTTGTACAAAATAATATATTGTAGTAAAAAATTGCATTGAATTTAAATTGCCAGATATTTGTATTTGTATACCAACAATTTAGAGTTTTTATTTTATGTAAAGGTTATTATATTATAGAAATGAAGGGGACGTACAGGACTTCGATAAAAATGAAGGAGACGCACAGGCTTGGATAGTACAATTGAAGGGGACGCACAGGCTTGGATGGATAGAAATGAAGGGAATGCACAGGCGTGGAGGTTGTCCGGAGAAGATTAAATAGATAGACAGAGCATCTTGTTTCGCACAAGTTTCTGGAACTTTGTCAAATAAGGTAAATCGACAAAATTTGTTTAAAGACATAGCATTAAGAATTATTAAGAAAATAGATTATGGTGGACTGCTTGCAATGTAAAGCAAGTCACATTAGTGAAGAAAGTACACTGAAAACACATCTCCGTTAATGCTTTTCAATCTTTTGTGAAAGACATTCGTAATACTGTAATTAATAAAATCCAAAGTAGTTGTCACGCTATTCATTAATTCATTAATTTTTTAGATTCCCATTATTTAAAATCACCAATAAACATACTAAATAAATTAGTTTCATTCCAACACCAATACATTGTGCGTTAAAAATATTGGATCTCCGCGTTCATTTCGCTGAATTATTACCATTAGCATTTAAATTTCCTGCAACAAGACTTTCTGCCATACGCTCTCACCTCTTTTGGACACATTATTTAGTCTCTACACTCACTAAAGCAAAAGGCCACTCTATTTCTATATATAATAAGTTCTACGTTAAGTTGTAACTAAAATAACTAAAATGTGGATTTTATATATATTTACAGATAATCAAAGCAGAAGATGATGCAGTATGATCTACGGCAGAGAAAACAATTTATTGTGACATAGTATTATATTAATTATATTAATTAAACGATTTTATTAAACGATTTTATTCAGCTGCAATCCTCTATTTGCTTCTTGTAAGTTTGGTTCATATCAGAAAACTCAAATTTAGACCAATTCCACCAATTCAATCATCATCTTGAAGCATTGCAGGTGTGCATAGTTTCTATTATGTAGAATTTATCTTTAATTCTATCCCGTCATAAGACTGTTTATTAGGGTGGACCTTAGTTACTCTTGTCGAAATATAATTTTGAGATTTTTGACGGGGTCACTCCCCAAGGATTATGCCACTGGGAGAAAAAATAATGAGTGCAAAATTTGAAATTGATCGGAGAACGAGAAACTGTGCCTCATCGCATTTGAAATTTTTTATTTTCGTAACTCGTTTTTCTTCGTTGTACTATATCGTTAATATACATTTTTATATATCGTTATCTTTTTACGCTCTGTAATAATATAGAATCAAAGTATAAGATTACACAAAAAAATCATGACCTTGAAATCTCAAAAAATGAACCATCAAAAAATACTTTTTTCGTTGGCATTATATTTATGTTGTCAAACAGTATAATTTTCGTCTAAAATTTTTTTTGGATAATTATAAATAACTGATTAAAGGGAAAACTACATCCGAAATGCACCAATTTTTGCAGATATTTTTCAATTTATTTTAAAAACTAGGGCTCTAGAAGAAAATTCACCATTGCACGTGATGCAACAGACATTTTCCCCCCGGAAAACACCAACAAAAGTGGTAAGTCACGGTTTGTTTTCAATACAGAACGCAACAGCGGCGGGCGTATCCATTGCCGCTCATCGACAGAATCGCTACACGCGCGCGACTACCACTGTCGGCGCCATACGTTTTGCCAAACTATTTCGCTCAGTTATTGAAAACGAAATGTGACCTACCACTTTTGTTAATGTTTTCCGAAGGAAAAATGTCTGCTGCATCGCGTGGAGTAGTCAGATTTTCTTCTAGACTCTTAGTTTTTAAAATAAATTGACAGATATCTGCAAAAATTGTTGCGTTTCGGGTGCATTTTTTCTTTGATCGTGGTTTAAATATATTTAAATAGTAATAATGCAATAATTACTTATATCGTTGTGTTCCCGAAGGTTTATAAAATAATTTTGACGGAACAAGCAACCGAATAACTATTACTATTTCGATACGCAAGACGTTCAAGTTGAAAATTTGCATTTTTTTTTTAAATAAACTAATTTTTCGAAAACGGAGGATGTTGGCGAAAAACGGTTTGCGAATTCGTATTCAGCGTACGAAAATTTATAAGAAACGTGTATTGAATGTTACAAGTCCAGATGGCTGTTGAATAGTTACAATTGAACTTTTGCATGAGTTTGACTGCTCGTTCGGCCGAATCGTTTACTGCTAAATTATTTACTATATTTAATCCAATATTATAATTGGGATCACTTTTCCATTCTAGAGAATCCATATTTATAAAATCTGTTGGAACAGTGTATTCTTAACGAAAGTATCGGTTATTTCATTAAAATTTTGAAATCTTTTATTTATATATATATATATATATATGAAAAAAATTCCTTAGACAAAAGTTGTACTGTTTGACATGGTAAAAATAATTACAACGAAAGATGTTTTTTTACTGTAAATTTACGAGATTTCAAGGTCATAATTTTTCAAGTAATCTTATACTTTGATTCTATATTATTACAGAGTGTAAAAAGACAAATTCAACCATATATAAACATGTATATTAACGATATACTACAATGGAGAAAAACGATTAGAAAAAAAAATTCAAATGCGTTGAGACCCGGTTTCCCGTCTTCCGGTCGATTTCAAATTTTCCACACATTTTTTTTCCCCCAATAAAAATTATCTAAAGTCTGTCCGTACTATGCCAATTATCTTTATAAAAAGAAGTGAGATCCCCATAAAAAAACTTCAAAAAAGTAAAAAATTTACGCCAAGTACATGAAAAATCAAACATATCACAAAAAATAGAAGGTAATAATAAAATCACAAAAAAATAGAAGACAATATACAATCCCCCAAAAAATAGAACAAAATATATAATCACAAAAATAGAAGATAATAATACACAAAAAAATAAAACAAAATATACAATCACAAAAAAATAGAAGATTATAATAATTACAAAATAAAAAAAAAGTACATGAAAGACACCCTGTATATGTCGACTGTCGCTGCCGTGTATCTTTACTCGACGCACAGCTATTCCAACCTAACCTGAAACTTATTTCATTAATATCTCATCACGCGTGCAATATTTTCTAAATTTAAAAGCATTTTTCTGATGTAAACCGCATATAAGCTTTCGAATAAGACCAAAATCAATAAAATCGGTTCACGCATATCAGAGATATGATAATATCGTCTCATGGATCAGTTGGAAACGGTCCGTTTTCTTCTTCTTCTTCTTCTTCTTGTTCTTCTTCTTCTTCTTCTCCAAGAAAATTTTCGTCAACACAATACATACACCGACTTTCGTCAAGATAATATACGTATACGCGTTACACGCACACATTCAGCCAAACGGGACACTGCCCATGTTTCGTTCGTCGACTCTCGGGATGATTCGGCAGAGATCGTCGTCCGTCATTGTACAGATGCATAACCTGCGAATTGTACATATACTCATAACCTGCGAAGTTGTCCAAATTTGAAAAGTCACGAGTTTTTACACTACATAGGACACTGCATTATTGTCTCAATGAACAAGGTAAGTCGCCAAAATTTTTTAATGGACTGTTTATGTAGAGTCGCAGCTTGAAAGTTGTCCGGAGTAGGTTCGATTTGACAGAGAAGCATTTTCTTTCGCATAAGTTTGTGAAAATTTGTACCATGCATGTACAAAATAATATATATTGTAACAATTTGCATTTTAAATTGTCAGATACTTTTATACTAGCAAACTATTTTTAATTCAGAGTTTTATGTAAAGCTTATTATAGAAATGAAGGGGACGCACAGCCTTGATATAGAAATGAAGGGAACGCAGAGGCTTGGATAAAAATGAAGGCAACGCAGAGGCTTGGATAAAAATTAAGGGGATGCAGAGACTTGGATAGAAATGAAGGGGACGCACAGGCTTGGAGGTTGTCCGGAGAAGGTTAGATAGACAGAGAAGCATCTTGTTGCGCACAAGTATTGGGAAATTTGTCAAATAAGGTGAATCGACAAAAGTTGTCAAATTAGCGTAGCATTAAGAATTAAGAAAATTATGGCGTACTGCTTGCGATGTAGAGTAAATGACATTAGTGAAGAAAGTACGTCTCGCTTGACACTGTCCAATCTTTTGAGAGTGAAATATTCACAATACTTTATTAAAATCCACAGTAGTTCCCACGCTAGTCATTAATTTTATTAGTTTCCCATTAACAATATTTCAATTCACCAATAAACATACTAAATTATTAATTTTATACCAACACCAATAAATTGTGCGTTAAAAAGTATTGGATCTTTTCTTTCATTTTTGCTGAATTACCATTAGCATTTAAATTTCCTGTAACAAGACTTTCTGCTATACACTCTCATCTCCTTCGGACACATTTTGTAGTAGCAGAGGGCCACTCTATTTCTATATAATATAATAAGTTTTACGTTAAGTTGTAACTAAAAAATGTGAATTTTATGTATTTACAGATAATCGAAGCTGAATATGATGCAGTGTAATCTACGTCAGAGAAAAAATTTATTGTGACATATATTATATTAATTAAACGATTTCATTCAGCTTCTTGTACGTTTGGTTCATATCCAAAAACTCAAATTTAAACTAATTCCACCAATTCAATTGTCTTGAAGCATTGCAGGTGTGCGTAGTTTCGATTACGTAGAATTTAATATCCTTAATCCTTAATTCTATCTCGTCATAAGACTGTTTATGGCTGTTGATGATGAACCTTTGTAATTTATATAATATTAATTAAAAATTATTTGAAGTCATTCCCTACTATGTAAATTATCTTTGTAAAAAGAAGTGAGATCCCCATAAAAAACTTCAAAAAAGTAAAAAAAATACGTCAAGTACATGAAAAAAATACAAATTTTTTGAAATAATATAAATTTTAATAGTATTAAAAATTAATATAAAATATTTTAATAATAAAAAAAATTATTTATTAATTATCTCTGACCGCGGCCCTGGCCACGGCCTCTACCTCGACCGCGGCTGCGGCCCCACCCACGACCGCGGTAGCGGTCCGCCACCATTGCCCGTAACACTGCAGCCTGATCTCGGACGGCCTGCAGCATCGCCCAATTCTCGTTCATAGTGCGGACCCTACGTCCGCTGCGCTGATGGCGCGCTACGCGTGGTTCTGTAATTAGTAATAAACAATAAATTTATTAGTAAAATGTTTTTTATTTACTCTAACAGCATGTAACTTCTTAATTAATTTACCATCAGCTGTGGCCGGAGTTGCTGGTGGTGGTGGTGGTGGTGATTTCGAACCCATTTGGGTAAATACAACGCCTAAATTAATAAATTTCATTATCAAATGAGTGGAAAAATAAATTTGAATAAATATATATAATAAATTTTTATTACTTACCCTCTAATAATGCTTCGTCAATCTTTTCCTGTAAAAATTAATAAATAATTGATTAGCAAAAAAAGTCAAGCTTTCATAAATGCGGCATATGATTGAAGATAGTCATACATCTAGCGCAAGGATATAACTATATAAGAAGATATTCGACACGTTGAAGCAAATTCTAATTTATAATGCCAACGATTAGAAATATCAAAAATATCTGATCCCAGTGGAACGTAAACTCCAACATTTTGAAATATTTTGGTAGGCACTTTGCCCATGTTAAGTATTAGTAGACGTAGACCATAATATTGTATAACAAGTCATACAACAAGAATGAAGAATTTTTAATCATTGGCGTTACAAGTTAGAATATGCTTTAACGTGTCTAATATCTTTTTGTTGTATTACTTGTTATTATTATTATTATTTTATTTTATACATACACTCCTCACATTAATTAAAGGATCACCTCCGGGAGCCCGAAAATATGGGCAAGTTCACATGATCATAACTCCGGTAAAAATAGTCGTATCTATATTTTGAAAATATGGTTTGAAAGCGTGGAATCTCTACTTTCAGCTGCTTTCCTCAAATTTTAGATGCATTGCTTTCCGGCAAAGTTATAGCAATATAAAGAGCACTTGGTTAATTTTAAAAAATTGTCTTCAACTTTGCGATGTTCTACGGGGTGTATAGATTTTTTTTATACAAATTCCATTTACACCAGTCGAAAGCGGCTACTTTCCTGTGTAAAAAGAGAGTAATCAATTTGTTGTGCGATTTTTTTTGGCCGAGTTATTCAACTTTGAAGTAAAAACCGTTTTTTTACTTTATTGCTTCTAACAAGCGAACGACCCAGCGTAGAACATTCACGAAAAAAGCAATAGAAAGAACAATATTTTCTCTTTAAGACGAATCTTCGACTTTTTCGATTCAATTAAAATTTCGGTCTCTGATGTCCTTTCCAAAATATGCTTAAAAATTGTACAAATCCCATTTTCTCTTCAACTCGCTGTATCTCCATGAGGGATAACCGGAACATCACTGTCTTAAGCTCATATTAAAGCAGAAAGTCTGCCGATTCTTTTGAGCAGCACCGGAACCCGCTGCGATATTTTCTTACCTGTGGCCTTTATGTTTGAAGTTACCTTGCTAGAAGCAACTAAAGTAAAAAAAACGGGTTTTACTTCAAAGTTGAATAACTCGGCCATAAAAATCGCACAACAAATTTATTACTCTCTTTTTACACAGGAAAGTAACCGCTTTCGACTGGTGTAAATGGAATTTGTATAAAAAAAATCTATACACCCCGTAGAACATCGCAAAGTTGAAGACAATTTTTTAAAATTAACCAAGTGCTCTTTATATTGCTATAACTTTGCCGGAAAGCAATGCATCTAAAATTTGAGGAAAGCAGCTGAAAGTAGAGATTCCACGCTTTCAAACCATATTTTCAAAATATAGATACGACTATTTTTACCGGAGTTATGATCATGTGAACTTGCCCATATTTTCGGGCTCCCGGAGGTGATCCTTCAATTAATGTGAGGAGTGTATGTATAAAATAAAATAATAATAATAATAACAAGTAATACAACAAAAAGATATTAGACACGTTAAAGCATATTCTAACTTGTAACGCCAATGATTAAAAATTCTTCATTCTTGTTGTATTACTTGTTATACAATATTATGGTCTACGTCTACTAATACTTAACATGGGCAAAGTGCCTACCAAAATATTTCAAAATGTTGGAGTTCACGTTCCACTGGGATCAGATATTTTTGATATTTCTAATCGTTGGCATTATAAATTAGAATTTGCTTCAACGTGTCGAATATCTTCTTATATCCTTGCGCTAGATGTATGACTATCTTCAATCATATGCCGCATTTATGAAAACTTGACTTTTTTTGCTAATCAATTATTTATTAATTTTTACAGGAAAAGATTGACGAAGCATTATTAGAGGGTAAGTAATAAAAATTTATTATATATATTTATTCAAATTTGGGTCATTCCACGCGAAGTCGGACACTTTTCGGAGTAACTTCTCGGATTTTGATGCAATTTGGATATGTTGTAGTCTTTAGGGGCATATAAACATATCTCGAAGGATTTTTCGAAATGTCAAAAATTGTGGATGTTACAGCTCTTTGAAGTATAGTGTTTACTTTTTTTCCAAAAATTATAACTGTTGAACTAACAAACTGATAAAAATGACGTTTTGGGTGCTTACAGTGGAGATATAAGGGTACCTAATAAAAATTATTTCAGTTAATAAAAACGAATATTTGACCATTTATTTAGCAATTGTTCTTAACAAATGCAATTTTATAGTTGAAGGCACCTTTTTAAAAATTTAGAAAAAATAGGACGATGTAGCCCTATTTTTCCTCTTTACGGACATGCTTTGAAAAACGTGGACGTTTTAAAATTTGCCAAATGAAAATTAATTCAGTGTAACGCTGCGTCAAATCACACCGGCTCGACTGGTCGCTCCGGCCGTGCGGTACCTACCTGCCACTTTTATATAGGGTATTAATGAGGATCGCTGCAAGGTTTAATACCGTTAATAGGTACTGGAAACTCACTCTCTGTCGATGGCACTTATTGTTTGAAATATTTAAGTAGCCATTGTTCAATGGAAACCACGAGAAGGTGGTGAGTATTCTTCCATCGGGAGAGGATGGGATATGACGGGATTATGTTAAAGGATAAATATTTTGTCGTATCTTTGAGCGTCTTTTGGAATAAATGGCCGGTTATGTGATTGCTTATTTGATAATGGCTACAACTTTTGATTTGTCACTGTATGAATAGACTTTAGCTTTTAAATGAGACACTGTGTCCGTTGGTATAAATGAATGAAAGTTTCGCGTTCCAGAAATTGTTTTAGCAAGTTCACGTCTCTCTAGTAATAATCGTGAATGTTTTTGATATTGTTCTATTGAGCTGAATTTAAAATGAATGTTTTGAATGTTGGCAGTCGCCCAATCAAACAATTTTTGTGGTGTCGTTATTTGTTCTTCTAGTGGTCTTTGTAAACTGGCTCGAGCTGCAAGACGTTTTAATGACCCCCCAATACCATCGCATGCATTTTTGCCATGTGATGTTGCAAAAAAATGCCACTCGGCGTTAATTCCGAAATCTTCAAAATGGAAGCTGAGATTCAGTAAATTGTATTTATTTTTATATTGTGATGAAGCGCCATCGGAGAAATATTTGATTTTATTAATAGCAGTGCCGTGTGTTTGTTTCAAAAAATTAATCAGCTTTATTTGGAATAAGTGAACTGCGATACTGTCATGCTCTTTACAGTCTGAAATAATGACAAAGTTGTCATGCTGTAGAGAATTATTGATTGTATAATAAGCAACGAATGGATGAATTGTAGCCTGTTTGTTAGACCAATGATAGCTCTGAATTTCATCCTGAATAACGAAAGAATAATTTTCTGCAAAATCTCCGACAACAACTAACTCATCTGGCCCTAAATTTTCTTTGCAATATTTGAAATAACTACTCTGATTTTTTGCAATGAAATCATGGACTTGCAATGTCGGTAATCGAGTTCCCAGTTGTTCAAGAAATTCTTCTGTTGTATATTCTACATCTTCTAAATTGGATCTGTCAGTATTTGTCCATTGACAACATGAAATAGATATAATAAAATGTTGTTCAAATAAGTCTTGCAATTTTTTACGCAGAGGTCCATATCCTGGGCAATCTTTGCAATTATTTAAGTTGCAACATTCACTGGAAATATCACAACGCATAATTGATAGCATCTCCTTGTATGTGCATGGAAAACTAGAGGATACAGGAAGCAATTTTTGGAGTTTCGCATCAGCAAGTAGTAATTTAACATTTTGATGTATAGCACATACACATACAGAATGTGTTCCACTGGCTCCTACAAGTATACACTCTTCAGGACGAAGTTGAGCAAATTTACTAAAGCCGATGTTTACCGACGGATTCTGTTCTTTAAAAAATGAATGCAATTCATTTAAATTATTTAACAGCAAACGCTTTTGTATGTGCATTTTTAAACCGTCTCTTTTAACCGAAATACAGTCTTTTTTCCCGGGCATTAATCTACTGACTTCGTCACTCGAATAAAATGATTGCACCATGGATATGGTAGAATCGGATATTGGCACTCCTTTCTTTTTGTCAGGGTAGGACAAAATACCCTTTTTTAAATGTAACTGTTTGGCCACGATTGCCATGTGCTTAGTACATCCTATTTCTTGCATCATTTGTCTAATACTCCATGATTGAGGAAGAATAGTGAGAAGATGTAACTGGTTGTCATAGTTTGTTAATTTACTGTACTTTTCTCGCAATTCGGGTAACACTTCTTCAGAGAAACAATCGCGATCATCGTCAGAAAAATTGTCTATTAATTTTCGTTTTACCGTTTTTTGCATATTAGTTAACTTTCGCACTGCAATGTTATGCGATGAAAAATGTATTGAAGTTATTGGCGACTGGTTCAAAATATTAAGCGTCTTATTCAGTGACTCGGTAATCATTGATTTATCGCCACGTTTTACCACATTTTCGTTTGTAGTTTCACAGTCAGTATCATTATCTGAAGGTTCGAATGGCACAATATTACTAGTAGATGCTACAGGTTCTTCGCGTACAAGAATGTTCAACGTTTCAGACTCAGGCAAACGATCAAATTTTAACCGACAACTATTGCAAATATACTTACCCACCTCCAGATTTGGATACTTATGTTGCAATGTTTCCGTAACACGCCTAATATCTTTCTGAGGTTGCTTGGTGTGATTCACTTTGGCAAAAGGATTGCAGCACTCTTTTCGCACCATTTTAAACTTTCGCAGTACGAATGGACACGTCTACAAGGTTTGGTTGTAAGAACGGCACTGACAAACAGAGACTAAGAAACCAAGAAACCCCACCCTTGGCAAGTTTGAATACGTCTAAGGACCAATAAATGAAATGCAGGATGACTCAGAACGCAGGTCATAAAATGTTTCAAACAATAAGTGCCATCGACAGAGAGTGGGTTTCCAGTACCTATTAACGGTATTAAACCTTGCAGCGATCCTCATTAATACCCTATATAAAAGTGGCAGGTATAGCCGCTTGGCCGCTGCGAGTACCGCACGACCGGAGCGACCAGTCGAGCCGGTGTGATTTGACGCAGCGTTACACTGAATTAATTTTTATTTGGCCAATTTTAAAACGTCCACGTTTTTCAAAGCATGTCCGTAAAGAGGAAAAACAGGGCTACATCGTCCTATTTTTTCTAAATTTTTAAAAAGGTGCCTTCAACTATAAAATTGCATTTGTTAAGAACAATTGCTAAATAAATGGTCAAATATTCGTTTTTATTAAATGAAATAATTTTTATTAGGTACCCTTATATCTCCACTGTAAGCACCCAAAACGTCATTTTTATCAGTTTGTTAGTTCAACAGTTATAATTTTTGGAAAAAAAGTAAACACTATACTTCAAAGAGCTGTAACATCCACAATTTTTGACATTTCGAAAAATCCTTCGAGATATGTTTATATGCCCCTAAAGACTACAACATATCCAAATTGCATCAAAATCCGAGAAGTTACTCCGAAAAGTGTCCGACTTCGCGTGGAATGACCCATTTATTTTTCCACTCATTTGATAATGAAATTTATTAATTTAGGCGTTGTATTTACCCAAATGGGTTCGAAATCACCACCACCACCACCACCAGCAACTCCGGCCACAGCTGATGGTAAATTAATTAAGAAGTTACATGCTGTTAGAGTAAATAAAAAACATTTTACTAATAAATTTATTGTTTATTACTAATTACAGAACCACGCGTAGCGCGCCATCAGCGCAGCGGACGTAGGGTCCGCACTATGAACGAGAATTGGGCGATGCTGCAGGCCGTCCGAGATCAGGCTGCAGTGTTACGGGCAATGGTGGCGGACCGCTACCGCGGTCGTGGGTGGGGCCGCAGCCGCGGTCGAGGTAGAGGCCGTGGCCAGGGCCGCGGTCAGAGATAATTAATAAATAATTTTTTTTATTATTAAAATATTTTATATTAATTTTTAATACTATTAAAATTTATATTATTTCAAAAAATTTGTATTTTTTTCATGTACTTGACGTATTTTTTTTACTTTTTTGAAGTTTTTTATGGGGATCTCACTTCTTTTTACAAAGATAATTTACATAGTAGGGAATGACTTCAAATAATTTTTCATTAATATTATATAAATTACAAAGGTTCATCATCAACAGCCATAAACAGTCTTATGACGAGATAGAATTAAGGATTAAGGATATTAAATTCTACGTAATCGAAACTACGCACACCTGCAATGCTTCAAGACAATTGAATTGGTGGAATTAGTTTAAATTTGAGTTTTTGGATATGAACCAAACGTACAAGAAGCTGAATGAAATCGTTTAATTAATATAATATATGTCACAATAAATTTTTTCTCTGACGTAGATTACACTGCATCATATTCAGCTTCGATTATCTGTAAATACATAAAATTCACATTTTTTAGTTACAACTTAACGTAAAACTTATTATATTATATAGAAATAGAGTGGCCCTCTGCTATAGTAAGTGTAGAGACTACAAAATGTGTCCGAAGGAGATGAGAGTGTATAGCAGAAAGTCTTGTTACAGGAAATTTAAATGCTAATGGTAATTCAGCAAAAATGAAAGAAAAGATCCAATACTTTTTAACGCACAATTTATTGGTGTTGGTATAAAATTAATAATTTAGTATGTTTATTGGTGAATTGAAATATTGTTAATGGGAAACTAATAAAATTAATGACTAGCGTGGGAACTACTGTGGATTTTAATAAAGTATTGTGAATATTTCACTCTCAAAAGATTGGACAGTGTCAAGCGAGACGTACTTTCTTCACTAATGTCATTTACTCTACATCGCAAGCAGTACGTCATAATTTTCTTAATTCTTAATGCTACGCTAATTTGACAACTTTTGTCGATTCACCTTATTTGACAAATTTCCCAATACTTGTGCGCAACAAGATGCTTCTCTGTCTATCTAACCTTCTCCGGACAACCTCCAAGCCTGTGCGTCCCCTTCATTTCTATCCAAGTCTCTGCATCCCCTTAATTTTTATCCAAGCCTCTGCGTTGCCTTCATTTTTATCCAAGCCTCTACGTTCCCTTCATTTCTATAAGGTCTGTGAAGATAGCACCCCCAAATTCGAATTTTTGGAAAAACGAAATGGCATTCGTTTGTCCATCGTTTGCCCATGTTTGCCCATAAAAAATTTTCGTTTGCCTACCCTTCAAAAAAAAATTATGGCAAAGAAAAAATTTTTTGTCAGCACCCCCATGAAAAAATTTTAATGATTTGGCAGTGGGAAACGATTGCCCATCGTTTGCCCACGTTTGCCCACCCAACAATTTTTTTTCCCCACCCTTCAAAAAAAAGTTACGAGCAAATTAAAAAATTGGACTTCATCACCCTCCACGCATACATTTGAATGTTTTTAAAGTAGGATACGAATGTACCCGATCTGGCCACGTTTGCCCACCCTCAGATTTCATTTGCCCAACCTCCAGAATCGAATTAAAAAATAAAATCCGCGAAAAGAAGGGTACTGGAGACGCGATCGCGTTAAAGTTCGATTTTTTCCTAAAATAAAATCAAAATCGTTCTTTCAACGATGCAGTCCGTTAGTTTAGGTGTAGAAGAGATTTGCCCACCCAATAATTTCGTATGCCCACCCTCCAGATTCGAATTAAAAAATAAAGTCCGCGAAAAGAAGGGTACCGGAGACGCGGTCGCGTTGAAGTTCGGTTTTTTTAGAAAATATTATCAAATTCGTTGGTTTAACGATGCGGTCCATTAGTTTAGATGTAAAAGTGATTTGCCCGAACATTTATTTCATTTGCCCTGCCTCCAGAACCGAATTATTAACAAAAGTAGCCAAGAAGTCCGACACCCGGACTTAGAAAACCAGTGTATCCGATATTTTAGCTTTTTTTACATTAGCAAATTCCACCGATATATATATAATATATATATACACTTTACTCTTGTTAAATTTCGAAATAAATATATGTATTATATTATATTATATTATATTATATTATATTATATTATATTATATTATATTATATTATATTATATTATATTATATTATATTATATTATATTATATTATATTATATTATATTATATTATATTATATTATATTATATTATATTATATTATATTATATTATATTATATTATATTATATTATATTATATTATATTATATTATATTATATTATATTATATTATATTATATTATATTATATTATATTATATTATATTATATTATATTATATTATATTATATTATATTATATTATATTATATTATATTATATTATATTATATTATATTATATTATATTATATTATATTATATTATATTATATTATATTATATTATATTATATTATATTATATTATATTATATTATATTATATTATATTATATTATATTATATTATATTATATTATATTATATTATATTATATTATATTATATTATATTATATTATATTATATTATATTATATTATATTATATTATATTATATTATATTATATTATATTATATTATATTATATTATATTATATTATATTATATTATATTATATTATATTATATTATATTATATTATATTATATTATATTATATTATATTATATTATATTATATTATATTATATTATATTATATTATATTATATTATATTATATTATATTATATTATATTATATTATATTATATTATATTATATTATATTATATTATATTATATTATATTATATTATATTATATTATATTATATTATATCGGTGGAATTTGCTAATGTAAAAAAGCTAAAATATCGGATACACTGGTATCATATATATATATATTTATTTCGAAATTCAACAAGAGTAAAGTTGGCTAAGATCGAAAAGGTATTTCTCGAAACGAGGTCTGGAGTAGACTGCCCTTCCGTCTCATGGAAAAGGCTCCGATGGTCCTTTTGGAATGTCCTAAGGACCTCGATGCTAATTTATGACCTCTTTGGCGTTGCGCTGGTCGCATCTGTTTTGGCTCAATCGTGCAGCCCCTTTTATGAGGTGATGCCTCAATATTTCTAACACTAACAAATTTGAAAAATATTTCAAAATTTCAATGGAAGTAGAAGAAAAAGAAATATTGGATACCATTAATGTTTCTAATAAAAGTAATACTAGAATGTGGGAATTCGAGCCTTACAATAATTCAAATAAAGTAAATATTATACTGCCGCTATTATATTTTAATATTACATTATATGAGGATCAATGGATAAATATTGATCAGAGACAATGACCACCTTTAAGTAGAATTTTTATTTTATATTAAATTATTTTATGTATCTTTATATTAAGTACTCATTATATTTTGAAAGAAATTGGACGTTCCACTATTCGTCCACAAGTATCGACGAAAAGTTTTTTATTGTCTATCCTGTTCGTGCCAACTGGAAAAGCAAAACTACCTTGTTCGAAATAGTAACCGGAATACTCTGACAGAGTGTTTCGCCAGGGTGGTCGTTTATGGCGGTACTGTCTCGCGAGTCGACCGTGGACAACGGTACACGCGCGTAGTAATGGTTACCAAATGTACCAACCGCCGACAGAGCAATATATCGCTTAACTGGAAGGGAGGAAAGTCGAAGTCCCTGAAAAAATGGTACGATGTCGATTGTGCCCTATTCGACATCTGGCAGGCAAATGTTCCCCACGACTGCTTCGGAAGTAAGTTTTGCCCGATTGTAAAGGAATAAATGCATCATTCGCCTCGCTCCGAGTCCGCCTTTATTCTCTAAGGGTGCGTATCGACTTTTGCGAGGATTCCTCGCGAGGCACGCCTCGCGGAGTAGAAAGTCTGAAAACTGTATACCTCGACCATGGAAACCATCCGTGACTTTCCAAAGCAGCCTCGCGTGGCAAGCTCCCGCGACAGCCTCGCGAGGAATCCTTGTAAAGTCGATACGTACCTTAAGACAGAACATATCCCCCCCATTAAAAGTTATGCCCAAAATTGAAAATTTGATATTAGCGCTCCACAGATTAAACCAAATGAATGTAAACGGAGCGGTTATAGAAGAAAATTCCAAGTTCGTAGTATCTACTATTACTGCAATATCTTATTTTTGCATAATTGTATACATATGTGTATTCTGAAGAATTGCGCAACAAAATTAAAAAAAATTTGTTTAAAATCTTGACTTGTGTCTTATTATTAAAATCTATTACAAAAAATTTTCTTAATTGTTCTTTACACGATTGCTATTGCCCTCCTGAAACCAGTGGACGAAAGCCAGACCAGGGTGGGAAAAGGTCGCCGGCGAAGACAACTGGACTTTCCCTAAACGTGCATTTGGCAACACTCAAGGTCAAGTCCCTTCTAACATTATTCGAGCCCAACCCTGAGTTGTAAACATCTGCAACGCATACGACCGGGTTAGGCCTCAAGCATTGCCCGTCGTAATAAATTGTACAGTCCTGTCCCTGTTACAGGGTGTACAAAAATATTAAAAAATGGTCGAGTTATTTGCTGTCCCGGGAAACTCCTCCGCCGTGACGCGCGTGAACCATGTATACAATTATGACGCCCAGGTTTATCTAATATGAAAAACACCATGATTCTAGTGTTCATTAACAAAATATCTGCATTGTAGCATACGGATTTGAGAAGAAAACAATTTATTACTTTATTTACTATAACAAGAAATTTTATGTAAATGCATGTTTTTGCAGTAATGGATTGAACAAGAGAAACTTTGACCGATTTATATTTCGTCATTAAGAGGAATTTATAAATATATTTGTAATTTGCATATTCTGTGTATTTTTCATATTTATTTACAAATTAGCTCGAGTAATTGTTAGAAGTTGCTGAACCACGAGGGGTATTAATGTTGGGTGATACTTTTTAATTGCTACGTTGATGGCATCTTTCTTAAGATGAGATCAGACGGCGCGTGGCTCGGCGAACTTTGTGCGTGAATCGCCAAGCCACGCGCCGTCTGATCGGTCATGGCTCGCCGAGTCGGGCTCGCCAACCCGAGTTGCTGAGCTAGACGAGCCGAGCCAACTCGCCGAGCCACACGACCTCTGATCTCACCTTTGCATCTGGCATATTAAAATAAAAGCTGAGGGGGCTGACTGGGGTTACCGTCCCTAGTCCCCAAAAATCAATCAGGCTGATCGGTCAGAGTTCGTCGCCAGGGTTGCGGTTTATAACCGTGTTGTCCCGTGAGTCGGCGAACCGGCAGAGCAATATACAGATTAGCTCAGGCCGAAGAATGACTAAAATTCTTAAAGACCGTACCACGTTCTTGATTGCCGTTATAATTTTCGTTTCGCTCTGGGCCCGTTTTTGTCACTATGCACAGTGGCCCTCAACCCCAAGAAATGCCGGAAAAATAAAATATCCCATTTGTTCCTATCATAATGCCGAATCTTATTAAGCTGATTTTAAAGAACTGTTTGGTTTGAAGAAATCCATTCAAGACGTCTTCGCGAAACACATGTAAAAAGATGTTTGTACATTTTCATTAGAATTCTTCAGATTCATTAACAGATACTTTCTATCTTTGCCAACAGCAAACCAAACAGTTCTTTAAAATCAGCTTAATACGATTCGGCATTATGATAGGAACAAATGGGATGTTGTATTTTTCCGGCATTTCTTGGGGTTGAGGGCCACTGTGCAGAGTGACAAAAACGGGCCCAGAGCGAAACAAAAATTATAACTGCAACCAAGAACGTGGTACGGTCTTTAAGAATTTTAGTCATTCTTCGCCCTGAGCTAATCTGTATATTGCTCTGCCGGTTCGCCGACTCGCGGGAAAATACGGTCATAAACCGCAACCCTGGCGACAAACTCTGACCGATCAGCCTGATTAAGTTTTGGGGACTAGGGATGGTAATCCAAGTCAGCCCCCTCAGTTTTTATTTCAATATGCCAGATGTACGAAAGGTGCCATCAACGTAGCAATTAAAAAGTATCACCCAATATTAATACGCCTCGTGGTTCAGCATCTTCTAACAATTACTCGAGCTAATTTGTAAATAAATATGAAAAATACCCAGAATATGCCAAATTACAAATATATTTTTAAAATCCTCTTAACGCGTTGACTGCCCACTACACTTGAAAGAACAAAAGACACGCCGATCGGTGTAGTGGGCAGTGAACGCGTTAATGATGAAATATAAATCGGTGAAAGTTCCACTTGTTTAATCCATTACTACAAAAACATGTATTTGCATAAAATTTCGCAGTCTATATTATACCTATTTCTTCATTTATTCATTTATACTTATTTAGCCATTAACGGACAACACCCTTTATGAAGGGGTTACGCCATCCTGAGTCTATTCCGTTGAATAAATTAATAATAAATGAATAATAATGTTTAACTAAACTGTAGATTTCGTCACAATTTAAAAAAAAGTAAAATAGTACTATTAAGTACTATTAAGTACTATTAAGTACTATTAAGTACTATTAAGTACTATTAAGTACTATTAAGGGGGTTGGTTACCCTCGATATCCCCAAAACACGCCTTTTTTCAAACGCAAATTGTAAAGTGAGAAATAACAGTAGAGAGAAGTTTTTTCTATGTTAAATCGTTATTCTATTAGCTTTAACACAAAAAACGAAAAGTCTAAATATCTGTATATACATAAAAGTTGTAAGTAAAAACGTAAAGGCGTGTACGCGGTGCACCGTTTGATGGTGAATATAAAATCTCGGAAGCCGCTCCAACGATTTGGATGAAAATGTAATGAGAGATTCAAAAAATCATTCCCTACGATGTGTCGCGAACACATTTTCGAGATAAATTCTTAAAAAAAAAGATAAATATTTTTCATACAAGAAATCGATAAAATCGCATTTTTCAACATAAAAATTGTATTATTTTTTTCAAACATCTGTTCCTGACACATCGTAGGGAATGGTTTTCTGCGTTTCTCATTAAATTTTCATCCAAATTGTTTGAAAAGTTTTCGAGATTTTATGTTCACCATCAAACGGTGTACCACGTATACGCCTTTACGTTTTTACTCATAACTTTTATATACTTAGAGACATTTAGACTTTTCCTGTTTTGTTGTTAAAGCTCATAGAATAACGATTAAAAATAGAAAAATAATCGTCCTCTCTAGTGTTATTTATCACTTTACAATTTGCGTTTGAAAAAAGGCCTGTTTTAGGGCTATCAAGGGTAACCTACCCTATTAAGTACTATTTGACTTTTCCTTATAACTCAGAAACGAAAAGTCTCCCCAACATGCGATTTAAATCACTTAAAGAGCATTAAATAAACTACTAAATAAACAGTTTTCAAATTTTTTTATAACAAATAATTTGAACAAGTTAAAAAAAGAAACTTTAAATAAACGTAGAATATTTTCAATTCTAAATCATTAGAAAGGGATAATCTTTTCCTGTTTTTTGGCGCAAATTTCATTCCGATATATTTTATACTTTAAAAGTTATATACGAATGTCAGTAACTACCCCTGTTCCCACCACTGTGCGCCGGGCTCGGCCGCCAGGCCCACGATACACAGGACCAGCGCGAGGATGGTCAGGTAATAAGTGTCTGTGGCGGTGGTATAAAAACCCTCTGTTCCTGCCCGAGGAACATCAGTCATTTGACACCCTCCAAAGAAGAAACATGGAAAGCATGAAAACTGTAAGTATTAAAATTCCACACTATTAAACCGGGTGATTCTTCCCATACAGTCTTCAAATCGAGTTATATACCTAAATCAGACTGTTTTTAAGGAAGTTAATTTCACTTTATGCAAATAAATTTTTCATGTGACCCATTTACATTCGGATGACACAATGACGTGCGTTACGAAAAACAGTACACCCGTCTTCGTTTGAGCACGTTTGCACGGTTTGCCACCAAAAGAATACGATACAGATATAAATTAAATTTTTCATATATGTTTCCTTTGGAGATTAGATGGAGTTATTATTTATTAAACCACATTTTGATAAATTGAATTCTTTGATGCAAAATGCACTTCAACAATTTGAACTGATCACGCGCCGAAACGTTTCTGCCGTATAATCAAAAATGTGCTATTCTTCTGAACGAATGAGTGAAATGTGCTAGTTTTCGCGGCGGAAGACCAAACGTGTTAATATTTGTCTGAAACGATGAAATGTACTTCTTTACGTGGCAAACTGATATGTGCTGTTTTTCGTAAAAAAAAAAAGAAACTTTACTTTTCGTGACGCAGGTCGTTTTGTCGTCCCGATGAAAATGGCCCACGTGAAAAATTTATTTGCATAACGTAAAGCTAACTTCGTTAATAGTCAAGGCATTTTTGATCAAGTCAACTAAAATTGTTTAAATTCAAATTATTTGTTATATATATTTTTCCATTTCTAGATGCAAGCAGCTTTGCCGGAGGGTACTACCCTGGCCGTCGACTCGGCGGCGGCAACAGCCGCAGCAGGGCCAAGCGGCGACAATTTGATGGCCGAGAATCCGGGCGACCGCCAAAACAACCAGCCCCCCGCGCCAAACAGTTCCGCTGATTCGGATGCAAGAATAACGAAGGTAATTATGTGGAATGTGGTACTATATCTTAGAGTAGACCGGGAGCGATAGTAACACTTTGACTTTGGAATACGATTACGCAACAACTATCACAGTTAGAACAAAAGTTCTTATACCTTCTTTCGCTGCATATCAAGTAATATGTAGGTTATTAATAAAAAATGAGACCCCGGGTCGGTTGTCACACTGCATGGAGTGGTTGGTAGCACAAATTTAACGTTGCTAAATTAAAAAATATTTGAGCCGTTTATTTTGAAAGTGGCCTAAGTCCATTTATCTTCAAATCGAGATATTTAAGGGTTTGCTTTTCAATGAATTTAAAAATATACGTATAGGATACTAATGAGTCATACTGCTTAAGTGTATCTAAGGGTGTTAAATTTATAGTTCCTATTAAAATAGTGGCAATTATTAAGTGAATAATATGCGTTTTCTTATCAAGAATGGAGTTAGGCCACTTTCAAAATTAACAACCAGATTCATTATAAAATTTGAAGGTGCCCAAGTCCATTCAACATAATTTAAGATGCTTCAAATTGAAAAAAAAACAATACTGAATTTATTTGACATATCTTTAAAACACTTCGGAAACATAATTTATGCGATTCAAAACATTTTTTAACTACATAACGTACAAAATTACAAACATACATTTATTACAAAACAATTTACTACTCATATACATTTTGTGCGTGTGAAAGGGATTTGAAGAAATCATGATGTTCCGGTGGTATATATCGTAATAGGTCAATTATGTCCTTGAATTTTGCTGTTGTAATTTGTCTGATATTTTTATACAGTGGTGTCAATACAACAATGAAAAAATGTATTAAATAATATCAAGCAGATATATTTTATACAAATAAATATTTTAATACGAATAAATCACATAAAAAAATAGAAGAAAATATACAATATAAAAAAATATATGAAATCAAAATGAGCTGCAAGTACATAAAGGTGCTTTCCAACTGCGCTTAAGATGACACAACTACATATACACAGCTAAAATGCTGTATTCATACATTCCGTTACTCATATCGCGGACATTTTAAATAATATGAAGATAAAATGTAACATCTAGATATTTGCCTAGATGTCCGCGGCCTGGAAGTCAAATACTTGGCGTGGCCAGGCAAAGTATTCTCAAATCATCAATACCCATACCTTCCCCCTCGCAGGCTTTCAGATAATTTGTCGATTTAAAACATAGATAATATGAGTACATTTTCATTATATTGCGTTTTAAAATAATTGTAAGTTTATTTATCGACACCGATACCTTTCCTCTCACAAGCTTTCACATAATTTATCAATTTAAAACTCTGACAATTTAAATACACATTCATTGTTTTATGTTTATAAATAATTCTTATTCATCGACACCTTGACCTTGGCCACGCCAAGTATTTGACTTTCAGGCCGCGGACATCTAGGCAAATATCTAGATGTTACATTTTATCTTCATATTATTTAAAATGTCCGCGATATGAGTAACGGAATGTATGAATACAGCATTTTAGCTGTGTATATGTAGTTGTGTCATCTTAAGCGCAGTTGGAAAGCATCTTTATGTACTTGCAGCTCATTTTGATTTCACACCTTTTTTTTATTTTGTAATTATTATAATCTTCTATTTTTTTGTGATTGTATATTTTGTTTTATTTTTTTGTGTATTATTATCTTCTATTTTTGTGATTATATATTTTGTTCTATTTTTTGGGGGATTGTATATTGTCTTCTATTTTTGTGTGATTTTATTATTACCTTCTATTTTTTGTGATATATTTGATTTTTCATGTACTTGGCGTAATTTTTTTACTTTTTGAAGTTTTTTTATGGGGATCTCACTTCTTTTTACAAAGATAATTGGCATAGTAGGGACAGACTTTAGATAATTTTTATTGGGGGAAAAAAAAGTGGAAAATTTGAAATCGACCGGAAGACGGGAAACCGGGTCTCATCGCATTGGAATTTTTTTTGCAATTTTTTTTTGAAATCGACCGGAAGACGGGAAACGAAGAATTTTTTTTTGTAATCGTTTTTCTCCATTGTAGTATACCGTTAATATACATGTTTATATATGGTTGAATTTGTCTTTTTACACTCTGTAATAATATAGAATCAAAGTATAAGATTACTTGAAAAATTATGACCTTGAAATCTCGTAAATTTACAGTAAAAAAACATCTTTCGTTGTAATTATTTTTACCATGTCAAACAGTACAACTTTTGTCTAAGGAATTTTTTTCATATATATATATATAAATAATAGATTTCAAAATTTTAATGAAATAACCGATACTTTCGTTAAGAATACACTGTTCCAACAGATTTTATAAATATGGATTCTCTAGAATGGAAAAGTGATCCCAATTATAATATTGGATTAAATATAGTAAATAATTTAGCAGTAAACGATTCGGCCGAACGAGCAGTCAAACTCATGCAAAAGTTCAATTGTAACTATTCAACAGCCATCTGGACTTGTAACATTCAATACACGTTTCTTATAAATTTTCGTACGCTGAATACGAATTCGCAACCCGTTTTTCGCCAACATCCTCCGTTTTCGAAAAATTAGTTTATTTAAAAAAAAATGCAAATTTTCAACTTGAACGTCTTGCGTATCGAAATAGTAATAGTTATTCGATTGCTTGTTCCGTCAAAATTATTTTATAAACCTTCGGGAACACAACGATATAAGTTATTATTGCATTATTACTATTTAAATATATTTAAACCACGATCAAAGAAAAAATGCACCCGAAACGCAACAATTTTTGCAGATATCTGTCAATTTATTTTAAAAACTAAGAGTCTAGAAGAAAATCTGACTACTCCACGCGATGCAGCAGACATTTTTCCTTCGGAAAACATTAACAAAAGTGGTAGGTCACATTTCGTTTTCAATAACTGAGCGAAATAGTTTGGCAAAACGTATGGCGCCGACAGTGGTAGTCGCGCGCGTGTAAGCGATTTGGTGCCTTTACACGGACGTTCTTTTGGGACACTTTTGCGCGCCACACGCCAGCGCGGCACGCATTTGGCGTGGCGTGCCGGAACGTCGCAGGCCAGAAGATCGTACCCGTCACTACTTAGAGACAGCGAGTTCGGGCTCCCATTTCTACGTCGACTCCACGTGCTTTTTCCAGGAACCACCGCAGTCTTGTATTGTGTACTACCTGTTCCATGTATATTATCGATCTGCGAAACAATCGGCAAGACACGATCGCGATACACGTAGGTTCGCGAAAAGTATACGAATTCCTCGATATACCTGGCTTATAGAGGATATCATAAATGCTTTTACTGTAGGGCATACTGAAACATCTGTTTTTACGAAGCTACATTTGGTTTACCTGAAGGTGCTATAAATTATGGAAATGGTTTATTACTCAGTTATAACGACTGTATTGCGATCTGCATTCTTCTTGCAGACGAAAAGTTTCCACCTCATCGGAAGTTCTTGCTAGCATCTTGTGCGTAGTTAGAAGTGTGGCGCGCCGGATTTCCACGTTCTTGCGTGCGAGTAGAACCGTTGTCAGGCGTGGCGCGTCCAAAAAAGTGTGGCGCGCTTGAATTTTCGTCCCACGCAAACCTCGACTCAAGAGGCAACCCTACCGATAAGCCGTGCCTCGATGGGTTTCAAGGACTTCGACCCTCGAGCCCAGGGGGGCCGTACAATGTTGCCCCCTAAAAAGTGACGAATCAAAAATTCTACATTTTTCATCGGATCTTGGCGAAAGTGGTGTGAATCGTTTCCTTATGCTTTCCCGATGAAAATGGTCCAAAAACGACACAAATCGGATCGTAATTAAGGAATCTTCATAATAAATTGATTTCCAAAATTTCGTTAAAAATAGTTCGATTTACATGAAATTTGGTATAATTTTCATTTGAAAAACATAAGAAATGCATCGGTATCACTTCCATATCGATACGCGTGTACACGTGCATCGAAATTCACGGATCGTAGTATCCGTGTACCCGTGTACTGAAATTCACGCGTATACATGTATCGAAATATACGGTCTCACGTGTATTAAGATATCCATATTTAATTTTTTAACTAACTATCCGAATGTTTAGATTTTACGCAAATACTTTGCGATAGGTAGGTACAGACATAATTTACTAGGTTGCAGATGAAATTAAATAACATCATGATTTTGGTTAATAAAGTTTAATCTATTAATCGTATATTAATCTATTTGAGACAACTACAACAACTGATTTTATGCTAACAGTGCGCATATGAGTTTTGTAAGGCGCTCTATTTGAAGCACTATAACTCCGGATATAACCACTATTTTTGCATACAATTTTTTTTCATATTCCCTAAAGATTGACAAATGAAGCCACAAAGCTGGAAGTAAATATATTTAATTCTTTGGTTTGAAAAAATTCTCTTTCACTTACTACCGCCTGTAGCGGCTCGAAGAGTCTTGGCTGCCAGGCGCGCCGCGCGCCTCAGAATTTTCCGCACTGTCGGAAATTCCACGCGCCACGCCAAACCCTTGGTTTCAAGTGCCGCTTTCCTTTTCTAACTACCTTTTCTGTCTCTTATGTAAACTTTTCTGAAGTCGAGGTTAGCGCGCCACACTTTTTTGGACGCGCCACGCCTGACAACGGTTCTACTCGCACGCAAGAACGTGGAAATCCGGCGCGCCACACTTCTAACTACGCACAAGATGCTAGCAAGAACTTCCGATGAGGTGGAAACTTTTCGTCTGCAAGAAGAATGCAGATCGCAATACAGTCGTTATAACTGAGTAATAAACCATTTCCATAATTTATAGCACCTTCAGGTAAACCAAATGTAGCTTCGTAAAAACAGATGTTTCAGTATGCCCTACAGTAAAAGCATTTATGATATCCTCTATAAGCCAGGTATATCGAGGAATTCGTATACTTTTCGCGAACCTACGTGTATCGCGATCGTGTCTTGCCGATTGTTTCGCAGATCGATAATATACATGGAACAGGTAGTACACAATACAAGACTGCGGTGGTTCCTGGAAAAAGCACGTGGAGTCGACGTAGAAATGGGAGCCCGAACTCGCTGTCTCTAAGTAGTGACGGGTACGATCTTCTGGCCTGCGACGTTCCGGCACGCCACGCCAAATGCGTGCCGCGCTGGCGTGTGGCGCGCAAAAGTGTCCCAAAAGAACGTCCGTGTAAAGGCACCAATTCTGTCGATGAGCGGCAATGGATACGCCCGCCGCTGTTGCCTTCTGTATTGAAAACAAACCGTGACTTACCACTTTTGTTGGTGTTTTCCGGGGGGAAAATGTCTGTTGCATCACGTGCAATGGTGAATTTTCTTCTAGAGCCCTAGTTTTTAAAATAAATTGAAAAATATCTGCAAAAATTGGTGCATTTCGGATGTAGTTTTCCCTTTAATCAGTTATTTATAATTATCCAAAAAAAATTTTAGACGAAAATTGTACTGTTTGACAACATAAATATAATGCCAACGAAAAAAGTATTTTTTGATGGTTCATTTTTTGAGATTTCAAGGTCATGATTTTTTTGTGTAATCTTATATTTTGATTCTATATTATTACAGAGCGTAAAAAGATAACGATATATAAAAATGTATATTAACGATATAGTACAACGAAGAAAAACGAGTTACGAAACTAAAAAATTTCAAATGCGATGAGGCACAGTTTCTCGTTCCCCGATCAATTTCAAATTTTGCACACATTATTTTTTCTCCCAGTGGCATAATCCTTGGGGGGGTGACCCCGTCAAAAATCTCAAAATTATATTTCGACAAGAGTAACTAAGGTCCACCCTAATAAACAGTCTTATGACGGGATAGAATTAAAGTAAATTCTACATAATAGAAACTATGCACACCTGCAATGCTTCAAGATGATGATTGAATTGGTGGAATTGGTTTAAATTTGAGTTTTCTGATATGAACCAAACTTACAAGAAGCAAATAGAGGATTGCAGCTGAATAAAATCGTTTAATAAAATCGTTTAATTAATATAATTAATATAATACTATGTCACAATAAATTTTTTCCTCTGACGTAGATCACACTGCATCATCTTCTGCTTTGATTATCTGTAAATATATATAAAATCCACATTTTAGTTATTTTAGTTACAACTTAACGTAGAACTTATTATATATAGAAATAGAGTGGCCTTTTGCTTTAGTGAGTGTAGAGACTAAATAATGTGTCCGAAGGAGGTGCGAGCGTATGGCAGAAAGTCTTGTTGCAGGAAATTTAAATGCTAATGGTAATAATTCAGCGAAATGAACGCGGAGATCCAATATTTTTAACGCACAATGTATTGGTGTTGGAATGAAACTAATTTATTTAGTATGTTTATTGGTGATTTTAAATAATGGGAATCTAAAAAATTAATGAATTAATGAATAGCGTGACAACTACTTTGGATTTTATTAATTAAAGTATTACGAATGTCTTTCACAAAAGATTGAAAAGCATTAACGGAGATGTGTTTTCAGTGTACTTTCTTCACTAATGTGACTTGCTTTACATTGCAAGCAGTCCACCATAATCTATTTTCTTAATAATTCTTAATGCTATGTCTTTAAACAAATTTTGTCGATTTACCTTATTTGACAAAGTTCCAGAAACTTGTGCGAAACAAGATGCTCTGTCTATCTATTTAATCTTCTCCGGACAACCTCCACGCCTGTGCATTCCCTTCATTTCTATCCATCCAAGCCTGTGCGTCCCCTTCAATTGTACTATCCAAGCCTGTGCGTCTCCTTCATTTTTATCGAAGTCCTGTACGTCCCCTTCATTTCTATAATATAATAACCTTTACATAAAATAAAAACTCTAAATTGCTGGTATACAAATACAAATATCTGGCAATTTAAATTCAATGCAATTTTTTACTACAATATATTATTTTGTACAAGCATGGTACAAATTTCTAGAAACTTGTGCGAAAGAAGGTGCTTCTCTGTCGAACCTTCTCCGGACAACTTCCAAGTCTGCGACTCTACATAAAAAATCTATTAAATAAATTTGGCGACTTACCTTGTTAATTGAGACAATAATTCCGTCTCCTATTTAGTGTAAAAACTCCTGACATCTCAAATTTGGACAACTTACATTATTTGACACTTGGAGGTTAAGATTGGTAGGTTATAAAGTTCAATGTATTTAAAAAATAGTTTGTACAATGACGGACGACGATCCCTGCCGAATAATCCCGAGAGTCGACGAACGAAGAACGAAACATGTGTTAGTTTCGTTTTGGCTGAAGGTGTGCGTGTAACGCGTATATACGTAGAAGAACGAAACATGTGTTAGTTTTGTTTTGACTGAAGGTGTGCGTGTAACGCGTATACGTATTATGTTTGACGAAAAATTTCTAGAAGAATCAGAAGAAGAAAAATCTTAATATTTCCGACTGATCCATGAGACGATATTATGATATCTCTGTCATGCGTGGACCGATTTTATTGAAATTGGTCTCATTCCAAAGCTTATATGCGGTTTACATAAGAAAAATGCCTTTAAATTTAGAAAATATTGCAAGCGTCATGAGATATTAATGAAATAAGTTTCAGGTTAGGTTGGATTAGCCGGGCGACGAGAAAATGATAGCGGTAGCGACAGTCGACATATATAGGGTGTCTTTCCTGTACTTGGCGTCGAGACGCTACCGCGTCTCTAGATATACTTGGCGCGAGACACTACCGTGTCTCTTGATATTTTCGAACTTTCTTGGTCTACCCCGACGTGGTAATACATTCAGGACTTTAAAATTTTCATTCTCATTCATCGATGTCTTATAGAAAATTGTATACGGTTCATTTCTGACAAAATATGGTTCTATAATTCTGTTTCTTTTTCGATTTTTTTTTAAATCATTAGTTACTATTTCTTCTTCACTATCTGAACTAAATGGTCTTGTTCTGTTAGGGTGTGTCAATTTTTTCAAAGTTTTAATTTTAAAAACGACTAGTGGAAAAAGGGTGCAATATCAGGTTTAAAATTAACCACTACCTTCAAATTTTGTGTAATACATTATTTACCTAGTTGGAATTTCATTTAAAATTATAGGAAAATACAAAAATTACTAAAATTATTAAAAACAAATTATTGTGTTTATACATGCCTTTTCTGCGTCTATTATCAATTTTGATTAGTTATTTACCTAATTGGCGCTAATAAAATATGACATAAACAGTTTCTTATATACAGGTTTTCAACATCCCATACAGCACACTCCGTGGCCAGAACGTTCCGTGACCATGGCTAGAGAATGGCCGGAACGTTCCGTGACCATGGCTAGAGAATGGCCGGAACGTTCCTATGTCCGCCCTTGTGGAACGTTCCGGCCATTCTCTAGCCATGGTCACGGAACTTTCCGGGAATTTTCTAGTCATGGTCACGGAACTTTCCGGGAATTTTCTAGCCATGGTCACGGAACGTTCCGGCCATTCTCTAGCCATGGTCACGGAACTTTCCGGGAATTTTCTAGCCATGGTCACGGAACGTTCCGGCCATTCTCTAGCCATGGTCACGGAACTTTCCGGGAATTTTCTAGCCATGGTCACGGAACGTTCCGGCCATTCTCTAGCCATGGTCACGGAACTTTCCGGGAATTTTCTAGCCATGGTCACGGAACGTTCCGGCCATTCTCTAGCCATGGTCACGGAACTTTCCGGGAATTTTCTGCCCATGGTCACGGAACGTTCCGGCCATTCTCTAGCCATGGTCCCGTAACTGTTCGCAGATTTTACAGCGATGTTGTTTCGGCAAAATTTGTGTGATATAACAGAAAGGATAGGAAATGTAAAGGAAATTGATTAAATTACAATAAATATTGGTAATATTAATATATTTTTTTGTACAAGTCGAAAACTGCAACAATAATAATAAATGCGAGACAGTCTGAACACATTAGTTAAATATACAGTGTGTCAGTTGTTTTTGAAAAAGTGCAACTATCTCGAAATATATGAATAGTACGAAAAATTGTTTCATACGGAAGTTGTATGATGTCGGGGGAGACATAGCATGCTCGTATTTTTTATTTCTTTTTCTTGTAACTGACATGGAAATGTTTTCTAAAAACTACGCACATGTTTTTTTTTATTGTAAACCCATGTTCAGATTTAGGGAGCGAAAATTACATTCTACAATATAGTAATATGTCGTTAAAAGCCTGAGACGAAAACAAATGCCTGGGATGCGGAGAAAACTATTTCGGGGAAGCAGCGATATTTGTGCTACGAATGTTTCTGCGGTCTTTTCGGTTGTTCAATGCCAAGAATTTTTTTTGTTGGTATTTCGGAAACTGTTGAATGTTTGAATGGTGAAATTCAACAGTTATATACACCATATATTTCACCATTCAAACATTCAACAGTTTCCGAATTACCAACAAAAAAGATGTCTTGGCATTGAACAACCGGTAACAATATATATATATATATGCTGCATCCAACATTCAACAGTTTTCGAAATATTGATAAAAGAAGGACATTTTGGCATTGAACAACCGAAAGGATTGTGGAGGGATCCGTAGCACAAATATCGCTGCTTTCCCTTGTCAGTTCGGGGATCACTCTCCCACCACACACGTGGTTCAAACACTATTAACCCTCGTACAACGAATGCAGGGCCATTTTGACCCAACTCTGCCAAAGTCTTTCTTTATTAATAAATTTTATTTAATTTGAAAAATTTTAATTATTTGATTCATTTTATATTTATTTCTTTTCGTGAAACCGGTGTATCATCGAAATGTTTTTATGGATCAAAAACGCCCTGCATTAGTCTCATGGGACCATATTCCTCATTCGCTATCAGCGGTTAATCCGCCTCGTCCACAGCGGTACTGTTTTGGGCCTTGTTATTTTTAATTTCAGCCCGCGTGATCCGCTTTTTTGTTTGGGCTAACCACTTAGCACAGGCGTTCGTGATTTCGACATCCGTTGCCGAGACCCCCCTCTCGCTGCATGCAGCGTGTACTGAAACTGGAATAATACATGCATTTATTTTACAATTTTAATTGCTGAAATGAGAGAAATAATAAATTTACTTACCCAAAACTAACTTCACTAGATTTTTATATATTTTCAATGCTTTTTTTTTGTTTCTCCCACACCAACTGTACTTTTCTGCTACATTATCATTTATTACTTTTTGAAGCACCATCGCCGTCGTTATTGATAAATTGCTCCCACCTATTCTTTTCAATACATTAACCTATAAAAAGACATCAATAAATTATTTTTGTCATGAAACATGGCTTCAATAAAAGCAGCATTCGTGTAACACCAATCACAGAGTGCATTGAAGCAATGAAATAGTATATTCTCCCGTGTCAAGCATTATATTTTTTTCAACACCTGCATGAAAGGTGTGTTTTTGAAAGCCTGCTCAGCGATTCGCAAAAAATATGCATGTTCGATTGCTTTTTTATTCTGTCAAAATTAATAAATAGGTACGTGTATTTATTTTCCAACAAATCGATAACGATTAGTCGAACAACTGCATCTTCATACCATAGGGTAACGTCAAACTCCACTTTCTTTGGGAGGAATGTAAGAAATTGCGAATACACATGCGCGTAAAGTCTTCTTCCCTTGGGACATATACTTTACGCGAATACGTCTGAAATTAGTCATTTTGCTCCCGCTGAGCAGGCGTAAAAAAACACATTTTCAGGCAGGTGTTGAAAAAAATAATAATCACCATTAGTTTAAAGAATAGTTACACAAAATTTAATGGATATTTACAAGGAAACTGTAGGAAAAGTAAAAGCTTTTCGCGCAGCCAGCAACGAAATACAAGGTGTCCCATAAAATTGCGGGACTTTTCGGAAACATGCAATTTCCTGTCTTCTTGCATCAGGACGGCACATGTTCCAAAAAGTCCGCAATATTCATGTTCCGCAATTTTATGGGACACCCTGTATATGCAAGAAAATCCCATCGTAGTGCAATAGTAGAAGAAGTGCATTGCATTTTAGAAATTGCATGTATGTTGCTACTATTTATAAATTATAATAAATAACAATACTCAGGTAATTATCCTTTGTATGACTGTAATGCAGCAAGATAAAGTAACTGTTGAATATAAAAGTAATTATAATATAAAGTTAATGTTTCACTTTTTAATGCTATGTACTCTTAGTGCATTTATTACTCTTACGCCACTTACCATATTATTGAATATTGTTGTGTCGCACAATGGATTATTAAAAATCTGTAATCCTTCTTCCTCGTTAATTGGTATATTGTGTACCGCCGAAAAATCTGATTCATTCGTTAGTGCGTCTCTGGCCGAATTATTCGTCCCAGTTTTTTGAATGGTATTCAATTGCTTTTGCATATCATCCAATCTTAAATTAATCGCTGCAATGCTCTTTCTCATGAAAGTTTCGAAATCTGAATAAAGATAAGAAAAGTTAATTTAACATGTGTAATTTTTTTTAAGAGAAATCACATTTAGGATCTAGAGACGCGGTAGCGTCTCGACGCCAAGTACATGAAAAAAAAACACCCTGTATATGTCGACTGTCCCTGTCGCTACCGTGTGCCTTTACTCGTCGCGGAGTCACTCTAACCTAATTCTGACATTTATACATTAATATCATTTATAATAAATATTTTGAATAAAATATTTATTCGTATTAAAATATTTATTTGTATAAAAATATATCTGCTTAATATTATTTAATACATTTTTCCTTTGTATAAATAGCCATTGTTATAATTGGTGTAAATTTTGTATATCATTAATTTTGTAAAGCTATTAATTTAAGACAATGTTTTTAAATGGGATTCTTTTTTATGGGTTATATATAGTTGTATTGATTTTTCATGTACTTGGCGTATTTTTTTACTTTTTTGAAGTTTTTTATGGGGATTATAATAAATGGGTAGAAACCCATTGGATTCGATATGAGTTTTTATCTGCGGAAACGTACGTGATGATGATGATGATGATGATGATGATGATGATAATGATTTTGTTCTTGGTGGTAGTGATGCTATTCTTGACGATGGTCCTGGTAATGCTGCTGTTGGTGCTGGTCGTGCTGATGGTGGTGTTGGTGTTGGTGTTTCAATATCCTCGGGAGACGCGAGTAGTGTACTTGTCATTATATCACATGTACTTACTGGGCATTTCTTGACAATAGTCGTCCCTTGGCATGTTTGTAACATCTGCATTAAAACCCGCAATTCATCATGTAACACAGTTCAATAAAATGAAAGTTTTTTGTGTTCCGTAATATCCACCCGGTAATTCTTGTACAGTTTTTCGCCCTGAACAGGAACCCGCAACCAAAATTACTGTATCACCCTCAGTTGTGGAAAAACATGAGTTTTTGTAAAAACACACGATTTTGGCCAAAAGTGAGGTATTACGTGAAAACTAAGAACGCTAGAAAGTTCGAGTTACTCTGAAAAGATAGAGTAGAGTTGTTCGAATATATCGGTGTATATAGTTATTAAATTTGAATGTTTTGAATTCTTGTAAATGACCATCACACTTTGAAAAAGTGTCGTTGCGCATGGTTTGCACGCAATAGTTTTGCATTTTTACGAAAAATTTTTTACCTACCCCGAAAACGCTACTCACAATCTGAGTCTGTACACATTTCTGCAGAAGAAACCATCCAGGAAAAGGAACGGTTTTTAACTCGAACTGATAGAGAAAATATCCATCGGCAACGCGTCACAGTGTTTTGCCGCCTGGCGGCCATTGCTCGCCTGCCGCGAATCGTCAGGGCCGTTCGAAACGCGTAATCGACGCCGATGATACCGTTCAGTGAACATTGACTTTATATATGTATCATCCTTATTTTTTTTCTCATGTATTCATGGATACACTGTAATTCTCAGCTTGTCGCAGCACAAGTTTTATTCCATGCAAAGAAAGACTTTCAAGACTGCTTAGCACGACTGACTACAATGATTTTGAAGACAAACGTGAGTTCTGACTAAGACGATGTGTATAGGAAAGCAGAGCATTTCAAGATATTTATTATTTCTGTGATTGTATCGCGCGTTAGGGAGAGATGCCAAGCGATGTTTATATGTATATCGAAACAGTTCCTGCGATACCTACGAACTCTTACTTCTCAGTCTCGCACTAAAGCTCAGAAATTTGTATTACTTTCGTATCGCATACTGTGTTTCAGAAATATTGAATAATGAATTTATTCAAAAAGATGCCTAAATGATGCTTAAATAGGCTTCGCGTTGACTTCAAATACTGTTTAATGAGTTTGAACTATTACCATATTTGGAAAAGTGTTCTAAATCTTGTCAAACAATAATAATAAAAATGTTGTAAATTCAGAAAGAATTGTGTTTGTGTCTATCCGGCTTCATATTAACAAGTCATACATAGGTATTCATGCATTGAAGATCGAAATTGTTTAAAACAGAGACTGAACGGGAAAAGTTTGTTTAAATCCGAGAGTAGTATCTACGAATACATGAAAAAAAACTAGGGATGATCCATATAGAATGTCGGTGCCCACTGAACGGTACCATCGACGTCGATTACGCGTAGCGCCAGACCTGACAAGTCGCGTCAGGCGAGCAATGGCCGTCAGGCGGCAAGGCACCGTGAACGCGTTGCCGATTGATATTTTCTCTATCAGTTCGAGTTAAAAACCGTTTCGACACTTTTCCTGGATGGTTTCTTCTTCACAAATGTCTACAGAATCCGATGCTGGGTAGTATTATCGAGCAAGGTAAAAAAATTTCGTAAAAAGGCAAAAATATTGCGTGGAAACCATGCGTAACGACACTTTTTCAAACTTTGATGGTCATTTAGTACAACCATTCAAAACATTCAAATTTAATAACTATATACACCGATATATTCGGGCAACTCTCCTCTATCTTTTCAGAGTAGTCGAACTTTCTAGCGCTCTTAGTTTTCACGTAATAGGTACCTCACTTTTGCCCAAAATCGTGTGTTTTTACAAAAAATCATATTTTTCAAAAACTGAGGGTGATACAGCAACTCTGCTTACGGATTCGTGTTCAAGGCGAAAAACTCTACATGAATCACCCAGCGGATATTGCGGAACAAAAATCGTGTTGTACAGTGATAATTGTCAACATCCTCCGATCAATGTTCATGCGGGAGTCCCAAAATGGCGAGAATTCTCGGATGATGCAATATACCGATGAGAAAAGACATGGAAACAGTTTTAGAATGCGAGGCTTCCGAACCACGCAGTTTAAGGCCGTGTGAAGTGAGCGCGCAGCAGCGTACATTAAAAGACTTTTCGATGTGTTCTTACATCGGGATATTGCATGTTCCGGGAAGTCCTGCGATTTTGAGACACACTGTATATTACTTCACATTTATTTTCATAATAAATGATTAATATAAAAATACCTTCTTCCAATAATTTACGCAGAGGTGGAATGGGTAATGCAGTGTTTTTGGTTTTTTATGCCTCTTCGTGGGGGGTTCATCCTGAATGTCGTCTTCCTCGCTCGACAATGCAACGCGGGTAGAATTTCTTTTGCGCTCTTGTAATATTTGTCTACTATTACGTGTTCCCCCGTTCATCCCATCGGACTCCTGAACGTTCGACGTATCCATCGCATCGTCCCTCAGCTCAACAGCTCTATCATAATGATCTGACACAGATAATTCGTTAATACGTAACGCATTAAGTTATATGCGTATTCAGGAAGATTTATAGAAATAATGATTGTATTGAAAAAAAACATACCTGTTGAGCAAAACCACTTTATGATAATGCAACTATCCCAATGATTACTTTCCAGTGGAGGCACTCCCTTCATAATCAATCTATTGAGTGTATAATCGTTTCTCACGTGACTTGGCCATACACTTTTATTTCTTTCAACATTCATCCAACAGGAGGGAATGATTTGGACTCCGTCGGAAAATTCCACAATAGAATATTTCTTCAACATTGTTGCGGGTTGTACTAAAAAATAATTATGAGAATTTATTACAAAATTGACACTGCATTATATTAGAATACTTGTGAAATATTGCCGTATTATAACTTTGTGTTAATCGTGATGTTACTTGTACTTATCGATAATGACCTAAGCCTTTGTAAAACGTATTCAAAGCTTCACTTTGAAAAATAAGCAACAAAAAGTTACAAAAAAAACCCAACCACAAAAAATTACAAAAAAAATAACGCGCACACGGACTATAAAACGAATAAACTAAATGAAATATATTTTAAAAACAAACTAAACACACTATAAGTCTAAAATGAATCAGAAAAATCTAATTATATATAATAAAATATTAAAAAACACACTTAACACACTATATACGTATATAAAAGGAATAAAATAAATTGAATATATAATTTGAAAAAACACACTAACACACTATATAATATAAGTATAATATAAAAAGAATAAGAAATATTGAATATATAATTTTAAAAAACTCACGATTACTATAAAAAGAAGAAAAAAAAGGGAATATATATTAAAAGAAAATAACGCGAAATATAAAAACTTGTCAAAACGAGAGCTGCTTGTTCTTCGAGAGTTAACTTCGAACTGGCCAGGTCTTGTATCAGGGTTGGCGAGCGCGGTACAGCCAGGCGACAAAGAAGTTCATTGTTGGCGCTCGAGCCGAGCCGAGCCGAGCCTAGTCGACCCGAGCCGAGCCTTGCCGCGAACCGAGCCATGCCGCGAACCGAGCCATGCCGCGAACCGAGCCATGCGCCGTTGCAATTCACTCTTACGAGGGGTGGACGAGCGATTTTTTAACGAAATCTGGCAGAAAATGTTGAGGCCAATGTGTATAACAAATTCCAGAATACAGTGTTGGAACGCTTTGCTTGTGCGGCGGGCGTTCGCGTCCCCGTGCTCACCGTAAGCGCTTGCGACCATCGCGCACGTAAAAGACGGAGTGTCACGGCGTCCGAAACAACGGAGCGAGACAAAACATTCTCGCTCTCGCTCTATCTCTCCCTAAATTAACTGCATCTTTCAATCGGGTGAATTTCCGAAGCTAAAATTTGACATTTGGAATCCTCTCACATTCTTCAAAACGGCGTGTGCCGTGTATAAGTATTGATTGGGGCTAGATTCGTGTGGAGGACGCGCGGCCGCTACGCGAAAAAAATAATAAGTACCCGAAATTTTAGATTTACGGTCCGCGTAGAGAAATAATGAGATCTAAAGACGGGATTTCCTAGCCGCGATCGGCCGCGGCGGTCCCACCAGCGCAACAGAGACACAGATGCATACATAAGTACTTCTCCCTTGCGCTGGTGGGATAGCCGCGGCCGATCGCTGCTAGGAAATCACGCCTTAACGTCGTCGTTGAAGGCTTAAGCCACATACATGTTGAGATCTATAACCAATATATGTATCAATACAGATGGCGCTATACAGGGTGTCCCAAAAATGCTGCGGTTCCTTGAAGGGGGTGATTCAGGGGGTGATTGGAAACAACTTTTTCCTTTGCGAAAATGTTCTCCGAGGTTTCGTTAACGAGATATTAACAAAAAGCACCGACCAATCAGAGCCCGAGATTGGAGGCCGAGTTCCCGCGGTAGCGTGGCCACGCGCCGCGCTGCGACTACGAACAAGCAACTCGGCATGCATCGAAGGAAATTGCAGAGAATGGCAAATGAAAAAGACGTAACAAATAAAATCGAACATTTTGTCATGGTTTGTTTGTCATTTAAAGTGAAAAATGAATAAAGGATAAATGGATGAAAATCATGCGTAACGTAAAAAGACAAATACAAAGGTTTTTTTTAGAAGAATCGAAAATAATAATTACTTGGAGTGAGAGGATAAGGAACACGTAAATTTCCTTTTTTAATAACGTACAAACGAAAAGGTAATGCAACAGGGAACGAGCGAAAAGTGATCGTAGTTCGCTATTGTGATAAAAATCCATAGTTCAATAACGTCCAACACTGTTGTTGATAATGAATAACTCCGTTTAAAAACTGCGAACAAAATTTACGTACGGAAATTTGGAAAATTATCACCGGAAATTAGCCATAACCTGCGTTAAATTTAAAAAATAATAGTCGCCAATAATGTACCTAAAACTCACCCTTTCGGAAATTCACCTGCAGCTCGAAAATCTGTGTCACTAGGTCACTGAACCGATCCTGGTCATCGACAGACGCGCCGAATGCACAGCTGATCTCAGGTACACGACGCCATCCAAAGTTAAAGGTCGCAACGTCAAGTGCGTCCGGGTTAATGTACCGAATATTCACTTCACTGCACGGCTACTAACACTGATCACTTAATTTATTTTTCATGGAACGTGTTGTTCCTACGTTATAAAAATTGGTGGAAATGAATTTTTACTTGACGTTCGGAGCCGTGGGTATTTCCGCGCGAATTCTCACGCTGCAGCACTTGCGTCCTCGTTGTTCGGGGGGTGCAACCAGAACATCGCGTAATACTCTTGAGCAGAGAACATTTCTGCGACGTGATTGCTTGCTGACTGACAAGATTTTTACGAAGCGACTTCTTCTACCCTCAAATAGTTTCTCTCGTTCCATTATGAGTTGACCCCCCACCAGACCAAGAGGCTTCAGGTAGAAAGAAGCCAGCACATTTTCGAAACACACGTGCTTCGCAGAAGTGCAACGAACGGACTATCGTGCACTTTTACAAAACTCCGCGTTCCGTCCTTTTACTGCTAATGTACCCATTGCTTCGAGGTAGGCAGCAGACACCACGTGTTTCGGTTCGAAAGGGACGGAAGAGAAGAGAAACAGAAAGTCTTCGAGTTGCTATAAAGAAAAAAATCCTGTTTCCAGTTTCCATTTTCCGATACTCTGAGTTCACGTCTGCTACGAGGCGGAACCAACTAAGCCATAAATTACCCAAAACTGTAGGAAACCGTTGTCTACCGTCGACTAGTGGGACAGTACGGTTATAAACCGCGACCCTAGCGAAATGCTCTGCGTCGACGAATTCCGTGCGAGTGAAGCCTTGGGGAGGAGATACTGCTGTGAAGAGGACCTCTTTAGGACAGTGGCCGTTTGGGAGGGATGCACGTGGTGTCTGCTGCCTACCTCGAAGCAATGGGTACATTAGCAGTAAAAGGACGGAACGCGGAGTTTTGTAAAAGTGCACGATAGTCCGTTCGTTGCACTTCTGCAAAGCACGTGTGTTTCGAAAATGTGCTGGCTTCTTTCTACCTGAAGCCTCTTGGTCTGGTGGGGGGTCAACTCATAATGGAACGAGAGAAACTATTTGAGGGTAGAAGAAGTCGCTTCGTAAAAATCTTGTCAGTCAGCAAGCAATCACGGCGCAGAAATGTTCTCTGAGCAAGAGTATTACGCGATGTTCTGGTTGCACCCCCGAACAACGAGGACGCAAGTGCTGCAGCGTGAGAATTTGCGCGGAAATACCCACGGCTCCGAACGCCAAGTAAAAATTCATTTCCACCAATTTTTATAACGTAGGAACAACACGTTCCATGAAAAATAAATTAAGTGATCAGTGTTAGTAGCCGTGCAGTGAAGTGACTATTCGGTACGTTGACCTGGACGCACCTGACATTGCGACCCTTAACTTTCGGTAGTGTCGTATACCTGGGACCAGCTGTGCACTGAGCTCGTCTATCGATGACCAGGATCGGTTCAGTGACCCTGTGACACAGATTTTCAAGCTGCAGGTGAATTTCCAACAAGGGTGAGTTTTAGTTACTTTATTGGTGATCATTCATTTTTAAATTTAACGCAAACGATGGCTTATTTCCGGCGATAATTCTCCAAATTCCCGTACGAAAATATTTATTCGGGCTTTTTAAACAGACTTATTCGTTATCACCAACAGTGCTGGCCGTTATTGAATTACGGATTTTTATCACAATAACGAACTACTATTATTTTTCGTTAATTTCCTGTTACATTACCTTTTCGTGGCTACGTTATTCACACAAGAAAATTTACGTATTCCTTATCCTCCCACTTCAAATAATTATTATTTTCGAATCTTCTAAAAAAAACTGCGTATTCGTCTTTTTACGTTGCACGCGATTTTCATCCATTTATCCTTTATTCATTATTCACTTTAAATGACGAACAAACCATGAGAACATGTTCGATTTTATTTGTTACGTCTTTTTCATTTGCCATTCTGTGCAATTTCCTTCGATGCATGCCGAGTTGCTTGTTCGCAGTCGCAGCGCGGCGCGCGGCCACGCTACCGCGGGAACTCGGCCGCCAATCTCGGGCTCTGATTGGTCGGTGCTTTTTGTTAATATCTCGTTAACGAAACCTCGGAGAACATTTTCGCAAAGGAAAAAGTTGTTTGTTATCACCCCCCGAATCACCCCCTTTAAGGACCCGCAGCATTTTTGGGACACCCTGTATATGTGCCTCAGATTTCGGTTGTTTCTGAAACGACATATAGGCCGGTATTCATACACAGTCAGACGAAATCATGATACATCAGCTCACAAGTGTAAGAAAAAGCTGAGAGTCAATGGAAAATCAAAACCGGAATTGGTTGTACTATTATACTATATTTTACACGGAATGAAACGAGGCCTCCAAACTAGGGATCACGGCGTAGAACGTGTATTGAAGATACATGTGTAGTTAATATATTCGTGTTCTAATCCGTGTACTTGTTGATGCACGGGTACACGTGTATCGAAATATACGGGTTCACGTGTATTAACATATCCATATTAATATAATGTACATAGTTAAAGTTAAGTAATTTATATACTAGTATTGTACTCAAATACCCTTAGAAATAAGTTTTCTCCGTTCCATATGGTTTATGTATTTATGTGATGTTATGCTAAATAATGTTTTTTATAGATTAGACAAAAAATACAGCATTTTCTGCAGTCCTCCGTTATTGCTGAGCCCTTCACGAGTATTTAAAAAAAAAATCATTGAAATCGGTCAAGATTTGCGCTGTCTAGCGATTTTTGCACCCCATCCGGGTGCAAATACCTCCTGAATTTCTGGGACCCGGGTACACATTCATATTTGCAGTAAATAACGTACGTATTCACTCGTCAAAATCTATAGGAAATGATGTATAACAAGTAAAGGAAAAGCTTCAACCACGAATTATAACGGAAAAACCGAAATTTTCGTCGAAAATGTCAACTTCAACTTAGGTTTTCAAGGTCAAAACTTGTTTTTCATACATTCTAAACATTTTTCCCTTAATCTGCAACATCTTAGCTTTAACCTCCAAAAAGTTTCATGCCTTTACCTTATTCCTATCAAGAGTTCTACGATTTTGACACAAAAAGGAGCAGTTTGTCCCACTGTGGCGCCGTGGACCCATCGTTTTCGTTGCGTCCCCAGACGCAACAATGTATCGTCTTTCGACTGATCATCGACGGCATCGTCGTAACAAATTATTGCCCACCGTGATTCGCTCTCACTCCGAGCGGCCACTGAGTAGGCCATGCGAGCGGGAGAGTCGGACCGTCGGCATTCTTTCAATGAGAATGTATCGCAAATGAAACTGTCTATAGGTGGCGCATTCAACGTAATACCCAAGATGGCGTGTGAATTGGTGCGAGAGAGAGAAGTATAGATTCTCAATCACCCGTCTTTCTCCCTCGCACGATCAATTACGGAATTCTCGCATTACGGTCGATTAGGAACCTATACTCCTCTCGCTCGCACATGTCTTTCTCTCTCGCGTGATGTTGGCGACAGTTTCGAGCTTTCAATGCGACCTACATGTATATATGCTCTAAGAACTCATCACGCGCATGCTCAGACGCCATCTTGAGTATTACGTTGAATGCGCCACCTAGACCGAGTTTCATTTGCGATACATTCTCATTCGATCAGAAAAACATAATATCGCACATGGACGAGTATCATACAAAGCAACAGGTGATTGTATGGTTTTTGAGATTGAATCGAATGAAAAGAACGCTGACGATCGGACTCTCTCGCAAATTTACGTAGTTGACGCCAATTTTGTCAACTACCTAAATTTACGATTACAAAAAATAATTTGTAATCTATTACACAATTACATTTTGAAATTACGTGAAATTTGCATCTGTACCCCAGACGTCCGTTCGTTTGGAAAACTCTGCAGGGATCGCCCGCGTGCCGAAGTCACGGGCCCAGTCGGGTTTTCCACACCCCTCGACCCTTGAAACACTTTAGGATCGGCAAAGGCGTCCTTGCATCGGGGTCATAGCAAAGCTGCCGTTCCAATGCGCGGCCGGCGACAACGGCTGGCGGCGGTCACACTAGTGCAAGGGAGAAGTATGCATCTGTTTCTCCCTTGTACTAGTGGGACCGTCGCCGGCCGCACATTGGAACGGCCTCTTGCATTCATCGCCATAGCCGTTCCACCGTAAATAAACACTAAACAGACCCACCATGCAACGACCAGCCTTCTCCGCACAGCGTCGAATTGCCTTACACAAGGCAAGATATCGATAATTAAAGAAGTTATGAAACTTTGGGCATACGTATTAATACATACCTATACAGGGTATTACTTTACTGATAATCAAGGATATTCTAGGGGGTGATTCTACAGGCGAAAATAAGACAAAAATTAAGAGTGGCGAAATAAAGAATAAGTTTAAGGTTAAAAAATCGTTTTTACAATAATGACAATTATAAAGAAAGATTTATTTAACGAATTTAGGCTGAAGGTCGCGATTTTATAAATCCGAAAAAATACTACCACATTCGGTGAAAAATTTTGTATAAAATAAGCCTATCTCTTGTTGATAATTTACATATTGAACGTCGTAGGAACTTAGGAAGCTGTTAAGGACAGCGGCGCGCCCCGTTTCAGGTAAAATACACTGCTGATCAAAATTCAGGGAACACTATAATTTCCAGAATAATTTGATCATTTTCAAATGGCTGTTTTATCAAGATGAACCGCAAAAGACAAAATTTCAACATTTTGTGCCTAATTTGAACTTATGCACGGGCTTGGTATTTACATTAGTACATGACTAACACCAATCTCATATTTTCGCTTTTATAATTGGGTTGTCCTCTAATTGTCTTGTTACTTTCCGTGTCACCTTGTCCGCGCGGATTTAACTGCAGGTTAAAGGTTCCCCCAGGCTGTGGGACCCTTTAATCGTCTTTCGCCCCTACGGCTTAGGGCCTATGCGGTTATACCTGTGCTATTACCAATAAAGTAATAAAACGTTTCGAACCGATCCTAGCAAAGTTAAATGACTTGCCAGGATTATTTCTTAAGGACCTCCGCTGAATTGTACGTGTCTTGTATTTTTTTCGCCGAAGCTATTAAGCACGACCTTTCGTTGGAAAAAGAATTTCAACCAACGTGACGCGTACTTTCGTTGTAATATTTCTGTCAATTCCCTTCTCCCAATACTCGAAATGCGTTTCTTTTAACAGGCTACAGATTTTACGGTCTCGCTGGTAGCAAGATGCATTCAAGATACAGTGTGTACCACAAGAGCGTGGGCGCGATATCTCTGTGTAAATAATTATTTTTGGTAAAATTTTTTATATAAGTCGATAGTACATATAAAAAGCTAATACGCACTTAACTGGTAGTGTGCCCAATCTCTACCATTTGGGATTATTGCTTGACAGCGTCTGGGTATACTTTCGACCAACTTTTCGGCATATATGACAGGAAGAGACCTCCATATTTCTCGAATATGACGAATTAGCGTTTTTAATTTTGAAATGCACTTTCCTCGGAGTTTGTACTTCATAATAGACCCAATATTTTCTTTTGGATTAACATCAGGGGATTGAGATGGTCAATCCAACACGTTGATACCGTTACTCGTTTTCCATTCTGTGCAAAGGCGGTTTCGGTGATTCGGATCATTATCGTCTTGAAAAGTGTCCACGGCCCCCTTGTTCCATCAAACCAACGTTTTGCTGATGTTAGGAGACCCCTTTTATATATAATATGATCATTTTTGGGAATTTAAATTATCCGTAAAGACGCATAATGTCCCGAAACCCCGAACGTTAAAAAAAAACCAAACATGAACTTTCATTGGATGTTTAATACTCCTTTGGATAATTTGATTTCCACGGGCAGATCAGGCTCGTTTGATAGCACTCCAATCCCAAAACTATGCCTCGTCGCTGAAAACAACATTGTCTCACGTTTTCGTGTACCTACACCAGTCGTTTTTCGACATGTTTTGTTGAAAACAACGGCTTTGAGATTGTACTCCGCCATGCAACATTATTTTCCTTCCAGCAACGTTTAATTGGACACACTACCAGTTAAGTGCGTATTAGCTGTTTAGATGTACTATCGATTTATATAAAAAATTTTACCAAAAATAATTATTTACACACAGATATCGCGTCCACGCTCTTGTGGTACACACTGTACCTCGCGGAGGTACAAAGGATCGAAACGGGAAGTCCGCTGACTGCGCGTGGAAAATTGCATTCCTGCGGTTCATCTTCATAAAACATGAAAATTCTTTAAACTGTAGCGGCCAACGGCATGTAGGGATGCCACCTTTTTTACACAAAAATAACGTACATTTGCTTTCGTGACGTATACAAAAAAGTACGCTCAACAAATTAAAAGTACATTTTAATCTTATTAGTTTTTATTTCTTTCAAACATATTTTCTATTGTTTTTAGCATTACAAAGTAAATTTTTATTATTTTAAAATGTCTCAATGGCATCATTGCACTCAATATTCATATTGAATATTGCGACTAGCCTCGTCACGCGCTTCGAGTGTGGAAGCTCTTCCGCTACGTTGCCAAACTTTCACTAAGTGTGTCTCCAAATGAGTGGAGATACGCTTTCGAGTGTATACAGTGTATATGTACATACTTAGTTCTATGTGACATCATGTTATCTCTACGCGAAGAGATCGTGTCAACCCTGTCGCCCCTGCCTTCGGCCAACCCTGCGTGCGATGGCTCGTTTAGTCGAAGTAAACTCTGAAAGAACAAGCATCTCTGATTTTGAACTTTCGAGTTACTTTCTTTTTTACATTATATTATACTGTTGCGAGCACCGGGTATAGGCCCGTGCATAGCCTGCTGGTGCTCGCAGCGGAAGACAGAAGTGAATCGACCCCCTTCGAGAAAACTATCAGGACGACGCCGTAGACTGTCTGGTACCGAACGCCATAGCGTTCGGACGCACGGGTTGTACTGTCGTTTACTAGTTGTACCAAATATAGTTGTATCGTGCACCCGTGTTTATCATTCTTTACTCCTTTGCGTCGGGGTGGTCGGTGTTGGAAACACCCCGGCGCAACACTGGTGTCAGAAGTGGGATCCGTGGCCACGGATCCCGAAGAAACGCAAGGAGCTGTCGCGTGCGATACGCAAGGAGCTGTTGCGTGCGATACGCAAGGAGCCGTTGCGTTGCGACGCGTCTCCCTCTCCGAGGACGGAAGAGGATTCAACATTCGGTCTGCAGCTGGACAACGAAAGACAGTCACAGGAGCAGCTGCAACGGCGGTCAAGGCCCGCCGACGTCGAGGGATAGCCATGGGGGCAACGGCGACGGCGGTCGAGGCCCGCCGAAATCGGAGCGACTACGAGGTTTCGGCGGGGAAGCTACCGAAAAGAAAGGGGCCCGGAGGTCATTGCTGGGTCGGCTCGGGAGGCGATTATTTTTTATCCTTTTTATACTTCGTATTAGTGTTTTGTTATATATATATTTGAAAATTGTGTTATCACGGCGCGAACCACGTTTAAATTCTGGACGTGCATTGTCCACAATTGCCAATTACATTGTCTCGCAGAAAATATAAATAAGTTGCGTTTTAACATCTGGTAAGTACCACTGCTGATAGATCATCTCAAGTATATAGTTGGATATAGTACGGTATGATCCAACCAACGCAATCAACTTTAATTTTGAGGAGTTAGGCGGGAGGAGGAAAGAACCTCTAATATAAAATTTGAGCTGCGGATATTTGTTAGTTTCTGAGATATTAATAAAAAACTTTCGGCATAAGACATTGAAATCTATATACAGTGACTTTTGAAAATGTTCTGACACTTTTTAAAACGAGTCTCGGGATCTCGAGCAATACGATAGTATCGAGAGCCACCGATCCTGCTAGAAACTTTTCCGAACCGTCCGGAGGGCCGGGAATCCGAGTCTCGGAACAATCCGCACATCCGTAATGGAAAGTCGAATGCGTTGTCTCTGAATAAGTAAACAGCAATAATGTATGAGTTCGTACGCAAAACCTAACGGAAAACTAAATCCGACAGATTTTGGAAATGATCAACACGTTTTGATTAACATACATTTATTTATACACTTGGCTTGCGTCCAGTTTATGTTACCGTATCCCTATACCTATCGTCGACTGCGAAACAATCGACGGCGACGAAAAGATTTAGTAACGTCTGTATAGGTAAATTTCAATGTATTTTGCGTAGGTTTTTTATTAATTTCTCAGAAAGTAACAAATACCCGCAACTGAAATTTGATATTAGGCCTTCTCTCCCCCTTAAGCCCAAATCCTAAAAATTTCAGTTCATTCCGTTGGTTGGGTCATACCGTAGTGCAGCCATATGCTGTTTAACAAATTGTTATAACTAACTTCTCATTTGTATATGAAATATGTTCAGGTTATTATGGCGGATAACACACGTATTAGGAAAGACTATAGAGTAGTATGGTAATGACAGTTCTAACCCAGGTCCTCTGAGGGGAGCGCGGGGGCGGGGGGAAGTGAGGGCGCGCGGGGTAGCGCGGCGGAGGGAAACATGGGCGCGGGGCCTGCGGGGAGAGGAAGACCGGTTGCGCGCGCACGAGCCGCGGAGTGGGGGAAGCCGCGATGATGGAGGGGATCACTCCGGGCCGAGCCGCCGCGGAGACCGGGCCCACCGTCGGAAGGGGGGAATGACCCCCGAAAAATCTCTTTCGGCCCACCCCCCAAATATTTTTCCAAATCAGTATGTGATGAAATTTTCCCCCAACACAGAGATATAATAATTTATTTTTATCAGACGATATCGGAAGATCTCGGGCAATGTCGGCTTTTTACGAACCGCGTCTTCGGAGGAGGTAAAGAGACAGAGCATCATTTTAAAGCTAAAATTTAGAGGAGGGAAAGAGAGAGCAATATTTTAAAGCCAAGAGTATTCTAGAGCGTTCAGATTTAGCGTCGCAGCGTCTCGCGCGATCGTGCGTAACTTGAATCCTCTGGAGCAGCCGTGTGGGATGACGTCATTTTCACGGCGCGAAGAACGAATCTTACAATTTTGCGGAATCAGCAGAATGTTTTGTCCCCAACGCAGAGAAATAATAATTTTTTGAAATGTTGAATCTTAAAATTAGGTGGTGAGGAGAAAGACGGATAAATAAAATTTACAAATAATATGTGCTTAAAAATGATAATATATTGTTATAAAAAGTATATAAAATATAATAATAAAATAATATAGAATAAAATACAATATAAATATAAAATAAAATACAATACAATATAAATATAAAATAAAATACAATACAATATGGAATATAAAAATAAAAGAATATATATATAAAAGAAAAAAGAAAAAATGAATATATAAATATAAAAGAAAAATAAAATAATAAAAATAGAAAAAAATAAAATAAATATAATAAATTTAAAAATTTGGAGGTGGCGATGGTGGCGGCGATGATGATGACGATGATGATGATGATGATGATGATGATGTTGATGATGATGATGATGATGATGATGATGATGATGATGATGATGATGATGATGATGATGGGGAGGAGGAGGAATAATTAAACATCAGCCAGTTGGGTGGTGACGGCGGCCGTCGTCGCGGCCCCAACGCATTAAATCGGGCGCGCAACCGCCGCACCCGTGCAACCATCACGGGGCCAATTACAGGCCCCAACCGCCGCATCTGCACCTCACGAGGTGCAGCTTGTTCCGCCAACCACCCCCGCAATTCTTGAAGTGGTATGCCCTATAACATATAAATATCGATATAACATATCAAACATAATAAACATCCAACATGCAAAAACACTGTAAAGTATTACATACATGATGGGGCGGTGGCGGTGAAGGTGGCGGCGATGGTGACGGGGTCCGCGGCGGCGACGACGGCGGGGGAATTGATGGTTGCGGCAAGTCCTAGAACCCACAAACATCAATATAATATTTACGGCTGTGAGATCGAACTCGATATCAACGGTCAAACATGATAAAAAACATCAAAATATTGTGATATACATACCTCGGGGATGTCTCCACATGGCTCGGGGTTTGGGTTGGGAGCAATCCCCTTCAATCCCATTTTTTTAATATAATTTTAATTGGTAGCCGTCACGATTCGAAGACGACTGGTCTCGCTACATCTCCAGGCTCGCACAAGGGGACCCTTATCATGAAATTGAGAAGTGCGTAGCTTTGCAAAAGTGAGATGCTGTTGTTCTCTAGATTCATTTTCGCTGACCATTACATTTTTTTTCTTTGCACACATCATTTCGTTGAACCGTTTTCTCCTTCTTCTTTGACACATCATTTGACTAGATCACACCACTTTGAATGTGTATCGAACGTCAATTGTACCACATCGAACGTCAATCGTACCACTTTGAACGTGTATCGAACGTCAATCGTACCACATCGAACGTGAAACGAACGTGAATCGAACATGTATCGTACCACATCGAACGTGTATCGAACGTCAATCGTACCACTTTGAATGTGAATGGTACCACTTTGAACGTGTATTGAACGTCAATCGTACCACTTTGAACGTGAATCGAACGTGTATCGAACCACATCGATCGTGTATCGAACGTCTACCGTACCACTTCGAACATCAATCGTACCACTTTGAACGTGTATCGAACGTCAATCGTACCACATCGAACGTCAATCGTACCACTTTGAACATGTAACGTACAACTTCGAACGTGAAACGAACGTGTATCGAACGTCAATCGAACCACATCGAACGTGAAACGAACGTGAATCGTACCACATCGAACGTCAATCGTACCGCTTCTAAATAATTTCAACTATCGTCTTAATCTAGCGTACATGTAGGAGATTAGATTGGGGGAGGGTGAAGAAAAAACATTTATGCATTAAAAATTGATTATATTTTATTTATGCCTCTGGCGTTTAGACCACCAGTTGAATATTTTAAATACATTTTGCAAGGCACAGTGCTTTGCGTGTCTGCCACAACGCAGAGTATTAACTACATTTAGCTTATTTAGGGATTTTATATCCTCGTAGTCAATGTCCAACGTCTCGATGATCACGTCCACTCTCGTATTTTCATCCAGGAAATCTGCAAGCCAGTCGCGTTTCTGCAGCCCTTTAACGTATACTATATGGGATGTGTCATCTTCTTCGTCGATCGCATCAGCTACAGCTTTCGTAATTAGCTGTTTAGCCATACTGTACGGAACGTCTCCATCGTCCCAACGTAGTCCATGATGTTTTGCCACCAACCATCGGATGCTTGATTTATCGGATTTTGTAAGAAGATATTGCGGCATTGAACTCCCAAAAATATAGTGCGAGAGAATTGTCCCCTTGCATAGGACAGCCACTTCCTTGACGACAAATCTTCCGTCGACGATGAACCCTTGCAGGTCAACAAATGTTGGTACACCCATTATCGGTACAATTTAGAGGTCCGCTCGCTTCCAAGACAGACGGGAGAATGCAGCTTTTCTCGTAAAGCATCTCGATTTTCATGATTATATTTTGTGTGAATTTCGCACAGGAGAGGGCGGGCAAGTAGCGTGGCAATTTAATTCATTTTGCGCACCACGTTTGTCAGTGGATTGTATTCAACCACCCGATCGTGCAGAATCAGACAGTAGGCTGTAGTATTTACCGGCACATTCTCTTTACACTCGAATTCTATGCGCACGTCCACGGTACCATTCTTGATCGACTCATTTTGTCGCGAGCAATCAATCACCACGATGGGGCCAAATTGTAAAAATTCAGCCACGGTGAATAATGCCTCGTTGCTACTATGTCCATAATACAATTTACCGAATTGCGTATACATGTGATACAAGATGGCATGCTTATTCTTGTCAAAGTCCAAGTTCATGTCATCGTATGGGTAAAATTCCGAGTTGAGAAAAAGTTTTACATTGGTCAATTTACAGTTGTTGAACTTAGTAACGTCTTCGCTCATCACATTCCTTCGACCAGTCTGTAGAGCAAGGATCACGCATCGCGGCTTCTCCAGCTGTGCAGATGCCTTCACGGCCCACGAATGCTTGGTCGTGCTCTGTAAGAGAGGATACTCGTACAGATCCCATGATTGAAAACAAATGCTCAGGTTTTGTCCACTTTCCAAAGTACGTAGCAACGATAGCTTATTAACGTCGTTCAGCGTCACATGAGGCATCCGCCATTGTAGTTTAAGTAATTCAATTTCTGGTTCCAACATCGGTGATCCTATTAGAGCATTGTTGTCGTTGCGCGATCGTATTAAAATCAATTCGTGACGCGCATTAATAATCATGCGTTTGTAGTCCTGGCAAAATCCCAGCAAATATTTGAGTGGGACGCAAAAATTGAAATGGTTTTTCACTATTAGCCCATCGCGTCGTTTCAAGCCCCATCCGGCATTCTCCATATTTTTGTCTTCGTCCGATGTCAGCGATACATAGTTTTTAAGCGTGCTAGTTATTCCAACGTTTCTGTTGCGATCAATCTCCACACCATTCAGCTCGTATCGAATCTCATCGAATAAGAACGCCATGCAATTATTTCCCAACATCACCGTTAACGCATCGTTTGGCTTATTTATCTTCAATTTCCCCTCCACATATAGGAAACTTTCGCACGGTAATGTGTATAAATCCTGCTGCTGTATCGGTATTCTTATCTCATCGCTGTATCCAAACGTCGTGTTGACGTATGGGTTGTATGTGTGAGTCTCGAGCTTGACGATGCAATCATCAAACGTCGGCTTCCCTCCAATGCTTAGAATATCAGCCATTTTTCAACTTAAATGCGTACAATGAATCCCAAAGATTTCAAAAATGCAATGTTTGCAGCACTGAGCTTCTTCTTTTTAGCGTGATCGGAGTTGCAGTTGTTGGTGTTGTAAACAATTTCACTTGGAAGAAACGGGTTTCTGGAGTCGTTCAATACAAGCATCTCTTTCGCACTACACGTATTATCGTCGTCGTCGTACGTGCAGTCTGATGGTAATCTCTTCACCTCGAAAATCGAGCAATCGTCCGTCTTGATCCACAACGCGTATCGTTAGATCCGTAATGACCCGTGCGGTGATTGGAAGGTAAATGATCTGCGCGGGCGTTTCCGATATCTTATATCCTGGTGGGACTCTCGGAGAAAATTCATGTATCGTATGTACACGCCTCCCATTGTTGTACGCACCAGCGGTCACGCTACATTCTATGCGAATAATGTTCACGTTCATGATATTAATTGGATCGTCCGATTCATGCCATCGTGCTGGTTCTAATACCCGATTCGTCGAGAATCCCAGTAGCGATCCGATGTTATTGGGCTTTGTAAAGTCTACGGCGAACCGGCAGTACAGTTCGCTTTTCATGGTGTTGTTGTTGGGACGCAACACTATAGGATACACATCGTTGTCACCGTCATCGGTGCCATCGAGATTTTTTTGAGGATATCGCTCGAATAATCGCTGCTTCAGGTACTTGGCAATGGCGTCTAGTTCATAGGAGCCGTGGGGAATCGTAATGTATTCATGAGTGGTGTCGACGCTGTTGTTTTTGATGTCATAGTTTGAGAAAAAGTAGAATTTATCGTTGCTCGAGTCGATGTTCGGTATTGTGTGATAAGTTTCAAAGGTTGTTAGACCAAGCTCGTAATCATCGTCGCTCAAATCTATGGGTGGAAAGTAGTTTACCGCGAGGGTGCTACTCTTGCCGGTTAGAGTGAATGTTAACGACATATTCTGCTCGAACTGCTCGACTGTTACTGAATCAGAGTGGTGGGAAGTCAATCCTTAAATTCGGTGTCGATCGTTTGTAGAAAGCGTAGACATAGTTGTCCGCAATTGCTCTGATCATACTTTTGATAAGACGTACGATTGTACTCAATTTTCACAGCATCTTTATCCAGATATTGTATGAATTCCTTAGGCGGTCGAAGATTCCCAAAGCTGTCGAAATATATAGCTCGACTCCCTCTCTTCGCATACGCCACCCAATGAGTCCCAGGCCCCTTGACATTGTCCAAGTTTACGATACCGCTCTCGTTTCGACGTACTCCTCCGGCTGGTAACGCGTTACGCATAAAAACACCTCTAAAGAATGGAATACGCATACGTTTTGCCAACTCCTCCAATTGTGCATCGGTAGTTACACCCGCAGGCATTTTTATTTTCTTTTCGGCGTTTTTTTTTTTCGTTTCGATATTCCCTGTCCGCGCTTGTACGGTGCGAGATAAAGTCCCCGACCTTCCATGGAGCGATTATGACGTTGCATTTCCTGCAGCTGATGTTGCGCCGCCTTATTATCGTTTACCGCCTTGGCGATCCCCGCCGCTCCGCCAGCCAATGATCCGAGAACACCTAGCAACGGTAGAAGTGGTAATATACCACCCCGTTTTGCTACCGGAAGAATCCGCTTTTTTGGTGCTCTCTTTGGAATCCTTTTGCAGGTTTTTGTTTTCATCCCCATTCCGATCTTCGTCTTGGCCTTCATAGCTGCCCAAACAGCCGTAGCAGCACCTCTTTCACCCAGAGTCGAGTCTCGCGCAACGATGCGTTTTCGCGCTTTGTCAGCGAGTATGTTATCTGCCGCGTGCCTTTCGCCGAGGTCGTTGCTACGCGAATACGCAATATCGTGTTCTCGACACGCTGCGTCCAACGGATTGATGCCTCGATCCCCTCTAGCTAATCGTTTTGCCAGATGAGTTCCTGGGCCGCAAAACTGGTATCCCGGAATATGTAATTCGATAGGTAGCGCGTTTATCGCCCGATTTAACAAACCACTGCCTTTCTTTACTCTCGTCGGCGACATTCGCTACAGTTTTTAATCAATGGTGCTGGACCGTCGATATGCGTTCGCTGCCAAGGGCGATTATAATGTTCCAGACACCGACGATACTGCTGAACCTCAGAATCGGCTTTTATATGCTCGGGGAGTCTGTCCCACAACTGATCAATGTGCCTGCCAAACTCTCGGAGTAGAATAATCTTTGGTATATATTTCAACTGCTCAGAGGTTAGGTCTCGAATATCACAATTATCCGACAGGATCAGAAGCATTTTGAATACTGAACCGTTTTGCTTCGGTGCGGACCTATAAATAGGGCGCTTCGACGTATCAAAATCATTTTTCACAGTTCACGGAGAGGATGCGATTCGTGCGACAACCTGTGACGATACGCGTGACAAATTTTGATGATAAATCGCGAGTGATGTCTTCGAAAACAAGACGCAGACATGGTAGCATGCTGCCAAACACTATCCGCTGCGTCATTTGTGGCCCATCAAATTGCGGAAAGACCAACGTGCTGGTCAGCTTGTTGGAAAGTCCTCACGGCGTCCGCTTCGAGAACGTGTACGTGTACTCCAAGTCCTTGCAACAGCCGAAATATCAGTACTTGGAGAATTTATTGACTCCGATAGATGAAATTGGCTACTTTACGTTTTCGAATAACAGTGACGTCATCCCACCGAGCGAATCGCTTCCGAATTCTATTTTTATCTTTGATGACGTGGCATGCGACAAGCAAGATACGATAAGGGAATACTTTGCAATGGGGCGCCACTCGAACGTTGACTGCTTCTATCTCTGTCAGACATATGCAAAAATTCCCAAACATCTTATACGCGACAATGCGAATCTGCTGATTCTGTTTAAGCAGGATGGTACCAACTTGAAACATGTGTACAACGATCACGTAAACACTGACATGCCTTACGAGGATTTCTGCGCTTTGTGCCGTAATTGTTGGCAACGGGAGTATGGTTTCGTGGTAATAGACAAGGATAGCGCCATGTCCAATGGACGTTATAGAAAGGGATTTAACGAGTTTGCCGTACCGTGAGATGGTCAATCGTCATCAACACGTCGGTGGGAAAGCAACGTCTGCGGCACAACGATGATTGATATCGATACTCTGGAGATTAAGGATCGCGAGAGAATAGCGAAGGAAATTGCAAAAACCAGCGATTCCATTCGCCGGAAACATCAGGCTTTGAAGACTGGCAAGATGGAGGAAGATATCGCGTTGGAGAGATACTTTAAACCTATCGTTGAACCCTTGAAACATATTGTGGAAAATACCACAACAGCAGAAGCTGACACATCACCGCTGATGAGTACAGACGTTGAAGGGAATGAAACATTAACGCCTAAAAAAATCCATCCGAAAGGGAACACATCGCGCAAGGCAAAGAGGAAACAACACGGGCCATTGGAATATTCACCCATAACCTCGACACCAGTTCAATCGAAGCGGAAACGACAAAATGCTACATCAAACGATTCTCCGGCTCCTCCCACACCAATAAATACATTTCCCAATGTGCAATCGCTCTCAGCCGTTGATGACGACGTTTTTGAAACTAGTCCCGATGAGTCGTTTGTAACATCTATTAGACAGCAATTCCAAACATCCGAGGGACAAAAAACGATCCGCAGTCATTTCGGCCCGCTGGGGCAAAAATACATGAGTGCAATTCTAAGTAGTGACAAGGATACAGCAATGGACTATGTGTACGGTGTATACTTTGACAATAGTAGAACGATGCTTGGGGATAAGGCTTTCGATATAGACAAGGATGATAATATAATCATAGATGGTGTAAAATACAGAGGAACACCCGGCCTTTACGAATTGATTTTTATGAGAATTCCCGACGATACTGTATACACCGATGCCGATAAACAAAAATACAAAAGTATACTGCTGGAAACGAATGCCCACAGACGCGGTCATGGTGCTAAAAATCCCATATTGGGCAACAAGGGATACAAGTACAAACATGTAATTGCACCGCTAATTCCCCGTGCATCGGCTAGTAGGGCAGGGAAAGGTCTAACACTGCCGCGGGTCATGGTGGTAAACGATAACAAAATCGATTACGTACACTGGGACGATCCCAACGAGCTGGTGGATCGATTCCGTTTGCTCGAAGCGTCGCGTCAGGCGGGTAACAACTCTCACGATCACGAAATTCTATCGATTATCGAGGAACTCCGCGAGGTAGGCCTCATTATATAAAACCGCGCGCCGATGATGTGCGCAGTATGCATCGAGATGCCAATCAACAAATTTGGGGTATCGCTCGAGAAGAGTGGAGCAGCTAGAATGGACTATTACAAATGGAGCGGTTTGCTTCGAAATTACATGCGAGATAACGCTCTTTGCGTAACCGGTGCAGACTTTGATGCAAAATCACGCAAGATACGACGCGTAGCTGAGCCGGTGGCCGACACCGATGCCGTCAATAAACTATACGTGGAAAAGAGCATTAAACTTTTGAGAGAGCAGCAGGAAGAATTAGAGAGGAAGCTGGTCGTGTTTCAAAGAGATATGCTGACGTTGCAAAACAATGTTCAAAAGATATCGCAAGTGTCGAATTCTATCCCACAGCCGGACAATGAAATTCGTAAAGTTAAAGAGGCTATAACCGCTTTTGCTGCGGAGCAGCAACTTGTCCAGAATTTTCTCGGACCAACGGGAAGCACTTAATGCACGTACCCGATAATTATCGCATCATTCGTGTCCAAGACACCTCTGCGATCAAACATGCAGCCATTATCGAAATCCAAGAGTAAAGAAAACCATGGTCACAAGAAGCGACAACTCGTTGAGGAATTGCACGCTCCAGCTCGAAGACATTTTCCGCGGAGGCGCGTCATCGTGCATGGATACGATGATCTGTGGCAAGCTGACATTGTAGAAATGCGTCCATACTCGCGATTCAACCAGGGTCACCACTACATACTCACCGTCATCGATGTGTTGAGCAAGTATGCATGGGCGGCGCCGCTCAAGACTAAAAGTGGTGCTGAGGTGACTAAAGCGTTTGCAAAGATATTTAGAGAGCGATATCCGAAAAATTGGCAAACCGATCAAGGAAAAGAATTTTACAACACCGATGTGCAGAAACTCTTGACAAAGCACGACATTAATCATTATTCGACGTATTCGGTGATGAAGGCCTCTGTCGTAGAACGTTTCAATCGAACTTTGAAGAACAATATGTGGAAACTGTTTACGCTGAATGGAACCTATAGATGGACCGATGCGCTACCAAGTCTACTTGCAGAGTATAACGCACGAAAACATAGAACCATCGGAATGCGTCCTTGCGATGTTACCCCGGCGATCGCCGACACGCTGCTAGCCACCGTATACAGCAACATAAAGATCGCTGCACCAGCGAGATTCAAATTGGGCGAGTTTGTGCGCGTGAGCAAATTTAAAACCATATTCGATAAAGGCTATACGCCGAACTGGACAACGGAGGTGTTCAAGATAGCCAAAGTACAGACAACTAATCCCGCGACGTATCTGCTGGACGATTCCTGTGGAAAACCCGTTGCCGGAGGATTCTATGAACATGAGCTGCAACGTGTCACCGATCCTGATGTGTATCTAGTGGAAAAAGTGTTGCGTAGAAAGGGGGATAAGGTGTACGTCAAGTGGCTGGGGTTTGATAAATCACACAATTCTTGGATAAATAAAAATAATGTATTGTAAAATAATAATAATACATGGTTCAATAAATACAATGATACATATACATGTGTGAACATTTTTTTACACATTAATTCCACCATTTGTAAATTCTATACATTTGCAAACAATAATTCTACTATTTGTAAGAAACGAGTTAATAAATACAATAATAATAATTTCTATACATTTGCAAACAATAATTCCACTATTTATAATAAATACAATAATTTCTATTTTACAATGGAATTTTGTAATGTCCCCAGGGCAGAGTGTCTGTCGAATCGGGTACGATATGTCGCTTGTCATCATGTGGGCTTAGAGCGATTTTAGATTCCGAAATGGTGTACACTTTATGCAATTTAGACCGTATGCATGATTGTCTGCGAACCATTTCGATCTCCCTTTGCAAACACTGCGCGTAGTCGTCGAAAGTTATCGTTCTAGCTATGACGTTGGTCTTGACGCCTTTCGCCTTTTTCGTATCTTTTTTGCCGTCTACGCGAAGTGCATACATTTTCGCTCTAAGACCTACGAATTCGGTCATTATCGCACCGTTATTTTCGTCCTTCATCAGCCCCGGAACCTTCTTATTTACGCGCGGCATATTATATGGATTGTCTGTAGGATAATCGCTTGTGTCGAATCTATCGATATTGTGCTTCATGGTCTCGTAGATATCGTCGCATCGAATGTGATAAATGAGGCTGTCAGTGTCGGTGTATAGAATTTTACAATTTGATCCATGCTTGGGAGACATGTACTCGTGGTGAAATTCATACAAACAAATTTTTGATATGTCCAGAATACACATACCCACGTATATCGGTTTGTTGAATTTCACCTCGAGTTTCCGCAATTCAACAGCTATTAAATTTTCCGAGAAAACACTTCTGCTGTGGAAATTCGGTTTCGCGATCATTGCCTCCGCGCCATATCGCCCTTCCCAATGTGTTAAAAGTTTTACATCCACGTGATTTCGTACATTTTCCATAGTTTTGCCAAATACCGCGTTGTTCATCAATTTGTACAAATTTTTTTCAAAGTCGTTTGTCGCGTCTGTTCTAAACCGTGTATTGAGTTCGATGTAATCCCGGAGCCAGGGAGATTGAGAGAATTGCAGGACGCGGTGTATTTTTGTAATACGAAGACCGTGACGCGTGCACTGCTGCAGGTTGCGGTAATGGATGACGTAACGCTGCTTATCGTATACCGTCGCGAGTAACTTGTCCTGCCTGCTGCCAGGTGGTTTGGCACGCGTCGGGCAGAACGGTAGATCGGCATGAGCGTCGTGCAGACGTTGCGGATATTCCAAATCTACCTCGAGAATGTACCCCGTGGGCGAATCGACCGGGATTGAAGACACGTCAAAATTTGCAACATCTTCGACCCATCGAAATTTAGCGTATGGCAGGGGCTGACACATTGCCCACCCATACAAATTGTTCACGTCAAAGTACATCAAGTACGATGACTCTTCCGATGCGTCGTAAGATGACATGTACTTGTTATTAGCATGTGCGTATCTTCCGGAACATTGGCTTAAACCCCCACGTATACCGCGTTCGATAAACATGACCATATCGACGTCTGTGAGCAATTCGAATGTAATTTTGGTATGTTTTAGCATGGCATCCCACGTGAAACCAGGTAGAGTATAATAATGTGCTGAATCTAGTCCGTAACTCTTGATACAACTTTCTCGAAAATTTTCAAAAATATCTGCCAATAACAAGACATCTGTTTTCAAATACAAGTCGCTGTATTCGCCCAAGGTTCTAATCCCGAAACGCTGCCAGACAGTCTCGGCGTGTGCGTAATCGGTCTCGGATACTGTCTCACCCGTTAACAAACTGTGGAATGACTCGCGCGGCGGTAAGCACGGGTCCTGCAGCTTGTTCGCGCAATCAAGGTATTCGTACGGAAAGACACCCTTTCGCGTCAATAAATTGAAATCTTCGGTGGATAATGTTTCAAATTGGGATCGTAAAATTTTTAATTGATCTGTGCTCAGAAAAGACGATAATTTGTTGAGACTAGTATTGAGAAATTTGTACGAATCGATGAATCGTAATTTAATATAATTTCGCGAGTCTGATTCAGCCGTATCTTCGACATTTTTAGTGAACGAAATATACTTTTCTTTAGTTATGGGTAATACATCAACGTGACCGTCGAAAGCGGTAGCTATTTCCTCGATAATGAAATGCGAATCGTAGCCGGATAAATTATGGAAAACTACGGGGATGTAAAACGCATTTTTATAATTTAAATTGCACTCCGAATGTGTCGGGCCTCTAAACCGTCCGGAGAGATGACAATGATCGCGAACTCGTACGTCATCAGCCTCGAATGGCTCTTCGCAAATATGACAGTGTGTTCCATCGCGAAATGTCGTCCACTGTTCGGTGGTTAAATCATGCATGGGAACATTACTGGTCAAGATAGGTTTGGCGAAGTTTGCAAATTTTTTCAGTTCGTATACGAACCATGAAACACAATCCGCGTCGCGACGACATCGATACGTCGATAGCGATGTATCATACGAGCAATGCATATAATAGGCTATACTGTGAACTTTATGATGTTGATATGCGCGCAATTTATTATCATCACCCGTTCGACTGTCCTCTGTTTTCTCGATGATACACTCCAGATCTGCGTACACCACGAAGGGGAGCCGCTCCTTCCTACAGTGGTTCTCGAAGCTGAGGAAATTTTTGCCTTCGCTGGGCAGCAGGATGGCACAGTCGTTCATCTGCCCACAGTCCACTGCATGCGCCTCCAACTTCTCGGTAGAGCTAAAGTAGTGCATACATCTGTAATAAAACAAAAATTTTTTATTTAATTGTTTCGCGAGACATTTTAATATTTCACAAGTTTTCTATGCGTACCGATCACAGATGAATTTTTTCCCATTGTGTCTGCTCAGCTGCGTGCTCACAAGCCGGGACAAGTTCTTGATCCATACAAAATGTCCTACATCGCCATGCTCTTGATTCGGCGTGTAGAGCAGGTTTACGTGTCGATCCCTCTTTTGGCTGGTGAGGCGCAAGGGAAAGACCGTCTTCGTCTTCTCCGCCTCGAAGCTGTACACGTTGACGGAGACGCTGTTCTGCCGCTCAAACTTCCCAATTTGCGCCAGGGACATTGGGAACTCAATGCCCTGGAGATTTAGCACGGAAGCATAGTGCGGGTACGAACTTGGGCGCGCGGTGTCTCGTTCGGCGGGATGGAGAGCGGCGACCACTGCCCACGCGAAACAGGCATTGTCCGGGGATTGTACACTGATCGTGGCTTTCTTCAAAGACAATTCCCGCGGCAACTTGATGTGACACCCGGCACGCAGCGGATTGTACTTGTTGACATTGACGGTCAGGTTGAGGATTCTCGTCAATGCCCATCCGCTGTCGCGTTCCTGGAACTCTTCCAGCGATACCAGGGTGGGTTCGATGACACATCTCTGGTACCACTCCTGCAGATCGGATGTGCCGAAGAGTTCACAGTTCCGGGTGTTGATGCTTTTACAAGCATGCTTGTCACCCGCCACAAATTCGCCGTTAAACACAGTGTTCACTTTGAGGTGTTGATGTTTCCTCAAAGCACCCCGCACATGCTCCAGCACAATGGTCCCCGCATCCTGGAGGAAGTTGTGCGGCTCGATGTAATTCGAATTTAGCACGGCACCAGTTAATACCCGGGTATCAAACGCAGCGTCTATTTCGCGCCACAAAAGTCCTGTGCTCGAATGTCCGGCACCTTCACGCACGAAACGGCCACGCAACGAATGTTTTAGTCCTTCGAGCTGCGCGATTCGAGCAACCAACGATTGTCGAACACCGATCGATAATCGCGGGCGTTTCACACGGCTCTGTTCTTCCAGCGATTCGATACACTCATTGCACCGTTCTTCCCACGCGAGGTACTCTTCCCGCGAAATCAATCGTGCAGATTGATCCAGCAATTGGCGGGTTACTTGCGCGAATTCTCCCATGGTCGTAAATGCAATGTAAATGTCTTTTCCTTGCAACACGTTGCAACGATTTGAGGCTTTGTGCAGTTTGGAGCGCATACTTATACCTAGACTGCAATTTGCTATCTCCGTCAGCGTACTCCCTCCCCTCATATGCACAATTTTCGCTGACACAGCTTAATTCTTTCTATGATTCATTCGTATGACTAATTGGCGCGCAAGATCATCCGATGAAATTTTCTGCTGACTCCACATAATTCAAAGATTCGACGTTCGACATGTGTCGAGACTTTTATCCTTGAGGATGGGGCTCAAATTACATACTGCGACGTTAAGATTGAAACACATTATGGAAAAATTGATAGTTTTAAAATAAAAATGGTGTGGTGGGGGAAGCAATTGCACCTCTATTTAAGACGCCTCCCGAACGCTATTCAATCAATCGTTCACTATCCTCAGTGACTTTCGACGGAACAAATACTGCTCTGAAAACAAAATGTGCAGTACCAGTGCCGAAGGAAACGTTGAACGCATGAATTATTACGTTCCGATCGTGCGAGATGATGGTGTGGCTCAATGTGGGGAGGATACAGTTGTTTGGTAAGGCTTACTTAATTTTCACATCTCAAAATTTTTATGTTTATTCCTAATACGAGTGAGCAATTTCATAGCTTTGATTGTTCTCTTAGCCCGCGTCGAACATCGCGGATCATGGTCAGAAGATACGCATTAACATCCATGGGCAGCAAATACTTGGAAATTGGGATCAGAGTACGGCCTACGATTGATGTGGAAATGGTTCTCGGCGACAATCGTGGGATGTTTCTCACGTTACCATGGGATATATGGGGTTCGCTATGTAGCAGTCGTATGACCATTGAAGAACGTTCACGATCACCTGGACCACCTTCGATGCAAATGGATAAATTAACGGTGGATTTTTGTGAAATCTATAATGCTCCGATTGTAAGGATGACACTACATAATAAGCCACTGTATTTCAAACCGGATACAGTAACATTTTTATTAAATCTTGAACCATGTTTAGACTATGTGTATGCGCGGTTGCATCAAAATGTAAGAGATGTGCAGATGAAATTTGAAACTTTTGTTAACGTGTTGCAACAGAGCGATGTTGCCTGTGAAACATTAGATACGCATCATGCTGCTAAAATAATACGTGATAGCGAATATTACTGTGAGGATTATCATGTAGATTGTGAACTGGTAGCATGTGCCATCAATGATATTCTAGCTGATGCTCGTAGGAAAAAATGTTAAATTATATTTTTTTAATTTTAAATAAATTTCTTAAACACATATTATTTGTCAATTTCATTCACCCGTCTTTCTCCTCGCCACCTAATTTTAAGATTCGACGTTTATTTCGTTCGCGCCTGCTTCGCGCTGCTAAATGACGTCATCCCGCACGGCTGCTCCAGAGGAGTCAAATTACACACGATCGCGCGAGACGCTAAGATTGAAAATCATTTTTGAAAAATTGTTGGGTTTAGAATAAAATGTGATAGTGGGGGGAAGCAGTTGCACCTCTATTTAAGCCAGTTCCCGGACGCTATTCAATCAATCGCTCAGTAGCCTCAATGACTTTCGACGGAACAAATAGTGCTCTGAAACAAAAATGTACAGCACCATTGATGAAATACTCGCTGAGTGTGAAGATTATTTCGTTCCGATTGTGCGAGATGATGGTGTAGCTCCATGTGGGGAGAATATATATAATGATTGGTAAGGCATAATTTTCACATCTTCTCAAAATTGTTATGTTTGTTCCTAATACGAGCGAGCAATATCATAGCTTTGATTGTTCTCTTAGTCCGCGTCAAGGATCGCGTATCATGGTTAGAAGATATGCATTAACATCCATGGGTAGCAAATATTTGGAAATTGGAATCGACGTAGGACCTACAGTCGATGTAGAAGTTCTTCTCGGCGACAATCATGGAAATCATCTCATATTATCATGGCATACATGGGGTTTGCTATTCGACAGCTGTGAAACCATCGAAGAACGTGCACGATTACCTGGATCACCTTCGATGCGAATTGATGATTTAACGGTGGATTTTTTTCGGATCTTTGATTCACCAATTATAAAGATTACACAATGTGATGATACACTATATTACACACTGGACACAGTATCGTTTTTATTTAATCTTCAGCCATGTATAGAATATATGTATCCGCGGATGTATCAAACTGCGGAAGATGCGAGAGTAAAATTTAAAACTTTTGTTAACATGCTACAGCAGAGCGATGTTGCCTGCGAAACATTAGATGCGCGTCGTGCTGCTAAAATCATACGCGATAGCGAACATTACTGTGAGGATTATCATGTAGATTGCGAACTGGTAGCATGCGCCATCAATGTTATTCTAGCTCATGCTCGCAGGAAGAAAAAATGTTAAATTATATTTTTTTAATTTTAAATAAATTTCGTAAACACATATTATTTGTCAATTTCATTCACCCGTGTTCCTTCTCCCCCTTCTCTCCTCACCACCTAATTTTAAGATTCAACATTTCAAAAAATTATTATTTCTCTGCGTTGGGGACAAAACATTCTGCTGACGCTGCATAATTTTATTTCGTTCTTCGCGCTGCCAAATGACGTCACCTTGCACGGCCACTCCAGAGGAGGACTCATATTACATACAATCGCGCGAGACGCTGCGATTGAAAATCATTTTGAAAATTTTTAGAATGCATGCGATTCTGCCACTATGTAGTGTTGTCTCTTTCTCTCCTCCGAATTTAGCTTTAAAATGATGCTCTGTCTCTTTCCCTCCGAAGACGGGGTTCATAAAAAGCCGACATTGCCCGACATTGTTCGAAACAATTTCCAATAAAAATTATTATTTCTCTGTGTCGGAAAAAAAATTCGGGGTGGGTGGGGGGTTTGAAAAAATGTTTGGGGTGGGCTGAAAGAGATTTTTCGGGGGTCATTACCCCCTGAAAAGTTTTCGACGGCGGGCCCGGTCTCCACGGCGGCTCGGCCCGGAGTGATCCCCTCCATCATCGCGGCTTCCCCCACTCCGCGGCTCGTGCGCGCGCAACCGGTCTTCCACTCCCCGCAGGCCCCGCGCCCATGTTTCCCTCCGCCGCACTCCCCCGCGCGCCCTCACTTCCCCCCGCCCCCGCGCTCCCCTCAGAGGACCTGCGTTAGAACTCTCCTAGCTATACTACTCACAACTTACTCCATTTGTGCAATGATGTTCGAAAATTTGGAGTGTTGGATAATTTTAGCGCATTTCCTTTTGAAAACTTTGTAGGTAGTTTGAAGAAATTAATAAGAAAATCGGATAAACCATTGCAGCAATTGGCAAGACGTTATGGAGAACTGCAGCGGGGATCGGTTCTAAAATCATTAGCAATACTGGGAAAATATATTTGTAAAGGTTCCCATCACAATGGACCATTATTGCCCATTTTCCCAAACAAAACTGTGACGCAATACAAAAAATTGGAAACTGATGGGTATTATATACATTGCGATGACAATAGGAATAATTGTTTCATGCTGAAGGATGGAACGATCATTCGCATTGTAAATATAGTGCAAATACGGACGGAACAGGTGTACAATGTAATAGGTCACAAACGGAAAGTAGCTGGCGATAATTTGTTTGAGAAACCCTGCCCATCTTCAGTTTTAAAAGTTTTTGTTGTTTCCGAAGGGACGCGATTATGTTATTGGCCGGTTTCACAAATACAGTGTAAAATGTGGACTATAAAAAGAAACGAAACCCAGGATTACGTTATGCCCTTGCGATATAAGCATGACTAAATTTGAAGAGAGGGGCTATTCTTTTCGTCGCACCACGCTGTAAAGTGCGATACCACTGATTCTGTCAGTGGTCACATGTGCCTGCAATGGCACTTGTACTCGCGGAACGTAGAATCACGCGAGTCGATCCACTCAAGCATAAGATTACCAAAAAAGTGACAAAGGAAATAATAGACTGTCTGAGTTAACTGTTATTTAACCATTTAAATCATTCATACTTACTATTTCGTACTTTGGTATATTGTAACCACCTCAAATAAGTTATCGATATAATACATAGCCGAAAAGGCATTATAATCGAAACTCGCGATAGGAAGAAACCAAGTCAAGAATCAACGAATGGCAACAGTGAGCAGGAGAACGAGCACGAAGGTGGTAGTGATCGACAGCCGTATAAAAAGGGACTGACTACCCGCGGAGCAAAATCATAATTAATTATTATCTTCATATTATATGAATATGCAGTTTGATTAATATTATAGTTAACAGTTAGCAACCGTTTTTGCACAATATTTTCTTAAAAGATTTATAAAGTGTAAAAATCATCGCAAGAAAAATAAAGGTGAATTTTTATTATTATATCAGTGAGTGAAGTGTTTCCACCCCATTACCCCATCCTCTAAATCTGAGCGTTCGTCTTTTGTTAAAATGAAATCAATTACGAAAATGTGCACTGATAGTTAACGGGTTGCGCTGATTGATGGTACTACCTATGAGCAGAATGTTGCCCGCGGTTTTACCAGAAATTAGGCGTAAACCGTGATCGACGCGATTTGTTTAAATATTAATGAAATTCTAAATAAATATTTGCGATTGTGGAGAAATGGAGCTTGCCTTCCCCGATGGTGCCGCTGAAGAGCAGAACGTTGCCCGCGGTAGCGCCTGATACGGAGGGTGGAGATTGATTTATCGGTCATTTAATAAATGTTATCTAGTGACGCGGTAGCGTCTCGACACCAAGTACATGAAAAACACCCTGTATATGCGATATCGCTACCGTGTACCTTTACTCGTCGCGGAGACACTCTAACCTAATTCTGACATTTATACATTAATATCTCATCTAAAGCGCAGTTGGAAAGCATTTTTATGTACTGGCAGCTCATTTTGATTTCACATCTTTTTTTAATTTTGTAATTATTATTATCTTCTATTTTTTGTGATAGAAAATAACAAGAGATAAATGCCGAGAAGTCATCGTGCGGGACGGGAAGTAGGGACGTAACAAGACATACATTTATAAAGAATTTTTTTTTATTTTTTAATTAGTCATAAAATTTTGATACAGGTAGAAATTCCCTCCTCTGCCACTTCCACCTTGTGTCCACCCACCCCGGCCTCTTCCACCTTGTGTCCAGCCACCCCGGTCTCTTCCACCTTCTGTCCACCCACCCCGGCCTCTTCCACCTTCTATCCACCCACCCCGGCCTCTTCCACCTTGTGTCCACCCACCCCGGCCTCTTCCACCTTGTGTCCACCCACCCCGGCCTCTTCCACCTTGTGTCCAGCCACCCCGGCCTCTTCCACCTTCTGTCCACCCACCCCGGCCTCTTCCACCTTCTGTCCACCCCCTCCGGCCTCTTCTCCCGTCGTCCCATCCACTCCAGCCTCTTCTGCCTCTGTCGCCACCGCGCCAGGCACGTCCACTGCCGCTGCCTGTATCTTCTATGCGCCGATACGCTAGGCGCTTCATAGCTTTATATATCTGAAACAGTACCATCAGAATTACATTTTGTACTTCTACCCATACACTATATAGTGAATCCCAAAAATATTCGGACAGAACCGGAATAACATAGGGTCAAGTCAATTTCATTAAATGCAATGCTATATTATTTTATTCCTAATATTGAAGTTCTTTGTGAGAGAAATTGATACAATATACATTATATTTTGTTACATTGAAATTCGTGAAATATTGATAAACCGTAGATGTCACATGAAATCAAATATTATCGTATATACTATTGCCCGGTCGACAGAAGATTCCTAGCAGGCGGTCTCGAACGATGCAGTTCGTCGGTGTAACGATTGGTCGCGAGTCACCTATTTGGGCATATTTTTAAAGACGGGGCACACGTATTTTGATTATTTGCTGAAGTAGGCACATGTACGTTGTCGCACCGCGCGACGAAGAGGCCGAACAAAACACATCGAGATCGAGTGGGATAGAGTGATCTGACCGACGAACGGCAAAGAAATAGCGTAGGCATCTCAGACGGTCAATCATTAATATATAATAATATAAAAATTTCATTATTTTTCACAATATGTTCAGGAAAGTATTATCATTGGTTTGGTAGCAGGATAATACTATTATCTTTGGTTTGGTATCAGGATAATACTTTCCTAAACATATTGTGAAAAATAAGGAAATTGTGATGGTATTATATATTAATCGTTGACTGTCTGAGATGCCTACGCTATTTCTTTGCCGTTCATCGGTCAGATCACTCTATCCCACTCGATCTCGATGTGTTTTGTTCGGCCTCTTCGTCGCGCGGTGCGACAACGTACATGTGCCTACTTCAGCAAATAATCAAAATACGTGTGCCCCGTCTTTAAAAATATGCCCAAATAGGTGACTCGCGACCAATCGTCACAGCGACTGACTGCATCGCCCGAGACCGCCTGCTGGGGACCTTCTTTCCACCGGCCAATAGTACATTATTACGAACAAAATAATATAGTATTTAGTATTGCGCATAATTACTTACTTTTGTCAGTTTTCTCTCCACTTTTTCTATATTTTCAATGCCTCCCACTTCTCCTCCTTCCTGCTTCTTCTCCTCCTCCTCCTTCTTCTTTGCGGTTTGTTCGCGCTCGCTTGATTTTTCTCCCGTATTCATAAGTGCATCTTGTAACTGGAAATGACATAATGAATGTATTATTTTATTGAAAATAGTAACATTCTATGAACATACAGGGTGATTTCTCGCTAAGGTCCTCAACGGCGATGCCGTCATCATTGATAAACCGTGCCTCGCTAACAAGGAACGTTCGGCAACCCGGAAATTAAACAAAAATATGAAACTTGGTGTGCGAATAGAGATAGTTCATCCGTAACGTAACCCTATTTTTACCCGACTTCAAAAAGAAAGAGGCTCTACGTTCGATGTCTATGTATGTATGTATGTATGTATGTATGTATGTATGTATGCATGTAACCTTGTTTAAATGGATTGGCATTTTGTTAGTTGATCTTTATTTACTTTTCTGAACCTACTGACCTAATTTTGACCATGTATAGATTATATTTGTCCGCGAATTTCTCCGTAACTACTGTACCGATTTTCGTGAAACTAATTGCATTTAGTTTACCTTTAATCAACTTAGGCCATGGAGAAATAATTATCAAAATCGTGTTAAGTAGTTTTGATTTTACACCAAAAATAAGAAATCTATTTCATTATTTGAAGTCCATTGTAGCAGTTTCCATTAATAAAATTGTTTCTTAAACCAATATTTAAATAATTATTTATATCAAGTTTAGACAGCTGTTAATTATTGAAACAAGAAAATATTTTTTTTCAAATATAATATTGACGTAGCTGTCAAAAGTTGCCCAAGGTGGTCTATAATCGGTGTTTGAAAGAATTTTTTTCTCGGACTTTATCTTCAGGTTGCGCATTATGATTATCTATGCTAAAAATATAGGCGTACAACATTCGATGTTTCAAATGCCTATAATTGCAGAGAAAATAATATTTAAAAAGTATCACGTATTGCTTTTAAGCGAATAATGTACACAAACATATTTTTGTGCGTCGAAATTCGCAACTCACCGAGGCGGGAGTATCACCCTGTTTAATAGTATACAATTTTAATACTTACATTTGACATATCGTCCATTTACCCTGCTGCAAACGGTCTTGAGGCGAGCACCACTGTTTTAAAATGTTGTCTATCTTTCACTATCACGTGACGAGCTCCGTAACGCGTGGAGGTTATTGAAAGACTGACTTTCCTCGGTCAGGAAAGTCCCTTCGTCGTCATCGTCGTTTCAGAAAATTCCGCAAGGTGCAAAAAATTTTACCGCTGGCCCTGTTTATGAGCGGGCCTGGTGTCCGTGGCCGCCGTCGCCGCTCAGTGGGGCAAATCGGGTGGAAACGCGGTACAAAACGTTTTCTGACTGAAATCATATATTTCTTCCTCATTTTTACATTTCATTCAGTTAGGACGTATATTTGTGATGTTGTTGTCACTGAATAATTAATGAAACTTGTTTGTCTAACTGTATTTGTAAATCAATTTTTTGAGAATATTTTAAATCCTATAAAAGGCTATAACCGGTTAAGATGGTCAAATGTGCCCCTAAACTGAATTCAAATCACGAACAGCTATTCCAAAGCTTATAAAAAAAGAACGATTTATGCGAAGTTTCAACTTTGTATCTCGACCCAGGGGGTAGTAAAGAGTAAAAATAGAAAATCAGGTTTTTCCCGAATTTTGCAGGTTCTATACCAGCAGATGAAAAATTTTGAAAAAATTCACAGGCGTATCTGTTATCGGTGCACATGTTACGGAATCGTTTCAGATTTTTAAATTGAAAAACCAAGCTGTGAAAAATAAAAACGCCAAAAAATTATGAAAAATGCCGGTTGTGTATCGAAGCAGTCTTAGTACTATAATTATATTTTTACTGTAAGTTCGTGTCATTGTTACTATTATCGTGAATTTTTTCCAGATTTTTCAAATTCGTGCGCCGCAATTAAAAAAATTAAAAACCGATTTTTTCGCCGTTTTTTCCGTGTCAGAGTAACTAATAGGTCGAACTTAAGTATATACTTTATGGAATAAGCCTTTCATGCAATCTTCAATGTCTTTACATGCAGCAAAAGAGCGTAGGAGTCAAACGAACTAAACATGCTGTACCATTACAGTCTAAAATGTCTATTATGTTTTCAATGGCGTCAATGGCGCAGCGGTAAAGTGTCCGAATGTTGAATCGTTACGAACTTTTGGAACGTAGATTCGAGCCTCGGAACTTTAAATCCCCCCACCCCGATAGGTTTATATTTTTTTTTCACATTAATTATGTATTTACTCGATTTCTAGCTATATGGCAATGATCAATATTTATATACTAATGTTTTAAAAACATATTACAAATATTTTAATACTTGAAATATACATAAAAATGACTTGAGAAGATTTTGATGCCACCGTTTCTCTGGTCAAGTATGCCGTCAATTACAGTATTGTTGTAACATTTCCTGCACTAAATTAATCTTATATTAAATTGGTTTTCTAATCTCTTATCTTTAACAATGGTGGATGGATTGCAGCAACAATCGTGTGTTGTTTTGTAATTATTTCGCCTCTTATTGTAGATCATACAACTCTCTCTTGTTTCCAAAATTCATAAGCTAAATAATGCTGTAATTGGCAGGATACCTAACAAGACTTGTCAAGTATTAAAATATTTTTAATATGTTTTAAAACATTTATATATAAATATTGATCATTGTCATATAGCTAGAAATCGAAAAAATACATATACAGTATCGTCTCCCTGAGGGCTCGCTGGTCGGCACCGGCGTTGTGCCTTCAGACTGCTCGACGCATGCGCGCGACGGTCAGATAGCCAGGCACGGCACGAGTATTTTTTGCGTCCTCGCAGAACTTATCCAATTGAGCCCTTTATTGTAATGCATTTATTTGAGTTTATTGATGACCTTACTCTGAATTGTTATTTGTAGTTTAAAACAGTTGCAGTACAATTTGTAATATTTTATTTTAAAGTTTATTTTCAACAATAGCAGCAATGAAAATATTATTTTGCACCTCTTGTCAACCTTACGCCCTAGCAGTTGCCTAAGTTTACAGAGTAAACTCATAAATAATCTCTAATAAATGTATTATAATAAAGGGCGGAATTTGACAAGTTCGCCTAGGGCGCAAAAAAGACTTGAGTCGTTCAGGGGCACATTTGACCATCTTAACCGGCTATACCCTTTAATAGTTATAAAATCTTTATTTATGTTACATCGAAACTATTTCACACATATATATTTTAATTAATTTTAACAAATATTACAAGCCGCCTTCGTCGAATTCATTTTTATTTTTTGTTTCTTCTTCGTTGTTTTTATCAAAATAAAATTTGGTACACTTCCAATACGCACCTCAACACATAATCCCACCAAAAATTAGTTGAATAAGAAGAAAGCTTTAAATAACAATCTTAATTGTGAAGAACTTCGAGGTTGTCCTCTTCAAAACCACGTAGTCGCGTTAAAAATTTTGAAATGTGAAAAAATTTAAAAAAATTAAAACCGACTTAAAAAAAATAAAAGTAAAAAATAATTTTTTCCCTTACTCAATCTACGACTCTCATATTTTTTAAGTCGGTGCCTCATCATTTGCACTGTGTAAATCTGGCGCCGACTTAAAAAATATGAGAGTCGTAGATTGAGTAAGGGAAAAAATTATTTTTTTCTTTTTATTTATATTTTTTTTTGAAGTCGGTTTTAATTTGTTTAAAATTTTTTTATTTTTAACATTTTAGTTGTGTATATATATTGACACAACATGCTGAGGAGATATGCGCATACGTGCATAAACTAATAATAATTAAGTGTGTTGTGATAAGATTGAGTGAGTATGAGAAGAGAGGAGTCTAAGACAGGTTATATGCACTGAGAACGTTTGCAGTAAACACTTTGTCAATTTATTGTCAAGAAAACACAAAAGCGCACAGTGAGAAGCCTTGAAGCACAATGAGATACCTTGATAATATTTATCGCGGCACAATACTGAATGAGACGAAAGTGAAACCGCGCGGTATCGCCACGTGGCCTCCACGCGATTATATTAATCGGAGGAGTTTATGGTGAGAGTTCAGATGAGATGAGTGATCGAAGATCGCGTTGCACAAGGCACTGATCTGAAGCGTGAGATGAGCGTGAGACTGATATAAAATACAACAATTCACGATATAAGAAACTGGGCACGTTGTTGGTACAAAGCACGCAAGAGAATGCTGAACATGGCTGACTTCCGCTACCGCGTCTTCTCCGTTCTTCTCGAACCTCGACGCGGCTCGCTGATTGGCTCATCGATTTCGGCAACGGTTGATCGATCGCCGCTGATTGGTGGCTCGCCAATCGATCAGCGCTGCTGAATCGCGGTCCGCGAGGTGCTGCCATGAGAATGAGTGTGGCGGCGTGGGAAGCTAATTTCATTCCCAAACATTCCTCCCGCCGTCAGCAACAGAGTTGATGATGTTAGCCTGAAACAGTCAAAATTGCCAACTTTGCGATTGGCCTCGTTAATGTGGTGGTCGCCGTCTTGACGGTCACGACCCTGGTGAGACCATCCTTCCCAGGATGCAGCGTGAGAACCCGAGCAAGTGGCCACTTGCTCGGGGGGAACCTTTCGTCTGTGATGAGCACCAATGACCCGACCTTGATGTCATTGGAGGGATGATGCCATTTGGAGATGGACTGTTGACGCTGAAGGTAGTGAGCTGACCATTGAGACCAGAACTGTTGCATCTTCTTCTGGATAAGTTGCCATCTTGCAGATGGTGAGAGCGATGAGTGTTCCACAGATGGTTCAGGCAGAGTTGAGAGTGGTTTACCAATGAGAAAATAAGCTGGGGTTAGTGTAGAGAGATCCTCAGGGTCATCACTGAGAGGCTCGAGAGGTCTTGAATTGAGCATGGCTTCGATTTGTGTGAGAAGTGTGCTGTACTCTTCATACGTGAGTACAGTCTCTCGAACAGTCCGTCGTAGATGATACTTGATGGATTTCACGACGGCTTCCCATTTTCCACCCATGTGAGGAGCAGCTGGTGGGTTGAAGCACCACGCTGTATTGTCGTTGACAAACAGAGAGGCCAATTCTTGATGATGCTGTGAGCCCTGAGTGAACATGCTCTTGAGATTTGCATCTGCACCGACGAAGTTGGTTCCACAGTCCGAGTAAATGGTGTGTGGAATTCCTCGTCTTGATGAGAACCGCCTGTACGTTGCGATGAACCCTTCGGTTGAATAGTCTGTCACCAGCTCGAGATGAACAGCTGACGTTGTCATGCACACAAAAACACAGATCCAACCCTTTTGTGTTTTTGCTCCTCGCCCTTTCCAGGTTTTGAGAATGATCGGACCAGCGTAGTCAATTCCAGTGTTTGTGAATGGGTGTGAGGGTGTGACTCTAGAAAGAGGTAGTTGGCCCATCAGTTGATGGGCACGGATCCCCCTTTGTCGAGCACATACCACACACCGCAGTATATGAGACTTCACTGGGGCTCGACCTCCGATGATCCAGTATGTTTGTCTGATGTGAGCGAGGGTGAGCTGAGTGCCTCCGTGAAGCGTTTGCTTGTGTGAGTGGTCTATAATCAGATCGGACAGACGTGAGCTGCGAGGTAGTATTGCAGGATGTTTACCTTCATAACCAATATGAGCGTTACGAAGTCTGCCTCCCACTCGTCTGACTCCTTGTTCATCGATGAATGCAGTAAGTCGACTGAAGGCGTGAGATGAGGGCAACGTTGATCTCGAGCTGATAACTTTGAACTCGTGGTTGAGGTAGAGTGCCTGAGTCATCTTTGTCCAGAAGATGCGAGCTGTTTCCAAATCCTTTGGAGTGTGTGAGATGAGTGGCAATGAAACAGGCAATTTTCTTAACCTTGAGATGAGTCTGAAACAAGCTGAAGTAATGCGAATCAGTTTGTTGAGAGAAGAGAATTTGTATATGAGATCCCAGTGATATTTAATTTCTTGAATGTTGAGTAAGGTCGATGTTCCTGGACGAGCCTCTAGTGCACTCGAGTCGTCCTGATACAGTGGTTGTGATGGCCATACGTCACTGGGTTGAGAAAGCCATGATGGTCCCGTCCACCATAGCTGATGATGTTCAAGCTGAGATGTCGTTAGGCCTCGAGAAGCGCAGTCAGCTGGGTTAGAAGTGCCTGGAACGTGTCTCCAGTGTGCGTGTGCTGAGAGGTCCTGAATTTGAGTGACACGATTCCTGACGTATTCCTTCCAGCGGGAAGCGTGAGAGTTGATCCATGTAAGTGCCACTTGAGAGTCCGTCCACAGATGAGTAGATTCAATGTTGAGCTGAAGAATTGCTTGAACATACTTGGCAAGCTTTGCCAGCATTAATGCTGCTGTGAGCTCGAGTCTCGGGATTGTAAGTTTTTTGAGAGGTGCTACCTTAGTTTTGGAGCACACCAGTGTCGACACTTTGAGATTTGTGGACGGTGAGATAACGGTAATGTAGATTACCGCTGCCATGGCGAGCTGAGAGGCATCAGAGAAGCCGTGGAGTTCCACGACCGAATTGGAGTATGTGTTAAACCACCTGGGAATCGAGAGCCTGGTCAGGCTTGTGAGATCTTCTCTGATGGAATACCAATGAGATGTAATTTGAGGTGGCAGTGGATCGTCCCAACGAAGTTTATGCAGCCATAACTCTTGCAGCATCATTTTTGCTCGAATTATGACCGGTGATAAGAAACCATGTGGATCAAATATTTGAGAAACTTCTGACAGAATGATGCGTTTCGTTGGGATGGAGGATGAACTGAGAGGTTTTGATGAGAAGGTGAAGTTGTCCTGGAAACTATTCCATTGCAACACCAGAATTTTAGTATTGCAGTCGTCGAGTGAGATGGTCGAGCTTTGAGCTCTTGAGATGGAGGATATTTCTTCTAGCAATGCAGGATGCGTAGAATGCCATTTGGCGAGTGGAAAACCTCCCGCGTGACACAGGCCTTTGAGATGTTGTGCAATTTTGATGAGTTGCTCACCTGTGTCCGCGCCGCCAAAGATGTCGTCGACATATCGTGCGTGAGTTATGGAAGGTACAGCCAATGGGAAGCGATGCCCTTCGTCCTCCGCCAGTTGTAGTAATGCTCGGACAGCCAGAAACGGAGCAGCCTTGGTGCCGTAAGTGACTGTCGTGAGCTTGAATGAGATTTCCTCCCCTTCCTCATCCATCCACAGTATGCGTTGGAGATCTTGATCGTCTTCATGGACTCGGATTTGTCGATACATCTTTGTGATATCTGTGGCAAAGATGAACCTGTGCTGCCGAATCCACAGCAGCACGTCTGAAATATTGAGCAGAAGGTTACGTCCTGTGTGCATGAGATCGTTGAGCGAATACCCAGAGGACGTTGCACACGATCCGTTGAAGAAAACCCTCAGCTTGGTGGTTTTGCTGTCGGGCTTGAGCACTCCATGATGAGGAAGGTAAAAGATTGAGTTGTTATGAGGTGAGATAGATGGTGCTCTTACCATATGATTGAGATGTTCGTACTCTGACTCTTCAGAGTGGAGTTGAGATGAGGTGTCATTCGGCAGCTCCTCTTGAATCCAGAACTTCTCCAATAAATCACGTACGGACGGCTCGCCCTCTTGTACAAGTGATGCATGATATGATGACTGGATGAGAGCGTCGGAAGAAGTCACTGGTCCAAGTATGAGCCACCCAAAGATTGAGAGTTGAGCGATCGGCATGGATGGAGAGCCCTTGATTATATTTGGCCTTATGATCTGTCCATATGTGTCAGCTCCGATGATGATGTCGACAGGTCGTGGTTTTAAGAAATCAGGATCTGCCAACGTAAGCCCAACAAGATGTGGCCAATCTTGATTGGGCACCTCCGCTGAAGGTACCCTTGAAGACACTGATCTGAGAACATGGGCTTGAAGGGAAATAGAGAATGGTCGATGGATTGAATGCAGCGTTATTGAAGCGACGCCTCTTGTCTGCGTGGACTTCTTCCCTCCAATGCCAATAATTGATATGGATGACCGTGACCGCTTGAGATTGAGCTGCGTGAGGAGCTCCTCCTTCACGAAGGTAAGCTCTGAACCAGAATCTATGAGTATACGAACCAGATGAGTTGACATTGGTGAGCTGAGATGAGCCTGTGCGGTTGCAAGGAGAGTGAGATGGCTGCTAGCTGAGCGTGAGTGAGATGGGCGTTCCGGGGTGAGCTGAGATGAGGAGTCGACGACTGCGGTGAGACTTCAGTGTTGAGATGTTGATGTCTGTGAGGCCTCAGTCTGAGGTGGAGGTTGAGCGGGCCTCGTATCAGGGATGTGCAGCATAGTGTGGTGCTGTATTCCACACTGTTTGCACTTGTGCGACGACTTGCAGTTTGCTGATGAGTGGCGCCCGCAGCAGTTGTAGCATAGCATATTGTTCGCTACAACTTTCCTCCTTTCTGCCACAGTCATCGCCCTGAACTTTGGGCACATCACCACAAAGTGGTCCCCCTTGCAAACGTCACAAGGGAATGTTTTGTGGCGAGGGGGGCCTTGAGAAGCCGAATGAGATGAGGCTCGTTGAGCTGGTGGCTTGGGCGCTGCCTTCGCCGATGAGTTGGTGGGGCCTTGGGAGGACGGAGCCTCCGCCCTCTCCAGTGCCCTAATCCTGTTGTTAACAAACTCCCTTATCCGGCTCGAAGGACCAAAAAATGTTGAGATAAGATTGAGTGAGTATGAGAAGAGAGGAGTCTAAGACAGGTTATATGCACTGAGAACGTTTGCAGTAAACACTTTGTCAATTTATTGTCAAGAAAACACAAACGCGCACAGTGAGAAGCCTTGAAGCACAATGAGATACCTTGATAATATTTATCGCGGCACAATACTGAATGAGACGAAAGTGAAACCGCGCGGTATCACCACGTGGCCTCCACGCGATTATATTAATCGGAGGAGTTTATGGTGAGAGTTCAAATGAGATGAGATGAGTGATCGAAGATCGCGTTGCACAAGGCACTGATCTGAAGCGTGAGATGAGCGTGAGACTGATATAAAATACAACAATTCACGATATAAGAAACTGGGCACGTTGTTGGTACAAAGCACGCAAGAGAATGCTGAACATGGCTGACTTCCGCTACCGCGTCTTCTCCGTTCTTCTCGAACCTCGACGCGGCTCGCTGATTGGCTCATCGATTTCGGCGACGGTTGATCGATCGCCGCTGATTGGTGGCTCGCCAATCGATCAGCGCTGCTGAATCGCGGTCCGCGAGGTGCTGCCATGAGAATGAGTGTGGCGGCGTGGGAAGCTAATTTCATTCCCAAACAAAGTGACAATAGTCTTTATTATTAACCACAACTGGCAAAATATTGGGCCAATATTGATTCCGCGTAGGATGTACATATACAGTAATCTGGACCTACAATAATTATTATTGATAGCAATTAGGGAAAAGTCGATACAAGAATCGATTCTGGAACCTTTGTTGTAAAATGTCCGAAAAGTTGCGTGACCATGGCTAGAAAATGGCCGGAACGTTCCATGACCATGGCTAGAGAATAGCCGGAACGTTCCGTGACCATGGCTAGAAAATTCCCGGAACGTTCCGTGACCATGGTTAGAGAATGGCCGGAACGTTCCATGACCATGGCTAGAGAATGGCCGGAACGTTCCATGACCATGGCTAGAGAATGGCCGGAACGTTCCATGACCATGGCTAGAGAATGGCCGGAACGTTCCATGACCATGGCTAGAGAATGGCCAGAACGTTCCATGACCATGGCTAGAGAATGGCCGGAACGTTCCATGAGGCTGGCAGGAAGGTTCCAACTGGCAATGTTCCACCGCAACATGGCTGGAATGTTCCAGGAAGGTTCCTATGTCCGCACCGAGGGAACATTCCACGGCAACCCCCATGGAACCTTGCTGTCACCTTCAGGCAACGGAGTGTGCTGTATGGGATAGAATACAGTGATTCCTCACTAGCGGCGTGTTTCGTCTATGCGGTATAGGTGCGGTGACTATCGCGAACATTTCTTAGAATCCTTCGGTCGAGAGTGAGAGGACCCGAAAACGAGCGAGAGGGGACGAAACAGTCGACACTGATGACGACAACGTTGTGTCGATTATTTCGAAAATAATCGACAATCGACACAAAGTTGTCGTCGTCAGTGTTGACTGTTTCGTTCCCTCTCGCTAGCTCTTGGGTTTTCTCATTCGCGGCATTGACGGCTCGGAATGGTGTCCGTATCGGTGTAGCTTAACCGCCAGCCCCGTCCATCGCACCTATATCAAGGATTTACTGTAATCTACAATTGAATATGGCTCCTATTAAAACTAGACGTCAAGTTTCGACACATTTACATCATTTGGTAGGATCAGGCAGGGAGCTACCTGTAGCTGAACTACCAACTGTCAGGGATCTCATAAGATATGGGTTACATTTAAGAGACACCAGTGATAAAAACCGAAGGAATTACACCAATTATAACCTGGTCAATGACCTAACAACTGGATTACTTGCTCAGTGGTGTAAAGCAAATCCAAAATTCAGTGGTTCTGTCGTGAATAGCCGTGTTAGAATTAAAGCAAAGTTGAAATCCATGTGGGAACAAGCCAATAAAGTTTCTGTGGGGAGAGTAAAACTATGGGAGAAAGAAATATTTATGAATAAGCTTGACCGACTGGTAGACATACTTACTTGCAAATGTGAAATAAAGGATTGTAGTGAAAAAGGATGCAGTTCTTCCTGTGTCAGTGGAATTCACATACTTTGTAATTGCAGCAGAGAGAAGAAGATTCCTGTGATTGAATTAGACTTTATAAAGGGACAAAGAAAGAAAGTTGGGAGTGTCGGATCTCATCAGATTGGACCAGTTGATGTCCCTGCGACAAAAAAGCTAAACCAACAAATGGAAAGGCAGATAAAAAGGAAGGAGAATGAAGAAAAGCGAATCAGTAACGCACAAAGAACAACGGGAGCGCAAGAGAATTTGAAGGAATCTTGGCTTGAAATGAATGAAGATTTAGATGACGTAGCAGAAGAACGAAAGGAGGAAGTGCCTGATGCTCAAGAGAAAGATAAGAAGAGGCCAAAATATAATACTGAAGACATAGCCAACATAGCCCTGGCCAGTTTAAGACACCATACTGGACTGAGAGAGACGACAGAGATTGCTACTGCAGCCTGGATTGACGCAGGACTTATTACTCATTCGGACACTACTAAAGTGATTGATCACAATAAAGTGAAGAGGGCTCAGACAAGAATTATGCAAAAAATTATTGTTCGGTCTGAAGAGGAACGGAAAGAGAATGGCATCAGTTGCATCTTCTTTGATGGTCGCCGTGATGATACGAGGTTTATGTTAAGGGCAGAAGAAAATGGCAAAATGTATGCAGGTATGATGAAAGAAGAACATTACACAGTTTGTATGGAGCCCGGAGGCAAATATTTGTGGCATTTTGCTCCAGAAAAAGCAACTAAGGAGAAGACTCATGCACAAATAATAGCTGATCATTTGGTTGTGTGGCTGAAAGAAAGAGGAGGAGACAAAACTCTTCAAGCTATTGGAGGTGATTCCTGTAATGTAAATACTGGTTGGGTGGGAGGAGTGATGCATTATGTTGAGGTAAAGTTACATCGGAAGCTTGTGTGGATTGTCTGTGACCTGCACACGGGGGAACTACCATTGAGGCATTTGGTGACCGTTTTAGATGGCCGGACATTAAGCAACAACAAATGGTCAGGTCCCATAGTAAAGATGCTGGATTCTGCTACTGAACTGGACATAAATCCTGATTTTACTAGGATGATTGTAGGCCCTGATCTTCCTCAACTAAGCGCTAAGGTTATCAAAGACCTAAGTACAGATCAAAGTTATGGCTATAGAATTGCAAATGCAATTAGAACGGGTGTCTTACCAAAGGACCTGGCTATGTTAGAAATAGGACCTGTATCACATAGCAGATGGCTCACAACAGCTCTAAGATTTATGAGAATATGGGTTTCAAAGCATAATTTGAAGGGAAAGAATCTTAAAAACTTAAGAATGATTGTAGAGTTTTGTATTGGCGTTTACATAGTGAACTGGTTCAATATAAAAATAAACAACAATTGGACAGAAGGCCCCAGGCATTTGCTCTTTCAGTTGCTGCTGTTGAAAGGGCAGTGTGAAGAAATAAAGAAAATAGTTATGCCTACAGTCTGCCGGTCAGCTTGGTATGGTCACAGCGAGTGTGTTCTACAAGCCATGTTGTGCAGCGAAGAAGAACAGGAGAGGAGAGATGCAGTGGAGAAGATATTAAAGATTAGAGGCAAAGGAGATGAAAACACACAGATTGGAGACAGCAGTGTGAGATCCAGAAAGACACCATCCATCAACATTGAGGCAACCACACTCACCGAATTACTTGACTGGAGCTCTGGAGTTTTTGAGCCACCTCTTACTTGTAAACTAACAACTTTAGAGATCAAGGCATTTGTGAGCAAGCCTATGGTGGTTCCAAATTGGCCATCACACACGCAATCCATAGAAAGGTGCGTAAAAATGACAACTGAGGCTGCTGGTCACGTTTGCAGCCAGGAGAGGAGGGAACATTATATTATGGGTCAGATGGTCAGCAGGGAGCTCATGAACCGCAACAGGAGCAAACAAGATATCGCTTCTTTGGTGGACTTTGTTTAATACTAGCATTAAACTACGTAGATGACATATGACTATATCTGTTGCTAATGTTACATACCGTTTCATTTTGTAATAAATACAGATTTCCACACATATTCACGTGAATGTAGTAAATACCTTATTTCCACATATTTTTATTTTGACTCACTTTAAGCAGTATATGAATATAAAGATTGTAGTTAAATCTTACTTAATTTTCACTTTTTTCAACTGTGAATTGAAGTAGCTAAACCCCACTCAAATCAATTTCTGAAGATAGTTTCAAATTCAGGATTAAAAACAGCATTATTTTCTCACTAGTCACATTAAAATTTTCAAAAATTTTAAATTTACCCATGAAATTGACACACCCTATTGTTCTGTTCTTCCCCATGGGTGAAATAATTTCTAAAATTTAATATTAAATTTTAAGTTTTATATTAATTAAACGTACTGGTTATTCAACTAACGCAATTGTCCAAAAACTGAGGTTAACTTGTAAATAGTAATTAATTAAAATTACCTTCATCACTGCTTTCCGACATTATCAATAGTAAATATCTTGATTTAAGTATAAATGGAGTTAAGCCACTTTCAAACTACACGGTTCAATTATTGAACTAACTCTGAAAACTTATGTATCAAGAATTATCGTATTTGCTCGGAATATAAGCAACCTGAAATGCTTTACTGATAAATAACATGAAGTTGTACATGTTACCATGGTAACCGGAAAAAATTGAAAAATGAAGTTAGACCACTTTCAAAATAAACGGCTCATTTGTTGATTTTAATTATAATAATAAATGAAAAAAGGTAAAATTTATAACTACTTATGCGATATCGAAATTGTGCCAGAAATAGAAAACGTTTTGGCTGGTGCATTCTTCATGTGATCAATCCTTACATTCAGTACATTGCACCCATTCTCATTCGTTTGCTTATGCTGTGCTGTATGATTCCGTGCAAACACGACAATATTATTCATCTGCTTTGTCACTATTCGGTTCTGTCGCGGTACAACCCACCCCAACCGCCGATGTTACAATCGCTCCCGACCAGGCTTTTGAAATTAAATTATAAATTTTTAATAACGAGGCACTTAAAAGTATAAAGTAACGATGAGTATTACTTTAAAAATATTTAAAAAAAGAAAAAATACGTACTTCCAAAGGGAGTATTTATATTTTAATTTTAAATCAGTAAGAAAAAGCTACTTTGGGATATCGAAAAGTTATTTTCTTCGCTATACATGTCGATACTGCTAGGACATAGATGTGTGTTCCAAATGTCATTCTTCATCATATATCCAAATTTTGTGTTACTATCTGTCATATGTTTTGAGATATTTAACGTGTTACAATCGCCTCTGGTCTACCCTACTTCCTACTCAACTATTTTGTGCGAAATGTTGCATTTGTCAGAATGATATTCCGTTTTAAGAAATGTCCGAATATTTTTTATGAATCACTATATATGTATGGGTAGAAGTAAAAAACATAATTGTTATATTTCTGTTTCAGTTGAAAAAAATAATTCGAAAATTGAAATTTGTTCGGGGAGGCCGCGGGCGCGGTAGAGGTTGGAGAAGATGCGGAGGAGGTGGCTGGGGAGGAGGTGGCTGGGGACGAGATGGCTGGGGAGGAGCTGACTGGGGACGAGGTGGCTGGGGAGGAGGTGGCGGCTGGAGAGGAGGTGGATGGAAAAGAGGCGGAGGAGGTGGCTGGGGAGAAGGCATAGGTGGATCGGGAGGAGATATCCACATTTACAATTGTAAAAATTAAATATTCTAAGTTTAGGATAATTTATATTTAATAAATTCTGTTTGGTTCTTGTATGTTTGTTTCAAATCTAGAAATTCATTTTTAACCCACTTCCACCCTTCCAATTGTTTCGAAACCTTGCAAGCGTGCGTAGTTATGATGACAATTCAAAATTATGAAAAAAAAACCGAGAGGGTAAAAAAATTACCCCGTCATCAATACATATAACCCATAACAAATCCATGTAGTACCATATATTTTCAAATATGTTTCCGTTTCCGGAAAATCGGAAACTTTGCCATATTTAAACGTATAAGTGCACGGAAGTTACATTTTTAAAAAACAAGCTCTGCAAATGATATCAGTCCAAGCGGGACTAAGTATTTTATAAGATTTTCCATGTGTGCCCTTTTCTTTATAAACTTTCAATAAAGGAGAAATAGATTTCCATTGCTCCTCAGACAATGTAATATCAAAATATAATTGCGGCAGTTTAGTATTCATTTTATTTGGATTATTGTGAGGTTCGACTGCTTGGCTAAGTAGTATACTTTCGTTTGAAACATTAATGCTATCCACTAGAAGTGTGCGGATCGTCCCGAGGCTCGGAGTCGCAAGATTCGGGCTACAATCTTGGCCGCCATGAGCGGGCAATTTGATTTCAGGTCGGCTCGGCAAAACTCGGCCGCGATCGGCTCGAAAGCCAGCTATTAAGGGGTTAGGACACAGTAACGGGCCAAGAAAAAGACGATTTTTAGACGACGATAATAAGAAAAGTAAACAATCGATTAATATATGGTTTTGTGTTTTAGTTCACTATATTATGAACTATAAGAAGAGCGTATAATATTTACAAAATAGCATTTGTACGCCGTGCAATGTCTCCATTTAAAATGTCTTTTCTTTTCCGGATGGCTAACTGGTGGGACGGATTCCGGGAAATCGGATGAATTGTATCAAAAACCCCCAAAATGTCATAAACTGTAATATATTTCCTAGGCATTGACGATCCAACATTTCAAATTTGTCAATTATTGTACAAAATATAAACAGAAAGATCACACACGCTTTTGTCGAAATTTGATCATTATTATTCAAACACCGGCCATTTTGTGAATTTTCGCAAAAATTGAAATGTTGGATCGTCGATGCCTAGGAAATATATTATATTTTATGACATTCTTGGGGTTTTTGTTATAGTTCATCCAATTTCCTGGATTCCGGCCCACCAGTTGGCCATCCGGAAAACAAAGGATATTTTAAATGGAGACATTGCACGGCGTACAAATGCTATTTTGTAAATATTATATGCCCTTCTTATAATTCATAATATAGTGAACTAAAACACAAAACCTTATATTAATCGATTGTTTACTTTTCTTATTATCGTCGTCTAAAAATCGTCTGCTTTCTTGGCCCGTTACTGTGTCCTAACCTCTTAACAGAAGAACGAAACGGAAAGAATTCTGTACATCATTTATATCGATACCAGTGATTTGTACTTTTCTGTTTTCTGTTGAATCATAATTAACCGAGCCATCAGTAAGCGAATAAAATTGTTACCTGAGAACGTAGAACAATGATGTTTCTTCCATGTTAATTTAAAATAATAAAATATTTGCCATCCCGTATATTTTAGTTACTATGAAACGTTCACGAAATATTGCTTTCCGTATGTTTATAGTTATTTCTACGTTTTTTATTTTAAATCTAAACCTATCCCAAAAATATAATATCCTATATATCCCCTTTACATAAAGTACTAAGTATGAAGTATATTTTATTAACATTTTAATATATTGTCGATGTAAAAATAGTCTTCCTCCCAAGTTTTAAACATGGTATTTATTTAAGTACGTATATGAACATATTCTGTATTCACAGACTATTTGGTAGCAATGAAAATATATATATAAATCAATAATAAAATACAAATTATGATTCAACAGCAAACAGAAAGGTAAAAACTTATCACTTGTAATGATATAAATGATATATATAACTTTTTCTGTTGTCTGTCTCCTGTTAATAGCTAGTTTTCGAGCCGATCGCGGGCGAGTTTTGTCGAGCAGATCTGAAATCAAATTGCCCTCTCATGGCGGCCAAGCTTGTACCCCGAATCGAATCTCGGAATCTCGAGCAATACGAAAGTATCGGGGCCCCGCCCGATCCCGCCCGAAATTTTCCGGCCCGTCCCGAGCCTGAAACGTCGGGTACACGAACACCCCCACACCCCTGCTAACCATTATTTCTTTTTCACCTTCTTCTTCTTCCACTGGAATTTTGAAATGTTTTTCAAATTTGTTAGCAAATTCCACCGATTGTTTTTAACGTAAGAGTTTAGTGTATTTGGTCGCAACGTATCAGAAATGTTTATAAATGCGTAGTTACTTTCTTTCGCTGACGCCACGCAACGCCGACGCCCTAAAAGACTCCTACAGACGGTGATGCAAGAGTCGTGAAACAGTGATGCCTGCATCACAGATACAGTTTGCGCGACTCTTGCATCTTGCTCACGCGCCTAGCTGGTGAGCAAGATGCAAGAGTGGCACAAACTGTATTCGGGATGCAGGCATCAGTGTTTCACGATTCTTGCATCAGCGTGTGTAGGAGCCTTAAGGGACCGCGGCGCCAAGTGCCGCTGCTGAAACGTAAACAGATGTCTGCGGTAGTCTCGAATTCTTTTCAACAACCCACGAAAGTCAGTTAGTCTTCAGACACAGCCCTTGCAAGATCGTGCGTTTCCATTTACGTCTTGTGAAGTAACTGTGAGAAGACTATATCATTTTTCGTTTCGCGATTTTATTGTAGTTATTAGTGAAAAATGCCGAGAAAAGCATTGATAGACTCTGGTGTGATTCTGCACATGCTGCAGAAGTGTGAAAAATGTGACTTATTCGATGGGAGCTGCAAATTTAAATGTCGTACGGATAAAGTGTGGAAAGAAGTAGCTGCAAAATTTTCAAGTAAGTTGTCGCCAGAAACATTAAATTTTCACGTTAGAACAAATAGATGGAATTTGTTAACAAATTTAAAAAAACATTTCGAAATTGAAGAAGAAGAAAAAGAAATAGGGGATAGTATCAATGTCACTAACGAAAGTAATATTAGCCATGAATTCGAAGCTGACAATATTCCGCTTAAAATGAATAATAAACTGCCGCCATTATATTGTAATATGACATTGTCTGAGGAGCAATGGAGATATATTGCTCCTGTATTGAAAATTTATAAAGAAAAGGGCACTCGTGGAAAATCGTACAAAATACTTAGTCCCGGTTGGACTGATATTATTTCCAAAACTTGTTTCTTAAAAACAAAACTTCCGTGCGCTTATAGCTTTAAATATGGAAAAATTTTCGATTCGTCGGAAGCGGGAACATATTTGAAAATATATGGTATTTGCAATGAATGCGGTGCTGAATTTAAAGCTCATTCCCTATATGAACCGGCTCCTGGCACTGGTATTGTATTAAGAGTGAACACATTCGATACTTCGGGAATACCGCATGACAAGAAAAGAGCAGTTAAAGGAACAACTAGGGTAGAAATTGGGAAGCAATTGATAAATATTAAACCCAGAAAATGGAGGAACGATGCAGCATCAGATCAAGAGACACGGTAGTGTCTCGCGCCAAGTATATACATATATAGATATGTATGCGCAGCGCAAGGCACGGAGTGGCTCTATTACGCGACGACTCGCTATCAAGAACCCTGAGATTTCCGAATCTCAATAACGGCTGATCCAATTAGATTTTGAATGGTCTTAATGGATAGCTTGGGTTTGATTTACATGAGAAAAGTGTCTTCGTTTTGTTCCTACGGGCCTTATGAGCTGAGATATTTCGATGTAAAGTTGCAATTTGCTGAATTTTATGTTCTTAAAATTCAGCATCGTCATAGTCATCGTCCTACACTTCTAGGCAAGAGGGGAGTATGAAAGGGTGAGGAAATGTCTCTCAGGCACGTTGTTCATTGGATGCGGGCATCGGCCAATCGCGTAACAAAGTGTTGTCACGTGACAGCTAGGCAGAGATATTATAACCTACCAAGTGCTAAGTGTCAAATAAATTGTTGTCACGTGACAGCAAGGCAGAGATATTATAACCTACCAAGTGCTAAGTGTCAAATAAAGTAAATTGTCGGAATTTGAAATGTCACGAGTTTTTACACTAATAGGAGACTGAATTATTGTCTCAATTAACAAGGTAAGTCGCCAAAATTTTTCAAATAGATTTCTTATGTAGAGTCGCAGACTTGGAAGTTGTCTGGAGAAGGTTCGACAGAGAAGCATCTTCTTTCGCACAAGTTTCCACAAATTAATATATTGTTTTTATACCAGCAAACAATTTTTACACAGGCTCGAATAAAAATGAAGGGGACGCCCAGGCTTGGATAGAAATGAAGGGGACGCACAAGCTTGGATAGAAATGAAGGGGATGCACAGGCTTGGAGGTTGTCCAGAGAAGGTTAGACAGACAGAAAAACATCTTGTTTCGCACAAGTTTCTGGAAAGTTGTCAAATAAGGTAAATCGACAAAATTTGTCAAAGTAGCGTAGCATTAAGAATTAAGAAAATTATAGCGTACTGCTTGCAACGTTGAGCAAGTCACATTAGTGAAGAAAGTACGCTGAAAACGCATCTCCCTTGATACTTTTCAATCTCTTTTGGATAGGTATTCCTAATACTTTATTAAAATCCACAGTAGTTCCTACGCTATTCATTAATTTTATTAGTTTCCCATTAACAATATTTCAATTCAAAAATATAAACATACTAAATTAATTTTATTCCAATACCAATACATTGTACGTTAAAAATATTGAATCTCTTCGTTCATTTTTGCTGAATTACCATTAGCATTTAAATTTCCTGCAACAAGACATTCTACCATACGCTCTCACCTCCTTCGGACACATTTTGTAGTCTGTACACTTAAAATAGCAAAGGGCCAATCTATTTTTATATGTTCTACGTTAAGTCATAACTAAAATGTGGAATTTTGTATATTTACAGATAATCGAAGCAGAAGCGATAGAGAAAGTAACCCTGCTGCAAATGAGAAAAATAAGCACATTTTCATGTATAATTTTATTCTAGAGTTTTAAGAAATATGTATATACAATTAATATTGAGTTTTATTATGAATGTGGAAAACTGTATAATTCAGACAACAAAAATAAATCGGACATAGTATTATATTAATTAAACGATTTTATTCAGCTTCGATTCTATGTTTGCTTCTTGTATGTTTGCTTCATATCTGAAAACTCAACTTTAAACCAATTCGACCAATCCAATTGTCGTGTAGCTTTGCAAGCGTGCGGAGTTTGGATAACGATATAATATATTGTTGAAAAAATAACCCCGAGGGGGTGAAAAAGTTATCCAGTCATCAATAAACACTACAAAATGTGTGAAATCCCCACAAAATTACCTTTTTTAAAAAAGGTACAAAAAAGAGCGCCAAGTATATAATTCCATCATAAAGAATTCCATTTAAAAACATTGTCGTAAATTAATATAAATTTCTTAATATGCTATATTTAACTTTACAAAAGTGATGAGATACAACAATTGCGCCAATTATCACAATAGCTATTTATACAAAGAAAAAAATGTACTCAATAATATTAAGCCGACATATTTTTATACAAATCAATATTTTAATACGAATAAATATTTTATTCAAAATACTTGGCGCTGCTCTCTGAATTGGTGTTGCTAAACTGAATAAATATGCATAAATTGCATTAAAATCTTTTTCTTTCTTTCTTGTCTCTGTGGTGTCTTGTCTTGTTTTATTTATTAACCAAGACAATTAACATTTTTTCGGAGAGCAGCGCCAAGTATTTTGAATAAAATATTTATTCGTATTAAAATATTTATTTGTATCAAAATATGTCGGCTTAATATTATTGAGTACATTTTTTTCTTTGTATAAATAGCTATTGTGATAATTGGCGCAATTGTTGTATCTCATCACTTTTGTAAAGTTAAATATAGCATATTAAGAAATTTATATTAATTTACGACAATGTTTTTAAATGGAATTCTTTATGATGGAATTATATACTTGGCGCTCTTTTTTGTACCTTTTTTAAAAAAGGTATAACCTACGACGATCCCGAACCTCCTTATGTTGCGCGACAATGCACTTTAAGAAAAATCAGGGAAGAAGCCATCGTACGGGAATTAGGAATCAATAAAGATCTTGATCCTATTAATTCGTTGTGCGAGTTAAAATATAAGGGTCAATACGCGGGATACATTAAAGAGATTTCGAAGGATAATTTCTATTGTTTCTATTGGTCACCTATGCAAATGGAATTGTACAAAACATTAATTTAAACGTTAAAAAAAATAGAATTAGACGCCACTGGAAAATTAGTTAAAGTAATAGAAAAACTAAATGGTGAGAAGAAACATATATTCTTGTACCAAATAATTATAAAAGGTGCAAATGGTATAGAACCAGTATTTCAAATGCTTTCAGAAAAGCACGATACTAATTTAATTACATACTGGTTGAGAGAAATCATAAGACACGGGGCACCAGTGCCTCCAGAAGTTGATTGTGATTATTCACTGGCGCTTTTGAATGCAAGCAGCTTAGCATTCAATGAACGTTGTTTGAAAACGTACATTTCGGATTGTTATAATTGGATTAGTGGAGAAACGTTGGAGCATCCACTTCACTGTTTTATCAGAATTGATATTGCTCATCTGATAAAAATTATTTGTACCAAAGATGTATTTCACAGAAAGCATCCTAAAATTAAAGACTTCTTTGTGCGATGCACGGGGATAATGTCATCGTGTGATAATGTAGAAGATTTTAAGACACTGCTTCAATCAATATTTATTGTCGCTTACAGTGAGTACGATGGCAAAGATGCCGATGGAAATACAGTAATATGTGAGCAGAAGCGCTTGTATTTATCCGAAAGAATAAAATCATTCACCTTTACGAGTGACGAGAATGACACAGAATGCGATGATTTAGAAATGCTAAATGAAAATGAAAATATAGTTGCATTTATAAATAATATCCGAGATGAGGCTGAACAAATTGCAAAAGACAGTGTAGAGACAGATAGGTATAACGCATTCTACTGTCCAGAACTTGTCCCTTATCTAGTTAAATTATCTAGACATTTTCCTCTCTGGACACAGGTGATGACGGGACATTTCCCTCTGTCATCGCATGTAGCAACATCCTCTAGATGTGAGGCATATTTTAAAGATCTAAAGCATTCAGATTTGGGCGCAAATTATAAACCAATGCGCGTCGATAAATTTTTTGTTCAACACATAAAATCTATCGAAAATCTCTCGAAATTGGAACGTGCTGCAATTAAACGCACCAATGAAAAAATTGCACTGCTGACTACTGAAGAAAGACATGAAAAACAAAGAAAAATTGATTCACGCGATTTTGACGAAAATGTGCAGGACGCTGCGGATAATTGTGATTATTTAAGGGAACAGAAAATTGGAAAGGATTAAATATTGAAGTGAAATCAAGTAAATCAAAAGATATACAAGTGGACAACGATGAAAATATACAAAAACGAAGTCCAACCGCAGATGTAGAAAAAAACAATACATTGAATGTAATACAGAAGCCCTTAACCAACAAAAAAAATACTCCTAGAGGGAAATATTTAACTCCATGCCCAGACATTCACCTCACATATGACAGGCCATTAAGGAAAAGAAGAAATGAAATATTAAGGAATGGAAACAACTGCAATTTGGTTAATCTTAATGGCGAAAAAATATATATTCAAAATACGTGTGCATTCGACTCATTGGTTGAAGTATTCACCAGTGCGTATTGCAACTATAGCACATTCAAAAACTGCATCGATGAAAATTCAGATAATATATTTTTTATGTTCGTCAAAAAATACGCTATCGAGAACATTAACAACTCCGTGTATGAAGAGCGAGGAACAATTTTGTGTACAATATTTGAAATTCGCAATAATATTGTAGATTGTCCTACAAATCCCAATTGGCTATTTTCAAAACTTGTAACAGATGTTTGCAGTGTCGAAGAAAATAGAACCTGCGCCAAATGTGAAATGCATACGAGAAAATTGTTTGTAGTAGATATAATTACTACAAACACAACTGAAGATTTTAAACAAGATTTTCTGAATTTTGTTGCGCAATTCTTCAATACACAAACAGTCACGTGTAAAACATGTCGATCAGCAGTGCAATTAAAGAGAGAAGCAAAATCATATGTGGTTATAGGCCCCGAAATCTTTTTGCAACAAAATAAAATTAAATATCCGGATGGAATAGTTTTAAACAGCATCCCAGAAAGACTTCAAATTGAAGATGCCACATACATTTTAAGTGGCATCGTATGTTACAGCGCAAAACATTTTACAGCTTACTGCCGTAATACAGCAGGAATATGGACACTGCACAATGACATTAGTCAAAAGTTGCGGACAATTACAAATCCACAAAGGGTTAAAGTAAATCCGTCATCAATAATATTTATAAAAATATAAAAATTCTGATAATATTATAATTAAACAGAATATATGGTATTGGTATTTCAGAATAATACAACTATTGAATTGGTGCGGCGTCGATAGCGGTGTAAAGTGGTGGACCACTGACTGCGTCACAATTATTAGCACTAGGACTTTTCCTCGCGGATCATGCGATCACGCGAGAGGATCGACGCCGCCGTAAATTTCCAAAAAAGGGGACGAAGAAAATAATAAATTTAATTCACCCTTTAATTTTTTTAGATACATTTCTAAGTTCATAGGACGCACCAATATATGAACACTTAAAGCTAGTGAATGAACAATATTATAAAATTATGTTTGCAGCGCGATTGCTTTCACGTGCTACACAGATTGTTTGGATACGAAGCAAGAAATTAATAGAAGTCTCTAATTAATTAGTTACTTATTTTAATAACTTATTTTACTCATTTTAATAAAAAATGGACATTCACCCCAGCAGCAATTTAAACGAAGTAAGGTGGTGTGAGCTGACTCCTATCAAAGAACCATGGGAAGGGCGGCAAACAGTATGGAAGTTGAAGACCACGCTTGACTCGATGGAATCACCGTAAGAAATTTTGCTATAGGCTAGCCCGTGAGGTCACGAATTATACAGACAGAAGACAGCTACAAGAAAAGATATAGATGCGGATCTACGTTGCAAATTATTTGCATACCATATTTAAGGTAATATTTGACATCTTATGAATCTCTGGTAAAACTTTTTGTACGCTTATAATACAACTATTAAGCATTTCCATTACAAACTGTGTTACAGATCCAGAAATATTAAGAATGCAATCTTAGATTCCACAAGCAACCTCTGTTGATGATTGATGAAAACATGTGATAGAAATAATTAAAACAATTCCTTAATTAGAACAATAAGGTTTAAATAAACTGCTAAACTGTACACAGCAACAAAAGATATTTGTAAAGAAGTATTAGATGTCGCAATTACTGCCAGTGTCCATATTATTGCCATTTAATTTATTGCAGTTAATAATAATGTTCTGCAACGTCGAATATACAGTATATACGAATAAAGTATGTGCGGACGCTCGCATGAATTCCCGTGGAATAAATACATCTTTCTCCTCATTTAAGATACATTTTTCCTTCCTTCACTCCCTGATATCGCCATCTTCTACCCTTCTACCTTTCTTTCGCGGTTTTTATTTTTTATTTCAATTCTGAGGGCAGGGCAAATGAAATAAATGGTCGGGCCAATCTCTTTTACACCTAAACTAACGGACTGCATCGTTGGAAGAACGATTTTGATTTTATTTTAGGAAAAAATCGAACTTTAACGCGACCGCGTCTCCGGTACCCTTCTTTTCGCGGACTTTATTTTTTAATTCGAATCGGGACGGTGGTCATACGAAATTATTGGGTGGGCAAATCTCTCCTACATCTAAACTAATGGACCGCTTCGTTAAACCAACGAATTTGATAATATTTTCTAAAAAAATCGAACGTTAACGCGATCGCGTCTCCGGTACCATTCATTTCACGTTCTTTATTTATTAATTCGAATCTGGAGGGTGGGCATTCGAAATTATTGGGTGGGCAAATCTCTTCTACACCTAAACTAACAGACTGCATCGTTGAAAGAACGATTTTGATTTTATTATAGGAAAAAATCGAACTTTAACGCGATCGCGTCTCCAGTACCCTTCTTTTCGCGGATTTTATTTTTTAATTCGATTCTGGAGGTTGGGCAAATGAAATCTGAGGGTGGGCAAACGTGGCCAGATCGGGTACATTCGTATCCTACTTTAAAAACATTCAAATGTATGCGTGGAGGGTGATGAAGTCAAGTTTTTTAATTTGCTCGTAACTTGTTTTTGAAGGGTGGGAAAAAAAAATTGTTGGGTGGGCAAACGTGGGCAAACGATGGGCAATCGAAAATTTTTTATGGGCAAACGATGGACAAACGAATGCCGTTTCGTTTTTCCAAAAATTCGAATTTGGGGGTGCTATCTTCACAGACCTCACCGATAGTCCCAATTTATCCAATTCATTAGCAGAATGGGCTATAAAACACAATATTACTCATAAAGCCATTAACGATTTATTACCTATTTTAAAGAAATCAATTTCGAGTCATTTACCCGCGGTTGCCAGGACTCTTTTAAAAACTCCCAGGAATGTACAGATTAAATGTGTCGATCCAGGTCAATATTACCATTTTGGTTTAGAATCCAGCATTTTAAAACTCGTTCAGTCCGTAGATTTATCTCGTGTCGAAAACAATACAATTTATATCAATATCAATGTGGACGGTTTACCGCTTTGTAAAAGTTCAAAAAGTCAAATTTACCCCATTTTAGGCTGCATTGCCGGATGCAATGAAGTAGGTATGATTGGCACATACCATGGATATGAAAAGCCTAACGATGCCAACTTTTTTCTAGAAGATTTCGCCAAAGAAACCATAAACTTAATTAGTAACGGAATTTCTATTAACGGCCATCTTTATCACTTAAAAATAAAATCATTTATACGCGACGTACCGGCCAAGTCCTTCCTTAAATATATAAAAGGCCATACCGGCTATTCTTCTTGTACTAAATGCCATATAGTAGGTAAAAATATAGATAAGAGAACGTGCTTTCCTGGGACAAATAATCTCCGTTTAAGAACTGATGATGATTTCAGATCCAAATCTGACAAACATCACCATACTGGAACGTCGATTATAGAAAGAATTCCTGGCATCCACATGATTAATTCGTTTCCGTTAGATTACATGCATTTGATTTGTCTGGGGGTAGTGAAAAAGTTGCTCTCTCTCTGTGGTGTTGTGGCAAACCCAAAACTAGAATCTCACTACAATCTCAATGCAAAATATCTCTAGCCTTAATAGAAATAGCTACTAGCATGCCCAGAGAATTTATGAGAAAACCTCGAAGCTTGATTATTTTAAAACGGTGGAAAGCAACTGAATTGCGTCAATTTTTATTGTACACCGGGCCAGTAGTTTTATTAAAAAATATAGATGATGATAGATATTTAAATTTCTTTGTACTCCACACCACATTTGTCATCTTATCGCACAGAAAATATTTTATTCACCTCGATTATGCTGTAAAATTATTAAAGTATTTTTTTCAACACCTGCATGAAAATGTGTGCTTTTTTACCCCAGCTGAGCGGGAGCAAAATGACCAATTTCAGACGTATTCACGTTTTCTACTTTTCTCCCAAGGGAAAAAGACTTCACGCGCATGCGTATTCGCATAATTTTTTACTTTCCTCCCTGGAGTTTTGTTGCGTGGCCGGCTGGTTCCTCTGGATCCTTCGTAGGGAATTCGGCGGGGAACGATGCCCGTGGAGTGCTAAGGCACTCTGCTCCTTGGACGCGGATTATTTGAGTGCTAAGTATAATGAAACTAATAACAAGAACTGAATAAAACGATTGAAACACAATAAACTTATAAATTTAATGAAGGAAATAAACTGTTTTGAACACAATATCGTTTTTGAAGAACTTTTTAATAATGCGACTGCTCGTTACTGCTTTCGAGGCTCGAGTGACGCTTTCAGAAGGTCCTTCGCTTTACCTCTTGTTAATTACAAAAATGGCTTAGTTACCAAGAGCCAATCGCAAATTTACTAATTAGCTAGCTAAATTCCTATTCGTTGATCCGATTCCTTTCGGTTATCAATTTTTACAAAATCAAGCGTTTAACAACATTGCGCTGGAATTGCACACCTAGGAGAAGGGAGAAACGAGAAGTTCATTTATTCAAACATCCGTTTCCAAGAGGGTATCAATTAGTTTATAATCTTGAAGTCCCCTCATTAAAAGAATCTCTAACTATTTTCAAACACCTCGGACTTGTGCGAACTTCACTTTGTCTCCCCTTCCTATTACAGTCGTGCGATCCGATTCAAACTTCGCGCTTCTGAAGTTTATACTACACGCCGCTAGACGGGAGTCGCAACACTTCCCTCCTTATACAAAAGGTGTTTTCCAATGGAAACAGCTTTTCCAAAAATACGTTTATCAAATTTGATTTTAATTCCTAATATAAGCTATAGCTAAACTTCTTATAGTGAAGCTTTCCTGAGCCTCCCCTCCTGGCCTTCTCCACGGTAGCCAAGCTACTCGATCCACCCGGGTTCCCGCGAAGAATGCGATTTGAAAGACGTTACAGAATGTTCGCTGTGTTACAATTTGCTATAATTTTGTCTCCATGACACGACGTCTCCAGATTTATTCTGGGTAATACATGAAATTTTAATTATAAACTAACGTGGCATCGAGTTCACAAACAAATGGAATAAAGTGATCTTAACTTATACCAAGGTGATGTAGCACATTAAAACAATAAAGGAATACAAAAATGGTACTATGATGAAGGTAAGTATTTTTAAGGAATCTAATCTTACGCATGTTAATTTTAATTTGTTCACATGAACTATTTTGATTTTATTAACTCTTATGCCTATTTCTACATTCAAATTATCAAACATTCTAATAATTTTGTAAACTGCTAACCAGCTAGAATCGAGTTTAGATGTTTTTGGTTCTCTGAACAAATATACATCATCTCTTACAGAAAATTGATAAGAACTGACCCTTCTACCATAATATAATTTGTATTTCTACTTTGCCCCTTTCCGATTTGTCGCTGCCACAGCCTGGGTTGTGTTTATCTTTAAAAATAAGTCATGCAAATGATCAACAAACGTTCATGGAATTGGTTTAACAGCTTCCGGGGAATATAGCCTTTACGCCAAATACAAATTCACGTGGAAGAATTTACGAATACCTAATGGCCACCGATGGTGAATTCATAAAATTCTTTATGGAAGAATTGGAGCCTAGATGTAAGTGGAGCTATAACTTCATTGGCGTGAGCCGTAATTGCATATTCTAAGCTATTTGATTCCTGTTTTAGAAGACATTCCACAAAATCCCAACTAACATGCTCGATATTATTGTTGAATTTGGAAGTGCTAACTGTTTTGACATTCAAGGTATCCATAAGGTGTTTGAAGGAAATTACTGAAGATTTAAGATGGTCCTGGCTTACTGATTTTTCTGGACGTGACTTTACAAAAGATGAAGGTAAGAAATTTTATGTTGACAAAAACCATTGTTCCTATGACATTGGTGTTATATTATTTAATCTGTTTCGAGTGAAAATTCATTATAAATTAACAAATCTCTAGTGGCTTGAGATGACTTCATATTAGAGGGAGAGGAGGAAAAAGAAAGCGAATAAAATTATCCTTGCACATATGGAGGTAATCCCTAGAGTAAATAATATTAATAAGAAAAGAACAATGAATGGCATTAATGAAATCGTCTTTGTCGTTAAAACTCTATTATTACTTTGTTCAACTAGGTCACCATTTCCTGAGGCCACATCAACGGAGGATCGTGTCATATCAACTGCGCGCTTGGTCACAAATAAAAGCCGGCATCTTTCAGCCTCTAAATTTGGCTCGTCAGCCCCTAACCAGACACAAGCCGCGGACCGCAGGTCGCGTACCTGGACGGGGTGCTTACAGCCTATCCGATGTTCCAGGTCAGACGAGCCTGAGCCCTGAGGTACGTGGGCAGCCCCTAGCGGGTTCTGTGGCGGGGTGCCTTTTAAATCAGCCTTTCCGATGTCCAACAGACAGCCGGGTCGAAGGTCATCCACACGACCTCTCAAGAACGATCCTCCAACCACTACATTTTTAGTTGGGACTCCGCCTCGTTTAGATATTTCTGTCGTAAGAGAAGGTGACATCTCTTCGTCTGCAGTAAAGTAAGCGTCGCTGTCAATTGAACTGTCGTCTGAGTGCTCAATCTCAATGAAGACCTCAGGTGGACCGTTAAAATTTGTTTCATGGGCAAGGAAGATGGTAACTATTACCTTTCCATTATTTTCCCATATTCTATTATAGTCTGTATTCTCTACTTTTCAGAATCTGCAAGTGGCAAATCGTCGGCGCCTACGACAACCCTTTGCAGACGCTTAGAAGAGGAGATGTCTGTAGAGTCCGTCTTAGTACAGTTAGATGTGCGATTAATGGTTTTTAAGTCTGTTCAAAATACTTTACATCTGTGAGAACGGATTTTGAAGATGAAAAGGTCTTGAATAGTCAACCAATTCTGACTCTGACTCTATCTTTCTGGCAATAATAATAGCAGTTTCGAGATCAGGTAAAATTTTTTTGCTCTCCTTCTGTCTATTCGAATAGAATCGCGTGATTTAATTCTAGGAATTCTAGGGAATGCTGTGCGTCACCAACGCAACCAATGCACGCATAGAATGAAACGGAACGGTTTTCTCTGCAGCCTATGCGCATAATGCGTGAATCGGAACACTTCGCAGTTGTTCGACTAATCGTTATCTATCATGCGTGTTTTATCATGATATTACAACTGTCACAGCACCATTTTTCATTAAAAGATACAATTAAAAGGTATAATAAATAATAAAAATGACAGTGATAGCAACACGGGATACCACACGCCCCCCGATATAGCAGAAGCTGCAAAAGCCATCGAAGAAAATTTGCTACCATCAAAATCGAAAGTAAAATACCAGATGATACAGGGTGTCCCAAAAATGCTGCGGGTCCTTAAAGGGGGTGATTCGGGGGATGATTGCAAACAACTTTTTCCTTTGCAAAAATGCTCTCCGAGGTTTCGTTAACGAGATATTAACAAAAAGCACCGACCAATCAGAGCGCGAGTCTGACGGCCGAGTTCCCGCGCTAGCGTGGCTACGCGCCGCGCTGCGACTTGTGAACAAGTGACTCGGCATGCAACGAAGAAAATTGCGTAGAATGGCAAATGAAAAAGACGTAACAAATAAAATCGAACACGTTGTCATGGTTTGTTTGTTATTTAAAGTGAATAATGAATAAAGGATAAATGGATGAAAATCACGTGTAACGTCAAAAGACGAATACACATTTTTTTTAGAAGATTCGAAAATAATAATTATTTGAGAATTGTCGCCGGAAATAAGCCATAGCTTGCGTTAAATTTAAATATGCATGAGCACCATTAAAGTAACTAAAACTCACCCTTGACGAAAATTCACCTGCAATTTGAAAACTTGTGTCACTGGGTCACTGAACCGATCCTGTTCATCGATGGACGAGCCCAGTGCACAGCTGATCCTAGGTATACGACACTACCCAAAGTTAAGGGTCGCAATGTCAGGTGCGTCCAGGTCAACGTACCGAATATTCACTTTACTGCACGGCTACTAACACTGATCACTTTATTTACTTTTTATGGAATGTGTTGTTCCTACGTTTTAAAAATTGGTGGCCCCGAAAGGGGCCGATTGTTGTCAGTTAAAGAACTGCTCCACATGGCGACCGTCATTGTCCACGCAGGCTTGAGCGCGGAGAAATAATTGTCTTTGGACGCCCTGTAATGTCTGCGGCGTGATGTTCTCCACCGCTGCGTGGATAAGTGCTATTGCTTCCTCAGGAGTGTCCACCGGCTGACGATACACCTCATTCTGAAATGATTGTTGTACAACAAATACAAAACATAAGTAAAAAAAAATTATCTACAACAGGAATAAGTAAAGAGTAACAGCATTAATCAAATTACCTTCAGGTAGCCCCAGAAGAAAAAATCCAGCGGATTCATATCCGGTGACCGTGGGGGCCACGCAACGTGGGCCTCTCGCCCGCCGCGGCCGATCCACCTGTCCTGAAAGGTTTCACCTAAATAGGCGCGGACAATATCGGCATAATGTGGCCCAGCTCCGTCATGCTGGTAGTACATGTTCTGTCGGATCTCATATGGAATATCGTCCATAAGATCCGGCAGAACATGTTCTAAAAAATATTTATACGCTGGGCCGTCCAGCCTGTCTGGCAGAATGTACGGCACAACGATAAATTCGCCACAAATGCCGGCCCATAGGTTGATCGACCAACGGACTTGTGCGGCACGTGGACGAAACGCTAGGGGATTTTCGTCGCTCCACACATGCATATTGTGGGAATTGAAGCAACCTTCCCTGTTGAAAATTGCTTCATCCGTCCACAATATGTATGTGGTGAACGACGGATTCCTTAGCACTTCTCCCAACAGCCACCTGGAATATTGAACCCGCTGGATGTAATCTCCGGCGTGCAAAAGTTGTACCCGTACATATTTGTACGGATGCAACCTCCGATCCCTGAGGATGCGGTGTATCGTCGTCTTGCTGACACTAGAACAAAATGCAAAAACATCCACTATTAGATAACATTTTTTTTTCTTAATTAATAATTGCTGCAGTTATCTTGAACTGTGACTTACTTTAGGCGACGGCTCAAGATGCGCACACTGATCGTTGGGTCGGCTTCAACGGCGTCGAGGATTCTCTCGACGGTGCCCGGATTTCGCGCTGCAGCGGGTCTGCCCACCTCGCTGCCTCGCGGCATCATGGACCCCGTCGAGAAAAGCCGCGACGCTAACCGACGAAACGTATCCTCGCTTGGTGTTTCGATATCCGGATATTCTAGCGCAAATGCTCGCGCAGCAGCACTTGCGTGCCCGTCGTTCCGGGCGTACACCCAGAACATCCGGTAGTATTCCTGGGCAGTGAACATTTCTGCGATGCGATTTCTAGCTGACTGACAGGATTTTTTCCAAGCAACTTCCGCTACCCCCAAGTAGCTTCTCTGGTTCCCTTATGAGTTAACTCCCACCAAGCCAAGAGGCTTTAGGTAAAAAGAAGACAGCACATTTTCGGAACACACGTGTTTTGCAGAAGTGCAACGAAAACTTTCACAAAAGCCCGCGCTCCGTCCTTCTACTGTCAATGTACTCATTGCTTCGTGATAGAAAACAGACACCACGTGGATCGGTTCGAAAGGGTCCGAAGGGAAGAGACGCAGAAAGTCTTCGAGTTGCTATAAAGAAGAAAATGCATACCATTCCTGTTTCCCTTTCTGACACCCTGAGTTCACGTCTGCTACGAGGCGGAACCAATTAAGTCATAAATTATCCGAAACTGTAGGAAACCGTCCTCTACCGTCGACTTGCGGGACAATACGGTCATAAACCGCGACCCTGGCGAAATGCTCTGGCTGATCAGCCTGATTAATTTTGGAGAACTAGAAATTACAGAGTATTATCCAGCATCAATACGTCTCGTGGAAAGACACAGGAAAAGAAGGGGTAGTCCGCTGACTGCGCGTAGTCCCGCCTGCTTCGTCCTACCCTCAAATTAAAGACGGATCCCTTATCTCTCAAGTATAAACACGTGCTCGAATTTCAAAACACAAGCACGCGTCGACTGTGGGTTTGAAGTCCGATTGGCCACAAACTAATCAATCGGGCCTGCTTATCTCTCGTGTCTAAACACGCGCTCGAATTTCAAAACAAAAGCACGCGTCGACGTATTCGGTGCGAGAGAAGGTGGGCCTTGGGAAGGAGATAGTGCTGTGAAGAGGGCCTCTTCAGGACAGTGGCCATTTGGGAGGGATGCAGGGCAGATTGATTAAATTCGAGCACGTGTTTATACTTGAGAGATAAGGGATCCGTCTTTAATTTGAGGGTAGGACGAAGCAGGCGGGACTACACGCAGTCAGCGGACTACCCCTTCTTTTCCTGTGTCTTTCCACGAGACGTATTGATGCTGGATAATACTCTGTAATTTCTAGTTCTCCAAAATTAATCAGGCTGATCAGCCAGAGCATTTCGCCAGGGTCGCGGTTTATGACCGTATTGTCCCGCAAGTCGACGGTAGAGGACGGTTTCCTACAGTTTCGGATAATTTATGACTTAATTGGTTCCGCCTCGTAGCAGACGTGAACTCAGGGTGTCAGAAAGGGAAACAGGAATGGTATGCATTTTCTTCTTTATAGCAACTCGAAGACTTTCTGCGTCTCTTCCCTTCGGACCCTTTCGAACCGATCCACGTGGTGTCTGTTTTCTATCACGAAGCAATGAGTACATTGACAGTAGAAGGACGGAGCGCGGGCTTTTGTGAAAGTTTTCGTTGCACTTCTGCAAAACACGTGTGTTCCGAAAATGTGCTGTCTTCTTTTTACCTAAAGCCTCTTGGCTTGGTGGGAGTTAACTCATAAGGGAACCAGAGAAGCTACTTGGGGGTAGCGGAAGTTGCTTGGAAAAAATCCTGTCAGTCAGCTAGAAATCGCATCGCAGAAATGTTCACTGCCCAGGAATACTACCGGATGTTCTGGGTGTACGCCCGGAACGACGGGCACGCAAGTGCTGCTGCGCGAGCATTTGCGCTAGAATATCCGGATATCGAAACACCAAGCGAGGATACGTTTCGTCGGTTAGCGTCGCGGCTTTTCTCGACGGGGTCCATGATGCCGCGAGGCAGCGAGGTGGGCAGACCCGCTGCAGCGCGAAATCCGGGCACCGTCGAGAGAATCCTCGACGCCGTTGAAGCCGACCCAACGATCAGTGTGCGCATCTTGAGCCGTCGCCTAAAGTAAGTCACAGTTCAAGATAACTGCAGCAATTATTAATTAAGAAAAAAAAATGTTATCTAATAGTGGATGTTTTTGCATTTTGTTCTAGTGTCAGCAAGACGACGATACACCGCATCCTCAGGGATCGGAGGTTGCATCCGTACAAATATGTACGGGTACAACTTTTGCACGCCGGAGATTACATCCAGCGGGTTCAATATTCCAGGTGGCTGTTGGGAGAAGTGCTAAGGAATCCGTCGTTCACCACATACATATTGTGGACGGATGAAGCAATTTTCAACAGGGAAGGTTGCTTCAATTCCCACAATATGCATGTGTGGAGCGACGAAAATCCCCTAGCGTTTCGTCCACGTGCCGCACAAGTCCGTTGGTCGATCAACCTATGGGCCGGCATTTGTGGCGAATTTATCGTTGTGCCGTACATTCTGCCAGACAGGCTGGACGGCCCAGCGTATAAATATTTTTTAGAACATGTTCTGCCGGATCTTATGGACGATATTCCATATGAGATCCGACAGAACATGTACTACCAGCATGGCGGAGCTGGGCCACATTATGCCGATATTGTCCGCGCCTATTTAGGTGAAACCTTTCAGGACAGGTGGATCGGCCGCGGCGGGCGAGAGGCCCACGTTGCGTGGCCCCCACGGTCACCGGATATGAATCCGCTGGATTTTTTCTTCTGGGGCTACCTGAAGGTAATTTGATTAATGCTGTTACTCTTTACTTATTCCTGTTGTAGATAATTTTTTTTTACTTATGTTTTGTATTTGTTGTACAACAATCATTTCAGAATGAGGTGTATCGTCAGCCGGTGGACACTCCTGAGGAAGCAATAGCACTTATCCACGCAGCGGTGGAGAACATCACGCCGCAGACATTACAGGGCGTCCAAAGACAATTATTTCTCCGCGCTCAAGCCTGCGTGGACAATGACGGTCGCCATGTGGAGCAGTTCTTTAACTGACAACAATCGGCCCCTTTCGGGGCCACCAATTTTTAAAACGTAGGAACAACACATTCCATAAAAAGTAAATAAAGTGATCAGTGTTAGTAGCCGTGCAGTAAAGTGAATATTCGGTACGTTGACCTGGACGCACCTGACATTGCGACCCTTAACTTTGGGTAGTGTCGTATACCTAGGATCAGCTGTGCACTGGGCTCGTCCATCGATGACCAGGATCGGTTCAGTGACCCAGTGACACAAGTTTTCAAGTTGCAGTTGAATTTTCGTCAAGGGTGAGTTTTAGTTACTTTAATGGTGCTCCTGCATTTTTAAATTTAACGCAAGCTATGGCTTATTTCCGGCGACAATTCTCAAATAATTATTATTTTCGAATCTTCTAAAAAAAATGTGTATTCGTCTTTTGACGTTACACGTGATTTTCATCCATTTATCCTTTATTCATTATTCACTTTAAATAACAAACAAACCATGACAACGTGTTCGATTTTATTTGTTACGTCTTTTTCATTTGCCATTCTACGCAATTTTCTTCGTTGCATGCCGAGTCACTTGTTCACAAGTCGCAGCGCGGCGCGTAGCCACGCTAGCGCGGGAACTCGGCCGTCAGACTCGCGCTCTGATTGGTCGGTGCTTTTTGTTAATATCTCGTTAACGAAACCTCGGAGAGCATTTCTTGCAAAGGAAAAAGTTGTTTGCAATCATCCCCCGAATCACCCCATTTAAGGATCCGCAGCATTTTTGGGACACCCTGTATACCAAAAATTTATGGAGTGGCGAGATAACCACAAATTGGAAACATATTCGGAAGCAGTTATTACACGTATTTATTAATTTCGACAAAATAAATGAGCAATCGAACATGCATATTTTTTTGCGAATCGCTCAGCAGGCTTTCAAAAACACACCTTTCATGCAGGTGTTGAAAAAAATATTGTACGTGACAAGGGAGAGACGCGATTTCGCCTCGCGTGAATTGCTGCCCTCGCTGCGCTCGGGCCGCAAACTTCACGCTCGTCGGAATCGCTTTCTTCTCTCCCTTGTCACGTAATATACTATTGTTGAAACATTCGAATCATTATATGGATCAAAACATGTCTCACACAATGTTCATAATCTGCTACACTTGGTAGATGATGTAAAAAATCACGGACCTCTTGATGATTTTAGTTGCTTTCCGTTTGAAAACTTTTTGCAGAGTATTAAAAAATGTATTAGGAAGAGTGAGAAACCATTGCAACAGCTCGTGAAACGGCAATTAGAAAAGTCCCATTTTAGTATAGAAGCAGTACATAGTTCGCCTGTATATCCGATTTTCCAAACGGAACATTTTCGTGGTCCATTAATAGAAGGTATTAACAACGCAAAGCAATTTAAACGAATTAGTTTCAGTAATTTTATTTTATAGAACCGGCACCCTAACAATTGCTGCCGTCTCAATGATGGCAGTATTATTATTGTAGAAAATATTATCACATACAAAAACGAGCATAAAATAATAGGCAGAAAATTTTTACAATTGATAGATTTTTATGACGATCCCTGTAACTCCTCCGAATTAGGAATTTTTCAAACGCCATCCAACAACATGGGTCCTCGTCAAATTTTCAGTGTAGCGGAAGTAGTGTATAAATGTGTGAAATTAGAAACTTCAGATAACTTTCCCTCTAGTTATAATTTTCCCTCTACTTCACTCCACTCTTCTGACATGCAATTAAAATACTTGTCCAATGTTTCTGGTATATGTAAACTACTGTCTTTATGATGTCTTTATGATGTGGGATATAAAATATATTTAATATAAACAGGAAATATATATATACAAGATTGAAAGAAACTAAAACTAATACAAGATAACCGACTACAACACAAAACAACTCGACTCAACACAACGACTCACAAGGGACGTTCGGCAACCCGGAAATTCAGAAAATTATGAAACTCGGTGTGCAAGTAGAGTAGTTCATCCGTAACACAACCCTATTTTTGGTTGGTGCCAAAAAGCATTTTTTAGGGGTGAAATCACCCCTTGAAGAAAATGCAGAATTTTCTTTTCCGTGGAATATCTCGAGAACGGTGAGAGATATCGAAAAGAAGTTTAAACAAAAGTTGCATCCTTCTTTTATATCTACAAAACCGCGTAAAAATTATTTTCGAAAAATCCATATTTTTCAAGTTACCCCCACCACCAACTCTTAAAATTAAGTTTTTGTATTTTGTAAATATACGCTGACATACCTGTGGATAATCCCTTTTCATACATATAAATAGTTTATGTGATATATTTTTTTTGCAAATAAATAAAACCTCTATTACCGACTTTGAAGTCCATTTTGGCAGTTTCCATTAATAACATGGTTTCTTAAAGCCATAATTAAATTCGTATTTATGTAAGGTTCAGACAGCTTTCAATTATTTAAGCAAGGCAGTACGTACGTAAAATTTCATCCAAGGTAAAACTCATTAAAACTAATCAGTGACGTGCATGAATCAGTATGATAACAGCACATTCGTACATGCATTATTTCAAGTGTAATCTTATTAGGCTATTTTGGAAACCACGCGATAAATAAATAATGCGTGAAGATTTACAATGACTTTGCAATATATATTGTTACGTTTTCGCGTAGACATTATATAAGTTTAATGTGTAATAACAGAATGTGAACATCAACAAGGATAACAGTAATTAAATAACAGTAATTAATCAGATAGAGGTGTTCGGGACTACGTCTGTTCGCAATGGCGTCTGTATCTCAAGTCACAGCTTGACAGGCGATCGATCAGATCGCCTTCTTCTCACTGTCCCTTGTCTTCGTCGTGAGCACCAGCGGGCCATGGATTCCATCCATAGGGTGCTCGCAACACTGCTCCCCCCTCTCGAGAAGCGGTCGTCCCGACCGCTGTAACTTCTCCTCTGTCTGTAACCGTACCCTGGTCCGGAAGAGTGGGAAGAACGCTACGTGGCCTCTTCCGTCCGTCGTCTCGGCATTCACCTTCACGCCCAGGGGAAAAACCACCCCAAAAACCCTGGGCAAGGCGTGGGTACATGGCTCCTTGCGTTTTCGGACTTGCGTACTTCTTTCTTGTATGGGCTTCGTTTTCTTTGACGGCGCATCTTCTTCTTGGCTAGAGACTGGCGAGAGGTCCGGTCCTTTTTATGGTCTGACGACTAGTTCCCTGCGTTCCCTCGGCGGAAGTCCAGTGACGACGTTCCTCTGGAGCTCCAACGGTGGAATCCCGCGACGTTCCGGAACTTCCCTGGGCGGTTCCGCTCCGTTCGTCGTCCCTTGCGATCTGGCCGCTCCGGCGTTTCGTCCTGGTTCGTTCTCGACTTTCTTCCAGTAGTCCAGTTTTCCAGAATTTCCTTGTAAAATAAATGTCGCTCTTATTAGACGGGAACCGAAGGCAGCTCGTTGGGGCCGTACGAGTCGGAAAGCCGGAAAGGAAGGCCGAGCACGCAAGCAGAGGGTTGCAGCTAGTCACAAGCATGCAAGCGGCCCAACCTCCAACCCAGCCACCCGCCTCGCCAGCCCTGGCCGTCTTCTCTTTTTCTTTTCTCCAATCCTTGGCTTCGTGATGGCCCCATTCCTCTTCTTGGCCTCTGGTGTTGTTCCAGGGGACCGTCCTGTGCGTCCGGTCAGCGCCCCCGTTTCCGCGACATCCCCTCCAGCCGGCCCAAGCAGCGCTTGTCCGTCTGGTGATTGGGGATGCCATTTCCCTCCTGCTGTCCACCCTCTCTCCTTCTTTTTCCTGGGTACCCCGCGAGATCCTCCATCCCGGCCATGCCAGGGGCTTGCAGGGTCTCCTCCAGGGGGCTAGCGGGGCGCTTTCACGTATGTCCGCACCCCGCTGCGGACTGCCACGCTATTGTGGCACATTCGGGGAATTCGGGAGCGCGTATCCCGACCGCGGTGGTAGTCCCCTGACACCTTGTCCCTCGTCGTGGGGTATCGTGTTCCCTGAAACAGACTCAAAAAAAGGGGGGGCCGGGCTACGAAGGCAGCCTCCGTAGCCCAGTCCACCAGATTAGCTTAGTCTAATCTTCTTCCTTGAGTCCAGCGGTGGTCCAGCGACATTTTCACTCCTCTTGTAGTTGTCCTTCGTACTTCGCAAGGCGGCGCACGTGGACCACCTTGCACTTCTTCCTGCGTGATCGTTGGATCCTGTAGACGACGTCATTGATCCTGTCCACCACCGTGTAGGGTCCTTCTCAGTCGGACTGCAGTTTTGGGCACTTCCCTTTCACTCTTCGAATCCTGAGTGTTGGTGGTTGACTCTTCACTCCAGGACTTCGTCTTCGAACTAACGCTCCAGGTGTACACCGGACTCATCACCCTGGGCTCTCTCTTATGGGTCGCCGACTCCGCGACGGTATTCGCCCTCGAACTCCCTCCGTCGCAGCGCTTCGTGGATCTCTCGACGGTATTCGCCCTCGAACTCCCTCCGTCGTAGCGCTTCATGGATCTCTCGACGGTATTCGCCCTCGAACTCCCTCCGCCGCAACTTCGTACTCAGCTATCCCGCAACGGTATTCGCCCTCGAACTCCCTCCGTCGCGTCTTCGTACTCAGTTATGCTGTGACGATATTCGCCCTCGAACTCCCTTCGTCACAGCTCTGCAACTCTGCGCACTTCCGGCGCCTGTTCGTTGCAGCAGATCCGCACGCTCACACGACAGCATTAGTCTGGTTCTGGGTGTTGTCGACCGGTGCTTCCCCCAAATCAGTTGAGCCCAGCTATCACCGTCCAACGGCCTCTCTTCGCTCCTTCTCTTGGTGTTGTTTTTCTCAATTTCTCCTTCCGAAGCAGTCCTTCTGGAGATGTCCGGCCTTTCCACACTGCCAGCAGGTCTTCTCCGTGTAGCCCGTTCGATCCTCGGGTTGTTCGGACCTCCGCTTCTTGGTCGGGTATCTTTCAAACGTGTTGGAGGGTTTAGCTTTCCGTTTTTCCGAGTACTTCTCTCGTGACTCGCCCGCGGGGCTGCGAGACATTCTCTCGACGGCCTCGATCTCGAGGGCCCTGGTCACGGCGGCCCGTAAAGATGTAAACCCGCCGAGTCGCAGTTCCCGCTGCATAACCGAGCTCGACAATGCCGTTACGAATTGGGACGCGGCTAACTTGTCGCGGGTTTCCACCGGGCACTCGGCGAAAGCGGACTGTGCTAATCGCTCTATTTTTGTGGCGAGCGAGGAGATGCTCTCATCTCTTCGCTGTCTATGGCTCTGGAAGAGTACATAGTTCAAATTCGACAGGTTTTTCGCCCCGTAGCGGAATTCCAGCGCGGAAACCAATTCCGCGAAGTTCTCGCATTGAGCTGCGGAGAGCGTCGTAAGGACGCTCCTTGCCGTGCCCCCGAGGGCAGCAATCAAGGCTGTAGCCTTTTTTTGGTCATTCCAACCATTCGCGCGCGCGATCGTGTCAAATTGTACCCTGTACTCTTCCCACGAATTTTTCCCATCAAAAACTGTCGGTTTCACGGCGTACCCCAAACGGAGTACGTGTGGTTCCGAAAAGCAGGCAGCGGCAGGCGTAACGACGGGTGTGGTGACATGCGCCGGGGGAACACTATTTACATCACTATTTACACCATTATGTACATCGCTATTTACATTATTATGTGTATCGTTATGTACATTGGCGACTGTCTCCCCACCCCGAGTATTCGTGCCGCTGTCAACCGAGCCGCGGACACCCTGTAACAAGGAGACTACGACCTGGATGCGATTTTCCATTTCTGTCATCCGGGCCTCGAGAACCGCCTGGGTTTGTCGGTCTGCGGCTTCTTTTTCTTCCCTGCGCCGGTCTTCCCTCTGCCAGCGGGCCTCGTTGTCCCTCCGTAACTCCCGAATCTGTTCCGTGATGCCAAACTGGAGGGAGGTGAACAGCTCTTGTATAGAAGGGTCCGTCGCTGCAGGAGAAGGCTTCGCGGAGGCCGCGGATGCGCGAGTGGGCATCCCACTTCGAGTGGGCATCCCACTTCTGACACCAATGTTACGTTTTCGCGTAGACATTATATAAGTTTAATGTGTAATAACAGAATGTGAACATCAACAAGGATAACAGTAATTAAATAACAGTAATTAATCAGATAGAGGTGTTCGGGACTACGTCTGTTCGCAATGGCGTCTGTATCTCAAGTCACAGCTTGACAGGCGATCGATCAGATCGCCTTCTTCTCACTGTCCCTTGTCTTCGTCGTGAGCACCAGCGGGCCATGGATTCCATCCATAGGGTGCTCGCAAAAATATATATGTTATCATTGAAATGACGCAGAATCGCATTGATGCCGATAACCTTGTCGAACCTTCAGATTTTCCGAGTTTTCGGTAAACATGTTTTTGTACTCGCGTCTTTGAGTGATATAAATATTCCCGAGGATGTAGCCAACGGCAGTTACATTTTTGGCAGCAGTCAGTTACCATCCAATTGAGAAAAGTGAGTGATCATTGTTTGAAAGACAATTTTCTTTAAAATGCAGACGATTAATGTTGCTAACGTAATACACATGTTAGCCACTACGTTTCAAATTGCAAGTATAACACAGACACCTATAATCCCGGTAGAAACGGAAGTGCACAATGAAATTCGGGACATTATAAAAAAGTTTCAAAACATACATTCCCTACCATTAATTGAACATGATTATGTGCTCGATTATGCCGATCCATCAGAACCACATGGTGCACAAGTTGTAGAGTACATTATGCCTGCAGAAGAAGAAGAAGACAGTTTTGAACCTGCAGAATGTACTGTTGATGATGAAGGTGGACAAGTTGACTTATGTTATAAGAGAAAAGCTGTAACGTTTTGGAAAAGCGCAAAAAAGGCACGTCGAACGCTTGCCAGTGTACAGAAAAATTATCGCATGGTTAAATCTTTGCAGCAGCTATACAGGTGGGAGGCGAGTGTAGAGAGAGGTGGAACAAATGCAGACAAACTTGCATTTATTGGGGAATATGTACTGAAAAAGTTTGAAGAAGCTTGTGACAGAAGATCCATTGTTCATGACATGAATTTAAGATTGTGGGCCTTGGAGGCAAAAAACCAAGTGGACCTACCCCAATTCGTGGCGGGTAAATGGTGGATTTGGAACATTAAGACTGCGCATAGAATTGTGTCCCGCAAGATAACAATATTCAGGACGCAATTTACGTTTGAAGATATTGACAATATCAAAAATATCGCAGAATCGTTTGTTTCTCGCGTAAAGTCTAACATCCCAGCTGTCGGAGTTGAAGAAATTTATAATGCAGACGAGAGTGGCTTCAACCTTGAAATACATTCTGGGCGAACATTGGCGAAATTAGGAGTGAAAACGGTAGAAGCGACGATTCAATCGGTATCTGCTACAACACATAGCTACACTATAATGCCTATTATATCAGCAAGCGGACGTCTTCTTTCACCACTATACATAGTTTTAAAGGAATCTACAGAAACACTTGGTCCGATAGTGCAAAGAACTCTATTCCGTCCGGTTAATATTTACATCGGAGCTTCAAAGTCAGGAAAACTCACGTCTGAACATTTTAAAACTTGGTTTACCGAAGTGTATCTACCGAATACTGGCCGTAGAAGCATGCTCCTACTCGACTCGTGGACGGGACACTGCCCAAATGAATTACAGCAGTTGATTCCACAAGACAAGGAAGTAACTTTTTCAATGATTCCAAAAAAAACAACGGGCATCGTTCAGCCTTTAGATGTGTTTGGATTCCGGATTTGGAAAAATTTCGTGCGGACATTTTCGGATAATGTGATTCTCCAAGAGAGAGATGTCAATTTGCACTTACGTAATGAAATAATTAAATTGCAGTCCCTAACCCACAACCAGTTTTCTTCGCCTAGATTCAAAAAGCTTTTTCAATATGCTTGGTTTAAAAGCGGATATCTAGAAACGCATCCCAGCGAATTTCAAAATCCTGTAGATTTCTGTTACTTCAGAAATGAAAAGCTTATACCCAAATGTAGTATTTGTGGGGAGCCGGCTTTTATGCGATGTGCATGGTGTGGCAAGTATTTTTGTTTTAATCACTTCTATGAAGAATATCATTATTGTACCAATTACGAACCGTAATTTTCAATATATTTATCGTTTTCTACTAGTATTTTTCTTCCAATGTATAATCACACAATACAGCATGTACAAAAAGAAACTGCAAATGTTAAAATATTGCTTTATTCAACCACTTCGTTCATGAAAACTCCTATAATGTTATAATTAAATTTAATATTAATATCTTTAATGTAATATTATAATATTTAACTGTAATATTATATATATACATGTTATTAGTGGGACAGGTAAGTAAAATTGATTTATAAATCATTTAAAATTCATATACATATGCATCATGCAAATCAGAAGGTTCGACAAGGTTATCGGCATGAATGCGATTCTGCGTAATTTCAATGATAACATATATATTTTCCAAAATCATGTAAATCTTCACGCATTATTTATTTATCGCGTGGCTTCCAAAACAGCCTAATAAGATTACACTTGAAGTAATGCATGTACGAATGTGCTGATATCATAATGATTCATGCACGTCATTGATTAGTTTTAATTAGTTTTACCTTGGATGCAATTTTACGTACGTACTGCCTTGCTTAAATAATTGAAAGCTGTCTGAACCTTACATAAATACGAATTTAAATATGGCTTTAAGAAACCATGTTATTAATGGAAACCGCCAAAATGGACTTCAAATTCGGTAATAGAGGTTTTATTTGTTTGCAAAAAAAATATAACACATAAACTATTTATATGTATGAAAAGGGATTATCCAGAGGTATGTTAGCGTATATTTACAAAATACAAAAACTTAATTTTAAGAGTTGGTGGTGGGGGTAACTTGAAAAATATGGATTTTTCGAAAATAATTTTTACGCGGTTTTGTAGATATAAAAGAAGGATGCAACTTTTGTTTAAACTTCTTTTCGATATCTCTCACCGTTCTCGAGATATTCCACGGAAAAGAAAATTCTGCATTTTCTTCAAGGGGCGATTTCACCCCTAAAAAATGCTTTTTGGCACCAACGAAAAATAGGGTTGTGTTACGGATGAACTACTCTACTTGCACACCGAGTTTCATAATTTTCTGAATTTCCGGGTTGCCGAACGTCCCTTGTCAGTACATCCACACGCTCCGCCGGTTGTTCCAACTCTGCCCTTGTTCCGGAAAGCCCGCCATTCCAAAAAGGACGCTACACCCCCACCACACACGCTTTCCTAGTCGCCCTCATTGCCAAATATGGACATCGCTTCGCCGCGCGCTTTTTCACCCCGACAAACCCTTGCGCGCGTCGCTGGGCCCGGTGACGCGTTGGGTTTTCCCCAACGGGCCTGTCTGCTCCGCGGTTCTCAACGTCTCCCTGAACTTATTCCGATACAACAATGATGACAACAACATTCAGATTTCGAGGTTTTCTTGTTGATTCAATGTTCATAACTTTCCAAAATTTAGAATTTAGATGATTCAGGGGGTTCGTGGTGGTTTTTAGTGGGTAAACTTGCGGGGTCGACACCTGCAAGGAGCCCCACACTACCCGGCACACAACATCTCGCCGGGTATACGTAATGCATTTTCCCCACCTAAAAAAAAAAAAAAAAAAAAAAAAAAAATAGCAGTGCGGCCTAATTGTTGATGAATGCGGACCCTGGCCGCCTCTCCCCATGAAGTGCGGTAAACATCCCGCAGTACAGCGTCGTTCACGAGCCTGGAAGAAGCGCAACATTGATAGAGGAGTCGCTGCCTTCCTCAGACATCAAAGCTGGAGCAACATTCTGCTACGATCAACAAAGTATATCCATGGTAAACGCGCATATACGTATAAGTGATTTTTTAAAACATTTTTCGAAAGTACATACCCTCAAGAATATACTGTTAACTTTTCATTGAAAAATTCCAATTATTGTAGCTTCTACATAGGCATTTTGTAGGGAGCGCAGAGGCTCGACCACCATAGATGAAAACTTTGAACGCGTTTTTCTCGGAACGTCACCTTTTCACATGATGCAGGTAAAATCTAAAAATCTATCGAACCGATTGCTTTGTAAATTGAACTGCTTATTCTGCATACCTATGCTCCTCTGGCCGGACTACAAGCAAGTATTTCCGTTGAGTCTAACCTACTTTTAAAATCGAAATTAGCACAGAAAACACAGGCGAAATACATTGATTCTTGTATTTTGACCGCCATTTTGTTAATTTTAAGGATAAATCATTTATTCTAGTTCGGGCCATAGCGGCAGTCATACTGATCCAGAATCTGTTTGTATTTTTAGTTTCAGATAAGTCCAACTGCTGTAATCACCTGCGGGACATTCCACGCGAAATCGGACACTTTTCGGAGTTACATTTCGGATGTTGCTGAAATTGGAATATGTTGTAGTCTTTACTGATATTTAAACATACCTCGAAGGATTTTAAAAATTTTGAAAAATGTCGATTTTACAGCTGTTTGAATGTAAGTGCTAACTTTTTTTTAGTAAATTATAGCTATGGAAGTAGTACACGGATGGAGATGAGCTTCACGGTGCTTATAGAGAAGACATTAAAGTTTTAAGAAAAAATTATTTCAGTTTAATAAAAAGAAAATTTGAACCATTTTTGTGCAATTATTTTAAACAAATCCAGTTTTTTAACATCGGGCGCAATTTTAAAAATCTGAAAAAATAGGAGAATATAGTTCTATCCTTCCCCTTGATGGACTAATTTTCAAAAATATGGACATTTTAAAATTGGCCTTGTGAAAATTTCCAAAAGTTGACGCTGCGTCAAATCACACCGGCTCGACTGGCTGAGCCGTGCGGTACTCACAGCGGCCAAGCGGTTACATCTGCTATTCTTATACAGTGTCCTCGAATATGGTAAGTATTTGTAAAAAACTGAAGAAGGAAAACTTTTACTGTTTTTTATACACAACATAATATGGTAACTCAATTTTTAGTGTTCGCAATAATTTCCTTGAAACGAAGGTGACCCTCAGTTTTTTAAATGGAATGCTATATGTTTGATTATCCAATATGAAAGCGACTGTCAAGACAAATTCAACCATATGGTATACTATAACATTCAAGGTTACACATGGTTAGGAACTACTTCAAGGTTAAACATGGTTAGGAACATGGTTGGTCAATGTATTCTCTATAAGCACCGTAAAGCTCATCTCCATCCGTTTACTACTTCCATAGCTATAATTTACTAAAAAAAAGTTAGCACTTACATTCAAAAAGCTGTAAAATCGACATTTTTCTAAATTTTGAAAAATCCTTCGAGGTATGTTTAAAAGAGTGTATATGTATACGTTTGTCTGCCACTATGTGGTGTATCTACTACTCTATGTTTACTGTATATTTTATAAAATCCTGCGTATGGGATCTGTGTATTCTGTGTACACTTTGTAAATTGTTATTGTAAGTGCATTCTATAGTCATTTCGCGCATGCACGCACCAGTAATTGGATTATAGTCTTATAATAATTTCATTTATAATTTATCACAAATAGATATAATATTGTAGTTTTTCAATATTTGTAAACACACACAGTGTAATGCAGTGGATGATGTAATTTGAAGTGTACTGTAATGAAATAAATGGAAATTCATTTTATTTTAACCTTCTCATCAATAACCGGCTTCAACACCGTCCCAATGGTTTTCGCCTAATTTAGACCCGATAAAATATAAATTCTCAGGATGTACTATACAGCGTGTCCCAGAATTGATGTACATCCCGGAACATGCAATATCCTGATGGAAAAAGACATCAAAAAGTCCTTAACCGTTTTGGGATCCGGGGTTTTGTTTTCGAGATATTAAGAAAAAACCCCGACCAATCAGAGCGCGAGCCTTCCGCTGGAGCTCCCGTGCTAGCGTGGCCGCGCGCCGGGCCGCGCCGCGACTACGAACAAGCAGGCGCGGCATGCATCGAAGGAAATTGTGTAGAATGGCAAATGAAAAAGACTTAACAAAAAAATCTAACCTTTTGCCATGGTTTGTTTGCCATTTAAAGTGAATAATGAGTAAAGGATAAATGGATGAAAATCATGTGTAACGTAAAAGGACGAATACACAGTTGTTTTTTTAGAAGATTGGAAAATAATAATTATTTGGAGTTAGAGGATAAAGAACATGTAAATTTCCTTTTTTAATAACGTACAAACGAAAAGGTAATGCAACAGGGAACGAGCGAAAAGTGATCGTAGTTCGTCATTGTGATAAAAATCCGTAGTTCAATAACGGCCAACACTGTTGTTGATAATGAATAAGTGCGTTTAAAAACTGCGAAGAAAAATTTACATACGGAAATTTGGAGAGTTATCACCGGAAATAAGCCATAGCCTGCGTTAAATTTAAAAAATATTAGTCGCCAATAATGTAATTAAAACTCTCCCTTTCGGAAATTCACCCGCAGCTTGAAAACCTGTGTCACTAGGTCACCGAACAGATCCTGGTCGTCGACAGACGCACCGAGTGCACAGCTGTTCTAAGGTACACGGCACCATGCAAAGTTAAGGGTCGCAACATCAAGTGCGTCCGGATTAATGCACCGAATTCACTGCACTGCACGCCTACTAACACTGATCACTTAATTTATTTTTCATACAACGCGTTGCTCTTACGTTATAAAAATTGGTGGAAATGAATTTTTACTTGGCGTTTGGAGCCGTGAGTATTCCCGCGCAAATTGTCACGCTGCAGCACTTGCGTCCCCGTTGTTCGGGGGGTACACCGAGAACATCGCGTAATACTCTTGAGCAGAGAACATTTCTGCGACGTGATTGCTTACTGACTGACAAGATTTTTTCCAAGCGACTTCTTCTACCCCCAAATAGATTCTCTCGTTCCATTATGAGTTGACCCCCACCAGGCCAAGAGGCTTCAGGTAAAAAGAAACACACGTGTTTCGCAGAAGTGCAACGAACGGGCTATCGCGCTCTTTTACAAAAGTCCGCGTTCCGTCCTTTTACTGCCAATGTACCCATTGCTTCGAGGTAGGCAGCAGACACCACGTGTTTCGGTTCGAAAGGGTCCGAAGAGAAGAGAAACAGAAAGTCTTCGAGTTGCTATAAAGAAGAAAATCCTGTTTCCTGTTTCCCTTTTCCGATACCCTGAGTTCACGTCTGCTACGAGGCGGAACCAATTAAGCCATGAATTACCCAAAACTGTAGGAAACCGTTGTCTACCGTCGACTAGCGGGACAATACGGTCATAAACCGCGACCCTAGCGAAATGCTCTGGCCGATCAGCCTGATTAATTTTTGGAAACTAGCAATTTAAAAGTATTATTTAACATCAACACGGCTCGCGAAGAGACACAGGAAGAAAGAGAGCATGTAGTTCGCTGACTGCGCGTTGTCCCGCCTGCTTCGTCCTACCTTCAAATTAAAGACGGATCCCTTATCTCTCGAGTATAAACACGCGCTCGAATTTCAAAACAAAAGCACGCGTCGACGTATTCCGTGCGAGAGACGATGGGCTTGAAGTCCGATTGGCCCTACATCCCTCCCAAACGGCCACTGTTCTGAAGAGGCCCTCTTCACAGCAATATCTCCTCCCCAAGGCCCACCTTCTCTCGCACAGAATACGTCGACGCGTGCTTTAGTTTTGAAATTCGAGCGCGTGTTTAGACACGAGAGATAAGCAGGCCCGATTGGTTAGTTTGGGACCAATCGAACTTCAAGCCTACCTTCTCTCGCACCGAATGCGTCGACGCGTGCTTGTGTTTTGAAATTCGAGCGCGTGTTTAGACACGAGAGATAAGCAGGCCCGATTGGTTAGTTCGGGACCAATCGAACTTTAAACCTACCTTCTCTCGCACGGAATACGTCATCGCGTATTGTCCCTGAATTGAGGGACAATCCGGGGCATGCATTATCCTGATGCCGGAAGACATCGAAAAGTCCTTTACCGTTTCACTTCGAGGTCGCGATTATAAAAATCCGAAAAAGTACTACCACATTCGCTGATATGTTTTTTGTAAATTAAGCTTATTTCTAGAGTAACGCAGCTGATATTAACGTCGCAGTAAGCTCTTGAAGACAATGGGGCGCCCCGTCTCAGGTAAAGCAACCGCGCGCGATTACAGTCAGCTGACCGTACCGCTACGACCCCAGGTCTTCAGTCAGGTCAAAAAACAATTCGACAGAAGGATTGCAGGAGAATGACACTGTTCTTTATAATAATCAGATTTGTAAGTTCCAGCTTGTCCTTATCTTGATTATTTGTTGAAAAATGTCGTTGCTCAATGGAAACCACGAGAAGGTGGTGGGCTTTTTCCATCAGGAGAGGTTAAGGATGGGTCAGGAGAAATCAAGATAAGGACAAGCTGGAACTTACAAATCTGATTATTATAAAGAACAGTGTCATTCTCCTGCAATCCTTCTGTCGAATTGTTTTTTGACCTGACTGAAGACCTGGGGTCGTAGCGGTACGGTCAGCTGACTGTAATCGCGCGCGGTTGCTTTACCTGAGACGGGGCGCCCCATTGTCTTCAAGAGCTTACTGCGACGTTAATATCAGCTGCGTTACTCTAGAAATAAGCTTAATTTACAAAAAACATATCAGCGAATGTGGTAGTACTTTTTCGGATTTTTATAATCGCGACCTCGAAGTGAAACGGTAAAGGACTTTACGATGTCTTCCGGCATCAGGATAATGCATTCCCCGGATTGTCCCTCAATTCAGGGACAATACGCGATGACGTATTCCGTGCGAGAGAAGGTAGGCTTAAAGTTCGATTGGTCCCAAACTAACCAATCGGGCCTGCTTATCTCTCTTGTCTAAACACGCGCTCGAATTTCAAAACTAAAGCACGCGTCGACGTATTCGGTGCGAGAGAAGGTAGGCTTGAAGTTCGATTGGTCCCAAACTAACCAATCGGGCCTGCTTATCTCTCGTGTCTAAACACGCGCTCGAATTTCAAAACTAAAGCACGCGTCGACGTATTCTGTGCGAGAGAAGGTGGGCCTTGGGGAGGAGATATTGCTGTGAAGAGGGCCTCTTCAGAACAGTGGCCGTTTGGGAGGGATGTAGGGCCAATCGGACTTCAAGCCCATCGTCTCTCGCACGGAATACGTCGACGCGTGCTTTTGTTTTGAAATTCGAGCGCGTGTTTATACTCGAGAGATAAGGGATCCGTCTTTAATTTGAAGGTAGGACGAAGCAGGCGGGACAACGCGCAGTCAGCGAACTACATGCTCTCTTTCTTCCTGTGTCTCTTCGCGAGCCGTGTTGATGTTAAATAATACTTTTAAATTGCTAGTTTCCAAAAATTAATCAGGCTGATCGGCCAGAGCATTTCGCTAGGGTCGCGGTTTATGACCGTATTGTCCCGCTAGTCGACGGTAGACAACGGTTTCCTACAGTTTTGGGTAATTCATGGCTTAATTGGTTCCGCCTCGTAGCAGACGTGAACTCAGGGTATCGGAAAAGGGAAACAGGAAACAGGATTTTCTTCTTTATAGCAACTCGAAGACTTTCTGTTTCTCTTCTCTTCGGACCCTTTCGAACCGAAACACGTGGTGTCTGCTGCCTACCTCGAAGCAATGGGTACATTGGCAGTAAAAGGACGGAACGCGGACTTTTGTAAAAGAGCGCGATAGCCCGTTCGTTGCACTTCTGCGAAACACGTGTGTTTCTTTTTACCTGAAGCCTCTTGGCCTGGTGGGGGTCAACTCATAATGGAACGAGAGAATCTATTTGGGGGTAGAAGAAGTCGCTTGGAAAAAATCTTGTCAGTCAGTAAGCAATCACGTCGCAGAAATGTTCTCTGCTCAAGAGTATTACGCGATGTTCTCGGTGTACCCCCCGAACAACGGGGACGCAAGTGCTGCAGCGTGACAATTTGCGCGGGAATACTCACGGCTTCAAACGCCAAGTAAAAATTCATTTCCACCAATTTTTATAACGTAAGAGCAACGCGTTGTATGAAAAATAAATTAAGTGATCAGTGTTAGTAGGCGTGCAGTGCAGTGAATTCGGTGCATTAATCCGGACGCACTTGACGTTGCGACCCTTAACTTTGCATGGTGCCGTGTACCTTAGAACAGCTGTGCACTCGGTGCGTCTGTCGACGACCAGGATCTGTTCGGTGACCTAGTGACACAGGTTTTCAAGCTGCAGGTGAATTTCCGAAAGGGTGAGTTTTAATTACATTATTGGCGACTAATATTTTTTAAATTTAACGCAGGCTATGGCTTATTTCCGGTGATAACTCTCCAAAATTTCCGTATGTAAATTTTTCTTCGCAGTTTTTAAACGCACTTATTCATTATCAACAACAGTGTTGGCCGTTATTGAACTACGGATTTTTATCACAATGACGAACTACGATCACTTTTCGCTCGTTCCCTGTTGCATTACCTTTTCGTTTGTACGTTATTAAAAAAGGAAATTTACATGTTCTTTATCCTCTCACTCCAAATAATTATTATTTTCCAATCTTCTAAAAAAACAACTGTGTATTCGTCCTTTTACGTTACACATGATTTTCATCCATTTATCCTTTACTCATTATTCACTTTAAATGGCAAACAAACCATGGCAAAAGGTTAGATTTTTTTGTTAAGTCTTTTTCATTTGCCATTCTACACAATTTCCTTCGATGCATGCCGCGCCTGCTTGTTCGTAGTCGCGGCGCGGCCCGGCGCGCGGCCACGCTAGCGCGGGAGCTCCAGCGGAAGGCTCGCGCTCTGATTGGTCGGGGTTTTTTCTTAATATCTCGAAAACAAAACCCCGGATCCCAAAACGGTTAAGGACTTTTCGATGTCTTTTTCCATCAGGATATTGCATGTTCCGGGATGTACATCAATTCTGGGACACGCTGTATTCGGGTTCATATGACTCCATACACCCCGCATAGATTTTCGGAAAGAAATTCGTACACCTCTAACGCACGTACACGTCTCTACACCTGCCGCCTGTTTCAAACTCTCGCTCCAACAAATCTTTCAACATTTCGATACATTTTAGAGTAGTTCTTGAATTGCACGCTGTCCATAAGCAGAGGGCGCTACGTCCAGTCTTCAAATTAGGAGTCGGTAATACACTTTCGCTGAAATACCCTTTAAGACTGAAATGTATCTCATAGTATAGACGACGTTGTATAGATGGCGTTAGTGCAGGTACACGTGTAGGGATTTAGGGAATACTGTGGAACGAACGATGTACGTTCTCCCTAGCGGCCTACGCCGCCGTGTTCAATTTAGGTTGTGTTCCAATTCACGCATTATGCGCATAGACCGCAGCGTCTGCGCTGCGCGCATAAACCGCGTTCCGTTTCCAGCAGCGCATAAACCGCAGTAACGACACGGAACGGGTTTCGATGCGTCTGATACTCGTGAGGTTACGCGGGAATGTTCAAACTTACTTACAAATAGCTATGCAGTTGGATGGATTACGGTTAATTTAATTCGAGGCTTTTGGACGGTGGTCGAAGCACGCTTCCTAACTACATCGGTTACTTCGTCCTAAGGATCGGGGACCGACTCCTAACGAAATTTGATGGCTTTATTGCTGGATTTTCTTAACCCGAGTTTTTCTATTCTTATCGAACAGCGATAATTATTGAAAGCGAAGAACATATTTTATGAGTTTTACAGGACGAATTGCTGCTTACCCAGCGTAATTTGGTAAACAGATGTGTAAAGGAAAAATGAAGTTATTTATTATCCGCGTCCGGGGTAAATTCAAGGTTTTGAAGGCTATTAAATAGAACCGCAGGCTCTCGTACGTCTTCTGGTTTAGAGTATAGCTGTAAAGTTAGCATTATAAGAGCACGTTCGAAAAACTTAGCAGTAAAAGCCTTTAAGAAATAAAAATGCGCGCTACGTATTTGCTTCCTTCCTCATCTTTCGGTTCGACCCTGCCTAAAACCTTCTAGGGATGTGTTGTTCGCTTCGAAATTGAGTCCGTTACGTTGGTTGCAATTCATACAGCGAGTGCAGAGCTGGCAGTACCAATTTCGTAGAATTCCCTAGAATCCTCCAACTTCTAGCTCATAATGCGTGCAGCAAGTGCAGAAAATAAAAGCATGGGCAGTCAATGCGCATATTACGCGCATGCGTATTGTCGCTTCACGTGTGCTTCTGTATTCTATTTTTTTATACCTATGAATTGATAGTTTGAAGTGTTTAGTTTTTATTAGTATGACCGAGAAAGCATAAATTTACGTTGTAACAAAGTTGGAAGATTTTTTATAGTATCTTTATCTTTGTACTAATTAGCTTAATTTATACTCTGTACACTAAAGGATTCTCCCGTTAAAATAATAATAATAATAATAATAATATTTTCTGTCACTTCGAGGAGCGGATTACGAAGTTGTTGAGTGTAATTATTCGCGATTAAAAAATCAAAGTATCCATTCATAACGTCATTTTCTGAGTACATTTCATCGAAATAGTAAGTTTTAGCTTAATTTGTATATGTTTACCAAATTCGTGCGCTTCTACAATTACTACTATCAATTACATTCTAATTGATTTTAGCTTCAATTTTCAGGTTTACAGATCTATGCGCTTCATAAGGTTATGGCTGGACAAAATAAGTCTACACAACTCATTAAACAGAGTAATTGTGTATTTGTTAAAATTGTAAGGACACATGCCCTAAATAAACACCCTACAAAGAAATAAGCAAATGTTTGTAAATCACCATTTCTCGTCCTAATGGAAATTTTGATTTCCTAACCACGCATAATTACGTTTCTCGATTTCATAGAGATACCGTTCCCGCGTACAATAATATTTTGGATGAATGTTAAGTTATAAAAAATTGACAAATGTAGCGTAAAAGAACGAAATATCCAATAAACATTTATTGTCATGTAGCATATATGTAGGTTATCTTTTCTGTCACTTCGAGTAGCGGACCACAGAATGTGGTGTATGTTTTTCAAAGCGTTACGTAAAGAGACAAATACGCATGCGCGCATGAACTGCACGCTTCATGCGCTAGAGGTGGGAGAATTCTAGAGAATGCTCTGCGTCACCAACGCAACCAATGCACGCATAGAATGAAACGGAACGGTTTTCTCTGCAGTCTATGCGCATAATGCGTGAATCGGAACACAACCTTAATAACTAGGCTGGTTAAATAACTTTTTAGGCTGTAGATGGTTACGTGTCTTTAATTATAAATCACCATCTCCACAAGGACGGATGATGGTAAGAAGCCCTACCAGACTACCTCTGGATAGAGGACAATTATAATATCAGTACCGCGTGTTCGAGAACTCAGCACATGGCAGTTCAAAGAGAGGTTCGCTCTCTATCACGTGGCGTAACGTTCTACGTTCCGCATGGCGACGCTCGCCGATGCGCGGCTATCCCCACTCCTGAACATGTACGGAGAGAGGGAACCGCCGATCCCCACACACGACTGACGACGCCAAAAAGGCGCCTTACAGGCGCCTATAAGGCCGTCGACAGTCCCTCAAAAGGCGCCTTGTCGGCGCCTTATAGACGCCTGTATATAAATTATATATTATACATAATATAAATATATAAATATATAATTATATAGTTTATAATTATTAAAAAATATGTAGATACACAAATGTTTAAAGTAAAGCTCATATAATTATAATTTGATTAAACTTCAATAAATACTTAAAAAATAAATAATTAAATAAAAGCAATAACGGTAATGTATGACTTGTAGTTCGAATACTTTATTCATCATAGTATATTACATAGTAATTATATTAAATAATTTATTAATGTAGATACACAAATGTTTCCTTTGTTTTGATGATGACGATGAAGATGAACTGTATGCCTTGTATTTCTTGATACCTGAAAGTACAGTGGACCCACTGGTTAATGGACAGTAGGTTAATTAGTTTCTATAATTGAATAATACAAAAAACAAACTATTTCCATTACAAAATATGTATGAATTTTCATAACAAAATATTATAAATACATATGGTAATGCAAGTAAATTTATACAAATTCACATAATAAGCTTATTTATTATTGCATGTTTTGATACTATAATTTAATTTAATATATATCACTTCACACAAAGTAGCTGAATTATGTATTAGTAATCCTTCATGCATTCCACCAAAAGTCGTGCAAGAGAGTTCCAACTCTCTCTTCTTTGAGGGTCTCGGGGAAAATAATTCATTTTAGCCCCATTCTTCGAGCTATTTTTACAGCTTTTGGCAAAACAATGAGGCATCTGAAATAGTGTTTTAATTATCAAGATGTAGCTAAAAATTTGATGTTATTTTAAAGTTATACTATAATTTATTGTTATACTTTGAAAAATAATTATATTTACTTTTGGTTATATTTACCTTGATTTCCGTATTTCCGTGACGTATTTATTGCACTTATAGAGTACATCTCTGAAGTTGTAAGAAGTACAACTTGAGAATGTGTAAGTATATATGTATACTGATCTATACATAAGAGCTACCGGAAGTTGCCTGAAAATGGCGGCGCCAATCAGCGACGAGGAGCACATTGGCCACACTGTCCCTGGACCCACTGTAGTGGCAGCATTGAGCTCTATGCTAACTGGAGAGTGAACAGAGCAATGGCGGCCGATCAGACAAGGGACACAAATTAGTGGGTAGAGCTGTCCCTGTCCCGCGCGGCGTCTATACCGGTCTATACGGTCTATACCCCCACCACACGCAAATTTACTACAGGATAGTAGAGATATAGAGAGGGATAGTAGGAAGAAGAAGGATACATTCACCCACTATTTTTCATTTCTCTCTGACCGCTGTCGCCTCTACATCTTCCCACTGCTGTTCACACTCCACTTAGTATAGAGCTCAATGAGTGGCAGTCAGTGCCGACAAAATTGAAAAATATTCCACGTGATCCTAAGCATCAATATCCGGACAAACCATCTCGACGTATCCAGAAGACAAAGGTAATTATGAAATTGAATAATTTCTAATTATCTACGTCGCGGAAATCAAGATTTACATTATCTGCAAGACAGAAAAGTATGGCTATGCTGGAATTGCGAATGTTTAGCGTCTTGTTTCGTAAATAATAATTTAACACATGTTTTCTTATAAATGTTAATGTTCGCAGGAGCATGTATGATCGCTTAGGGTGTGTGCTGTGCAGAGATGGAGCTGAAGTAAGTATCGCATGTATCCTGTTTATTCCTACGTTACGTTTAATTGTATACTAATGTTCTATTTGTTTTCAGCGCTAACATAATACGGAATATGGTGATTCTACAGAAAAAAGAAGTCTAAATACAGGAAATTTTCTGATAACGTACCTAATAGGTACCACTGGGTACGGAACGTATTGTATATAGATTTATAAATGTAAATATTGAATGTTCTTCGAATTTATATGCGCTACCTATATTATTTTGTAACAATTGTAATCGCCAATACTGTATTATTAAACAAAGAATAAATACTTTTTGCAATAAGTAGAATGAATTATTTAATAAATGTAGAATTTGCTTGCTTTGTTATTTGGGGGTAGGGATACACCTACAGCAGTAATGTACATTTGTGTTGGTGCGTAGGTCCATGTGACGTCACGCAGAGAGAATTGTTTGGCTATTGTGGCCTTCAGATGGCGCTGTTGGATGTGTCAGGCGGGCAGCTGGATCTGCCGGCAGGCTCGGCCCGGCAGGGCGTGCCGGCAGATCCGTAGTCGAATGCGGACGTAGGTTGCGCCGCAGCTGCCGGCAGATCCTGCGCTCTCCTGGCAGACCCTGCCGTCAATCTGCTGGCAGACTGCCGGCAGATGGCTATCAGGGTATAGGAATCGAAATAATCTTGAAACACTTACGGGTGAAAAAGGTTCTAACCTATATTGGTTTCGGTTCCAGTTCTACAGAATCGATATTATATCGATTGTGCAGTAAACTCTACCTCTTGTACTTTGGGACTTATACGGGAAAAAGTAGGAGTGCCTATTTGACTTCGAGGTTAGCTTTCACACCCTTAAAGGACGATAGGGCACAAATGAAACATGCCGTTGTTCTTGTTTTGAGTCAGTGTTACAAGATCGAGGACGATGCCCTCGAGAATTACCCCCACCTCGCATGCACACTACGCAGGAGCTGTGTGCCGCGAGCTCGGCGCATGCACACACGCAGCTCCGGCGTAGTGTGCATGCGAGGTGCAGGAAATTCTTGAGCGCACCCGTCCTCGTTCTGGCATCACTGTTTTGAGTCACTTTATAAATCAGGCCTATTCAGGGTTTTGTTCGCACGGGCAACCGCGAGTTGCTCTTCGCTCTTGAAGACACCGAGCCAGGTAGTGGTGGAGAATTATCGATAGTATATCGATAATTATCGATATTTTTATATGATTATCGATGGTGATCGATAGTCTTCTCCCCCACTTCCACTCTGTCCATGTCATGACGCCATCCGCGTTGTTCGACACTCTAAACAGCGACAGCCATTTTTTAAAATAATAACTATTAAAATATTTTTAAGTATTGGCGAGCGACCGATCGTTTTCGATGCGGCGTATGCGGACGCGTCTCCTTAAAGCCGGGGCCACACCTGAATGCGTATACGCTGAGCAGGCTGAGCGCGCATGAATGACGCATGCGGAGGGGTCGAAAGTGCCATTGTATCTTTCTTCACCAACTTCTGTGCTTAACTTAGCCCACTCCGCAGTCGTAAAGATGGTGTGCTACATAGTTAGCTAAATAAACATACAGCTCAACCCTCCGAGTCATCCCGTTTACCAATACAGAGAGATTGTCCACCGACGCGTGTCAAAGAGTTGCCACCTGGTACCCCGTGGCTAGGACAACCCCCTGCAGTGCCTCACCGAATTTGATGGGTTTCGATCCTTCAAACGGTTGGAATACCATTAAAAATTCAGAGATGTTCAAGAGTTCCGCATTTCTCATCACATCTTTGCGAAAACGACGTCAATTTATTCCTTATGTTTCGCCGATGAAACTGACACCAAGAACAATGTAATTCAGACCATAACGAAGGAAATTTCAGGAAAAATTGTTTTATATCATTTCAAGCTGAATTCGTTAAAAATAGTCGGATTTATATGAAATTTGGAATGATTTTCATCGGAAAAATATAAGGAATCCATCGGCATCCCTTCCATATCCCGTAGGCGTAGGTACATTGGAAAGGTCTGTGGGACACTCTTCGTTTATTACCACCTTGTCTTGCTTCTTTAAACTACTTGACACCCCCAATTGTAAGGACGACAACAAGTCATGGTGGTGTGAGGGACAGGGATGCACCACTACAGTTGTTTACCCCATGTGGGTGAGCCATTCCTTTGATGGTCTGGGATTTCACCAACATCGGCTGTGAAGAGCCCGAACATCGCGGCGAGCCTGACCTTCCTTTGGTCGAGGGTCCCGAGGTCCCTTCCTCGGTGTTATATGGCAGGCAATCCTTTCGTCTGCACTACTCCAAACACTCTCTGTCCTTCAATCTTTAGCTGTCGCGAACCACGAGAATCTCGTGTGATTTTTTAACACAACAGCGAGTCGGCCTGGCTATATGAATTAAGAACAATGCAGGGTGTAGTGAAGAAAAGAAAGACAAATTATTCAGTACAATAGAGCTTTAAAGTCTATCATATGTTAATTGCATTATTATTATTATTCAAAATGTAATTTTTAAATTTTTGATTATCTGTTTATGTCAGGCATGGAACTAAAGTGAACGCAGCGGCCGTTTTTCGGAGGCAACGCCTCCTTTCTCCCGCCGCGCGTCTTCGCCCCCGCGGCGGGCCTAAGTTCGTCGAGCGCCTCAGGCCCGTGCCATATGAACCGCGCGTGGCGCATTAACACATTCACTGTTGTGACGATCATAATTATTACTATCAACGGCAATAATTACCATGTCACTGCTTGTTTTAATATAAAAACTAATATTGATAGACAATAAATACATATAGGCATGCAAGTGATGTTATATCTAAGATAAATGATGAAGAGATGTAATATGCAAGATGTCTTGAAGAAGGGGGGTAGTCTTCTGATTGCTCGTGATGCAGGTCAAATTTTTCACCCACGCTCTTGCGTGGCAAGCAGCAAGAAAGCATCACAGTCCTGCCCGCGCGCCAGAAAGCGCCACGGTCCTGCCCGCGCGCCAGAAAGCGCCACGGTCCTGCCCGCGCGCAAACCTCGAATCCAGAAGAGTTTGCATAAGAGACAGAAAAGGTAGTTAGAAAAGGAGAAAACGATACTTGAAACCAGGCTCGTGGCGCGCCTCCGGATTTCCGACAGTGCGGACAAGTCTGAGGCGCGCGACGAGCCTGGCAGCCGTGCCTCGATGGGTTTCGAGGACTTCGACCCTCGAGACCAGGGGGGCCGTACCATGTTGCCCCCTAAGACGTGGCGAATGAAAAATTCTACATTTCGCACCGGATCTTGGCGAAAGTGACGTGGATCGTTTCCTTATGTTTTTCTGATGAAAATGGTCCAAAAACGACACAAATCGGATTGTAATTAAGGAATCTTCATAATAAATTGATTTCCATAACTTCGTTAAAAATAGTCCGATTTACATGAAATTTGGTATAATTTTCATTTGAAAAACGTAAAGAATCCATCGGTATCACTTCCATATCGATACGATAAAGAATAAAGTATACAGTTTTTCTGAAACAGGTATGAATCCTTGGCCGACCGCAGCGAATCGAAGTCGGCGACACACAGTCGAGGGTGAAATATTCGTTACAGCGTATTAAGAAATTCTTTATTCATCGTCGTATCGATATGAAAGTAACACTAGTGGATTCCTGGCGTTCTCCCAATTAAAATGATCACAAATATCACGCAAATTGGACTACTTTTACACAAACAATACAAATTATAAAAGGAGTAGGCATTTCGTGGTCCGAACGATGACCAGAACGAGCAAAGAACCTAATAAAAAGAGAATAAATATAAGGAAAGTAACCGTAATAAACGTACTAATGGACTAATTTTTGTACCTGATATCGCCAGAAACGCCAGTACGTTTGCGCACGCGGGGTACCGCCTGCGCCGTCCTCCCTTCAAATTACAAACGGATCCCTTATCGCTCGAGTATAAACACGACATATTTGTTTGCATGGTTACAAACTTCGTCCATTAGCTATCCGAATAGAGTGATGGATACACAAAAGTACAACTTTCATACATACCTGTTTCAGAAAAACTGTATACTTTATTCTTTATCGTATCGATATGGAAGTGATACCGATGGATTCTTTACGTTTTTCAAATGAAAATTATACCAAATTTCATGTAAATCGGACTATTTTTAACGAAGTTATGGAAATCAATTTATTATGAAGATTCCTTAATTACAATCCGATTTGTGTCGTTTTTGGACCATTTTCATCGGAAAAACATAAGGAAACGATCCACGTCACTTTCGCCAAGATCCGGTGCGAAATGTAGAATTTTTCATTCGCCACGTCTTAGGGGGCAACATGGTACGGCCCCCCTGGTCTCGAGGGTCGAAGTCCTCGAAACCCATCTAGGCACGGCTGCCAGGCTCGTCGCGCGCCTCAGACTTGTCCGCACTGTCGGAAATCCTGAGGCGCGCCACGAGCCTGGTTTCAAGTATCGTTTTCTCCTTTTCTAACTACCTTTTCTGTCTCTTATGCAAACTCTTCTGGATTCGAGGTTTGCGCGCGGGCAGGACCGTGGCGCTTTCTGGCGCGCGGGCAGGACCGTGGCGCTTTCTGGTGCGCGGGCAGGACTGTGATGCTTTCTTGCTGCGTGCCACGCAAGAGCGTGGGTGAAAAATTTGACCTGCATCACGAGCAATCAGAAGACTACCCCCCTTCTTCAAGACATCTTGCATATTACATCTCTTCATCATTTATCTTAGATATAAAATCACTTGCATACCTATATGTATTTATTGTCTATCAATATTAGTTTTTATATTAAAACAAGCAGTGACATGGTAATTATTGCCGTTGATAGTAATAATTATGATCGTCACAACAGTGAATGTGTTAACTGCAATTTCATTTGCCATCGCATTGCCGGGGAAACATTTGGACATTTTTTAAAGTACCCTTGTAAAATTTTACAGTCGTTATAACTGAGTTATAAACCATTTCCAGAATTTATAGCACCTTCAGGTCAACCAAATGTAGCTTCCTAAAAACAGATGTTTCAGTGTACCCTACAGTAACAGCATTTATGATATCCTCTATAAGTCTGGTATATAGAGGAATTTGAGATACTTTTCTGCGAACGTATATCGCGATCGTGTCTTGCCGATCGTTTCGCAGATCGATGATATACATCGAACAAGTAGTACACCACTGCGGTGGGTCGTGTAAAAAGCATGTGGAGTCGACGTAGAAATGGGAGCCCGAACTCGTTGTCTCTAAGTAGTGACGGGTACGACCTTCTGGCCCGCGCGAAGGAGCGCCACGATCCGGCTTCACGTACTTTTGCGTGCCGCGCGGCGTGTGACGCGCCGGCCCGCGGGCCGGACCGCGCGCAAGACCGACCGTGTAAAGGGGCCTATTGTATCAATAGGTTTCCACATCGACCCAGAGAGCACGATTGTCGATGCGTTTTTGTTTTGTCAATGCGTCACGCGCGGTTCATAAGTACGGGTCTGAGGCGCTCGAAGCTCGTAGGCCCGCCGCGGGGGCGAAGACGCGCGGCGGGAGAAAGGAGGCGTTGCCTCCGAAAAACGGCCGCTGCGTTCACTTTAGTTCCATGCCTGGTTTATGTCAATATTAGCAATGGATTAAATTTATTTAGTCTATGCCTTCAATAATTTAAGACATTAAAATTAATTTCTGTAGGCGTTTCGTAAAAATCACCGAAAGCAGGAAACTTTGAAGATTTGTATTTTTTAAACAATTTCGAATCTGCAAAAATGAGGACTTAACCCTCCCTAATTTCATATGGGCTACCATATGTGTATTTCAATATCATGAAAATCCGTGACATCGAGGATTTTAGAAAAGTATCACATTCTGCCTCTATCTTCCACGCTGAACGCAATGCACTCCAAACTCCCTTTGATGTGCGGAAGAAAACCGACAACGGTCGGCTCAGGCCATGTGCCTTCGCCGGCATCCCCGAGTCGGGTCGAATGAGCCGAGTCACCACGAATGACCCGTCCACACTAGCATATGCGTTCACGCTCAGCCTTTCTGACGTAGAAGCATGCGGCCCTAGCTACCGTTTCACCCGTCCACATCAGAATATTCGTGCGCCGCTCAGCCTGCTCAGCGTATACTCATTCAGATCTGGCCCCGGCTTAAGAGGAACTTCGGGTATCTCCGGTCCAGCGCGTGCACTCGTGTGGGCATTCGGGGCCCTTCGACTTACGACCGCGCGTTGCGCGCGCGCGTCTTGCGTTCACTCTCGTTGCGACACCGTCTTGGCGAGAACGTCGTCCACTAGGATTGTCCGTCACTGCGTAGTTTAACCTCAATAGTATATTTCCAATATTGTTCCAAATATACCATACAGTTTCAACATTAAGTAAATGAAGAACTCCAACCGCTGTTAGAGTTATGCAAGAAATATCTCTGTATTCCGGCTACTTTCGCTGAGTCTGAAAGAATCTTTAGGAAAACTCAACAAATAATTTGTGAGAGGAAATCCAGAATAAAAACAAAAAATTTTGACCTAATCGTTTGTTTTTTTTTAATAAAAATCAAAGGCTATTTTCGTAGACTACTCTTTTTTTTAAACACTTCCTACATTCTTCATTTTGCATTATTTTCTATTTGACATTGAACATCAATTCATCTTGTAACTTTGGGGGTTGGTTTCACCCCTAAATATGAAAACGGGCCGCTATAAAAAACACGTATATCTTATTTTTCGGTTCCTTAAAACATATCCAAAATTCAATATAATCCCTGCAGTTCTTACAGTTCGCGAGTAATAATAGAAAATAAGAAAAATTTCAGGGGTCAATTGCACCCTCTTGGTGTGAATTTGAACAGCAAACGAAATTGCGTTGTACACACGGCTCAAACGATTGTGGCCGATCGAGTTTCGATTGCATTCGAGCTCACTAGGGCTGGCTTTTTTACATCGCTACGATTCTACAGTATTTCGTGAATATGGTGGGGGCAGTGACAAGCCACAGGTTCCCGTCTAGAACACTTCCAATTCATGTTGAAACACCACTGTGGCACCATCTGCCTATGATTGTCATAATTATATAAATCCGCGCGATCGGTTCTGTCGCGATGCTGTAGCGAAAATGACACAAAGGATAAATGTCAAATGACTTTTATTGCAATGAACCTAAAAAAAAATCATAATAATTTTGCCACTATAAACGATAAACTTGTAATGTCCAAAGTAAATAAATCAACGGATTTATAATGGAAGACACAAATAAATAGAGAGGGATGGTGGGGTAATAAAGAATAGAATGGAAACGAATGTTATATATTTCGTAGAGATGGCAAGGGTTAGGAAACCAGAATACTGAGATGTATAAAGTCTTGTGGTATTTTATTCCTAGCAGTCCTCATAGATTAAAATCTAAGACGCTCATTATTAGTGGAAATGTGTAGAGCAAAGAAATACGCATTTATTTCAAAATTTACTATCCGTTATTTTATGTTAACAACGGGAAAATAAACATAACCGAAGCAATGTAGATTAAATTTTGTGACAGGACTGCGCGAACGTGTCTCATATTAAACATCATCCGTTTACTTCACGCTATATCATAGGCAGATGGTGCCACAGTGGTGTTTCAACATGAATTGGAAGTGTTCTAGACGGGAACCTGTGACTTGGCACTGCCCCCACCATATTCACGAAATACTGTAGAATCGTAGCGATGTAAAAAAGCCAGCCCTAGTGAGCTCGAATGCAATCGAAACTCGATCGGCCACAATCGTTTGAGCCGTGTGTACTCAGGAGGACTTTCCCTACATATTTACAGGGTTTCACAATCTTCTGAATTTCCGGGTTCGGGATCTTGTCAAAAGTATGAGGGTTAAAACTTGGTAACCCGGCATACATGAAAATGGTTACTCTTACGAAAAAAACTCATACGACCTTTTTTTGTAGAGAATTTCCTAAGCTGTAAATTATAGAATAACTATTTTTGTCGCAAAACTGCTAGATAACGAGATATTCGCGGAAAACAGTTTTTTTTCAACCCTCTGTAAAATTTTTAACTGCGGTCGGATCGATGGGGACTTTTGACATATTGTTTAAAACGACCAAATAAAAACCCATATCAAAATGTAGTTTGGTGGGAATTATTCCGTAGATTGGGCAGATTTCCGTCTAATTTCATTGGACTATAATTAAATAAGCTAGAAATAGAAGAAAAATTATTTTGGTATTTATACAGGTATATGTTCGTTCTGAATTTTCTTTCGATTACAGATGCCAATACATGAACCCACCCTAGTTTGAATACAGGTGTATATGTATGCAGAAAGATATCGCTAGACATGTATATACCTGCTATGTGTGCCATCAGCATATACACGACTGGTTGTTTATATATACAGAATATTCTCATTGTTTCCAAGACAATGCAACAAGTATGCGAAACAGACAGTGCCTGTTTCATCGGAGATAATGGAATGAACGACCACATTGACGGAGAGATGACAAAGTTTGCACGTGCTCCCCTTTTCACAATTCAATCATACGTCAATGCATTGGCACTATATCACATTTTCACGTATTTCGATTACCTGATAACATGTTACTTGAAACTCCGTTTTACATGCCGTACTATCATATGAACATAGTCACGATGTACTTCTCGTATATTTCCTTTTCCAAGGAACTATAAGTTATTAATATATACGCATATATGTATAGCGCACAATATAATGAAAAAAAAATAGAATATATTACACCCCCCCCCCAAAAAAAAGACATGACTCATGTATGAAAGAAGCTAATTCCCGTTAATTCGCGAAAAAAGTTTACCTGCAAAGATTGTGAAATGAACTTTGCTAATTCCAATTGTACCTTTAATTCACGAAAACAATTAAACGAGTTCTCACGCAAAGATTGTGAAGTCAGCTTTGCTAATTCCAATTGTATTCTTATTCTCCGCTCGAACACTGATTCCTTTGTCACTTTTTATACTTTACATTCCTTTATTGGCCACAAATCAATTCAGTGCTCAGATTTTCAGCTTCGGTTTTAAGGAATTCGCGGGCGAGAGGCAGTAGTAGGAGTAGTTGACACAAAAACTTTTATAAGAGGGACATCTGCTGTTAAAAATGTCGTATGAAGACCGTTTTACCATGGAAAATAATAAAAACTTGGTAGAGACTAATTTAAACGTATCAAAGTTGGTAATAGATTAATTAATAGCACATTCGGCAACCTGCACTAGTGCGCACTGAATGCGAACTTTTTCGCTTCCAATTGGCAAAAATTGGCACCCAGTGCGCACCAGTGCGATCGTCCGAATACGCTGTAAGAGAGATGCAGACAATATGAAACATTTTGTTTTAAGTCGACTTCATATTTTTTTCTTATACAACGCCCCCTAATTCCTTAAAACCGAAGCTGAAAATTTGAGCACTGAATTGATTTGTGGCCAATAAAGGAATGTAAAGTATCAAAAGTGATAGAAGAATCAGTGTTTGAGCGGAGAACGAGAATACAATTGGAATTAGCAAAGTTAATTTCACAATCTTTGCGTGAGAACTTTTTTAATCGTTTTCGTGAATTAAAGGTACAATTGGAATTAGCAAAGTTGATTTCACAATCTTTGCAGGTGAACTTTTGTCGTGAATTAAAGGGAATCAGCTTCTTCCATACACGAGTCACGTTTTTTTTTGGGGGGGGGGGGGGGATTTCATTACTTTTTTGATAATTTGTTATAAATACCCAGATAGCACCCGACGCCTTTAAGACGTCCATTTTACGTCTGTTTTTGGTCTGAACGTCTTAGACCATATTAAGACGTCTTTAAGACGTCTGCGCGGAGACATTTCTAAGACGTCTGTCGACAGACGTCTTTAAGACGTCTTTAAGGCGTCTGTACCAGGATGTCTTTTAAACGACTGAGTTAAGACGTCCTTAAGGCGTCTGTACCAGGACGTCTTTTAAACGACTGAGTTAAGACGTCTTTAAGGCGTCTGCACCAGGAAGTCTTTCAAACGACTGTGTTAAGGGGGGAACCTGGTGTAACTAGCTGAAAATCGAGGCATTTTTCCGGAATTTTTTTTAAAGAAAGTACTTAATCGATCTTTCTGAAACTTTCGGGATATTGAATTAACAGGTTAAGGTATATAAAAAAAAAATTATTAAAAAAGAGCAACAAATAACAAAGTTATATTTTATATTTTTGGAGTTACATTGTCCGCCAAGTGTAAAACTGTCGTTTGGAGAAAAACGCATTTAAAGTTGTCTGGTATCCTGGCGCTCCGTAGCAAAACCGGCCATATCTGCTTTAATTTTTCGAATTTCGTTTTGCGGCTTTGGGAACGTATTCCCGTAATGTTCAACTATTGATTTATGCAAAAAAAAAAAATCGATTTCTTCGACCCGCTACACCAGGTTCCCCCCTTAAGACGTTTTAAAGGCTACTGTGTCAAGACGTCTTTTAAACGACTGTGTTGAGACGTCTTTAAGACGTCTGTCCCGAGATGTTTCTAAGACGTCTATCCGAGTAAGTGTTTAGGACGTCTCTAAGACGTCTATGCTAATACGTTTTTTAAACAACTGCGTGTAGATGTCTTAAAGACGTATATGTACATAAACAAGTCATGGCAAGGCCGGTTCGCGATGGATAGTACGCGACCGCCAGGTGGCGACCGGGCCGAGCGCTCCTCGCAGGTAGGATACAGCAGTCATGCCTATAAGAGAGCCGGGCAAATCATATACCCTCACTTTCGAGTAGCGACGTTTTTTGATGATGGAAATTTATATTTTCGACTTAAACTTGAATATGCCAAAGAATGTCTCGATCATTCGCTATTGCAAGACGTTTTTCTTTTTTATGAAGAAACGAAAACATTGACCAGCATGATATACTTAATTTCATTAAAAGATATTAATTCTAATAAACACGAATCAAGTCACGCTTAATATCTCTAATATCTCTTGAAAAAGGCCTAATCAAGTCCTTACGAAGACGTCTTTGACGCGTCGTGAAAGTTTGAAATGGACGCCTTTAAGGCGTCGTCACGACCACTTAAAGATGTCTATAAGACGTCTCTACAAGGCGTTTAAAACACGTCTTAAAGACGTACGGTTTTCTGACTAGCGACGTTCAAAAATGTCTATAGACGTCTTTAAGACGTCTTGAAAATTTGAAATAGACGTCTACGCGACGTTTAAAAGACGTCTACAGGGTGTTTATAACACGTCTCACAGACGTCTTACAAGACGTCTTACATACTGTTCAAAAGACGTCTTAAAGATGTACGGTTTCCTGACTCAGGACATTAAAAAATGTGTATAGATGTCTTTAAGACGTCTTTCAGAAAATAGCAGACGTCTTTAAGACGTCTTGAAAGTCTGAAACAGATGTCTTAAAGACGGCTCATAGACGTCGAGTGCTATCTGGGTAACTAAGTACCCTATTTCATAATGGTCCTCATCCTCAGAGCGGTTTATATTCATGCACGATACGTGATGGTACATCAGCATAGAAATGTATTGACAACGACAAAATTAATCAAACAAAATGCCTCAAAAACGCTAAAAATCTGTATATTCTTTTTTTGTAACGTCAAAAATGAAAATAAATTGTATTTTTTAAACGAATTTATTCAGCTTCGATTCCTCTGTTTGCTTCTTGAACGCTGCTACATATCTGAAAACTGACATTTAAACCCATTCCACCAATCCAATTCTCTTGAAATTTTGGATGCGTGCATAGTTAAAAATGTTTTCGGAAAGGACGGTTTGCACGAGAAAGGGAATTAGCTTCTTTCACACATGAGTTAATAAATAGAATTAATGGGACGCACTAGCTTCATTTGGCGCTTATTTGAATGTTACTTTAGCATATCCTTCCATTAATTATCTGTCTTTTAAACTATTTTTTAGAATCTACAAAGAATGAATCTAAATTATATTGTATTCAAGTGCTAATCCATACTCTAATGTAGAGAAACACATATTTTTAACAGTAAATATGGTATTACCTTAGATTCTAATTAATCCTACCTTTAACATTGATTAAATATGTAAATTATATTATACGTATTCAGTGGATTTGTGGGGGTTGTTTTAAAAATTTGAGTATTCAAATATGAAGTAAACATACAAGAAGCAAACAGAGCATCGAAGCTGAATAAAATCGTTTAATTAATATAATACTACGTTCCAATTGATTTTTTTTCTCCTCTAAATTATACATTTTTCCACATTCATAATAAAATTTGATTTTGTACATATATATTTCTTAAAATTCTAAAATAAAATTATACATGAAAATGTGCTTCTTGCATTTGTTCGTTCAGCAGGGTTATTTTCTGTTTCTCTTCTGCTTTGATTATCTGCAAATATATAAAAGCTACATTTTAGTTACAACTTAACATAGAACTAATAGAAAAAGATTGGCCTTTTGCTATGTGTAGAGACTACATAATGTGTCCAAAGGAGGTGACAGCGTATGGCAGAAGGTATTGTTGTAGGAAATTTAAATGCTAATGGTAATTTAGCGAAAATGAACAAAGAGATCCAATATATTTTTAATGCACATTGGCTACAATAAAATTAATTTAGTATGCTTATTGATCTATTGAAATATTGTTAATGGGAAACTAATAAAATTAATGAATAGCGTAGAAACTACTGTGGATTTTAAAGTATTACAAATGTCTTTCACAAAAGATTGAAAAGTATCAAAGGAGATGTGTTTTCAGCGTATTTTCTTCACTAATGTAATTTGCTCTACATTGCAAGCAATCCGCCATATTTTTCTTAATTCTTAATGCTATGTCTTTTGACAAATTTTGTCGATTTACCTTATTTGACAAATTTCCAGAAACTTGAGCGTAAGAAGATACTTCTCTGTCGAACCTTCTCCGGACAAGTTCCAAGTCTGTGCGTCTCCTTCGTTTCTATCACCTTTAATTACATAAAAACTCTGTTAAAGGGTTCTATAAGCTCTACATAAAAAGTCTATTAAAAAATTTTAGCGACTTACCTTGTTAATTGAGATAATAATTCAGTGTAATATATGGTGGAAAAACTCGTAACATTTTAAAAAATAAGGTTAACAACTAACACTTGGCAGGTTATGAGTGATTGACAGCTAGTTGACATTTATTGGATAAATTCTGCTTTCGAATGGCGACATCTACTGGCGTCAAGTGTAGGAGGAAAACGTGACGTCACGAAAACTTTGACTGGCTGATATCGTAAAAAAAGTATCATTTTGATAAATGTTAATTCAGAATAATTCATTTATCTTTTAGAAAAACAGCTTGCTACATTAAGTAAAACGACAAATGGGTTAAAAAGAAAATAATTATTCACTTGATCATGTTAAAACACCGGGCTATGTCATAAGATGAGATAATAAGGCCAAAATAGCTGCAGGGACCTGCCAATTTCGCTATCACTCATGTATAGAGACATGTTCGCTCAGTCTGCCTATGGGTAGAGGGGGAAGGGGAATTAGCTTCCAGACGCGACAGCGTCTGTTGATAAAAAGAAAGGAAACACGGATTACATTTTATACTTAGAATGTCTTATTCGTCGAGGGAACTGACTAGGGGTGGTTTTTAGGTGTCGCCTCCGAATGCTTTGGTTTTCGCATATGTTTTACAGGGTCGAGAAATCGCAAATAGGGAAGCGTAGGGTTAAATGCAACGCTTGACTTTGGAAGGTGATAATATAAAATCGGAAGGAAAAAAAGACATGGGACTGCAATAGGAGTCTTAAGTGGACCTTAGACTATAAGAAAATCAAAGCCTTTGTTAAGTGAATCCACCCCTCAAAGTTCATAAGAAGAGGTACAAAAGTGGCTGACGACTAAAACACCATCCACATAGCAAGTTATAACGCAAATTAAATTTACATGTATCAAGTTTTATTCAACACAGCAATAGAAACTTTCGTATCTCATCTTATAAACTTTGAGGCGTGGTTTCACCCCCTAAATATGCAAACAGGCCAAAATGAAAGCAACCGGTATTCGTTATTTTTCGGACCTCTAAGACATATCCAAAAACCAAAGCAGCCGGGGGGAGGGGGCAAGTAAAAACCTCTCCTTCTGATAATCAGTCCAAATGGGCATCGGACAGAAGGATCGCGCACTTTGCGACTTGATAGCCGATTGTGTTGAACGAACTCAGGGCAGACCTGAGCACCCAGGACCCAAAACAAACAACTCCGAATTTCTGAGTCTACATACTCTTGTACAGGCGCACCACCCCATCCACCTCGGCGCCTGAGATCTCGAAATTTGTCGCAACTCCACATCTGGTGTTCTAAGAATGCTGCGCTGGTCGCAAGATTGTACCTACGTCATGAAAGGAATGTCGTCAGCCTCGTATCGCGAAAGCGAAGGCAAGCGTAAAAGAGTGTAAAATTTTTGTACGTAACAATTGTAAGAAAGGTTCTTCGTAGGATTGCCAAATAGCGCAATATCTTTGATTACACAGAGGCGCGCGAATCTACATGTTTTTGTACATACACAGCCAAATGTGGTCGCGCCAAAGACAGGAAGGGAGGTCACTGGAGGGAACGATACCGAGGAAGGTGGAGGAGTAAGAGGTAACGCCAGCTGCGGAGGTAGCGGGGTCGTCGTGGGAAGGGGTAGGGCAGAACGCATCCCTGCCAGACCGGCCACCTGCCTACCAACCCTGTCTGCTCCACGACGCTTCCCAGTATTCGTGTGATCGCTAGCACTCGCGCACGCGATTCCTTTAACCGGGGATGTGCGTGATCGCGCCATCGCATCCACTTTAATTCTGCTACGGAGCGTACGAAGCGATGTAATAGCAGCGTGTTTTACGTGACGTGACGTGACCCCTGCCCCTATCGTGTTGTGTCGTGCCAAAGCTGTGTTCTGCCTCTGTGGTTCACGCGTGCACCATACTCTCAGGATTTCACTTGCCACCATGAACGAGTAGAAGCGCTCTTGCTGTTGTCCGTCCGTTCGTAACGCCACCATTGCCTGAACTATGGATCCGCCGGGAGTCATCGTGTCTGTATTCCACGAGTATCTCTCAAAGGACGTAGCTCCTACGGAAATCCTACGAGCGTTCCTAAAGTTGCAGGCTCACGATGCTATCGACATTTCGTGTTAAGTTACTTTTATAGGTTGTAATAACAGCCTCGAATGCGATCTTGTTCTGTTACATATTCTGCAAGAGTTAATTTCTTGATTGTATTAGTATGTCTGAAAATGGACAGCGAATGGTATTTTTGAAAATTTCAAAACGACTTTGAATCAACGAAAGAAAAGAAATTGTGACTGAAAATTTTATTTTCATACCGTGAATTATTTTCCTGGAATCCCGAAGACACGAAGATGCAGTATCTTTTTAAAAACTACTGCCTAGGGTGACACGATATACGTGGAGAATTGTTTGATGATGATTAACAACTTCCACTGCTCTGCTTAGCTTGGAGAATACTTATGGTCGATCGGATGAAACAGCATAATAATGTTTATTTACTTTGACAGGTCAAAGGAAGAATCTTATTATGTTCTTGACCCCGGGATCTCGTAAGCAGTGAGATACTCGTTTAGACTCCCCATTAGCATATCTCTTCTCTTTCTCATTGTGCCAGGCAGCTCGCAAAAGAGACTACAAACGGCGGGGATATTAGCGACTTTGTCGTATTGCTGATCGGGCAATAAGAAATTCTTGTTCAGCCGAAGGTTATCAAACTCAATACAGTTTGTTAGGATTACATGCTTCCAACAGATACGATCCATTAACGAAATAAAGATGAGTAAGGATGAATAAATTTCTGCAGTTTAGCTGCAATTAAGGGAACAAGGCAAATATTTTAAATAGGACAACGTTGACTTTTAAGTGGATACAAGAGTCAACGAAAATGTCGACCCAAATTCGAATCTGATCATTTGAGTGATTAAGAAAAAAATTCCGAGACAAAAGAGAACGCAGACGTTGACTGCATTAACGAACAGCATTGTTGGAAGGACCTGAGCCAAACAATTACTCTCAGACACTTAACCGGTCGAAACGATAAAGCTGATAGACTTGTTTTTTCGCGTGTTCACTTACATTCTGTCAATTTTATCCGGTTCAGTTGATGAAATTGATTAACAAAACGCTCGTTCGGACAGTGGACTGTTGTGTCAATTACGTTTAACGAGCGAACGAACGCCATTTATTCATCAAGCAAATCTTTATTGTATTCTCAGCGATAATTTAGGGCGGTAGCTTCCCTCGACCTTTACCTCTCAACTTCTTTCAAGTTTCGAAAACATACTTGACACATACAACCGCTGGTGTTTCAAAGTGAACGCTGCTTGACATGGCTACGCGTTTCGCCCAACCTTTGTTTCACGCTTTACAAAAGAACGAGGTCATTAGGTACGCGAGAAATCCGGAAGGGTCGAGGGAAGCTGGCCACGCGAAAATAAATTGCCGCAATACTTTCGTTGAAACCTTTCTTTTATTTCGAAAGGACCCCATAGCTATCAATCCCTTGTAGCTCGATATTTGCTTAAATCGTGGCTTTGTTATCCAATTATTCGAATTGCGACATCCATTTTCGTTGCTTATAGATTTAGTGAAAATTTCAAAAGTATTTCTTATCATTTTAATGACCAGCTAAAAGTTTTATATCATTGAATGACCGTGAAGTGGTAGAAAAGCTCGAGGCCTTTGACCTTGTGGTTAATCGGCTGGAATTCTCGGTGATTCCCATGAACACTACTTTATCGTCGATTACTTCTGAGCGTCTGCGAAGCGATTGAAACGGTACTAATTTCTGTTAAATCGATCAAGAGGAAACAGTGAACGAGTGAATGAACTTTCAGTGGCTATTCGCTTGAATGATATGAAAGTGGCAGAATAATTGCAGATCCATTGATATCCTAGCTTGCGTGAAAAGATCAAATCATGTACGATACTTTATTGGATAAATTTAATGGTACGTTAAATCTACTTTGCCGATCGATCGATTAATCTCTTACGAAAAGTGGCAGGATACTGAAATTATCGAAGATGAATACGGAAATCGGACAGAATCTGCTGAAACGCACTTGTCAAATTGTATTGAGATCGACCGATGCACCAAATAGTACGATCATTTTGATAAATGTTATTAGATAACGTGGGCGATTGACTGATTGATAATACTAAAACTATAAGATTGTTGAAATACCTTCAAGAGAAAGTCTCATTAAAGGTTTATCGAGCACGTTCTTTATACGAACGTAAAGAAATCTTTAAACGGAGATTAGTTTATCGACATAGTGAATGGAGTTACTCGAGATTCGTGGTAGTGAAATATCGAGCAGAAATTACAACTTTCTGAAGATTGAGGCTTTTTGATTTTGGAGTAAACAACAGTGGCAATTTGACAAATTCAGACGAGATTAGTAAAGTGAAAGGATACAAATAATATTGATGTAGTGACACCATAGAATAGCCCATCTTTTTAAACAGAATACACTGTGTGCATTCGGTTCAATGGTGCACGATACTAATATTTAAACCTAAGCATTATAAAAAAGTGAAGGTAATTCATTGCAATTGTCACTCTCCACTTCGAGTTGCCATAATGCGGCGAGAAAACCGCTTAAAGAAAGAAAAAGAACATTTATGAAACCAAGTCTATGGAATAATATCTTCCTATCTAAGGGATGGAAAAAGTCACTTTTACAATTACAGAAGACCTACTTAGACTTTATTCACTTTAAAAAAGATACTTGAGTGAACGACGTAGAAGAAACGAAGGAAAAAGTACGAGCAAAGATTATTTCATGAGAAATATTCTAATAATTTCTTCTTTAAACCCCATTGACTGTAGATCATTATCGAAGCTGCACACGTTGAACGTGAAATTTTCGTTCCTTTATCTAATAGCTGCCCAATATTAATTTACGATCAAAAGAATACAATGTGTATAGACACTTCGGAACGAGCCACACATGAAAACGCGTCATTATGTCGTAATGAAGGTGACAGTAAAAGATGAAAGTGAAGTAGCAAAGTAGATTCAGATAATCAGCTTCATGTTGTCCCGATTTATCCACGAGCTTTCAGTGGATAATATCGTAGAAGAAAGAGGAAAGAGGAAAGGGGAGTCGAATACTAGCGAGACGGTTTTGTGACCGTTTGGTCAGCGGGCTCTGGAGAAGTCCCGCAAAGCTTATTGCACAGTGGTCACCCACGAGGGTGGTGAACGTAATGTGATAACTAGTGGTGAAGAGATGACGGTGACTCCGTCTACTTCCGATGTCGCAGACAAAGCAGTTTCAACGGACGATGTTGGCAGTGGAATGGAGGTGGCACGTATCGAAGCCGTCCTCGCTGCTTTGGTGGAAACAAAGGTGGAGGCGATTAAAGCCTCGTCGACTTTAAGCAAACGTTCCGGTAGCGCGCCAGCTAGTCCACGGCAGCTTAGATTAACTTCCACATCGACTGCCTCCTCCTCGCTGAATCACCACCATTGTCATCATCAGCATCGAAGGAAGAGCCAACATCATCATCATCATCATTACCAACACCATCACCACCATCATCAACACCATCGCCGTAAAAGGCATGATTCTGCGCCTTGTGACGAATTCATTGAAGACGCCACCGAGCACCATCAACACAATTTACATCATGGTATGTACATCGTACTTGTAAAGTTAATTTTATGTTGTTTCAATCATTATGTTTCTGCAACATTATATGCATATATAAACAGTCACCTATCGATGGTTCTCTGGAAGTTATGTAGGGGAGAGTGGGGTAAAATGGAACATCAATGTTTCTCTTAGATAAGAGGCTGCGAATGAGTTGGTATCGCGTGACATGGGACCAAAGAGTGCTCACAGCATTTCGTGACGAACCATAGACCCGTGCACACGTTAGTTTTCCGTTAAAAGAGTTGGAAAAATTTCCGGTATCGACGTTTCTATATTGTGTTGTAGTTTTGACCACTTTTCGGCACTTGGATTTAGAAAATTACAACGGTAAGTACATCGTTGGATTCTATAGTCCTTACGCTACATTTTGACGTATTAAAGAGTTCTATACCTCACGCTGAAGTGTAAATAATAAATGTTTATTTAAATGACTGCATGTGGGATAAAACGGAACACATTTTCGTGGGGTAAAACGGAACACCTATTTAACCCAATTCCACCAATCCAATTGGCTTGAAACTTTGCAGGCGTGCCTAGTTACGATGACAATACAAAATTATGAACAAAAGAAACGGGAGGGGTGAAAAAACTACCCAGTCATTAATAAATATAACCCATAACCACAAATCCAAACGACTTGAAATCAGCCTGTAACCACAAATCAAATCAATTCAATCGATATGCAATCAGCATATAACCACAAATCAAAACTTAGACACTAAAAAGTAAATAATAAAAAAATGTGCAAAAAAATGGTTTAAGTTAAATAATTTTATTTAAAATGCTCTAAAAACTAAAAAATTCTCCACGCACGTGTTGATATTCATTGTTCATGTAAAAATCCATGTGTATTCGGTTATTTTCAGTAATTTTTATGTTATCTGGTAAAATATTTTTTTTTATGTGTATAATATATATATTTTTTATATTTTATTTGTAATAGTTATACCTGAAACATATATTTATAGTTTTTAACATAAATGAATACATATTAAATCATAAAAATAAAGATTTTGTACGTTTACATGATCTTCAAGTGGGTGTTTCGTTTTACCCTACCACTTGAGCGATGCGAAGATTTCAATACCTTCGGTAAATTTCATTTCCGTCGTTCCCAAAGATTTTTCTTAACAATGACTTTGATTTTCTTAGGGGAGAGTCCGGCAGTACCGGCCACTTTAAGTTTTTGTACTATAACTTGGGCTACTGTTGGTAAAAATCAAATTTCAAAGAAGTAATTTGTAGTGCAAATAGTATTTAATAAGAGGGGACAAATCGTTTTTTTTTTTTAAATTTTATCATAAAGATTAATAATTCGCTGGAATAAAAACATTGTAATTCGCAGCGAACGAAAAATTGTCGTCCAGTACCGGCCAACTACTTAGTTAGTAGATTTTAAGGTCTAAGTAATTAATAATGTTAGTAAAAATATTTGAAAATAGAATAAAACTTTTATTTAGGCACGTCTACAAATGTCACATGTAAAATGATCCATATGCACTGCATCCAATCTTCATTGAACGATTCTTTACAAATGATGGACTCTGTAACTTGTTCATCAAAGTCTGGTTTCCTCCTTCGTGAGCTATCTGTTTTCGTATTTATCGCATTGTCTAACTTCCTTCGTTTCTTAATTTTTCCATCATCTTTTACTAAAAGTTTTTTTAAATCTATCCATTTGCGGTGTGAAATCTACGGGCTTGCCTTCTCGAATCGCTTTAAATCGGTCTCCTAATATGCTTTATGGAATATGACAAATTTTAGCGGCCTGCCTTTGACACATTTTGTTTTCAAGCAGCATTTTCAAAGCCGCATTCATGTCGTTCTGCGCCCATTTTCCTTTTTTCTCTTTAATTTCGGACATTTTTCTGCAGAAAAAAAAATCTAAAGAGTATAATTATAGGAAAAAATAAAAAAAATTGGCCAATACTGGACGACTAAATGTGGCCGGTACTGCATGACAAACACGTGGACAATGTTTTAGGTTTGATACGTAATATACAAAGCCAATTGGAAAAACCAGGGCATTTATGTATAGCTAATAGTGTAACAATAATGTACGTAATATGACAAAATTATTTACTTACCCGAGAAATAAGAAATCAGCGGTGAAAAATATATTTTGTCGTCCGGAACACCAGCGTAAACGTTAAACGTCTTAGAACTCTGGTAATAGTGAAGGAAAAAGAATGTCGCCGGAATACGTTGCTACGGACTCTAGTATTCATTTGTTTCTCCTACGATAGTGCAGTCAACTAACACTGGAAGCGAGATCTAGCTTTGGCCGGTACTGTACGCTGCCCTGTACTGTAGGACTCTACCCTATAGTCTAAGGTCCACTGAAGACTGTCCTGTTGAAGTTTCATGTCTGTTTCTCCTTCCGATTTTATGTTATCACCCTCCAAAGTTAAGCGTTCCGTTTTACCCCACTCTCCCCTAATGCACGTGTCTGTTTTGCGGATTTCGGAGACATCATAGCGATAACTTTAAGCTCATAAATACATGAATTGATGAATATTGCTGAGGTAAGCCATATATATGTACTTACCTAGTATATGCATTTTCCCAAGATCACGATTTTTGCTTGTCTTGCTCTTTTACACTCGCGATTGAAAATCTCTAGATTTCAGTAATTCAAACCTGCTGCCACATTTATCTGAGAATAATTACAAACAGAAATATCAATTACCCTTCAATTGCGAACAATTTGAATTTGCGTAGACGAAATGGGGGGCACTTACACTACAGGGTCATTGTTTAATACTGCAACCCGAGCGCGCGAACTTGTAGAATGGCAACACCGCCTCACGGATGCATTCCACTACAACCATGCACCGGCTCAGCGGAAAGCTGCCAGCGACCGCTGGACAAGAGTGATGCCTGAGCTTCGAAAATTTTAGCGTCGCAAAGAGGTAGGTATTGGGAATTTCCCGGCCTAGGTAATCGAGCCGCACGCTCCGCTTTTATGATCGGTTTACCACTCGCACCCCAGATTACTGTAATGAGGTTTGAAAATAATATCAACTGATCTCGTACCCATCTCAATTTCAAAAATTTTAGCTGCGACAGGGTTGACCGCAGCGCTATATCTTTGTACGGAGAGATTTTTCGCCACTTGCTTGTAAAAGCCACAATAATGGCACATCGTTCCAAAACATGACATTAACGGAAGCCGGTATAGGCGTGGCGTTGAGTAGCTAAAACATTCAAACACAAAAATTCTAGAAAAAAAATTCAAACACCGCTACAATCAAAGACACGTCCCATTAGTTACCCCTGATGTCTGATCTAGGTATGCACCGCAGTATGGATAAAATCATAAAAAAGAAAACCAAAAAATTTAATTTCTCAATTTATGAAAGTAATGATATAGAAACATCTAACCTATTGTTTACCAACACCACGAATTTTAAAAACCGCGTTAAATACATGATCAAATAAACAGTTTGTAAAAGCTTTTTAAACAATTATGGTAAAAAATTGATAGACGAAAAATTAAGTAAACGTAAAATATGTTAAATTATACATAATTAAGAGGGAATAATTTTTTCTCATTTTTCAGCGCAAATTGCATTCCGATATCTCTTATAGTTCAAAAGTTATACGAAAAAGGCCCAAAAATTTTCAACCCGGGCCGGGAAATTCTGAATAGTTCTTTGCAATGTTAATTTGAAAGAGACCAGCCCAAAATCCTCGAAGCTCGGGCATCACTGCTGTCCAGCGGTCGCTAGCAGCTTTCCGAATGCCGGGACGGTGCATGGTTGTAGTGGAATGCGTCCGTGAGGCGGTGTTGCCATTTTACAAGTTCGCACGCGCGCGGGTTGCAGGATTAAACGATGACCCTGTATGTACGGACAAAATCTATTCGAAAATATAGAAGCAAACAAATAAGTAGAAATACTTGTAACAATTATCGCAATTAACATATACGTTATGTCAATTATTATTATTTCCCAACCTTCTTTGAGTCGCGATCCCCTTTTATAATATTCAAATAACCTGCGACCCCCCCCCCCCGGCCCCCATATAAGGTAAGATAAAGAAAACACATTAAAAATAGGTATTTTTAAATATAATTCTAACCTGATAATATTAAAAAACCCAAAAGACCATGGTGGCTCCTCAGAAAACACTTAGCGACCCACCAGATGGGAATCACTGCGTTATGCAGTACTAGGGTTCCCAATTTTTTCGGGAAAATATAGTACTTTACCGCCAAATATGATAAAATATATAGTAGGTGCATTGTGAAAAAATATAGTACTTTTCTAAGGAAAGTGGTACAAAGTAAAACTACATTAAAATAACATCTCATTTTTTATTGTATATTTTTTGTGCACATTGCATTGCCCTTTGTATTTTGCAAGGACCATATTGGGTTACGGTAACCCGGTCCGTCCGAAACACACCTGGCATTTCTCAACGATAGGGGAAGAACGGTTGATACCCCCACTACAACCCCCCCCCCCCCCCCATAGGAACGCTAGTATGCCTGAAACAGCGAGTAAAATCATTACCACGGTAGTCTGTGGGTTACGCTCACCCAGTGTGGTCGAATCCTTGCTGGTGAGTATCTTTCTTTGATAATTTATTATATGTACAGTATTGGTGAGTTACCAAAAGTGAAATACATGCTTTTTAACCGACTTCAAAAAGGAGGAGATTGTAGATTCGACCCGTAGGTATTTGTTTTTATGTTTGTCCCCGCATAACTCATGAGCATATGGACCTATTTTGATGATCTTTTTTTTTTATTTGAAAGAGAAAAAATTATTTTTCACTTTTTAGTGTATATCTATTATTTTGAAGTTGGTTTTAATTTTTTTTAATTTTTTTTGAAAGATAGAAACGATTTCGCTTTGCTGAAACGGTGTGTATCAGGCACGCGTCGCAGTATTCGAGCACGTGATACTTTGAATAAAAAATTTCTGTTTAGAAAGGTATGTGAGCATTTATATTCAAAGTTATGTGTGAAAAGTTATATATAAAGAAATATTATAAATAAATAGCTGCTCAATTTTATCGACATAATATTATAATGTGTCCAACTTATTTATTTATTTCTTGTTTATCCAGATTACGATGAAGGCGCGTTCTCGAGTTCGGCAAGCACGTGAGATAGCCGATGTTTTCGAGGCACCGAACACGGGTTTCGACGACGAACAAAGCGAGAGTGAGACTGAAGATCATGTCGAAACGGAGTGCGCTCACGAGTCGGAGGAATATGTCGATTCTGACGCCGAGCAACTGGAAGCCGAGGAAGAGGGGAGTAGCGGAGAGTTGTCAACACAGCAGCAAGCACAACCACCAAGAAAACGTCAGCGTTGTACATCGTACCTACGTTCGAAAAGTGGATTCGCGTGGTCACAAAATGCTCCCGAGTCTTTAGGTAGACGCTCTCGGGTGGACCACATTGCTTCTCCGAAAGGTCAGGCCCTGAACGTGTCAACACCTCTAGAATCTTGGACTCTATTATTTTCCGCAGACATTCTAAATATCATTGTTACTCATACGAATGAAGAGATTGCCAGAAAATTGGAGAAGATGAAAGAAAAAGGTCAGCGTGTTGAGACTTATCAAAAACCTGTAGACCTTGTAGAATTAAAGGCTTTAATAGGTTTGCTGTATTTCGCCGGACTACATAAAGTGAACAATACGTGCGCGAGAAATTTGTGGTCGCCTTACGGTATGTCTCTGTTCAGGTTGACAATGCCACAAAATCGATTTCAATTTTTGTTGCTTTCCATAAGATTTGACGATAGAAGTACACGTACCGAGCGAAAAGCGGAAGACCGTTTAGCAAATATTCGCGAGATCTGGAATATGTTCATTGCCAATTGCACATCTAATTACCAGCCCCATTCGACTTGCACAATCGGCGAGCAACTGCTCTCGTTCCGGGGTAGGTGTATATTTAGATTGCATATGCCAGCGAAACAAGATGAATATGGATTAAAAATCGTTACTATAAACGATGCGACGACGCACTACTTATTCAATGCGATCCCTTATGTAGGAGTCGTCAATGCAGATCCGGCCGAGGCAGTTTCTTCTTATTACGTTAGAAAGTTATCAGAACCAATTTATCACACCGGGCGGAACATTACGTGTGATAATTGGTTTACTTCAATTCCGATTTGCGAGAAAATGAAGAAAGATTATAATATCACGATGGTAGGGACAATCCGTAAAAATGAACACGAGATTCCTGAAGCGTTTAAAAAAATACCACCTCAATGTACGAACGTCCAATTTGCTTATCACGAGGGAAAAACATTAGTATCATATAACTCAAAGCCCCGAAAAATCGTATTATTACTTTCTTCATTACACGTAAATGGCAAAATCAATCAGGCAACAGGTAAGCCTGAGATCGTGGTTTTTTACAATAAGACGAAGGGCGGGACCGACTCTTTTGATAAAAAATGTCATGATTACACAACTAACCGCAAAACTCGTCAGTGGCCTGTGCGTTTGTTCTATGGGATGCTAGATCAAGCCAACGTTAACTGTCTAATATTGTATACTTTACGTAAAGATAACGTGAAAATGAGTCGATACAATTTTATATTAGACCTAAGTTTGGCGCTTATCAAACCATTATTATCAAGGCGTTTGACGTCTTCGACATTGAGAACAACGTTACGTGTCCAAATTGAAGCCTTCCTGGAATGTAAAGATATTCTAGAAGATCAAGATCCACGAGATTTAACGGCTGGAAATAAAATGGAGAAACAAAAGAGATGTGGCTTCTGCCCAGTGTCCTTAGACAGAAAAACTTGTTATAAGTGTTTAAAGTGCGACCGGCCAATGTGTAGGGAGCATGTAGCGAAAATATGTTGCGACTGCTCCGTAGATATGAATAAATAATTGCATATATTTTATTGTCAGTTTTATTACATTTATGGAATAAATTATTATTTCAACCATTTCATTGTATTATTTGCCATTTCTGTAACCGCTTAGCATTACATGCAGTAAACATTATATATGCAGCATTATTACTAAAACATCGTATGTTTTTTACGCTTATAATTCTATTCATATTTATATCTATGCGATGTCTTACTTTGTAACGATATTCGTATATTCGGATTTTCCAAGATTTTCTACATTTCAGCTCTCTGTAACCGCTATTTTTAATCCACCATGGCAGTTTATGTCCTTACTTTCAACGAAAAACACTATTTTTCACAGAGAACCGTTTTTCAGTGGAAGTAAAAAATTACTCGACTTCACCTCACCAAATAATTATACATATTTCTTTGAATCAATTATTATAACTCATTTTTTCAATTAAAGTATAACTCGAAACCTTTCGATTGCTGTATAATTAAACCCTTGTACCTTTTCTTGAAAAAACTAATTAAAAGAAAAAAACAATTTTTGCAGTATTTTAAAAAATTTGATATCTTTTTTCAAAGTATCATGAATATCAAACGATTTGTGATAAAATTGTCTATACTGTATATTCTTTTTCCTCATTGTCTTACGAATCAATTAAATAAAAAACTTTAAAACTGGTGCAGCACATCCTGAAATATAGACAAAAGGACGTTCTGAGTTACACTAAAGGTAGGTTCTCTCTACGCCTCGCCTCATTTTAGTTTTCCTATGCTTTTCTTCTGCAGTTTGACAATTTGGCTCACACTACACTTCGTATCGCTACGCCTCAGCGTAACTTCGATCGGCGGGTTTCTATTCAGAAATATTTTGAGAAAGATTGCGCGCACCTAACCCATATGTGGTCGGATCGGTAAGAAAATATACCCTAGTAGCACAAAATATTGAATGCTCATACATCCAATATTAAAAAGAGGTTCAATCTCTTTTTGATATTTAAACATACATACAATATTTATTCTAGATTAAGAAGAAAATATATTTTCCAAATATGCTGGAAATATTCATTTTATATTATGAAAAAAATATTCTTATTTCAAGTATAAAGTAAATATTTATTTACTGTTTGAAACAAAACATTTTTTCCGAATGTTCGGGAAATATTCATTTTATATTATGAAAAAAACATTCCTTTTCAAATATAAAGTAAATACTTATTGAATGGTAGAAAGAAAACATTTTTTTCCGAATGTTTCGTATTTTCTAAACCTTTATTTCACATTTTCAGTATGTGTATATAATATTTGGAATCAACATTTTTTTCATATTAAAAAGTGTGGCTAAAAAAATATTTTTTTAATATTTGGAAAAAATATTTAACCAATATTTTGTACTACTAGGGTAGTGTGGTCCACGGTGTAATAGACAGGTGTTCCGATTCCTCTTTAGAATGTGTGACTTTTTCGTCCTAGTTCTTCTGGCGGCCGCTAGATTGGCGTTCAAAGAGAAAAGCCATTAGAGACACTATAATAAAAAACCATATAGCGACACTATAATTGTGAATATATATACACATTATTTTTTTACTAACGAAATGTACATTTTCAGATAAATAGATATTACAAACAATTAGAATAATATGTCAAAAAACGTTTTTTATTAACTTCCAGAATCGAAATAATTCTCAATATTATTACAACTAATGTATGACAAAGGCCCTGAATCAAAGAAATTTATGAAGCTTATTCGCTGTTACAACAGCGCTTTTTCGTTTGCCTCCGTGGGAGCTCAGATAAAGAGCGCGTTTGTATCCTCACCACTTCTTGGAATTCTTCGGTCGAGAGGCACGGCCTTTGACGACTCTAGCTGGAGAATCACCCTGTACCTGTTTTAGGCCACAGGTACTATACTCCAAGTCATTTTAGAAGGAACTTATTTCGCGCATGTAGAATGAGCTCATTGGCTCCGAGGGAGCGTTTGTTTCGGGTATAGCCAATAGTAGCTTGTTTCGGCACCAATGAGCGCCAACATGCGCAGAATCGGTCTAAACTCGTCGGTCGGCAAGTTACTTCTAAAATGACTTGGAGTATACCCATTTTCGAACTTTCCAGGTTTTGGATTTTTTACAGTATCTTTAGTTTCCGGGGAACCTTCATGCTGAATCTGAACCTTCTAGGTCATCGAGGGGTACCAAAAAAGCCTCTGGACAGATTTTTCTAACAAACGAACTTATAGTAATAAGTAATGATTGTATACGACCAGGTTTGTGGAAACAGAGTGACCAGAAACAAAGTCGTATTGCTCATTAATGGTTAAATTAGAGACTAGAAAGAAATGACAGTAAACGTGCAATTATATTTTCCAATACTTTAGGCATTACATGCTGAATACTGATGGATCGGTAGTTTAAAACAGATGGTTTACAACTGCCACCGAAATGCATTTTCGTATTAAAACCCAATCGATTTGCAACTTCATCTTCCAAATTTTAACATTTATAAATTTTTGTAAATTAAAATATTTTTTATTTCACAGAACAAAATTCCAAGAATTTATTATTATATTTTCCGACTTTATACGAGGGTAGAAACACGTCAAATCAAAGATGTAAGGCCGAATATTATTAGTTGCATAAACAAAAATAATTGTTTTGTACATGTACTGACAAGAACATTTTGTCAAGTTCAATATAAGTGCAAGTTCAAGATAGCATATTTAATACAGCAAAAACTGTAACGTTTAATATCTTAAATATTATTTTAGCTAGAAAGTGACAATTAATAGTTGAATATTAGCGGCGAAACTTCCAGGCCGCACAGTTTACAGCCGAATCAGCTGAACGCGCGGTAGACCGATCGTGCTGGTTCATTTTCACGAACTTTGAACTTTGAACCAGCGCGGTCAGCTCTACTGCGTGTATGCATCTGTATCTACGCGTGCCTCCAGCGAGCGCGTGCTAGGGGCTACTGCTCCGCGCTCAGCTGATTCGGCTTCAAACTGCACGGCCCGGAAGTTTCGCCGTTAATATTCAACTGTTAATATCTCGATAACGAAGACTCGAATCCCAAAACGATAAAGGATTTTTCGATGTCTTTTTGCATCAGGACATTGCATGTTCCGGGAAGTTCCTGAATTTTGGAACACCCTGTATATAAATTTTTACGTATTTTAAAGTTCGCATATATTATGTGAAGAAAATAAATGGAATGTGTATTGTTATAGGTAAAGCACGACGAAGAGCATCGCAAAGTCCACGACGTCCGCGGAAGAAGCGTAAACATTCGAAAAGCCCAAACATCAATCACGGCGTGGTCCAGGACGAACAAACTGGCCTCGATTCGCGTTTTGAACTGTTCGGAATGGATGCTGATCAAGATCTCGCATTGATAAACTTTGAAAAAGCCCGAGAGACTTTCAACGATTCCTGCGAATATCCGCAGCTGCACCGAAGTGCCTGCTACTTTCCCCAAAGTACAGCTCAATTGTAAGTATCGTTAATAATAGATATACATATGGCATCAAGTATAACTTGAAACTTTATATATTAGCCCCATTAACAGATCATGCTTGCTAGCCAACACCTATAATAGTCGTATTAATTTCCTTTGCGGCACACTCGCTACGTTTAAAAATCGCTTACGCGACTTGATGCGTAGGAATGTGGATACGCATGGTCTCTAAAGAAGGAGTCTTTCTTCCCGGCTTGTGTCGTATAATGCTCCAAATTAATTCTAGTTTATATGTGGTTCTTTTTTTATTTTTTTATTTCTTATCATTGTAAACTAAAGGGTAATATACCCGTTCAGTAATAATAATAAGAATAATAATTACTATTTTATTTCAAATGGTTTCGACGTTAAGGTATACCTAAGTCCATATTTACAAAGTAATACATAAGATACTCACAAGGAAACATATGGAACCCGAAAATTCTGATTTTAATGAAACTCCGTACGATTGTAGAGCATGTCGGAGTATGTAAGAAACTATTTTTTTTTCTGCGGAAAAACACTCTGAGGGGGTGAAATCAGCCCCCGAAATTTTTAGCGATTTTTCGTTTTTCGAGTATAACTTTGTAACGGTGCGAGGTAGAAGAAAACCGTAAATGGACGAAATGTTCAGTGTTTGATGCCGCATAACGCGCTGCAAAAGAAATGTTTGTACGTCCACAATTTATAAATAAATTGAAATTTTCGTTATTTTACAAGATTTTTTATTTTAAGTTATTTTATTTGAAAAGACCGAAATTGTCATAAAGATCAGATTCATATACAATTGGATCGAACCTAATGTACATATAAAGGGCCTAGCAGAGTAAGCATAGGAAAACGGTCCCAGCACCAATTTTATCATTTATGCTTGTTAAAATAATGCTCTTTGCATGAAAAACTACTATGAGTAATTTCAGACCTGTAACTCCTCCCGTAAGGGTGCTATAGGGACAACAATCCCAAACTTTATGATTTTTTTCTCGAAAACTACTTAAGATATTTGAATACGACAAGTAGAAAATATTAGGTACTTACTAACTCTACTAAATCTATTTTTTTTCAAAATTTTGGAGTGATAATTAAGGGTAGAAATAAAGGAATCAATTATTTGAGGATAGTTTTTGTAAACAACTCCTTGAGTGACACCAACGAAAAAAATATGGATAATAGCTAAGTAGTGAGGTGTTACTTATGATTTTTTTCGTTGGTGTCACTCAAGGGGTTGTTTACAAAAAGTACCCTCAAATAATTAATTCCTTTATTTCTGCCCTTAATTATCACTCTAAAATTTTGAAAAAAATAGATTTAATAGAGTTAGTAAGTACCTAATATTTTCAACTTGTCGCATTCAAATATCTTAAGTAGTTTTCGAGAAAAAAATCATAAAGTTTGGGGTTGTTGTCCCTATATCACCCTTACGGGAGGGGTTACAGGTCTGAAATTACTCATAGTAGTTTTTCATGCAAAAAACATTATTTTAACAAGCATAAATGATAGTGCTGGGGCCGTTTCCCCATGCTTACTCTGCTAGGCCCTTTATTTCTTTGTGTTTTCTAATGCTACGAACACTTAATAAAGATTTAATGAAGCTATAGTACAAAATGTCGATACTTCAAATTTTGGCCGATGTTCAAATAAATAAAGCATTCTCGTCCCACTGTGGCGCGTCCCCCGCGATAGTCTACCTCCGTAGCTATACCCATATCTCGTCACATATACTGAAGCATTCTAGAATTTTTTGTAACCTACAAGTTACCTGTTGGGTGTGCATACAATGTATGTATAGGCAAAATGCAAAACAATAATGTCGATAGTTTTTTGCAAATATTTTGGAAACTAAAGGGCAGTGAAACGTATGAAAGATATGCTGAATAATTCAAACTTATGTGCCTAACAAGTTAGTTAGGTATAGTTAGTATGTGTCTCTAAGAGTGAAACTTGGTGAATTATTAATTTGAGAATTTATAAGAGATCAATGAGTACAAATTTGGGGACTTTATGCTTGTAGAAAACTCCACTACGACGACGACGATTACGTGGTGTTAAATGTAACGGACGAGTTAGAAGATGAAGAAACCTTAAGCGACGCTGAGAAGATTGTGGAACCTCAGGAGAAGTATCATCGGCCCCGCAGAAAGCGAAAACGAAAGCGGCGTAAGGTTATTGCTAATGTGGGCCCTCAAGAAGAGCTCGTCGATCCAGAAGAACTTCCTCCACGTGCTCGTTGGACGATCGTCGCGACTGCTTGTCTTCTTCTTGCCATGTCTTTGCTCTTGGTTGGAGTTACGCTCAGAATGGCACCAATTATAGATGATATGGGTGAGTGTTGAATTGTATTTCCCTTGTAAATATTCCCCTACAGCACATTTGTTGCAGAAATGTCTCAGTTACGTTGCGGTTTAATATTTAGAACATTGCACAGAATGTTGCTGAAACGTTACAAGTAAATTGCTATGTCCGTCCTTATGCAACATTGCTTCAGGATTTGACAGCAATGGTCGGGCAACATTTCTGAGATTTTACAGCAATGGTCATGTAACATTTTTGTGATTTTACAGCAATGGTGAGGCAACATTTCTGAGATTTTACAGAAATGGTCAGGCAATATTTCTGAGATTTTACAGCAATGGTTAGGCAACGTTTCGGGCAGTAGGGCCAAAAATAAAAATATCGATAGGAGGAAGGTGGTGATAATATTATATACCGTGTCTTTAATGGACGCGACGACATGAATGTGTGTGCAGAATTCTAAGTAGTATAATGTCAGAGTATTTTTTTATAACTAGAAAATTTTCCAACCCCAATGAGATTCGAACCCATGACTCGAGAACCGTAGACGATCACTTTCCCGCTGCAGCTACAACCGTCGATTGAGAAAATTGCTTACGTATTCTAACTTATACTCCTACTGTGCAACTCTTTTACCTCAAATTATTCAAAAAAAAGAAGATTCATTTTGACAATCCTCATTACATCTCCCTAATTGTAGAGCCGCATATCTCACAACAAATTAATTTCAACGTTTGATGAAGTTGATTCATATTCTATTATGAAATGTCCTGTGTAGTATAAGAAAATAATTTTTCTACTTTTTAGCGCATTTTTAATACAATCGTTTAACATAAATTTTTTGCATATACTTTTTATTTTCTAGTCTTTAGTGTTTGTGGATTTACATTTCACAGCTCAGACTTCCTTACAAATATAATTTATTGCTGAATACAGTATAACAGTTTGCTTAAACCTTATAGTGATAATTTACTAATTGTATTAATTAGTTATATAAAATATTGTCCGTGTTTACATGTATTCCTTCGGAGGTTGCCTTTGAAATGTAACACTGTATTCTGTTTGTTGACATATGTGATATAAGTATTAATACAGTTATTTAATTAATATTATATTAATACTATATACGCCAACAAAAGAGATTTGCAAATAAGTGTAACATGTTCCAATTACTGTCAGTGTCCCTCCTATTGCCATTAAATTGATTACAGATGATAAGAAAGTCGAGTGAAAATATGTAAGTCCGTATTCTGTGATCGTCGTTAGGGAGCAGTGCTCGCAACTTATGAGCAAGATTTCCACAATAAATCCGCAATAAATCCCGAATTACGCGGAACGATCCCGAATTCTCGACACGCAGAATACAGTCTAAGATTCCACAGGCCACCCCCGGGGGGATATATGCGAATGTGGACATAATCTGACATAAATAATTAATACAATTAATCGTTAATTACTTATGTCCGATAATGTCCACGTTCCCATATATTCCCTCGGTGGTGGCCTGTGGAATCATAGACTGTATTCTGCGTGTCGCAAATTCAGGATCGTTCCACGCAATTCGGGATTTATTGCGTATTTATTGCGAAAATCTTGCTCATAAGTTGCGGGCGCCGCTCCCAAACGACAATCACAGAATACGGACTTACATATTTTCACTCGATGTTTTTATCATCTGTAATCAATTTAATGGCAATAGGAGGGACACTGACAGTAATTGGAACATGTTACACTTATTTGCAAATCTCTTTTGTTGCTGTATATAGTTTATGAGTTTGTTTAAACTCTATAATATTAATTAAATAACTCTATGAACTAGTTATGTCAGATAATGTCCACGTTTGCATATATTCCCTCGGTGGTGGCCTGTGTAATCTTAGACTGCCTTCTGCGTGCCGAAAATTCGGGATCGTTCCGTGTAATTCCGTATTCATTGCGAATTCGTTGCTGAAATATTCCACGTGGGTTAAACCGCAATATATGTGCAATATTTCACCGCAATTTGTGCCCAATATTCCCGATACATTGCACAAACCTGGCTATTGCAATATTACACGGTAATGTGTGCGCAATATTCCCGAAATATTTCACAAACTTGGCCATTGTGATATTGCACGGCAATGTGTGCGCAATGTTCCTGAAACATTGCACACACGTGGCCATTGACATATTGCACGGCAATGTTTCCACAATTTTGCAGTAATATTGCAATGCAACCTGCAACCAAACGGCTACATTGCAATGTACTGCAACGTTCCTGCAACAAAGTGTGCTGTAGGGGTTAATAGCCATCTTATCCGAAGAAAGTTGTGTTGACTTTTATTAGCTTGTGAAAAGCACTGTTCTACAATCAAGTATTTTATAAAGACAATTTAACTACATGCCGTCTCTATGCCGCCACAGTGATCGTCTCAAACATAAGGCTAATAAGAATCATTAGAGAATTTGGCAAAATTTTCCTTTCTCGTTAATTGGATGGTAGGAAAACTGGAGAAAAATCCGTTTTCGTACTACGAGCTCTTTCGTTAGGCATCTCGTATTTTTAAAATGAAAATCTGAGGCACTTATAGCAAAACAAAATTAATATGGAGCAGGCGTTACATACAAAATAAATTTGAGGTGGAATGTGGTAAAATAATGTGGACTCCGTTTAACCAACACTCAATTTATTTGAATATGAGTATTCCGACGTTATAACAAAGACTCGCGTTAGGTCATCGGTAAGTACACGCAGGAACTGCTCGACACCGACTGACTCTCTTCACAAACCGTACCCTTAACCAGGGGTGGAAGAAGTGAAGGAAGGAAATAGAAAAGAGATAGACAGAAAACTGCAGAAACGCCGAGATAAAGGTAAAAGAGAAAGCTACGCGAGAAGCGACTTCGCTTGGGCTCGCGCGAGCCTGGTCGCCATATGTACTCAAAGAACCCCAGGCCCAGGCGAAACCCTAAAGCAGGCCTTCCCGAGTAGGGGAAAACCACTCCTGAAACACATGTTTTGCTTCTCCCTCCAACGCTGCGCCTTCAGCTAAGATGGGACAATTCCTACTACCCTCTCTCCGAGCAGACAGTAACGCTGCTAGGAAGCATGTTGAGGCGCCTTAGGGTGAAAGTACCAAATGTGTCAAGTTTTTATAGGAAATTTCATAATGGCTTAAAAATAGTAGGAAAAATTAAAATTTAAACTAACATTTCAAAATGATTAATTTTTTCTACTATTTTTAAGTCATTATGAAATTTCCTATAAAAACTTGACACCTTTGGTACTTTCACCCTAAAGCGCCCAACATGCTTCCTAGTGGCGTAAGGTACTGTCTCCTCGGAGAGAGAGTAGGAGGAATCGTCCCGCCTTAGCTGAAGGCGCAACGTTGGAGGGAGAACCGAAACATGTGTTTCAGGAGTGGTTTTCCCCTACTTGGGAAGGCCTGTCCTATAGAAACGAACGGTAGAAGAATAGGCAGGAAGTTGTAAATAGTAAGAGAATTTAGAAAAGTGAAAGTTAGAAACGTAGGAAAAGAAAAGTGCCGAAGAGAAAGAACGCGGTGGCAGAGACGTAACTACCACAAATTATTATTATTATTCAGAATACTGTCTGTAGATACATATTAATAAAAAAATCAATTAGGTACCTGAAATAAACAAAAAAGTTATTAGCAATAGTTGATAAAACATGAATATGCTTAAAATTAAGCAGACTATCTAATTAAAAGACCAACGTCAAAAGATTTAAAAAAAATTCAGTTATCCACAACAGAATTAATTTTGACCTGCTGTATCGTGAAAATCTCACAGTGTGTATCGGGACAAAACCAAGGAAAAGCCAATAATCCAGGACTGTCCCAGAAAAGCCGGGACCCTATTTTTGGAGGATCCCTACTTTCGGTGTATTTTAGTTCAAGGTTCAAGGAGGATGAATACAAATCAATCAGCTGGTTGGGGTGATAATTTGGAGAGGCATCCCAAATTTTGCAGTGGGAGATCGAAGCACGTGTAATTATAAATTTGGGAACTGACCCAGGGCTCCGTGAGTTTTCAGGGCCTTCGGATGCCCGCCCTATTCAGGCAGTTTATGCTCTGCCAATCGCTATTGAGAGTCAAGACGAGACTCCAAGTTTTCCAAGTCCTAATTGAAATTTACAGAATTTTCCTTCCTGCGATCACTAAATGTTACTGTGGTACATTAATAGTAGCCTTTTAAAGTTGTGCGTTGAAGGAAGTTTTCAAGGTGGGCTTCTTAAGCTAGGAGACATGCTTCGCAGTGTCGATCCATTGATTGTTAAACTAGATTCAAGTGTTTATGGGTCTGGCGACCCCCTGCAAATGTGGCTGTGAAACGTCAGTGTGGCAAATTTTGTCGACATAAACGCAGAACTTCGCTACTATTTCCACTCACATGCCTATGTCAGCAATGTCATTTAATATTTACATGCTTTGTAGGAGGTACATTCGAGTATTGAACTCATTCTTCTGACAAACAAAGATGAATAGCTAACATTCATTATCAGAATACAAAATCACTGGTCATATTAAAAGTATTGATTGCAAATTTACGGTGACTAACTACTTAAGTTAAACGACCTTTTCGATTAGTTTGGCGAATGCTAAATATAAGCCTGAAAAATTATTGACCACACGTTTTTTAACGTTCTGTATAAATATCATTAGTAACAGAGGAACTAGTAGCAGTTTAAAATGTTTTCTTATTTCTGAAAAGGTCGTTTAGAAGACCCCGGAAGCATCATGCATTACATTATAGATCCAGTTGCGTATTGCTGTGTAGAGTTGGCAGAGGAGGGGCTGTTTTTCAAGTCAAAATGATAGTTCTTTAAACATCCCAAATTTGTTCACGAAAGGGGGTGTTACGGCCTTTAGCCAATTAACTGGTGGAATTTTGTGGTAGCAGGTAGTTGATAGTACTCCCAGAACAGCACCCAGAGTGAAAAAGCACTCCTGCCTGAGATTTGTGTACCAGTAACACACACGCGCACACCTCGAACATAAGTGAGCACATGCAACATACGAGCTTGAAGGCGGTCTGCGCCTTTAAATTGAAGCCGCGCGTCTGCAAATCCTCCAGTCAGTCGTCGGGTTTTCGTGGTGGAACCATGTCGGAATTTCATTCCACAATTTACAGTTTCAGTTTTTTGCCTCTTGGGTCAGAAAGTGAACATGAAACTTCGGGGCGAGTGGACTAACCAGACCAGTGATAGAATACCTAGTCAATAATAGTTTCATCTAAGTAAAACAAGTGTCTAACGTGCTCTTTGTTTAAATAAACGTTTCGGTCTGTGTCGATGTTTTATTTTCGATCGATAAAAACTCCTTATGGTCACACATGAATAGCTTGTTGAAATTTCTATACATGCTGCAGCCATATCGACCTCGTTGAAAACGATTGTAATCAGTTATTTTGGATAAAACCTGTACGATTCGAAATTCTAAAGTAAAATTTGTGTGAAAGTAAATCACTTTTTAAATGTATTTTAAAATAAATTTACATTGTTGGAAGAAAATTGAAAACTGTAGAAGCAACTAGTAAATTATAATTATTTTATTAACTCTTTCTTCACAAATATAATAGTGATATATGTTTGAGAGAATTTAACACCTAAAATGGTTTAATTTTTCTTAACTTAAACCATTTTTAAATAATCGAGTTCATTACCGAGTAATTGTTTTTAAGTAATCAGAATAACACCTTTGGAAATCTTACAACATTATTGAAATTTCACTGTCTAATAAATTACTTGAATTTTTCCTTTTTCCAATAAATACTGGAAGAGTTTAGCTATCTTTGACGTTGAAAAGGGCGTGAAATAAAAGTTATACGTTCCTTTGTTAAAGTATCGCGACTAGCCAACAACTGACCTGTAAATATACCATCTAAAAAAGCAGTTTTCCCGTTCATGGTCTTTAAACTATGTATATGTAAATATTACTAAAGGTATTTCACTGTATTATAAATTGATGTTTCATAATTTTAAATTTCTACTCCTGAAGATAAAAACGTTCGTTCCATTTATTCGAAAGTGCTTTAATTGTGATTTGTATTTTTATTAAAATATAACATTACAGTTTTCCGCAATAAAACTTTTTGGTGAATATCTTTTTTGCTTGTGCAAATAAAAAATGCTAAAGTATTATTTCATTTAAAACATTAACATAAAATAAGCATTAATTTTGTGTTCAATTAAGCGATACATACATGATTGTGTCTTCATTATAATTTATTCTTTTTTATTTTACAGAAATACATACATACATAACGATCAGTATCTGTACAATACTTTATTGTAAGAAACATGTGTCGAAGTATAGATGATATGAAAAAGTTTGATGTGTATTTCAGGATAGGGTAGATTTCAATTAATTTTCAAGCTGCTATAAACACGATTATTTGTCGTCATGTTCAAACAATAAGATTAATTACGTTTTATTACCATTAAATCAAACGCATATCGTTTAGAATACAAACTCACTCGTATTAATGCATACCTAGTTAAAAGAATAAATATGAAACAGGTAGAGGGTATAATGTGTATTTATATATTATAATATTAAACCAAGGAGTTCAAAACATAAGCTTTGAAACCGTGTATATTGTGCCTCAAGTTGAGTAAAAATTATTTAATTGACACAAGTCGAAAAAGCAATCTTATCAGAGTTGGAATCCGTTTTTGATTTTGATAATGAAAATGATTTGTTAATATCTTCCGCCCATTGCATGCAAATAAACGAGTACATTATCATATTTTCCATATCTAGAAGAAATGTTCCAAATGTCCTATGATCCAAGTTCGGCTCGTCCCTATAGGCAGAATTAGGCAGTTGCCAAGGGCGTAAGTTGACAGGAGGTGAAAAATGGTCTTTTCATTGTTGATATTTTTTAAAATAAAGTTTTAAATGAAATAGTACAAATTGTAGTATACATATTTAAAGTTACGAATAAGAATTCAGAGTAAGGTCATCAAAAAGCTAAAATAAACGTATTATATTATAAATCAAGAATGCAATTCGGAAATTTTGTCTAGGGCGCAAAAAAGGCTGCAGCCGGGCTGGCTACATATATATCTCTCTGTTTACATTTAAAATGGTTAATGATCCAACATAAAGTTTTTCTTACTGCTGCTGTATCGTTGCACATTCTAGTAGGTAATTTTCATACTGAAACTGAAATATTGCATAGATATACAGGCTGTTTCAGTACAGGTGGCAAACTTTTTAGGGGGTCATTATAAGGCCAAAATGAAACGAAAATATACCTACAATTAGATTTTTTAATGTTACGCTTCGTTTTCGAGAAAATTGACTTTGCATTTCTATATTTTCATCTTCTCTAGGCCTGTAGAATCACCCCCTAAAAGGTTCACCACCTGTTGCGAAGCACCGTTTAATAAACAGTCGTTAATTTCTGTCGATTGTTATAAATGTCAGTGTGCTTAATAAATAATAATACTTAGAATTATATAATAATGCTTTTGCAAATCAAAGATCAATTTTTTCCTCTATTAATTGTTAAACTGTGTATTGTATATAGAACACACCTATAATAATACAAACTATATGTTATACTATAATTTTTAAAAAATCAGTATTTCAATATATCGATATGTTTAGTGTTAAACTGAAGATAATTTTTTTCAAACATAGTGTTAATCTGTAGTTTCACAACCTGTATACATATGTGCAAATATTTAAAAAATAATTTAATTGAACATAATTATTTCATATCAAACGTAGCATTGATTAATTGACTGTTTTATGTGAAATGTATTGTTATTCATTAGTCTTAATTTTTTATATATAACTAAAACAAACTACTGCAAAGTATTATACATACGTTTTGCGTGTAAATATGGTCTACTGTTTATAATAAGAAATTTGTAATGTCTAAATTTTATACGTAATAGATACTACTGTAACTTCTCTTTGGTATATTTTTCGGCAGTGGATTTTAAAAATGATACAAGTGCTCGTTTACCCCGGAATCGCTTCAAAGCAATGCGAAAGAAGATTATTGAAAAATGATACACCATCGAAGCGAGACTTGTGTCGTTTTCACCCATTGTTAAATTTCACAATTCTTCAGCAGGAGCACATTTGCCGACGCTGCTTTTGAATGATATCGTTTTTACAGAAGCAGCGTGTAAAATCGTCAAATTCGACATTTGAAAAGAAAACGTTAATCATGAATCAGAGTCTTTGTCATCAGAGAAGGAACTTCTAAATAAAATCTGTACATAGATATTTTATATGTACTTCTTGTAATTTAAAAGCACATTGTAAAGTAATATCCCATTTTGCAAAGTATGTCACTGTGCGAGTAACGTTACAAACGAGAAAATTGACCAGTTAAAAAAGGGAGATGCAATTGAATATTTTGTATTCAGAATATTTAATTACAAATTAGGTGACCAATAAATCCTAATTTATTTCAAGAGTTAAAACCGCGCTATTATCTTTCTTCTTGAATAGTACTTGATATTGTAAAAACAGTTATTATCAGCGAGGTGTATAGAAAAAACAAATGTACATAAATGTTTAGAACGATATTTTACAATTTAATAAAACATTTATTAATGTTAACTTCTTTCGAAATTTGCTTTGATTCAAATCGACTAACGTGTTCTAAATGTAGCTTAAAAGTGCAATTGTAATGGAATTAGACAAATAATCAGAGGGAAACGTACCGCGGGAGAAATATAGAGTTATAAAAGGGGAATACGTTTACTGCTTGGATCGATACAAACCTGCGAAATCACACTTACCGCGCGTTGCTCGCACAAGGTTCGACACTTTTTTTGCGGCGCGTTTACATCATTACATGTACACCCTTGTAGAAGCAGGTCAAGCCCGCAGATTTCCTCGGCGTTCGATTTTCACATACATATCACATCATTAAAAGAACGAATATAACCGAACCGTCGTTGGTGAGCATTTGGCAGAAAGCACAACATCGATTCCAATTGGATCGCGTATGTTGAGCCTGCTCTTCAATTTCCCAAACTTTCCGACATAGCTTCCGTTGACGCACATAGCACGCCAGAAATGTATACCGTACCACGAGTTTACAGTTTCGACGAAAGTGTAATGGTGTCCTGGACGGTATTTTAAGAATAGTCGATCAGAACTGACGTTTTTATCGCCTCTATGATTCTTCTTATTCGCCAAATGATTTAGAACTTTTACTAGGCAGGCCCCTGAATTTTACCACTGTCATATTGCCAAAGAACTAAAATTTTTTTCTTATCAGCTCTTGTCGACATTCCTGACACGAAATGGAAAATGTTATTCATTAAAAATACTTCATGTACAATATCTGAAACCTATTTTCTTTAAGAAGTTACGCCACCCTGAGACGTTCAAATCAGCACTAAATTTCATGAATTTTTTTTATGATACTATGAGGTGGAAAATTATTTCTATACGTCTTATGTTTAGGACGTGTATTAATGTAAACACAGAAATATTAAAACATGGCTGAGTTATGTGTTTCAATGATATCTGATCCAATGATAGCTTTCAACTTTTCATTGTTAACAGCAACAAGTTGTTCTTCGCGTAGTGCGTCTTCAAGCAATGTATTTCTATCCTCAAGATTTCTGGGCCACTTCGGAACACTATCTAGAAACGCGGTAGCGTCTCGACGCCAAGTACATGTTTCGACACCCTATATATGTCGATTGTCGCTACCGCTATCATTTACTCGTCGCCGGGCTAATCCAATCTAACTTGAAACTTATTTCATTAATATCTCATCACTCTTGCAATATTTTCTAAATTTAAAGGCATTTTCTGGTGTAAACCGCATATAAGCTTTCGAATAAGACCAAATTCAATAAAATCGGTCCACGCATGACAGAGATATCGTAATATCGTCTCATGGATCAGTCGGAAACGGTAAGATTTTTCTCCTGATTCTCCAAGCCAAATTTTCGTCAACATAATACGTATATACGCGTTATTCGCACACCTTCAGCCAAAACGAAGTAATTCATGTTTCGTTCGTTAATCGTTACCTTCACTATGCAATCCACTTCATACGCGGTACACGCATACTTTCAACCAAAAGAAACTAATACATGTTTCGTTCGTCAATCGCTGTCTTCACTGTGCAATCCACTTCAAATTTTGACAGCTTACCGTCAAGTTATAACCAATTTATAAACGTGTTTTTACAAATATGTGTCGTTGTTCCATTGAATTGCAACGAAAATGCAGTCTCAAACACAAGGTAAGTTGCCGAAATTTGAATTGCGACATGTTTGTATATCATCAAACTGTTTTTTATGTGTAACTAAACTGAGGATGGGCTGTGTTTAAAAACTTATTATGATTATGATATCACGTTATTTAATAACCCCAGGTTATATGAAGTCCGATAAAAAATCTATCTACTATGTTCCATTAAACAGCGATCCGCTTATTAAATATTAACCTCAACGCCGAGCCTGTTCATTAAAACTTGTGATATTGGTGATTCTTGCTTTCAGAAAATTCTATTTTATAAATTCCTTTATACACGACGCAATAATTAAAAAATAGCTTTTTAAAACAACCACTGCTGAAAGGTATGTTTAATTATAAAAAAAATTGAAATACTGTTTTTACTCTCATATTTAACGTCGGTATCATATATATTGGCCGGTGATTTTCGTGAGGGGTATTCTCCCACCACACCGTTTGTTTGCCTCGGTGCTCCTTTTCTCATCGTTTTCTGACTCGCTCTCGTTCCATCTCGCTTTCGCCTTCGCAGAACAAGAGTGAGCCAGAAATGGTGGGGATACTGCCAACATTCTGGCGTGTAGGCCAAACCGAACTGTCAGCGTAGAAATACACACATCAGAATAGGTGTGCGTTAACAACGAAAAAATTCAGGAGCATTATTGGTCAGAACATTGATTCTTTCTCGATAGCTTCATCTCGTATTGGCCTACGCATAACTGCGTAACGCACACAACTGTAACGTTCAGGATAAATAACAGCCAAACGGCTAGGTTCAGGCGGAGCCGAGCAGCGTTCCCGTTACCCCACCATACCCTGCGACGACCACGCAACTCCAACTAACAAATCCACGATCGTCGGATGGTGGTGGCTGATTTCTCCTCGATCGCTGCTCGCGAAACCGCTCACCGGCCAATATATTTGATACCGACCTTAGTTAATAAACATATTCATTATCGTTACGTAATCCCCGTTATGATTTCTGAAAAATCAGTGCAATGAGAACTTTCAATTTTGGAATAACTCATCATTTTGTAATTGAACGCAGCGTCAAAATTTTGGCAAACCGTAAGTAATGTTCTAATCTATACTTTACGGTTTTGAAGAAGAAAGAACCAATCCTTCATTCGATTCTGGAATAAATAGATACCTGTGGATATTAATAGCAAAGGGTATAGACAGTGCATTTCCAGTTACATGTCATGCGATTATATCACCTGTTTTGGTTGTCGCTCGCTTGTCCCCGTTTCTCGATCACGGTTGACATTATTAAGCGAATATTCATACAACGGCGAGAGCTGCTATACGTTAATATTGGTAACGAGTACACAACTACCATCGATTGTCAATATATGACGCTGCACAATAAGAGGGGCATATAGTGATATATAGGCACTAATCGGGCAAGAATTTCAGGTCATTTTTCAGTACATGAATGATCTAGTGGGTGTGTTCGATCTACTTCGTGTATGATAAATGTCATAGTCGCTGAATATACAGGGTGATTGGCTGGAAACGCCTGATCCGCTTGGCAACCGTGACGAGGTCAACCCCCCGTGGTGTCTCTCCGAAGTTATGGCTTTCGACCCTCGAAAGGGTTGGAGTACCCATTAAGAAGAGAGAAATCTTCGAATTCCTCATTTCTCATCAGATCTGTGTGAAAGCGACGCCAATGGATTCCTGGCGTTCCGTCGATTAAAATCATACCAAACATCATGCAAATTGGACTACTTCGACACAAGCTATTTGTATTCCTTATATAAAAGTAGTCCGATTTACACGACATTTGGCATGATTTTCATCGGAAAATCACGAGGAATGCAGCGGCGACACTTCCATATCCATACGATAAAGAATAAAGAATTATTTTATTTCTGAAACAGAAACAGGGTAATTCTGCATTTACGCCCGTCACCCCGTGGCAGGGACAACACCCCGCAGTGCCCCTCGAACTTTATGGCTTTTTTCGGAAAAAGGTATGAATCCCGGGTCGAACGTAGCGAATTGAGGTCGGCCCCTCGCAGTCAAGTTTCTGTTTCAGAAATAAAATAATTCTTTATTCTTTATCGTATGGATATGGAAGTGTCGCCGCTGCATTCCTCGTGATTTTCCGATGAAAATCATGCCAAATGTCGTGTAAATCGGACTACTTTTACATAAGGAATACAAATAGCTTGTGTCGAAGTAGTCCGATTTGCATGATGTTTGGTATGATTTTAATCGACGGAACGCCAGGAATCCATTGGCGTCGCTTTCACACAGATCTGATGAGAAATGAGGAATTCGAAGATTTCTCTCTTCTTAATGGGTACTCCAACCCTTTCGAGGGTCGAAAGCCATAACTTCGGAGAGACACCACGGGGGGTTGACCTCGTCACGGTTGCCAAGCGGATCAGGCGTTTCCAGCCAATCACCCTGTACAAGGTGGACAACGTAACTTAATTCCCTTAATTGTTTCCATTACTACTGGCCAAAATTCAAATTATTTCTGTTTAAGTACCTGGCTTTAGAGGAGTCTACAGACCAGGGCCGGCGCGGCGTGAGTTGTGTGGAATATGGGAACTATTTCACACTTGAGAGTTTGCTATGTGTGGAATTCCACATTGTGGAGTTTGGAAGGCATTTTACCATTTTTTTTTATTTGGGAACTACTGTGTTTTTGGATTTAGGCCGTAGAAATTTGATCTTTTAATTGCGAACTACTCCAACTCCACACTCGAGAAAAAATTGCTCAGCCAACCCTGCTACAGACTGATTATTTATATTTTTCGTAAGTTATTATTTTCAAAGTTTTCAAGGGCACCTTTAGTGTTTTAAATGAAACCTTTAATTTATCCGCCTATCTTAAAAGATACAAGTAGAGTAGAGATACAAATTCGGCAAGCAACGCAACATACAGTATTGTCTCCGTATATGCATGGTTTGGTGCACCCAATACGGGCTTGTCGCTATCCCCACCACTTCTGTCTCACTCTTGTCCAGCGAAGGCGAGAGCGAGATGGAACGAGAGCGAGCGAGAGCCATTGAAAGCGAGCGAGGATTGTACGAGACAGACGACGCGTGGATGTTTTGTCTCACTCCGGCTTTCGAGCGCCGTGAAACTCCGTCCTTTGCATGCGCGACGGGCGTGCGCGATGGTTGCAAGCATTTACGGAAGCACGGGAACCGCTTCGCAAAATCTTGTCGCAGGCCTGGCTCAAGTCTTTTTTGCGCCCTAGGCAAATTTGTTCAATTGAGCCCTTTATTATAATACATTTATTTGAGATTATTTATGACTTTACTCTGCAAAATTAGGCAGCTACTAGGGCGTAAGGTTGACAAGATGTCCAAAATGGTATTTTCATTGTTGGCATTGTTGAAAATAAATTTTTAAATAAAATACTACAAATTGTACTACAACGGTTTTAAACTACGGATAAAAATTCAGAGTAAGGTCACCAATAATCTCAATTAAATGTATTATAATTAATGGCGGAATTTGGCAAGTTCGCCTAGGGCGCAAAAAAGTCTCGTGACGTACCTGGCTATCTGACCGTCGCGCGCATGCGTCGAGCAGTCACGATTCTATCTGAGCGCTCGCGCCGTCGCGCCAGAAAGAAACGAGAAATGAACACTCGGAATTAGGGTTCTGTACACGATACGGGCTCAACGCCGGTCCCGAACAGCGAGCAAATACGGAGACAATACTGTACTTTCTTTATTATTAAAACTGAAGATACGGTGGAAAAATATATTTTAGAAGAGAAATATTTAGAGACTTACCTACGTAGTTACATACAAATTGTGTTCAACATGCCGCCAGTCTATCTACACTTCGTGATCCGTAGTCTAACGATAGGTGCCTAGTTACTTGAGCTACATTAACATCGTAACTCATTGCTGAGCATGCAGCTACAATTAGTTGTCGCATGTTTTCTAATGTTGTTGGAATACATAAAAAATTACTTATTTGAGGGTACTTTTTGTAAACAACCCCTTGAGTGACACCAACGAAAAAATACGGATAATAGCTAAGTAGTGAGGTGTTACTCATGATTTTTTTCGTTGGTGTCACTCAAGACGTTGTGTACAAAAACTACCCTCAAATAATTGATTCCTTTATTTCTACCCTTAATTATCACTCCAAAATTTTGAAAAAAAAATAGATTTAATAGAGTTAGTAAGTACCTAATATTTTCAACTTGTCGCATTCAAATATCTTAAGTAGTTTTCGAGAAAAAAATCATAAAGTTTGGGGTTGTTGTCCCTATATCACCCTTACGGGAGGGGTTACCGGTCTGAAATTACTCTTAGAGTTTTTCATGCAAAGAGCATTATTTTAACAAGCATGAATGATAAAATTGGTGTTGGGGCCGTTTCCCTATGCTTACTGCGCTAGACCCTTTAAAGGAGTGAGGTCAAGAAATCGAGCTGGCAAATTTGCAATGCCACCTCGAACAATCCAACGATGACGACATATATGGTTTATCCCATTATAAAGTACATTTCAACTAATACAAAATAAATATTTCCTGTTAAAATTTCAAGATGTATAGAATTTTAATCAATTTTTTTTCTGAAATTTTCAGTTACAAAATTGTTAAACCCAAATCTAACAATTAAATTATGTATGAAAATCAAACGGCATAATTTTTTTAATTTTTTTATTTTTTATATAATAAATTTCATTTAGAAAGCATAAATAATTTATGTTTTAGCGGAATAGATAACATGGTTTGTAGTTAAACATTTGCATTTAATTTTACAATGTCCCCACCCGCGGATTTATTGGAAAATAGTACGAATCAATTCTTTGAGGATTACCTCCTAACACGAGCATTCTAAAAATATGGACAGAATGCTACGAATTGATAAATGAGGGCCATGCGTTCCGACTTCAATCATCATACAAATAGAGTAAGGCTAACATTGCTTCCCATATTTCACTGGAATTGGTACACTTTCTCACTTACAACAACATACAAATTTTCCAGCAATTGCAGTACACAAAATTACTTCCCACGATTTGATATTTAAACTCGATAGGAAGTCACTGAAAATTAAAATTGATTAAAATTCAAAGAAGAAGCGTAAGCATGTTTAATTTTTCACTATTTAGGTATTTCAATAAATGGCCATAGTCATAACAAACAGTCAATAATACTAAACCATCTAAATTTAAAAAGTGATCAGCATCAATAGTTATGGTATCGAATCTTGTGCAACTTTATGAAAAATAATTCTTACACATAATTGGAGCACTAGATTTTTCTTATCTTGAGGTACTACGTGGCATTATACAGAGTGTCCTCATAGTGATTCTACTAGTAAGATAAAAATAACTGTTTCAAAGAGAATAAATTGCTCTAGTGAAACTTAGGAAATCTTCTAATGTTTCATCGTTTTTTAAATAGGACCATATCTCTTTCTGTAATGTATGTATACAGAGTGTTCTACTGATGTTATGAAAAAATGACGGAGGAAAAATGATCACTTTTTCAAATATGAAATCTACTGACGCAAAGGTAATATTTTTATATTTTTTTTGTCAAAGTTACTTCCAGCCGGTTTGATTTTTTTAATGCAGTACTGTATTTTTGTGTGTGTATTTTGTACAATGTCACCTTGGCATAACTCAGTGCCAAGTATGTAATTACATGCCGAATTCGGATGATAAATTTCATTTTACGCGTTGTCTGACTGAAACGGATATTTTTACTTGCGCAGCTAGAGCTTGCCCCACTCTCTGTTTACAGCTGGAGTGATTCTTGCTCTGCTTCCTATGATACGAAGTATACGAACTTGATTTCCTCGGTACTTTTTCAGAGTCAGCAGTCGCTTTCCGCTGTGGATTTTTTCCTTGGCACTCATCATTTCGTATGACACACCCCTTAGAGATGTATCGTAAGAGATGAATTGTGAACTGCTTTAGGTTGGTGTGAAATGAAAAGTGGGCAGTCCAACTGCGAAAGTAGAATTAGCCGTGCGTGTCAGTCAAAGCGTAAAACCACATTTGTCGCCATAATTCACCATGCAATTCTTTAACGCTTTAAAAGTTGCTTTAAAATATCACATTATGAGCAAACACTGACAAAAAATAATATTGATAGACAGAAAATAAAAATATTAGTCTCATCCTATCAAATTCTATGTTTAAAACAGTATGTAAACATTTTTCCATTGTTATTTTTTTAAAACATTAACAGTTCAGACATTATATTTTGAGCTACTTATCGAGGGATCAGGAAGTATGAAACACCACTTTATCAGCGATTTATTAGTAAGTAATTTTCTAATACAGTTGGTCAATGATATCTATCGCTTAGACACAAAAAAGTGATATTGAATATCAGTGTTACAATAGTATAAATGTGACTTTTCGATTCTATAAAATTCAAATTTTGTATTATTTTAACCTGTGACATTTGACGTTAAAATGAACGAAGAATATAGGTATAGTTTTAACGGTATAGGAACTTGGGAATCAAGGGAGTGGATCAATTAGATCCAGTTTCCTCTTCTCCTCAGCAATTTCCTGAAGCTAATCTACTAAACCAGACAATCTCTGTCAAGACAATTCAATTTCGTGAATTGCAATTCACACTGTTCTCCATTCGTGTAGTACCAACTTGACATTAATAAAGTAAATATAATGGTGAAATATCATTGAATAACTCCTCTTTCTAAGTGACACTCTTAAATAAAATTTTATATTTCAAAATAATGTTACTTAATCTATGAACACGAATTTAATTACGAGTAACCTACACTTAAAAATAATAAAAATGTTTCACCGTTTAAATCATTCTGTTCAGTACCGTTTGATGCCTTTCAGATTAAATACTTTTATAAATCTAAAAAGAGAAGAAAAATTTCAATTCGAGGATATATTTTATAGTGCTATTTCTGCTTAAAATACAAACAAAATATAACTCATTGAGAACAAATAATCCGACAAATACAATCAATGAAAAATTTGTCATATTTCGTTTCCTTAGGAAAATAATCTTATAGCATAGCTAATAAAAGAAAATTCAGAGTACAGTAATAATCATGAATCACAGATGAAGGGACGTTGATTTATGAGAACAGATGTAATACATACGTATGTATACAGTGGTATATCCTATAACGAACGAATGCCATAACAAACAGTTTTTCTTATTAGATCAAAACGCTTACGACGAACGCGGCGAAGTATAAAATTTAAATATGTTGTATGCTCTTATTTGACATATTTCATATTAAGAACGTACATTAGGGTGGCTCTTTTTACTCTTGGTAAAATTTTTATCAAGATTTTCTTAAAATATCGAAGATATAGAGTCTATTATTAATATTCTATTATAATTTTGAGTCTATATCGTCGATATTTTTGTGAATTTCGGTCCCAATTTTTCTGGAATATTTATGACATATCAAACACTAAAAATAAGGAAAATTTTTTGATCTTTTTTGCATATTTCGGTATATGCCACCCCCCTTAAATGTTTAAAAAATATTCCTCGAAAATAAAAATTCAATTTTTGTTGTACTTATGCCTTCATAAATAAAAAGTGTTCGGGAGACATTTAAACTTTCAAAATTTGAGAAAAACAAAAGTTTCTTTTTAGTTTTTCGGACTTTTTTCGAAAACCGTTTGTCGCGCCAGAAAAAGTAATAGAACATAAAAGGTACTCCTTGTCCGGATGTACAACTTTTGTTTCACATATTTTTTTATCTAATCAATAACTTGGAGGATATTATATAAAATCTACTTTGTGAACTAGTAAATAGTGATTTAAATGTTTAAGGACCCAGGGGCACCTTTTCCCGTTATCCGATCAACCTCAAACTTTACACAGATTTTTTTTAATTATTTGAAACTATTTTGGAGGGTGCCCCGAAGAAAATTCAATAGTCGAAAATAAGAGTCACCCTAATGTATGTTCATATATATTATCCTTAAATACGTACACACATATATATGTCTCCTATAACGAAGGAATTCTCTAACAAACATAGTTCTAGAACGAATTCTCTAACGAACATAGTTCTAGAACGAATCAGTTCGTTATAGGATATCCCACTGTATCTATCCGCGTGGTCTAAGTGCACGAAGTATTAAATCAAGCACTTCACTTCTTAATACTTCACGTAACGGTTAGCGACTTTACGGTTGCAGTGAGAATATCAGCGCTTTTCTTCAACGAATGTGTCTCCTTATAAGAAAAGCACATTGAGGTTTATGACTTTTGGAAGGAAAAATTTTCTTCAGGCAAAAATGAATTACTTATAATTCGTTATACTCGTATTTAAAAAGTTAAAGAAGCTGCACAATTATAAATTTCGTTTCTTTTAAATAAATACTTGTGAACTACTTGTATCGTTCGATGCAAATTTGAATAGGTAATAGGTAATTATAAGCAGCAAAAATAGAAACAGATTCATTACAGTAAACAACCAAGACGATAAAGAAAAATTAGGTAAACTAAGGTTCGAAAATTGCTATTGTATTGTGACGACGAATTTTATTACCATCATAAAAATGAAATAGATCCCATCTTTTCACATTTTATACTTGTTCGTTGAAATATTCCCGTACCCTGGGGCTTGGTTGGTAGGCGTGGATTTTCTAAATATTTGCCTGAGTGTGTTTATCGACATGTTCGTTGCACCTACATACATACATACGTGTGGGCGATTTAACAGGTACAGACACAACTGCATGCAGCACGACGCGACGGTAGAGGGGTGGAGGGAGACATGAAAAGCGGATAGCTGGCCTGCTAGATCCGCAGCTAAAAATACACGTCGCAATAAACTCAAGGGTGGCGTTCACTATATAGATATGACGTATTTAGCTGCCCTTAGTTACAGAGTATTGTGGGGCAAGAGTGCGCACTTAAAGTTTAGACTTCTCTAAAATCTTTGGTATTACACTGATAGTCATATCATTTTGTGAGAAATAACTACTATCCCTTATTATTCGATAGACAGTGATTTCGTGTAAAGTTACCTGTCACAACTTATATAAAATAAATATTTCCAAAACGTGGCAAATGCGAACTTTTACCTGATATGTTTGGCAAAAGTTCGCATGTTATGGGGTAAAAGAACGCACCGAGAAATATCCAAAGAACAGTTTTATTTTCCTGTATAGGTACATAGTTGGGACAATACAGTAGAACGCCTAATAGTCTATAATTCATTTTTTCAGATGAAGTTAACAATAGTCGCAAATAAAATTACCTCGACCTTAGTAATTTGGACAGGCATAAAAGTTAATAAAAACCGTATTTTGGAAAAATATTGCGGATTCAAAATTAATAAGAAAAAAATAAAAAGCTGATATCAGCGTGGCTCAATTATCATAAACTCAAAATTTATTTCCATGTTGTAATTGATAATTAATTTCAAATTTCTTTTTTATAGTCGGTTTAATCAGTTTTCGTTACTAATTTAGCAAACACTAGAAATGAAATAAGTTTAATGAATTTATAACATGCGTCAAATTATTTCGGGGCAAAAATTCGCATGTTGGCATTCGAACTCTTGCCCCACTGCATTGTGCGAACTTTTGCCCCCACAGCTACTTTTCCATTGTTTAATTAATCCTGTTATCTCTGAGGAGAATTGAAAACTTCTATTAGCACTTTTGAATGGGCGAATTTCAGCTCTTTCAGACGACATATGAATTAAAATATTTACTGATCAATTTATAGGAATAATATTGATTACTAAAAATGAGAATATTACATCAGAACTAACGAATTCAGTACTTAACGCATTGTACGATACCAAACGAAGCACAGCTACACAATTCGATATTGGTGACTCTATCTTGATTAACAATTGACTGTCGATCACCATTGGCAACTACCATAACTCAAACCATGAAATTCGCATGGTGCGAACTCTTACCGCTGCGAACTTTTACCTACCTTTACTCTACTTTCTCCTTCTTTCAAGTTGCTATTTTAAATAAACCTGTTTGCACTGGGCTAAGTCTTTTATATGAAAGTTGCGAAAGTTTTCAGCAACTTTAAAAATACGTATGACGTAGTACAAAGTGCTGGTGCCGTAGTGACCATACTAATTATCCGTTATAAAGTATATTTTGCAAAGAGGAACATGCACAAAATAGTACTTTAATATTGTTCAAAGAAATTATAGAACATAATTTGTTGTAAAATAAAAGTATGGAATGGAGCCATGTATCAAAGGTTTTTAACTACGATACCATTGCTGTTCTAAATTATCCTATATGGTTTTATTGGTTGCAGTATTTAGTATTGTAAATTCGTTCTAAAATGATCCTCAGTAGTCCAGTGAATACTAATATTATGCGATTTATTAGCTTTTTCACACGATGGTAAATGTATTTGAATATTTAAGGGTTTACTTCTAAAATTTTAGCTTTAATCTTTGTTAATATGATACTAAAAGCGTAGTTGAGACTTACGCGTATAAAAACTCTTCAATGTGGTTTTGTATAAAAGATAATGCTATTATAATTCTTCCCTGGAATTTTGGACTATTTTGTAAGTTTGGAAAGTGCTTTTCAAGTAACAGAATTGCAAAGAAGGAAGTGGTTCATGGTTTACACTTGTGAAAACGAATTTTCAAAATTGATGAGGCATATGTGAACGCGGGCGATATCTTACACTTGACTTTTCCTCATTATTATTGTTAGAATTAAAGCTGCACTTTATTTTATTATATTAGAAATCATTGTCCAACATTGCGATTTTTGTGGTACACAAATCTCTGCTTGTTATATTAAATTGTCATTTAGCATAGAAAAAATAAAAGAACACATCCCATCCAAATATTTACTTCATTGAAAAAAAATTTCAAATGTTAGAACTAATATTTATAACATTCCCAATGCATTAAACGTTGTTATAGCAAATAATGTTGCTCGAAACCCTTGTTAGTTAAATGCATTTCCAAGGACACCATTACTGGTAAATTGAAATTAAAAAATTTGTATAGTTTGGATAACTTTAAAAATAAACTGAACTAATCAGTAACTCGGGAATGGAACGTATAGGCTTGGGTAATGAAAACCTAAAAATCAGTAATAAGTTTACAGAAGCACTTATTATATTAAAGCCTTTTTATTTAGGTTTAATTGATCTTTAAATTATGAATTTAAGCAAGTTATTATTGTACTACGAGTACTTGAGTAAATTTAACACACAATGCATGAAGTTTGACTACGTAAACCCTTAACTTTTGGGCAGTTCATTAGTATAGCATATCTGCACCCCGCAGTGCGTCAGAGTAGGTCATGAGTAATTAATAACAGCAGCTGCAATTGCTTTGTAAGGGATTTACACAAATGAAGAACTACATATACCTATGTAATACGATTTTACACTTTCTCTTCAATTTACACTTTACTTTTCTTCATTTGAATCAATTTCGTCTTATACAATCTGTTTTCTATATCTAAATGTTAAATAGTTCACGATGATATGGATAGTTTATAATCTTGGTTATTTGCTATGTTACTTTTACATATTTTTAGAAACACTACTTAATTATTCACCCACATTTTAGTACTTTGGTAAAAGAGAATTACGTTATTTTATGTTGCAGAAACGTTTAAAAGAATATTCCTATAATGTAATGTGGACAGCTTTAATTAAAGTCATTTAAAATTAACTTTCCGGAAAGTATTCTAAGGGTACGTCTACACGACGACACTTTTGTGTCTAGATCAAGTGTCTTTTGTGTCTAGCTAGAGCTAGTTGCAACTCCCGCGATGATAGGTCGAATTCAGTGTTCGCGGCCTGCTCTAGGCAGTTTCCAATCTTCCGGAAATTTTTTTGAATATCGCACACACTTGATCTAGGCACAAAAATGTCGTCGTGTTGACGTATCTTAAGACGTCGGTCTATGCGTTTTCTTTATCGTGCTGAAAGGTACGGAGGTCTCGTAAATATTCACTGCAAACGTAAAAATGTCACTGTAATCGCACTGCGTCATTGCAGAAGTAGAAGTAAATATTAAGAATCGTTGGTACGCATTCTACCAGTAACACGATTAAAACGTACAGGGTGCAATTAAAAGAAAATGGCAAAGACAATAGTTGAATGGTTGAAATTTTGAAAAAGTTGAATTTTTATCGAAATTGGTTTAACGTTCCACCATTACATTCTAAATACTTTCTGAGTACGCCTCAGGAATATCTCAGAAACTATTAACATTTCGACCACCTTAAAGAAATGTTGCTACTGTGTATCGTAGATGCACCGTTGCCTTATTAAAAACGCAACGTTAAAAAACTTATCATAAGAAATTACCAGGTCTTCCTAATGACAACAATAGAAGAGATATAACTTGTCCCAGTTGTGTGATCCACCCTGCATGTATATGACACGTTCCCTTGACTTTTATTGATAAATTTGCAGAGCAAGGTGTTATCCTTGCTTTTTTATATAGAGAATGGTGTATTTATAGCATAGCGTTATAGTTTTAATAGTTCCTTGAAAATCAATTAATCATTTCTTTAAAGCAGTGTTTATACGTACCTACATTAAACATCTGACGAAATATAATGGAGAATTGTTTTAAAAAAAAATCAAGAAATCTTATTGGAGGGTTGAATTTTATCACAATCATTACGTTACGTGGTAGAAATTATTTTCTTAAGTATATACAGTATAATTAGTAAATTATATCTAGAGAAATTGTTTATTGTCCATCAAGAGATTATAACATCATGTGTCGTACCCTACACCTCCCCCTCCCTCCTCTTTACCATTTTTCTTATATTTTCATTTCCACGCCTTCTCTTGAATCATCCAATGTTTTCTCTCCATATTAATTCTTGCACTGCGACTGCATTGGCTACCTCATATAAAATTTTGCCACAAATGTATAATTAGAATAACTATTTGATAGATTGTGAATAAGAACCATAACATCAGTATGACCATACCTTGAAGTGAATAATAGGGATCTGAAGAGAAAAAATATGTAGAAATACAATAATGCTATTATCTGTTTCATTTTTTTAAAACCATCGTGTATACCTACGCCTGTCCATGATTAATAGTATTTGCTTCTAAAAACCCATTTCTCGTATGAACTTACAGCCTAATCTGAAAACCCCGTGAAGCTTTCGAACCTAATACGTATTAAAACTTAAACACCCCGCAGAGTGTTTGTTAATTTTAAGTTTGAATTCATGGTAACATTATAAGTAGCGACACACATGTGATAACGTAATAGGTATTAGTAGTTTCGGTCGAGTCATATCTCACATGAAATGTCATTCCTAAATGTTAAGGCCCAGCATTTATCTCCCTTTGTTTCATTCACATTTTTTACAGTCTTACACTCATTGGTTTTACAAGAGCACCCAGAATTTATCCTAAAAAGAGAACACGGTCCGTTTCTTTTTCTTTCAAATTAAATGACATGAGAGCTTTTTCCGTAATTTCACAGAAGCGAACTTTAACATACACGACTAAGCTTATTTAATCTGTTACATTTAAAAATGATTAAATTATCTTCATGTATTAAACAGTTTAAAAATTCATAGTGAAATTTTATAAAAACAATAGTAACAAATATAACAGACATTCGAAAGTATATGCAAACTATGACTGGTTTTTTAAATCATTTTCGAGGGACCATAAGACAGTAATAAAAATATGTAATTCTACAAAATGTCGAATCAGTCGATGGATTTCAAGCACAGGAGCGAGCCAAGCCGTCGGGTATCTGGTTCGCCGTCCGAACGAATAATGGTTTATGTTGATGATTTATCATTCGATGCCTCGCACGACCTATCTCCAGATTTGTGTAGGCGATTATCCAATTGCTACACATTGCCGGATCCAGATACAATCGAGCCCCAACTAAACGACCATTCAGTTCATTATTTGGCAAGGTCTGACGACAAGCCACGACATAACGTTTCCATTCACACGAAAGCCAGTAGCCTAAGACCGACTAGAAGTAATTCGGAACTCGATCAACGTTCCAGTCGGCGTTCCAGCGTGCAGTCCAGTCGTTCGAGAATGAACAGCTGCAGCAAGCCAACGCCGTTAGGTAGGAGACAATTAGGTCATCAGACTTCTCGATCGATAAGAAACGCACGTAGTTTGTAACCGCATACCTTTAATGATACAGTAACGATTTTACATTCGAACTTGATTCGTATGGCGTATCAGTCTCTTTGAGGTTCCTTCATTTTTTGCTGTGTCCCTGTATTTAAGAAAAGCGGGCACTTATGGTAGATTGTAAGCAAAATATCAGTGAATATACTTTGAACAGAATTTATTACGAATATGATAATTCTTCTTAAATTTATTTTTAATATTTCCATGTGTTTTGTACGCACTTGCTACATGTGCAATGAGAATTTATTTCGTAGTGATTCATGTAGTATATCCATGGTTTAAAAATCTTAGAACAGCTATGATATGTTTGCTCCAAATCTGGAAAAAATTACGTAAACGTTGAAAGATATAAATAAATGCTACCTCATTTCATTTTACATGATGAGAAAAGTATGCGATGCCAATATATTTTTTTTCATGCATGTATCCGCCACGTTTTTTTCATTACGTTCTCCACTATTGTGAAGGCTTATATGCTTTTGTATGTATTTTTCCATTCCTACTTCGATATTTTTGCGAATTTCGGTGTCAAATTTTCAGGAAACATTCATGACATATCAAACACTGAAAATAAGGATTTTTTTATCTTTTTGGGATATTTCATTATATTCCTCCTCCTTCAAATGATTAAAAAATAGACCTCGAAAATAAAAATTTCATTTTTTTGTTCGGCTTCACAAATAAAAAGTAGTCGAGAGTTTCAAACTTTGAGAAATTTTTTTTTCAATTCCTCGGATTTTTTTTCGAAAACCGTTTGTTGCACAAGAAAAAGTAATACAATATAAAAGATGCTCCTTGTCCGGATCTACAACTTTTGTTTCACATTTTTTTGTTTGTAATCAATAATTTAGAGGATATTATATAAAATCGACTTTTTGAGCTATTAAATAATTATTTAAATGTTTACAGATCCAGGTACATACATATTATTTGTGTTGATTTCAATAACTGCCTGAACTAATTTTAAAGTTTTCCTTATATTCATATCGCAACCTAAACGTCTCAAAAGCTGCACACGCAACATTTGAAACAAATACAAATTATTATTGCATAAAGATTAGAAGTCGCAAGATTGCCATGAAAAAGGAAAACAAAAAATCAGTTTAACTACTAAAACAAATATTTATCGGAAAATTAAGCAAACTATAAACTGTGATATAAAAAAATGGTATATATGATCAGGAACGAAATCGACGGATAACGGTAGAGGAAGTAGTACAAGCAGACCCACGAAACAACGAAGAGCAAATTCGGCTCGTAGAAAGGATTCCGTACGACCTGTAAAGGCCGAAGTAAGGGAAGCAGGAAAGGTTGTTGGGGATATTGAGGATTCCGAAGAAGCGAGGCGTCATCGAAGACTCACTATGATAATCCTGGGAATGTTCATTTTCCTTCTGGTGACGTCGATTCTAGCTGTGGTGGTTACTTTAACACACAGCAGCTTTCTGAGTCCTGCTATAGGCTCGAAGCAACTTCTCGAGCATCGATTCCCACGTAAACAATAATTTTAAAATAGTTTTAATTAAACGATTCCACAAATTGTATTGTTTAAAAGTCTATGTATACTAAAAATATTCAAAGTTAGTGATAATAGATGATCGTATTTAGGTTTTCATTGATTAAAATTGTAACTAGTAATTCGTGTGCCTAGAAATGTTAGGTCAAACGTGAGAGAATTTTGACACGAATCTTTTACAGCATTTTCTCGCTACATTCTATGCAGTTAAGTGGCGACTTTTTTATAATTAAAAGAAAGTTGCAGCAATAGTCGTTCGAGCACCAAATTAATTTCTAAAACATAATATCTTTGTTAATATTATGTCCTATGTTTTAAAATATTCAAAAAGAAATAAACAAATAGCAGTCAAAGTGAAAACTTTACGCTTACTATAAGTTACAAACAAATTCTCAAATGGTCGCTTAAAAATATTTATTGTGATTAAACAGAGGAACCCTATTTTTTAGGCTAAAAACATAGCAATATTTGGATTTTGTTTTAAGAAACTAACGATTCAATTCATCTGAAATTTGGACCATGCTTTTATACATCCTTGAAGTAGTTGCTGTATTTTTTTATTAATTTTTATTAATAACTTTAGGAATTATGCATGATCAACCATCACCCCGCACTAAATTCGTCGTCCGCTGGTGTGCATGATATTTATCTTCCAGGTAATGTGAAACAGAAAAATGAAACGGCGTTTTACTTTAGTTTGAATCAGAATACCAATAAGTTATACATATATTTATTTTGCCACATCAGAAAATTGGCACAAAATTGGGTAGCAAAAATTAAAGGTTCAGAATTTTCAGTTTGAAAACTCACCATTTCCCTCAATGATTTTTTTTGTTTTATTCTGGTTCATTAAACTGAAGTTTCAGATTACCTGGAAGATAAATTTAATATCATGCACACTACCGGACGACGAATTTTGCGTAGCGTGAGGGTCGATCATGCATAACTCCTATAGGCAATATTAAAAATTAATAAAAAAAGCAACTTCTTCAAAGATGCATAAAAAACAGGGTACAAAATTCAGATGAATTGTATCGCTAGTTACTTAAAAAAAAAACAGATTTAGCTATGTTTTTAGCCCCAAAAATAAGATTCCCCCAGTCAAAAAAGTATAGTCTTACCCATTAAAAACTTTGGAGGAAGCATGGGGAAAAACTCTAATTTGAAGAGGATATGTAAATGCTGTCCGTCAAATGAAATGAGAATTCTTACAAATATTATTCAATGTTGATAAATATCGACCGCACTAGCGATGGACACATAAAAAGTAGAAAAATGCATTACTACTAAAAAAACGCTCTGGACATGTACTGTAGTAATAGTTGTACAGCATATCTACTATGGGTTTGCACAATTTTGCTAATAAATAATTATTCTTGCCACTGTTTAAAAAATATTGGCATATAACTATATTTATTTCTATAGCTGGTTATACTCCATGTTTCCTTATGTAGAATACGTATAAGGTTTAATAATAGGTAAATTAATGTCCATATTACCAAATCCTCATTAACGAAATGTCTACTTTTTCCAGTGCGCAGGGAGAACGAGGAGCTGTTCAATTCTCTCAACAGGGATTACACGGCTGAAAATACGACGGGACCTCCCTAAGTAGACATTCGATGGGAAAGGAATGGCTTGCTTTGATGCTCCTTTGGAAAAATTTTAACAAGAAGACGGAAGAAAGAAGAGTATACGTGGACGAGAAAAACGAGAAAAAGAAAATCGCAACGAGGATCACTTCGACGCAAAAGAATTGACAGTCGCTGTTTAAAAACGGCAAAATTTGTGTCAATTGTATTCACGATTGAATTTGAGGCATTTTAGGTGCAGCGGACAAGGTCTCATTTGTCAATATTGTCGTGATATATGGCCAACTTGTCAACTCTACCAATAGCTCGAACTTCTAATTAGGTCTGCGGCAAGGTAGAAAGAACATTACAAATTTGTCCCCATCGTTTCAACTATAACGCCTAAATAAGTTCCGTTTTTCATTAAAATTCATAGCTTGAAGGATATTCTCGAAAGAAGTCGAGAAATTCACGTGGGGGTGAAACAAAACTGAAATCAAATAATAAAAATCCACGTACATATGTAAGGATAGTCAGGGCGAATACATGTCACTTTTGTTAACACGACATTGTTGTTGGTGCGTCAAGCCGATGATCGTATAATACTTGTTATGGTGATACAGTACGAAATTATATTGCATATTCGCTCGATTTACGAACGTATTTTTCTCCAAGCGAGAATATAATCCGATGCATTACGCGTAATAGAATTCAGGAGTTGATGGGAAAGAAGTACATATGTATTTGAAACATACTCGTGAAATTCGATACGAGTCCTTGTTGGAAAAAGAGTTCAAAACATAGATATTTTTTAAATAAAATAATTCTTCTAAAAATTTAAATTATGCGAGTACACAAAATTTATTATACGTTTTTCACATTTTCATTATTTACTTGTTAATGAAACTATACTCAATGATTTGTCAAAGTAAATATTTAAACTATTAATACTAATGTTATTAAATGATACAGAAACAACTGACAGATCACTTTATAACTGTATTTTGTTGTGAACTCCTCGTTTATGCAAGTTGATACATAAAATATCGAACATGATTATCTACACAAGTCTTCCAGTTTGAAAAAAAATTAATTCAACAACAAGTTATTAAGAAAACAAATTATATAACTCTCTTTCCCAAGGAAATATGTATTCGTATCGCATCGTGCTACATTACATAGTCACACATAAAAGCTTATGAATAATGTATCTTTATCAAACATCGATTTTTAGAAGTATAGCCAGTGTAATTATTGTTGTCGATTGTTTGTAAAATACAAACTATCTTAAGTCAAGAGAAGGTATGATGATTATAAAATAATATTATTCTAAGTAGTGTCGTTATAAAGGTGGATGAAACATGCAAATATAAAAGATTGCAGAGTTAAAAATCTACTGTCTTGAACGCAATTTTTTTTTATATAAAACAATGATACCTAAATTCAGTTAAATCATTTAAATTACGTAAGCGTGAACATAAATGAGTACTTTTCAATTAAACCGTAATCAAAATTCTAACCATATCCTTCTGTTTCGAATTTTACATATTTTACATAGGATTGAAGTCAATTAGTATTGGAATAAAAACGTTAAAATTTTTTGACAAGTGTTATGTTTCGTACATTTCATGTATTCACACACGAGGCGTTCCAAGTTGAAAATGATTTGTCGTTATAAATACCGATTTTTTTACACCTACAACATTTATTAATACTCACAATCAGTGGAGATGGATTCAAGAAATAGAAAATATATCTTTGTTTTCTGAAAATACACTGACCAAAACGCCATTAAAAAAATGTAATATAAGTTACTTTCTAAATATTTCGTTTGATTTAGAAGTATTCAAATATCTGCATGTTTCCTTATAATTTTTTTTTTAAGATTTTCTTCGGGGCACCCTCCAGAATAGTTCCAAATAATTAAAAAAAACTGTGTAGAGTTTGAGCTCGAACGGATAACGAAAAAAGGTGCCCCTGGGCCCTTAAACATTTAAATCACTATTTACTAGTTCACAAAGTAGATTTTATATAATATCCTCCAATTTATTGATTAAATAAAAAAAAAAGGGAAACAAAAGTTGTAGTTCCGGACAAGGAGCATCCTTTACGTTTTATTACTTTTTCTGGCGCGACAAACGGTTTTCGAAGAAAGTCCGAAAAATTAAAAAAAAATTTGTTTTTCTCAAATTGTAAAAGTTTAAATGCTTCCCGAACACTTTTTATTTATGAAGGCGTAAGTAAAAAAAATTGAATATTTATTTTCAAGGACAATTTTTTCAACATTTAAGGGGGGGGCTTATATACCGAAATATGCGAAAAAGATAAAAAGAATGTTTTCCTTATTTTCAGTGTTTGATATGTTATGAATGTTTCCTGAAAATTTAGGCCCGAAATTCGCAAAAATATCGAAGATATAGACTCAAATTTGGGACCGACGTTCGCTAAAATATCGAAGATATAGGTAGACTCTATATGTCTGGCAATATAATAAACACTAATTTTACATTCTGCTAAATACTTGATCGCTGCAGAAAATATTCTATTCAAAAAGTCACTTAACTTTTGGAAACATGGATGAACGAAAATATTTTTAGGGTAAAGTAATTAACAATTGACTTAAAACGCTGAAAACACGTTTATGTTGAGTTAAAGAAAAATTCTATTGCTTAGAATTAATACGTGTAATAATACCTGTTAAAGTTTCGCTCAATTTATTATAATTTTATATTACAATTAATGTATTATAAAATTATTTATTCGAGATACATCAAAATGGCACGGTTTGTGTGAATACACGACAAACAAAATATTTTTCGGCAGTATATCTATCCAGGAGAAACTGACTATGATGGAGAATAAATTATTTAAACTTGTTGTAAAAAGGAAGATATATTAGAAATATTATGGGAAAGCGAACCATGACAGATAATGCTTAGTACGTTACAATCGAAATAAATATTGTGACATTAAATGGAAGTATCAACGCGCATTGCCTGGCGTTAACAATATACACTAAACGAATGTTTAGTGGTGTTAATAATCATAATGCAAGATGTTAATGAAGCACAATTGGATAAATGAATATCTTTATGCAACGAGGCTCAACCAATTTCTATCTCGTCAATTTTTGTCTGTTACGCCGAATTATCGACTTTGCTAGCACACTATTTCCCTTACTATTCTAAAGATCTAAAGACAGCCGTCCTCAAGAAATGTCAACCTTCTTTTCACGGGACAGAAAAAGGGGAAAACAGGATTATATTTCGAGGTTCTTCGAAGCTAAAGATTCTAATCAAAGAATGTTGTTGAAATAATATATATTTATTTGGTTTTATATTTTTTATAAATATTGAGTGAAAAATTAATATTAAAAGACATAGATATCTAAATTGTGTAAAATGTATCGCAGTACAAAATGCATTGTTACCTTTGGGGGTAATATTAACAATAACACCCACTTCAAACGAGACACTCAGTGGCGTGACACCAATTGGCACCTCAGCGTTCGGCGACTGCACGTACATAATAGTAATGGGACCAAACATTGCAAGTAGTATAGTGCGTTCCAGTTATAGTCCCGCCAGCCAGGTCCTCTCATAAAACTATAATCGGAATTAGATAGCGTTTTTACCATCTCATTATTTCATACTTCGTTGGTCCCTTGCTTGAATCATTCGATGAAGAGACGGAATGGACTAATACCAAAAATTGTCGAGCTCGAGCGACAGTCTCCGTGTGTTTTGCTATTAGTAAACAAAGGTCATTTTTCTTGCAAGCAAGAATGAATTACTTATGAGTTACGGGTTTGCAGTCTGAAAAGAAAGTACGAAATATTTAGCTTTGACCCTATTACACCAGCATCTTAATGTTACTAGGTAATAGCTGTTGAATGAATATGTCCCAAATATTAGTCGCCAGCCATCGAATGTCTCGCCTGAAATAGGTCTGAGTTTTAATTTATTTTTCATAATAAAAATTCAAACAAATAACACTTTTCATTGCCTTTTGTTGTTATTAAGCAGACGTCGGTTTAACAGCAAAAGCAAGTTACGCTTTGATACCTTTCCATGCAATGAAAACTTGAATTAATTTAAGAAATTCAAACAGCTCAAACTTTTAATATTGAGGTCATACTGAACTGAAATTTAAAAAAAATACAACGTGTGTAGTGTTATGTGCAACAACGTTCTCTCAATGTAATTCTTACTATTTTCATTGAAACTGAAGAAAAGTGTGTCAAAAATGTACTTTGTGGAATATTAGTAAATATAATATTCTTCTGAAAGTTTCATTAAACGCCTATACAGTATTACTTAACTTTCTAAAGTGTATTTGCGTCGCACAATCCACTGTCGGCTTTGCTCGACAACATCTTTCTCCAAATATGCCGTAGGGTTAAATTTGTATCTCGGAAAAGAAGGAATCGCTGATCTTGTAAAAAATGTTTTGATCTATAATTCGAATAGATCTTCTTCGTGCGAAACTCAAAACTTCGAATTGCTATGAGTGAAAACGAAACGACCCGTTGCACTCTGCTAGATTGGGAATAAATATTGTTACAATGGCGATGAAAGACGTTGGTAATTATATACCTATGTTAGATACGTATTACGTATACAGAATACAATTATAATTGTAGATCCTTCGTTCGTATTTCTTGATCCGTATTGTCAGGACATGAATTCGCGGCCAGCATGTCTAATTAGGTCATCGAGTCATAAATTACATCTGCTTTGTAAGATAAAGATTTTAAGTTTTCTTACATAATGTGAAATATATGATAATAAGTGAATTGTACAAGCAAAATGTTAAAATGCAACATAATTAAATTTATCTTCATATTTTGTGTGTGCGATTTGTATGTTTAATACAAATACGTTCACTTGTAACTTCCTTGGTTACTCGTAGATTTCAACTTAAAATTGCAGTGGCTTAAAGATACATCTATTTTAGATTTTTATTCGCTAACTTCGATATTAGTAGCGATATGATTTAAGGAACCAATCAAAAGCCAGATGACCTTCTTTATTCGCTACTCTTTAACATTTTAAAAATGTAACTTGTCCACGTCTCTCTTAAATTGCATAGAGTAGGTAATTAATTAAATGTAAGATATCATAAAATATTCAGTTGGAAAGTCAACGTATATAATTTAATCTATTAAATACTTGACCGAATAATTTACAAAATTTCCACTTGTACTTCTGACTTGATTCATACGTATAGTAATATAAACAGTATCGACACACTGTTAAGTGTGATATCAACCATCTTTTCCAGTTAAAAGAGGAACATCACTTGCGTGTTTCACGTACTACTTGACATGCAAAGTGTACGTGAATAATTCCAACGTAAAAGAATCTCCTTTAACGCACTCTTAACGTTCTCGATTAAAAAGAATCGCGGAGGCGCATATTATTTGGCCTAACGCGAGTAGTCTCTGCCTAGAGATAATACGCTCCTGGTTCTTCGTGTATTCGCAAAGCGACTTTATGAATTGATATGTGTTCAGAACAGTAACATAGGAACGATTTCCACTAATGGGAAATCAACGATTAAATTAAATTCTTTAAAATCATTTTTTAAAATGAGTTTATTGTATATTGGTACAAGTTGCACGATTGCAAGTCCACTGCTGCTCAAAAGTATTTGATCACTTTGTTATACATACGGCTCATAAAAAAGAAAGTAGAATAAAACAACATAAGTACTTGATTATATTTCTTGCCTTTATCAATTCGCTACTATTTTTTCTTATTATACTCGTATGTACAATCTTGGCATTTCGATCCATAGATAAAGGTATTAGGGTAAGCGGGGTAATTCCGGCTATGTAAGCAAGAAATGCTATAAAATTTGGGCAAGTTACACATTTGTTAATTTCTTTATATTAATTAATATTTTGAAGTATCTAGATAGCATAACTTTATGTTATAACAAAATTGGAAACAATAACACAAAAATGGTCATTTGACTGCAACTACTCCACTATGATTTTTCTTTATAAAAGAAGTGAGAAAACTGATAAATTAATAAAAAAAAATTATTTTTTGTTTTAAAATTAATTACTACATGAATCACAAATGTATTTTTCAGGGGTGATCATTCGTTTTTAATGTAAACATGTTTGTAACTGTGTACACGTTTGTGAAATAATCATGATCAGTAAAGACAGGAATTAATCTTTACCCCTGAAGATATTCTGAACAATAATTATCTCATCAGATAAGTGTTATGAATGAGGTATTTCACATAGGACAGTTGCTGAAGTTCTGTATAATGCACAATGAAAGAAAATAACCACAATAACTGTTGGAAAAGGAATATTAAACATTTTTATGATTTCTCTGAAATGTTCCTACGTTGCTAACAAATCTGTGAAAACAGCAATGCTGAGAGTCGTAGCAACAGTACAGAATTTAACCGTTATGATCTCTCAACTAGTTTAAGGTATACAGAGACAATGTGTGTGCAAAGTGAAGATGAAAAATACTATTGTATTAAAATAAAATTGTTTAAAGCGTCACCTATTCCTTCGACAATCAAAGTGCAGTGTGAGTTGGATCGCGTGCGTTTTTGTGTTTAATATAAAACAATACTCTGAGGACGTGGACACGCTGATTTATCGTTCAAAATGCTTTGTGAATGCTGTCTTGTAGAGGAAAGGAAGTATGTGTGAAAAAAAACCAAAGCAAGAGCTGTCTCTAGTGCCTCTAAATTGCAAGGTGGTTAACTTTTACGCTTCATCTCCTCTCCGTTGCGTCTTCCATTACACATAGAAGATTCATGAAGAATGTAGTAAAAAGGAGACAGTTCTTTTCATATTTTGTGCAATAGTACATAATATTTATACCTGTCTTTCTTTTCTTAGCTAGATATACTGTTTGTGAGTACTTAAAGTTACATACATCAGTCACATTACGATTTGTTCATTCGCTCTTCTTTATTTAAGAAGTAACTCACCAACGTCGAGTTGTAAAAATTGCAAGAACCTCGCGATTGATCTTTTCATACTTGGTATCTTTAAAAATTAAAACACTAATTATTATATACTAAAACAGCACATTATAGGTACATTTCCCAATTAAATATCGATTAGTACACAAATTCGAGGTCTTAGTAACAATCAAATGAAATCGTAAGAATGAAATAGTACGAATTTAAACACGTTCGTTCCATTTAAGTATACCGTGCAATTATTTTACTCCAAATGATTACCCTGCTGGAACTGACAGTTAGAACCGCATTAAAAATAATTAAATCCGGATTGATCCAGTTTTCTTCCCGTAAATTGTAGATTGCGCCAGATGAAATATTTTCTATCAGTTTCCAATCGGATATGCATGTAAAAATTTTTATGGTATTCATCTGTATTTCCTAGCACAATTTGTCATCGGTTCTACTCGGATTTACACGAAGTAACTCGCATATTACTAGTAAACTTCTTGAATAACTTTATTTATTTTTTAAAGCTGGTTCTATCTGGAAATCCAGATCCAAACCAAAATGGAATCTATTGGTTTTTTCAAGTTATTTTGCTACCAGTTCTTACACAGATTTGCATATCGTAAATGCATGTTCAAACATACATATTTCTGGATGAAATCAACTCAAATTTTTAGGTATTTCTAATTAGAATCTAGAGAATTGTAGATAAAAATTCAGATGATACTCATTAGTTTTTCCGAGCCATTTTACTACCTGGTTTTATTTGTATTCGCGACACATTTATGGTCCCTCGACCGATTTACTCAGGTTATCAAGGAGTCGAATAACCGTTACCGCTTATACCGTGAGCTGAGGTTTGATATAATTTTATTCTTAAACCTACTATATCAAAAGTTTCTGCCGTATCAATCTTGCGTCGCAGTCTTGATCACAGAGCAAGCTACCCTGTTAGCTCGCGGTGCCGATCTTATGTCTCGCGGCGCGCATCGCTGCCGCGAGAGGAGTTACCAGTATCGCGGCCACCTGGCGGTGTTCGAACCAAATCAATTATTTCGAAGTATGAGTTTCGTAAAACCGAAGGAACCGCATTAATTTTCTATCCGCCAATCCATTGGAAACCGGGTAAAATTTTTTTCTTCGAACCCCATATGCATCCCGTGAATTATTTTTTCTGCCAATCCGGATCGCGACGGGCTCCTAAGAGCTTGTGGCATTTCCAGACGGAAACTCTTATGTTGTGTAATAATCATTCCCGATAAAGCCGAATCAATTTTTCGAAGTGTGTTTCGTAGAACCGGATAGAATCGCATTAATTTTCTATCCGCCAATCCGGTGGAAACCGAGCCAAATTCTTTCTCTTCGAACCCCATATGCATCCCGTGAATTATTTGCTCTGCCAATCCGAGTTGCGACGAACTCGAAAGAGCTTGTGGTATTTCCAGATTGCATCCGTAAGATTTTTGATCCGTAATATCAGATACGAACCTTCCGAGTTTATACAAATGACAAATCCTGCTAGAAACTGATAAATTTTGGTCCTGAAAAATCCTGTTTCATCCATCGATCTGGATATCCGCAATGAACCGGATTCTCTTTTGGACTGCCAAAAATCACTGCTTGAAAAACCAGGTGGTACCGCATTGAACCAGATAGATCCAGTTCAAAATTTAATCCGGTCCTAACTGGCAGTTCCAGCAGGGTAAGTAGCGTTAAATGAGCAACTCGACTCAAATTGGATCCCAAATATTTAATACAAGGTATAAGCAGCAGGTTTTATCGCCAAAAAATAGTAATAATAATCTCAACTACAAAATATGTATTATATTGACGACGTTGTAAGATGTTAATGAATGAGATATTAAGGTTTATGTTTCTATATTGTAATAACACTTATGCATAATGGTTACTATAATGCAAAAAATATACATGCTAGTTGCCCATATTTGTTTTTCGATTTTTATTAGTTTCCTCGTGTAATCTCGATTCATACACAAACATTAAATTTGATGACGACAAATGGATTCATCCTGTGATGTCTTTGACTGATCTCGAAAATAATCTGCTGCCGAAATATCGATGATAACGTTCTTTACCCACGTGGAAATGTATATGTATATTTGATTTACTCATTCAATAGTATTTACATACAAAATTGTATAAATTTAATAATAAGTCATATGCCTCTAAATTTAGTAATTTCCAAGATTGAGAATCTTCCATTAAATATTCGAAGGTATGCAGGTGTTCGACTACAGGTGGGCATCCTTTTAGTCAGTGATTCTACATACCAAAATAGGACGAAAATCAAGAATGATGAAATTACGTTTGGGATTTCGTTTCTGAGTTATTAATTGTTGAAAGTACGCATAAAAAGTGTCTGACGCGTGGGGCTTAGACTACTGCCGGCGTGCAGTAGTGCATAGTTAGTTAGGTCAGGCACGACAGTGGCAGCAGTTTAATATTGTCTTTCGCGTCAAACGCTCCTTACGCATATTTCCAACAATTAATAATTTTGAGAACACAGTCGGTAAAGACTGCCTGAAGTTGTTATCAATTTGCCGGCAGTCTTGGTCTGACGGGGATCGTTGACGGATCGTTGTACATACCAAGATTACTCTACCTGATATTTGAATGTGTTACATTGTACAAAATTACAGTTGTTATCGCGATGGCTATGTTATTATGATTAAATAAAGCGATGGTTAACAGGGTGACACCTCTATGCTCCAACAATAACTCGGAAACGAAGCCTTAAACGCAATTTCGTCATTTCTGTTTCCGTTCTATTTTCACCTGTAGAATTGTCCCTTAAAGGACTCCCACTTGCAGTTGGACATCCTGTATAGTCACTGCTATCATTTGGCCCTCTGGTTGAAGTTCCTGATGAATGATTCCGGCCAAAGGCCACCAAACATTTAATAAAATCTTCGTCTAGTAAAATACATGCTTAAATCTATTTGGAGGGCACCTCGTTAGACCGGCATCTCGTGCAAACTTGAGAAGCCTGCCCACGTCCTGTACGGAGATTATGTTCTCCAGATTCATCATGCGAAGAAATGCAGCCCTCATAACTGTTTTTGGTCAACTATGCCCTCGCACTGCGTCATTAAGTGGAAAATAGTTTCGTCGTCCTCTCCACACCCCGAGCACCTTCATTACCTTTTTATTCCGGCATGTCCTTTAACCTATTGCAATCTGGCGCGATTGTTTATTGCCAGTTACGTCAGCGAGTCCACGCAGTCTAACACCAGACAGGATCTCACTACTACATTTAGTAAGGATGCGAGTGTAGCCCTAACAGCGCTGCAGATGCAGACGTGCTTTCAACTGTCATATCGGAAATCCAGCTTTTGAAAGCCCTAAGAATGTTCGAATCTGAATTGATATTACATTTTAATCGCTTTGGCGGTAATTATAAAAATAACGAAACATGCTTATTAACAGAATTAGTAAAGAAGGAAGGAATGCATTGAAGGAAAATAAATAGGTTCAATGAATAAAAGAATTGGGAATAGAATTTAGATTATATACATACGACAAAAATTCTGATATTCTCGACTTTTCATTTAAACGATAAGTTTTATTGTGTACGTAAATTGCAAACTTCTACATGGTAGAAATCTGTACTGAATACATTTCGATTATCTTACACCCTGCCTGAAAGGGACTTGTAGAGAGTCATGCAATTGCGTGAACATATGTATGTAGTATATTCAATACTTGACGCAAAACACATTTTACAATAAGTACATCATGCTTCAAAAAATCGCAGAACTTCGTTACCCATGCTAGCAAATCTACAATTCAATAATTCAAGAGTCCTTGTAAACACTGTAAGTGACAAAATTAAAACAAATATTTATCTATAGTATATTTATTCTATAGTATAGAATTTGATTTTTAGCAATTACAGTGTTTCCTACAAGGACTCTTCAATTATAAAATTAAATGTACAACGAATAATCCTGATTCATTCATTGCACACTGGGTTCACTGCAGTGCTGTCTTAACCTGGACGCGAAAAAGGCAGCCGCCTCAGGACCCCGAAGCTCAGGAGGCCCCCACAAAATTGGAGAATTATAAAAAGCAATGAGGAAAAGGTACGAAATAAATGGAAATGGGCTGTCCAACTGTGACGGAAAGAAAATAACGAATATACCAAAATTTATATTTTAAAATGAGGGCCTTTTTTCGTGGAATGAAGGCCACGTTTAATTTATTTATTTAATTGTTTTAATACTTATTCACTTCGCCTGTTAGCGTGGTATTTTTAATTTTATTTAATTTAGAATAATTTAGAGGGCCACATATGGAGCTTGCCTCAGGGCCCTCGAACACGATGTGACAGCACTGGTTCACTGAGCCATAACCACATTTCTAGTGTAAAGGTGGGTATCAACTTGTTACGTATCCTCGTATCGTATCGCCGTTGCATGCCATCCAATGATACGATACGGTGCAACGATGTGTAACTTTTTCCCGTATCATCACTGACACTGTTGCGTATATTTGCATGAAATTTTGATACGCGACGATGCAATGCTGCCCGTCCACATTAATGCGCAACGACGATATGATGAGGATTCGTAACAAGTGGATACCCACCTTAACATTACTCGTAAATATTTTGCATGTAGCACGATAAACGATATACAATAGACTTTGTTATTCATTGAGTGATAACAACATATTAGTAAGAACTAACAATAACACTTAATTATAATCGGTTCGATTATACTCTGCGTCGAAGCTATTCTTATAGTAATATATATTTCACAATGCCCAAAAGGGGTAAATAAGGGATAAATAGTCATGCTACGGTGCTCATCTAAATCCTTCTTGTATCAGGGCCATTTGAGCGCGCATTTTTAATCACTCGCGACAATACGCGACGCGCTTTGATAACGTTTAATCGTAATCGTTGTATTAATCATGTCTCTTGCACCCTGCCTCAAAGGGATAAAAGATGTTTCTAATCGCCAAACTAGTCACAGGAAAGGAAGTTTTTATATTTAATCCACAGATCACCAAATGTTTTAAATATCATGTACTAGTACAATACTATAAGCATTCCTTTATGCGTCAAATTCAGTTCAATAGTTATGAGATTCGTTGTGTCTTTGAAAGTTACTTTTCATTTACGTTAACTTGATTCATTTAACGACTCTGATGTATCTTTGAAAGTCTTCATTCCGCCATTTGCTTCGCGATAATCCACGGATTAAATAATTACGTTGTGATTGAATGACTTTTAAGTATAGTAATTTTTTACCTCGTTAAATCAGTTCAATTTCTTCCATTCTGTGACATCATTTAACGATAAATAAATATATAGTTTACGATTAATTTAATATCTATCAGTCTCAACGTTTAACCCTGCCTAAAAGGGAAAGAAGATGGTCATGCGAGTTTGCTCTTTACACAATCGGGTCCCAAACTAGCACACATACATACTATCGCATGATTTCTTAAGATTCTTATACCTTTTCGAATTAATTTCAAGAAATTATGAGCAAAACGAAGTCCTACTGTCTTCTATTAGAATCGCTTCGGTTATCGTTAACAACACTAACTAAGGTTTTATCGTGTTTACCCTCTGAGTTATTTAAACAATCTGCCGTTGAAAAGTATTAATGAATATTTAAAGTGCCGGACAAAAGTATTGGGACACCTTTTAAAGCAGAATAACTTTTTTAAAATTGGTCCAAACAACTCGACATTTTTTGAGAAGTTAGAAGGATTAGTTTACTAGTTAAGGTGTTTCGACGTTTTGAAAAAAATGCAATTCGTCGGAGTAGCAAAGAAAATAGTAAAGGTCACTTTTCAACTTTTTTATCTGAGCCTGTAATGAAAATTTAAAAATCCCGTTTGCAGATATAAATAAGTTGTATACATGATGAAAATTTCAGCCATCAAAATATGTAAAATCTTTAGGTTTATTACAGTTATAGGGTGAAAACTGTGATTTCCACCACTTTTAACTGCTCGTAACTCATAGCTACGTGAAGCATGTATACATCTTACTTAAATCTACAAATGGGATTTTTAAATTTTAATTACAAGCTTGGATAAAAAGTTGAAAAAACGACCTTCGCTATTTTGTTTGACCAATTGTATTTTTTTTTTTCAAAACAACAAAACACATCATCTTGTAAACTAATTTTTCTAGCTTTTCAAAAAAACTCAAGTCGTTTGGACCAATTTTCACCAATTTATTCTGTTTTAAAAGGGGTCCCAGTACTTTTGTCCGATACTGTATGTCTGCACGAAGGCTCCGAAAGAGTGAAGTAAATGTTTACAAAGTCTAACTCCTTTGTATGACGTGTGATGAATTTCATTCCATTATTTGTATAAGTGACATATCTATGTTTATCTCCTGGTGCGAGTGATATGTTCAAGGCATTCAATAATACGTGTTCTTCAATAATAAACGACGAAATCTTAAGCAGCAATACTTCTCATAAACTCCTCACTTTGACCGAAGGAAATTCATTTAAATAAATTATGAGGGCCCTCACTTAAAGAAATAAACAATTTTTATACTCTAATAATGAGTTAGAATAGAAAATAAACGTCCAAAATATGGTCCTTTCAGAAAATTTTGCGCTTCATCATTACGCATTTGGAAATGACTGTTTCGATCAGAATTTGGAAAATGCATTTAATCGTGCTTCAATGTAAAACAATAAAAATTCGAGTATAACACACTTAATAAGCGTATATGTACGTAGATTTCATGAAATACTTGAAGGTCACTTCTCTAAAAACAATTATTTAGAAGCTCTTAGAATTTCAGTTGAAACGATGGCCCGCTATTTCATATAAACATGTTTCAGAGACATTCAAAATTAAACACTTCAGACATTTTATGAATGTTTTCTGCAAAATGATGTCTTTGACTTCAAATATGACTTTCGAGTCTAACGAAATATTTATTCCGAAATCTCAAACCTTCTCGACTGAAATAAAAGAAGATCGAACCTTGTAGTCTGTTTAATAGTTTCCAAGATAGAAATTCGAAAAACACGGTAAAAATTGCAAACATCGAAGGTTATTATTGTTGAAATAAATTTGAAGCAAAGAAAACGATGACTTGAACCCCCCCCTCTAACTTTACATATACTAAATTATATTTTACTTGCATAAACATCATTGATATCAAGTGCAAAACGTGATGGGTTTGACGTGGAATGACGTAATGTACTTTTCGCTTTTACAGAAATCTGATCATTAAGTTTTCGCCGAGCGTTAACTGATTTTCTTCAATGCGAATACATTTTTGCAGTCATGTCGAATTCATTATGGCGGTGGTAGTAAGCGGAATGATAACATACATATGTACATACTCGAGGTCGCGGGATAATCGATTCCTGCTTTTATTTGTGACAGCAACGACGGTACGCACACTGCTAAATATATAGTAGTCATCATACGGGCGTTAGAAGTGCAGTGCTGTTTAAAAAAGAACTCGCGTTGCCAGGCTTTTCCCCACGCGAGTGGAAGGAAAACATACGCGTAGTGGAGGGAGGACCTACAGCAGTGGCGGTATATGTGTGTGTGATGACGCCGTGACACATCGAAGATGGACAAAATTTTTATTTAAATAGAATTTCGAATAACGAATAAAAGTTAAAAAATTTATCGTCATCTGTCGAATAATGCTGCCGCTGGTTAACGAACAAATGACGAATAATTGATTGAATGAATGGCGGGTACTTTTCAAGACAAAACTGTATACAGTACAAACGGAGAGTTGATTATTCTAGATGAAAAAATAACTGAGAAAGGTAAAATAAAATTTTTTCAAAGCACGCTTTGATTTCGAGAAAATTGGTTTTGAATTTTGGACGAGTACAGATGCACTGAAATAATAATAATAGTAAGGGGAACGCTTCTGACCAATGAAAGCGAGAATCCACAGTAAGGGAGAAGCATTTCCCTTCAGCACACCCAAAATTGAAAGTACAACTTCGGTGCACGCGTACCCGTGCTAAATGAAAAGTATATTTTCTCGAAATCGAAGCGACTTATGGGAAAATTTTATTCTACATATATTTTTTACTTATTTTTCCATGTAAAATCACCACTCATTCACTTGTATCACTGAAACACCTTGTATAAATATTCGGCACCACGAACATAATAAAGACTTGCTGCAATTATATTGTTTAGTTTTCAGTTATTCCAAAGAAACAATTTGATTGGCATTATGAAATACTTCTTTTAAGTTCAAAATTGAAGACCGTCTCAGGCTCTTTCCTTTCAAGTGTGTGCGATACCATAATATTTTTCAGTAATAATGAAAAAATATATTATAAAGATTATGAAAATATGTCAAGACCATCGTTTCACTTTCTACCTGAATTAAATTAGTGTACTTACACGAACGTTTTTCTCACTTTGTTTCTTTATGTCGTGATGCTTCTTTTTCTTGTTGCAATTCAGTTCCTCCTGTATCTCCAACAACGATTTTCCTTTAGTTTCTGGGACCACAAAGAGAATAAACACGATTCCAAGGAAACAACTAACTGCGAACCAACCGAAGGAAGTATAAACTCCGCATGAATCAGAGATCACTTGATACATTTTAGAAACGAAAAATGCCAAAAGGGAAGCCCATACGTTTGCTAAGGACACAGCAGCTCCTTTTACGTTGGTTGGGAAAAGTTCGCCGAGCATCATGTAGGACAACGGATTTAAACCTAACGCAATAATAAGTTCATAAAATATTACAGAGGCATGAAGAATCCAACCAAAGTCGGCCATGTTCACTAAAATCTGGAATTTTAGTAAGTAAAACGCTCCGGCGACGGTTAAAGACAATCCGCCAAGTAAGGTTGTGATCAGAAGCAGAGGTCTCCTTCCCAGCTTGTCTACCAAAGCTGCCGCCCCAACACCAGCAACTAGCTGAAGAACGCTCAGAATGATCACCGCTATTCCGGCAGATAAATCCGTATCAGCTTCTTCGAGGATCTCTTGAGTATACGATTCTACAGCGGCGATGCCACTGAATTGAAGAACCAACTGGAGGCCAAAGCTGATTAATACAGCTTTTCTGTTACCGGGAGTATCGAACAGATCCCAGAAGTGCCGCCTGTCGCTAAGATCGCGGACGACGGTCTTCTGCATCTGCTCCATGTCTTCTTCTAACTGATTCTCCGTGGCATATCTCTTAAGGCGCTTCAAGCTATTCATCGCCTTATCCTCGCAATTCGTCATCAGTAAATAGTAAGGAGACTCTGGCATCCAGGTAAATGTTAAAAAGAAGATTACAGGGATTATTGCGCAACTGCACGCCAACCACTCGTACGATACAAAAGGGCCAATTACGTGTGCGTATAACTCGCCGAAAGTTACCATCAGCTTAATAAAAGACCCCAAAGACCCCCTGATCTCCTTATCGGCAATCTCACCGATGTACATGGGACAAACAACGTACGCCACGCCGAGACCAACTCCGCTAATGAATCTCGAAACGTAGAGGAAGTACGGATTCCAGGCTATGATGATTAGAATCCAACTAACGGCGAGTGGCACCCCTGCTATCAGCAGGCAAATTTTACGACCAATCCAATCCACTAAGAAGGCTGCAAGAATGTTGCCAGGTATCGAGCCGAGAAGTGCAAACGAAGCGATCCACGAAGCATCATCCGAGGTTAGATATATATGAGAATCCGGAGATTTTAATTTTGGTAATGTTGGCGACGTCCAGCCTATATGAGAACCCGACATTGCCATAGATAAGGTGGCTATATTGAACACAGAAACAAGAAGAAAGCACGTAAACAGTTAGAAATTGTAAAATCTACTAAAAATGGAAAATTCAGATGATGTTTAATTAATTATTTATATTTTGTCCCAATGTGATCTTATGAAGGGTAAACCCGGCGCTGTCGGTATGGCAGAGGAATTGGTACAGTTGGTACAGCTATATTTCACACTCTATGAATACGTAAAAACGCGTTAAGGTGTAGCACTGTAGCACAATAATTGTTTCCCTAGAAGCCAAACAGTAGCCAAACCACCTCTGTGGTTTTCCCGATTTATAGGCTATACAAGGTAAGTTGAAATAACATTTAACATTTTTTATCAAAAAGTGGTGTACAGAATCGTATTTAAAATGTTCTAAGTTAAATTTCGTTTATTGTTTTAGATAATAAGATAGTAGAGGTTTTGAAGGACAATGCAGCCAAAGTATTTAGCCATATTAATCCTTCCTTTCAAAGTTAACGAGAGAACTATCTCTCCCTACAGAAAGGAAAGGTGGCAGAGTTATGATTGGAATAAATGGTCCACTTTCAAATTGTGGGTGAAGGATGACTCACTGTCTAAACTTTTATTCCATCAATTAAATTTAGAATATTTTGCAAGGAATTATTTTTATCACTTTTTTCTCTTTTTTCCTATTTTTTTATTTTTCTTAATTTGATCATATTTTATCATTTTAGTTTAATTATTTTATTTGTTCACTTCTGTATTACGTTCGTAGTATTTCACCGTCGAAACTGTAGTATAAGAAAATAATTCTTTTTTAGTGACTTTAGCGCTACACCACTTAAGCAAGCTGTTAAACTGTATACCGCAATAAAATATATTTGTAAAAAAGTCTGAGCTGTGAAATGTAAATCCACAAGCACTCAAAACTGAAAACTAAAAAAATAAATAAAAAGATTCATGTTAAATGATATTATTAAAAATACACTAGAAACTACATTAAAGTGAAGTAAAATTAAAAAATAATTATTTTATTGTACTATAATTTCGATCGTGTTTTTTTTCACTTTAAATAAAATCGTGGGGAATGATGTTTCATAACAGGACGTGAATCACTTTAATACAAACGCAAACGTCGAAATGAATTTGGTATGAGAAAGTGTTCGTTCGCATTAATGAAACAAAATGTTTTAATTACAGAATGCAGATTGTGTAATGTGACATAAAATTGATAAATTGTTGTGGATGATGTTCCACTTGCCACCCGATACTTCAACTTCTGGTTGCACATGGTGCCCGTCGATTTTATTTAAAGGGGAAAAACACGATCGAAATTGTAGTGCAAGAAAAGAATTATTTTTTAGTTTTTAGTGCATTTTTAATAATTGTTTGATGTGTTATTTACTTGTATAGCGTAAACAAATAAAATTTCACTAAATCTGCAGTTGTAAATAATTTTGCTTTCTTCCATGTTATTTTTCCATGAATAATTACAGTAATTCTGTCCTCCTTAGTTAAACTGTCCTATCTAGCATTTTCTCATTTTTTGAGATATGTTGAAATATTTGAAGTTCCACGCGTCTTTTACCTTTTAAGTAAAGTTAGAAAACTCTACGTGCTTCGTAAAGATTTATAAACAGTTTAATGCATTTAACCTAACTTCTTTTAAAATGGTTAAAATATCTTATCTAAAACAATTAATTATTTGGCACGTTAATAAAACATTCCCTACCGGTACACCTATTATAAAAAATTATATTAGGCTATTACAAAATAATGACAACATGTTTTAATTTGAATGAAAGATAATAAGTATGGTACAAAGTAAATGATAAAACATCAGTTTTCTCGGTTGTTTCAAAATGCTAGATGGAACATTTTAACTAAAGAGGGCAGAATTCGTCGTTAGTGTCCCGTTTTTACCATGCGTTATAATCACGCTCACTATCCCCACCATTTCTTGGAATCCTTCAGTCGAGAGTGAGAGACTCCGAGACGTGCGAGAGAGAACAAAAGAGTCGACACGAAGTTGTCGTCGGCACGAAATAGTGTCCGCATCGCGTTATTGTCACGCCGCCAGCCCCGATCGTCGTGATTCTAACGAAGCATTACTGTATGTGCTCTCCGACCGACGCGACGCGTTCTATTTCTCCCGGCACCTCGGGAGAAACGGTCACATGTCATGACTTCTGTTTTCAACCCGATTTTCAGGAAATATTGTCTTAAAGCAAATATCGACCACTTTTTCGGAATCAGCATAAAATTCTCAACATATTAGGTTTATTCTGATAAAATAAATAATATCAGTGTTAGTTTTAATAGACATTTTATGTTAGGTATACCTAACCGTGTACCGACAGCCCCGGGTTTACCCTGTGGAGTTAAAAAACTGGATTATTAAAATTTGTTCAGCTAACAAATGGAAATAGAAGACTCTTCAAACGCAACATGCATGTTATGTATGTTTCAACATGTTTAACAAATATATATCATAATGCATAAATTTAATATTTTTAAATAGTGCATATTTTATAAATTGACATACTTTTCCCCACGGACATAGGTAATAATTCAAGTTCCGATCTTTTCGTTACAACTGCAACATTTAATGCTTGTAGACTGAACTTAGCGTCGAAGGAAAAGTAACTTTACATTGAATTAAATAGACGTGAAAGTTACCTGTAATCGCTGCTAAATATTGCGGCCACCACTTAATATGCGATTCGTCCATGCTTTTTATTTCTTCTTTTACTGGACTGAAATAAGTAAAAAAAATGAATAACTGTATCTTCATAAATATTACAAACAATAGCAATAACTTTAATCTAATTAATCCATTTCGTTATTAATGAATGTAATCAAATCACATGTTGTGAAATATTGGAATCCAAATAGTAATTTTAAATTTCTCATACATTATCTAAATATTCTACTATTCTATTCCATAGACACGAAAAAGAGTATCATATTTTCGAGTTTCTGTCGTGTTTATGTAACCGGAACAAGCATAAGACGTGGAAAATTTGCATTAAATAGGGATTAAACCCAAGTTAATTTGTTGCGATGCTTACAGAAATAACGATGAAACGTGACGATGCCACCAGGATGAACGACTTTGTGCTGATATTCTTCGTGCCTCTGTTCAACGCATTCTAGATAGAATGGGAGTATAATCACGATGTACTATATTTTATATGTCAGTTTATCAGCAAGTCTGTTATCACAATCGAAATTCGAGCAATCCCCACTTTTCCACTAGCAAAAATCATTGGTATCTTCGAGGCACCAAGAAGAATGGGATTAAAACAGAAACTAATAAGGAAATAAATGTTTATACATTCTTCATGTATTTAATATGCAAATAAACGATATTAGGAACCCTATATAAGGAAGACACTACAAAATATAATTATTCTATTTAACCCCGAATCCTCGGCTTCTGGTCTCATAGCTGATATGCTTTTAAACGTTTAAAATTTTTAAACTGAATAAATGGAGAGGGTACGTATAAATTTTTTTCAGGTAATAAGTTTGAAATATTTAATGCTGAGAAAACATAATTATGTACAATGTTTGAACACAGTTTTTTATGTACAGTTCGCATAGTTTCTAAAATAAGCCACGAAAATTATCGAGGTACGTTTAAAATTAGGTTTACTTATAAACGAATTATTTTTTTATAACTTTCACGTGCAATACGGTAGGATAAAGCTGAAGAAATAATATCTAATTTTAATGACGTGGGACTTATCATGTCGAAATTGGACAAATATTTATAAAAAACTGTTGTCATAAAAAAAATCTGTTTCATATACATATTTCATTGTGAAGAACTTCTGTACTTTCTGGTTACAAACAAATGGTGCATTTATAAACAAAATTACAACTTTTACATAACGTTTTACAATTTCTAATGGTTTCTTATTTCTCTTTTCCTAACTTTTCTACTAAGGCAAAAATATTACTGAAAAATATTGAAATATACTGTGTTTTACATTAAAATATCCAGCGTATTAACATTCTACTGTCTCATCGTTCTGATTATCACTACTTGCAGTGACTCACAGCCATAATCATACACTCTTTAAAATAGCATAACTTTTTTAGAATTCGTTCAAACGACTTGAGTTTTTTTAGAAGCTAGAAGGATTAGTTTGCCAACTGATGTGTTTCGTCGTTTTAATAAAAAAAAACTCTCAAGCATAAATATATTATGCTGCATATTTCACGTAGAACTACAGATATTCAGAAGCCCTGAGCCTAGCTCGTCGATCTCTGTAATATTTTGCGCTGTGGTTTTTTATTTTTTTTTTGTCATTTTGCAATTTATTACACGAACTGTTATCAAACGCTATAACAAAATTCGTATTTACTTTAAATACAACGCTTAACACACGTCCGATACCGCAGCAATCTCTCTACAAACTGAGGTAAGAAGTTCACTGCGAACATAATCCAGTTAAATGTGATTCACTGTGATTCTCTCGCTAGAAGATTCAAAGGCGATGCCGCTGACAATCTCGCGCATCGCTGAGTTCTGTGATTTTCGATACTCGGAACAAGCGGGGCCATACAATGTTACGCACTCAGCAGCGGCGAATTTCGAATTCTGCATTTCTAATCAGATTTTTGTAAAAGTAACGCCAATCGATTCCTTATGTGTTCCCGACGAAATTGACTCCAAGAACAACATAATTCGGAGCATAATTAAGGAAACCGCGTGAAAAATTGATGTACATAATGTAAAATTAGCTTCGTTAAAAATAGTCGGATTTATATAACATTTGGCATGATTTTCATCGGAAAACATAACGAATCGATTGGTGTCACTGCCATATTTATTCGATGAAGAAAATAAAGAATTTTATTTTTCGCATAAGCTGTGAAGCATCGCGTGAGCAACCGGTTACACATTTGTTATTTTTTTTTATATTAATTGATAATTTGACGGGTCTAGTTTGTATTAATATGACCGAGAAAGCATGAATTTAAGTTGTAACAAAATTGGGAGCAATAACACAAAAATAGTCACGGTTTTTCTTTATAAAAGAGCTAGGAAAACTGTTAAATTAATAAAAACTTGTATTATTTTTTATTTTAAAATTAATTAGTACATATATGTTTCCCAGTAGTTTCATTTCACTCTTTCTGCTAACTGGGTTTCTAAATCTGTTGGAATATCTGTTTTTCTTCCAATTTTTGTAGCAACATTAGAACCTAGAAATATTTTAAATTGGTAAATCATAACTTAAAATAATGTAATGTAAATATAAACTACCTGTTTTAATTCTTTCTTGAAGAGTAGAATATGGTACCGTAAACTGGGGTGAATTTGCCCGTCCGGGGTGACATTGCCGACTTTTCGGAAAGACTTTATTTTGTTTTATTGTAAAGTAATTAGCACATATCGTGTTTTGTAATCGATAGCAATAATTTCTCCAAGGTCTAACGAAAAACAAATTAGCGAATTCAATCATATGGTAATTTTTCAGTCAGAGTAAAAAAATGGGCAATGTCACCCCGGCGGGCAAAGTCTCCCTAGTTTACGGTATTCCAAACAATTGTGCTGCCTTACGTATGGACATTTTATTCTTACTAATTACCTCCACGGCCTTTGATAAATTTTCCTGGTTCCATTCTGCCTTCTTCGAAATTCTTTTATATGTACGTGGCATCTACGCCAGAAAAAAGCACTGTTAAAAACTGGCTGGAATTACCCCTTACTTTTGGCCGGTATTACCCCACACCTCATGTTCAGATATTTTAAGTAATACACTCAATTAAATTTACATGTCACCAAAATCCAAATGTGAGTTTGAAAATAGAAACAATCCTCTACTTAATGAGATTAATATTAGTTATTCCTACCTATTCTATGTACTAACTTACCTTGCTGAACAATCCACCACTGTTATAAGATTACGGTGCGAAAGGAACACTCCCGGATTTGCTTGAACAAAAGACTGCTATCGTCATGGAAACCATGAATATTAGTTCACCGCATCATTAACAGGTGGCAGTACCATACAGAGTCAAGTTACATGGTTTTTATTTAAAGATATAGAAGTGGCCGGAATTACCCCGCTTTCCCCTACATGCGTATATACATTCTGTATACTACATTCTGGAGGGCCGTGCTCGCTGCGTCGAGCTGAAATCAAAGCAAATCTCGTTCACTTTCGCAACGCTGTCGGCTCGCTCAGAGTCAACTGATAATAACAGTTCATATAGTTTTAGATGCAGGACTCGTTCCTCTATCTAACGCTGTAAAAATCATTTCTCTATCTCTTTCCGTTTCCGTTGCATATTTCGTGACATACAAGCTCAGTTTGGGCCCCCATAGCCGCTGCATACCTATATAGTGCGGGGAAAGACGTAGTTCTACGTCAAAAAATAGTAAAGGTCATTTTTTCAACTTTTTTATCTGAGCCTATAATGAAAATTTAAAAATCCCTTTGTAGATTGAAGTAAGTTGTATAGATGCCTAAAATTTCATCAAAATCGGTTAATGTTGCTCTGAGCTACAAACGTTTAAAGATCGCAGAATAAGGTCTTTAAGAACTAATCCTTCTAGCTTCTAAAAAAAACTCAAGTCGTTTGGACCAATTCTAAAAACGTTATGCGATTTTAAAAGTGTACGACTATGGCTGTGAGCACTGTACATAGGTCCTGCGGAAAGCGCGACGCACAAAAACTGTGCATCGGTGCACGCGTATCTTCTTATACTATAAAGCAGAAAGTGTATCGTATGTTTGTGTGTTTGTCTGTCGCCGAAAAACTTTCGAACGGTAAAGTCTGGGGTCACGAAATGTACCTCAGCTCATTGTGCCTAGCTAATCCATATGAATATGACTATTTTCAACTTGCTACGTAGTTGCTTTCTCGAGCTATTAGATCAAATAAAAGGAATAGGGTCTACGATTCCAAGCCGCCGATGGCGCGTAAAAGAGAGGCACAGCATAGGCACGTGAAAGACGAAGCGAGACAGAATATCTCTCTTAATGTGGCCGTTCCAATGGGCGGCTACAGCCGCCAGCGACTGCGGCCGGCGACTGCGGCTGTAGCCGCGTACACTGGTACAATGGAAAGCATTCATCTCAACTCCAATGGGCGACTACGACTGCTACGGCCGCGCCAGGAGTGCTATAGTCTATGCGCGTCTGGTTCATGAGCAGCCTAGGCTACTCGAGACACAACACAATGCCATGAGTGTCTGTTTTCCGCCATAACGGCAGAATCTCCTAGTCGCACAGCGGCTGCCGCTCTACTCCTCCAGAAGCAGTCTAGCGACTCTAGCCGCTCTGCGACTCTAGCCGCTCTCCGATTCATCGTCACATTCGGACAGATTATCCAGAAATAAGGAAAGAATTCAGAGTCCATAACTTATGGAATTATGTTTTTTTATATACATATTTCTTGTAAACTAATAATATGAGCTCTTATAAAAAAAGGTAAAAATGTCATGACGGCTACATCTGATCTGCGTTTAAACACATGTCAAATTTTTTGTTTTGTGCAGAATTTTAAATCGTGTCTTTTAAAGTTTGTTAAAGTAAAGTTAAAGGGGCCAGAAATGATTAGTATCGATTCTGCAAAGTAATAGCAAATAATTCGTTATATACAGTTATTTTTCCATAAGAAACCCATTGAAAAAATATCAGTAATTGTCGGCTTTTTAGTTACCTTCCGCGAACTTGTGTAATCAACATATATTTGTCCTTGCAACTGCGAAAACAAGATTTGACAATATTATCCAATAATGGAGTAATCACCTGTATTCTATATCGTACAGTGGGCCTGAATCCTAAGAAATAGGGGAAAAATGCAACATTCCATATTTCGCGTTGAAAATGCTGAATATTACTGAGCAAGTTCATAAAAAAAGTGTTAATATACAACTCATAACAAATCTTGTCGTATATATATGTATCTTGTATGTATATATATGTATATTATGTTCTGATGTATAATACCTTCTGATTTTTAAATTGCGTTTCTATTTTTGTCACCGGCTATTTTTATATCGTATGTAATAGGATTATTTTGAGCGTCACAAATCAATTGTTCTTGTAAATCTGTCTTATATATGGAATTATATGGCGTACGAAAACGTGTTGCAATTTTCCGGGCGAACTGGATTAGCGTAACCCACTGTGGTCTCCGAGGGTTAATGAATTACTAATAAAAGATGATTTTTATCGCAAATAACTGATCATTAATTTAAACAAAACGATATTCGGCTACTTCCCTTACTATTCGACTTTTCCTTATAACTTGAAAACCGAATGTTTCCCCAACGTGCGACTTAAAACACTAATAAAGTACCAAAAAAAAACAGTTTTCAATTTTTTATCACGTTGAGTTAAAAAATAGAAAAAACAAATTAATAGATGTAAAAAATATTAAATTATACATCACTAGAAAGGAATAGGTTTATCCTATTTTTTGCCACAAATTTCATTCCGATATCTTAAAAGAAACACCCAAATCTCATTGACTTCTTCAATCCGGCAGATAAACACAGCACGATGTACATATAAAAAAAGGCTAGTCTTTCACTGTCCTCGAGACCTCATACAACAATAGACCCTTCTTTCAAGTGCTCGAAAAGGGCCTGTGCGGCGCGTCGTTGCACTGGTGGGGGCCATGGCGTCGACGCTTAGGTATAGGAAATACCATTTTCGACGACGCCAGTTGCAGTTGCTAGCGGCTGTAGCCGCCGGTCGCAATCGCTGGCGGCTGTAGCCGCTCATTGGAACGGCCACCTTTAAGGTCGAGTTTCCTAGCCGCGATCCGGCGGCGGCGGCAAGCGGCCGCGGCCGGCGGCCCGTGTTTGCGGCCAGACTCCGGCCGCGTAACGTTCAGGGTCCCACTTTGGTTCAAGCGCACTTGAAAGGGTCTACGGTCAAGGATTCATACCTGCTTCAGAAGTAAAATAATTTTTTATTCTTTCTCGTTTCGATATGGAAGTGACACCAATGGATTCCTTGTGTTTTTCCGATCAAAATCATATGAAATTTCATGTAAATCGGACTATTATTAACGAAGACAACTTGAAATGGTATAAATTAGTTTTTCATGCAATTTCCTTCCTTTTTTCCGAATTACGTCGTTCGTGGTGTCAGTTTCATGGGCGAAACATAAGGAATTAATTGACGTCGTTTTCACAAAGATCTGATGGGAAATGCGGAAATCCTGGACATTTCTGACTTTTTAATGATATTCGAACCCTTTCGAGGGTCGAAAGCCATAAAATTCGGTGAGTCTCGCAGTGCGAAAGGTTATCCACGTCACGGAGTTCCATGTGGCATCTAAAGAGATGTGTCAAAGGAGAGGTGCCGGTGGAGAATCACCCCGACTGTAGTATTAGAGTAAAATACAACCTGATATAACATTCAACTAAATAAATTCCATACCAAGAAGGCTCGAAGCTATTATAAAATCAAAAGACAATCCCACAAATTCTTAAAACATTAAATATTTATTTTATTTCTGCTTATTTTATGCTTTTATTCATATTTTTGTAAATGTTAAGGGGAATCAGAATTTGTTTATACAAGATCTATTCTACAAACATTTAAGAATATTAATTAATCATCTTTTTCTGTTAAAAAGTTTTACTTTAAATTGGTCGCTGCACGAATACTTTTTACATTGACTGTATATAAGTACCGAGGCCTCCAACGAGTTTGGTAAACGACAAACAACGGTGGTCGTTTAGTCGAACCCTATTCCGTCGTGCTAGGGACATAAGTCAACCTGTTCAGTTTTTATTTACCACTTAAATTAGTATTGTTGCGAGCACCCTATGGATGGAATCCATGGCCCGCTGGTGCTCGCGACGAAGACAAGGGACAGCGAGAAGAAGGCGATCTGATCGATCGCCTGTCAAGCTGTCACTTGAGATACAGACGCCATTGCGAGCAGACGTAGTCCCGAACACCTCTACCTGATTAATTACTGTTATTTAATTACTATTATCCTTGTTAATGTTCACGTTCTGTTATTACACATTAAACTTATATTATGCCAACGCGAAAACGTAACATTGGTGTCAGAAGTGGGATGCCCACTCGAAGTGGGGTGCCTACTCGCGCATCCGCGGCCTCCACGAACCCTTCTCCTACAGCGACGGGGGATGCCTCTATCCAGGAACTCTTCACCTCCCTGCAGTTAAGCATCGTGGGCCAGATGAGGGAACAGAGGAGGGAGGACGAAGCCCGCTGGCAGAGGGAAGACCGTCGCAGGGAAGAGAGGGACACAGAGATCCAGCGAACACAGGCGGCCTTAGAGGCGCGCCTATCGAACGTGGAGGAACGAATTCAGGTCGTAACCGCTTCGTTTCATAACAGCCATAGTTCGGTTAGTGGCAGCGCGAGCCTTCGGAGTGGGGAGAATGCACTTGTAAATAGTGTTCCGCCGACGCATATCCCCACGCCCGTCGGTGCGCCCGTCGCTACCCCCATGTCGGAACCACACGTACTCAGCTTGGGGTACGCGGTGAAACCGACAATTTTTGATGGGAATAATTCGTGGGAAGAGTACAGGGTACAATTTGACACGATCGCGCGCGCGAATGGTTGGAATGACCAAAAAAAGGCTACAGCCTTGATTGCTGCCCTCGGGGGCACGGCAAGGAGCGTCCTTACGACGCTCTCCGCAGCTCAATGCGAGAACTTCGCGGAATTGGTTTCCGCGCTGGAATTCCGCTACGGGGCGAAAAACCTGTCGAATTTGAACTATGTACTCTTCCAAAGCCATAGACAGCGAAGAGATGAGAGCATCTCCTCGCTCGCCACAAAAATAGAGCGATTAGCACAGTCCGCTTTCGCCGAATGCCCGGTGGAAACCCGCGACAAGTTAGCCGCGTCCCAATTCGTAACGGCATTGTCGAGCTCGGTTATGCAGCGGGAACTGCGACTCGGCGGGTTTACGTCTTTAAGAGCCGCCGTGACCAGAGCTCTCGAGATCGAGGCCATCGAGACGATGTCTCGCCACCCCACGGCCGAATTGCGAGAACGATACGCGGAAAAACGGAAAGCTAAATCCTCCAACAATTTTGAAAGGTGCCCGGCGAAGCAGCGGAGATTTGCAAAACCCGAGGAACGAACGGAGGTCCCAAAATGCACCGAAAGAACACCGAAGTGCTGGCTCTGCGGAAAGTTGGGCCATCTACAAAAGGATTGTTTCAAGGCCAAGAACGACCAGCCAAGAGCCGCTCCTACGAAGAAACCCGAGGGAAACGGGAAGAGGACGGCGTAAGGGGGAGACGCCGGACCGTAAAGAACAGTCCCCCGGTCGTCAAGAGTGTGGCGATGCAGGAGGCGACTGAGCGTCAGGGGAATCCGGCCGACGAGATTTACGTATGTGGAAAAATTAACGGAAAATCGTGTAAACTTATCCTAGATACAGGTTCTCCGATCAACCTTCTGGAAAAAGAATTGTGCCCGAGGAAAGACTTCCAAAAGACAGAAATCGACATTCGCTCCACTACGGGAGAGAAAATGAAAGTGTTCGGTAAAACGAGCATGGAAGTCAGCGTTGGAGAGCTGTCGAGTGTAGAAGACTTCTACGTCGTGGAAATGGTGGAAAAATGCATCTTGGGAGCGACGTTTCTGAGGAAACACCGTTGCAACATCGACCTTTCCCGGAATGTGCTGTGCCTTCCCGGCAAAACGGAGATACGCTTTGGTGAGCCAATTGCCGAGAAGAAGAAATCAGAAGAAGAAGGGGAAACGGTCGTCCCACAGCATTTAGAAGAGCTGTACACACGTTGCTCATCAGGTTTGTCAGAAGCACAAAAGAAACTATTTGCTGAATTATTGTACGAATTTCAGGACGTTTTCGCCACGGATTCGAGTCAGATTGGGAACTGTGACCGGGTGAAACACACAGTTGACACCGGAGAATGCCAGCCCATAAAGCAGGCACCACGGAGGTTGCCTCTACACCGTCGAGCAGAAGTAGAAGAGTTACTCAGGAAGATGTTAGATCAGGGCGTGATCGAGGAATCGCAGAGCCCGTGGTCTTCCCCGATCGTCCTCGTGAAGAAGAAGGATGGAAGTATACGGTTCTGCGTGGATTTCCGTCGTCTGAATGAGGTTACCAAAAAGGATTCGTACCCTCTACCTCGTATAGAGGATACCCTGGACGCCCTCACTGGATCTTCCTGGTTCTCAACCGTGGATCTGCAGAGCGGATATTGGCAGATCTCTATGGATGAAGAAGATCGAGAGAAAACTGCGTTTTCTGTGGGAACGGGACTGTGGCAGTTCAAAGTGATGCCCTTTGGACTCTGCAACGCCCCTGCCACATTCGAGCGACTGATGGAAAACGTGCTTCAAGGTCTGACCTGGAGAATCTGCTTGGTCTACTTGGACGATATAATCATCTACGGGAATGACTTTGAACAGGAGCTCGAACGCCTACGGTCAGTATTTTCTCGTTTACGTGAAGCTAAACTATTGATATGCCCCAAGAACTACTCTTTCTTCTGCCGAGAAGTAAAATATCTGGGCAATATCGTAACAGAGAGTGGAGTTAAAACAGATCCGGAGAAAATTAAAGCCATTTCGGAATGGCCACAACCAAAGAACATCACGGAATTAAGAAGTTTCCTAGGATTATGCACGTACTACCGAAAATTTGTAAATGATTTCTCCAGGATCGCCAAACCCCTGCATCGCCTCACCGAGACCAAACAAGACTACCAATGGACCGACGAATGCCAAAGAGTTTTCGAAGAGCTGAAGAAGAAATTAACCGAAACCCCGATACTAGCATACCCAGTGATAAACAAGGACTTCATCCTGGACACGGACGCCTCTAATTTCGCCATAGGCGGCGTCCTCTCACAGGAACACGCAGGACAGGAAAAGGTCGTAGCCTACTTCTCCAAGACCCTGGGAAAAGCAGAAAGGAACTACTGCGTCACCCGGAGGGAGCTACTAGCAGTAGTGAAATCCATCGAACACTTCCATCATTACCTCTACGGACGAAGATTTCTAATAAGGACAGATCATGCAGCGCTTCGTTGGCTGCTGACCTTCAAACACCCTGAAGGACAGGTAGCCCGTTGGATCGAACGACTACAAGAATACGACTTCGAAATACGTCACAGGGAAGGAAAAGCCCACGGAAACGCCGATGGACTCTCCAGAAGACCGTGTATCGAAGAAAATTGTAACAACTGCAATCGACTGGAGAAGAAAGAAGCAGAAGGAGAAATACAGACCACGAAGAAGATTCACAGGATATTTTGTGAAGAAGACAAGAACGAGTGGAAACGAAGTCAAGAAAAGGATGAAACGATCGGCTTCATCCTTAAAAAGAAAGGGGAAGGGGAGAAGCCCGATTGGCAAGATGTTGCTCGTTTCTCCCCGCAAATGAAATATTACTGGTCAATCTGGGACTCGCTGGAAGTTCCCGAAGGTTTACTTTTCAGGAAATGGGAGTCCCACGATGGTACAACGACCTCGTGGCTTTTGGTGGTACCGCACGAAAAGGTTGCAGGAGTCCTGAAGGAGTTCCATGATGCGCCAGCAGCTGGACACTTCGGAGTAAACAAGACCTTGGCAAAGATCCGCCAACAGTTCTTCTGGTCTACGTGTCGACAGGACGTTCAAGAGTGGTGCCGGCGGTGTGACACCTGTGCGGCAAAGAAGGGACCACGTCAAAGGGGAGCAGGGAACCTGAGAGTATACAACGTGGGAGCTCCGTTCGAGAGACTTGCCCTGGACGTTGTGGGTCCGCTCCCGAGGTCTCAGGCCGGCAACAGGTTTATGCTGGTCGTGGCGGACTACTTTACCCGGTGGCCGGAAGTAATCGCGATGCCAGACCAGCGAGCTGTCACAGTGGCAAGAGCTCTTTTGCACAACGTAGTGTGTCGTCATGGTGTACCGTTAGAGATACACACGGACCAAGGAAGGAACTTCGAATCCTCCGTGTTCAAGGAATTGCTGAAACTGCTAGGAATCAGGAAAACACGAACAACTCCTCTGCATCCTCAATCCGACGGTCTAGTAGAACGTTTGAACAGAACATTACTCCAATATCTTGCAATGTTTGTTTCAGAACATCAACGAGATTGGGACGAATGGATTCCCATATTCCTCCTCGCATACAGGTCAGCACGACATGAAGCTACACAACTAACGCCAGCGATGATCCTATATGGCCAGGAACTGCGTTTACCTCTACAATTATGGAGAGGACTACCCCCAGAGGTGGAAGACGACGAGGACGTTGAACGTGGATACTCCGAATGGATCTGAGGAAAAATGAAGAAGATCCACGAATTCGTTCGACGCCGTCTGGACATCTACAGTTCGAAAATGAAGTCGTGGTACGCCAAGCGCGTTCACGCGGTAGAATTCCAGCCAGGAGAACGAGTGTGGTTGTTCCAACCACGAAGAGTGAAAGGGAAGTGCCCGAAACTACAAGCGGATTGGGAAGGCCCCTATACGGTGGTGGACAGGATCAATGACGTCGTCTACAGGATCCAACCATCACGCAGGAAGAAGTGTAAAGTGGTCCACGTGCGCCGCCTTGCCAAGTACGAAGGACAACTACAAGAGGAGTAAAGACGTAGCAGGACCACCACTGGACTCAAGAAAGAAGATTAGACTAAGCTAATCTGGTGGACTGGGCTGCGGAGGCTGCCTTCGTAGCCCGGCCCCCTTTTTTTTTTTAGTCTGTTTCAGGGAACACGATACCCCACGACGAGGGACAAGGTGTCGGGGGACTACCACCGCGGTCGGGATACGCGCTCCCGAATTCCCCGAATGTGCCACAATAGCGTGGCAGTCCGCAGCGGGGTGCGGACATACGTGAAAGCGCCCCGCTAGCCCCCTGGAGGAGACCCTGCGAGCCCCTGGCACGGCCAGGATGGAGGATCTCGCGGGGTACCCAGGAAAAAGAAGGAGAGAGGGTGGACAGCAGGAGGGAAATGGCATCCCCAATCACCAGACGGACAAGCGCTGCTTGGACCGGCTGGAGGGGATGTCGCGGAAACGGGAGCGCTAACCGGACGTACAGGACGGTCCCCTGGTACAACACCAGAGGCCAGGAAGAGGAATGGGGCCATCACGAAGCCAAGGGCTGGAGGAGAAAAGAAGAAAGTCATCATCAGGGTGGACGAGTCCGGCGGCTGCCGTGGGGGCTGGGCCGCTTGCATACTTGTGACTAGCTGCAATTCCCTGCTCGCGTGCTCGGCCTTCCTCGTTGGCTTTCCGTCTCGGGCGGCCCCAACGGTCTCTTTACAGACACGACCGAACCCTAAAGCGCTTTGTATTTCTGCAAGGGAAACCGGAGCGACAGCAACAGCAGGCGAACTTAGCGAGCGGGACAGCGATCCAGACGCAGGACGTGGAGACGGCCAGATCCCAAGACCGGACAACCCGGGGACCCACGCAGGGGATGTCGTCGTCGAACAAGAAGAAATTTTGAAGCTGCATCCAGAAACCCCAAAATCCAGGACAGACACGCGAACCCCGACCCTGAGATGACAAGACCCCGTACCCGTCTCTACCCAGGAAGAGGATGCGCCATCACAGAAGATGAAGTCCAAGAAAGAAGTGCGCAAGTTCTAAGACGCAAGTGGAGGGTAGAGACACGGGGAACCACGTACCCACGCCTTGCCCAAGGTTTTTGGGTGGTTTTCCCTTGGGCGTGAAGGCGAATGCCGAGGCGACGGTCGGAAGAGGCCACACAGCACTTAGTCCACTCTTTCGAACCAGGGTACGGCTGCAGACAGCGGAGAAGCTACAGCGGTCGGGACGACCGCTTCTCGAGAGGGGGGAGCAGTGTTGCGAGCACCCTATGGATGGAATCCATGGCCCGCTGGTGCTCGCGACGAAGACAAGGGACAGCGAGAAGAAGGCGATCTGATCGATCGCCTGTCAAGCTGTCACTTGAGATACAGACGCCATTGCGAGCAGACGTAGTCCCGAACACCTCTACCTGATTAATTACTGTTATTTAATTACTATTATCCTTGTTAATGTTCACGTTCTGTTATTACACATTAAACTTATATTATGCCAACGCGAAAACGTAACAGTATTATTATTAGTAATATCCACCAAGTCCACCACCAAAACGCCTCGCGGAAACCTACGCGCGCGCGAACAGATAAAATGGCAACAGCACCTCACGGACGCATTCCACTAAAACCGTGCACCGGCCTAGCGAAGAGCTGCCAGCGGCCGCTGGACAGCAGTGACACCCGAACTTCGAAAATTTTAGGATGGTCTCCTTCAAATTAACGTCGCAAAGAGCTAGGTATTGGGAATTTCCCGGCCAGGTAATCGAGCCGCGCGCTCCGCTTTTATGGTCGGTTTACCACTCGCACCCCAGATTACTGTAATGAGGTTTGAAAATAATGTCGACTGATCTTGTACCCGTCGACAAGGTTGACCGCGGCGCTATACCCTTGTACGCAGAGATTTTTCGCCACCTGCGTGTAAAAACCACAATAATGGCGCATTTCAAAAAATGACATTAACGGAAGCCGGTATAAGCGTGAGTAGCTGAAAGGTTAAAACATTCAGACACAAAAATTCTAGAAAAAAATTTAAACACCGCTACAATCAAAGACACGTCCGATTAGTAACCCGTTACGTCCGATCTGTACATGCACTGCATTAAGGATAAAATTATAAAAATGAAAACAAGAATAATAGATTCTGAAGGTAACAGTTGGGAGCGTTGCGAAAATTCATTTATCTATCGTTTATGGTCGGCAATTCCGTATTTTCGAAGACGGCTTCGCAACATCTGGTTGCCAGATTTCCATAAGGCAATCAAGAACGTACCTTCGCCGTCTTTAAGATTTTAGAGATTATTCGCTGTGAACAAAAGCACAACGTTTCATTACCCCGCAGGTGTCCGCGGGAACAGTAAACAGCTGGATATTTCCTAACGTATTGGAGATAAAACAAATTGATTATAGGGACATTCCACGCGAAATCGGACACTTATCGGAGTAACATTTTGGATGTTTACTGAAAAAAAACCTACTCGAATAGGAAGCACATATTTTTCATATTTATCGTTCCCAAAAAATTTATATCGTCAAAATTAAAAAGACTCGATTCAAAATTTTCAACCAGAAAAAACATACAAGCTTTGACATATGTTTACACACAGATCAGACATAGCCGCCACGATATTTTTCCCTTTTTTTTAGGAGCTCATATTATTAGTTTACAAGAAATATATAAAAAAAACATAATCCCATAACTTTCGAATTCTGCCTTGTTTCCTTATTTTGGGGATTCTGTCCCACTGTGGCGTAGGATCGCAGCGCGGCCGCGGCTATTACTCAATTTGGAGGAGTCAAGCGATTTGCCGCCGTGGCTAGCCGCGCGGCTAGTAGATTCCGCCAGCATGGCGGAAAACAGACACTCATCGCATTGTGTTGTGTTTCGAGTAGCCTAGGTTGCTGCTGCAGCAGACGCGCGGCCGCAGCCGCTCGAAAACGCGGCTAGGAAAACGGTTGCATGCTTCTCCATAAGAGCGGTGCTTAGGATTGGCCGCCGGCCGCCGCCGCCAGATCGCGGCTAGGAAACTCGACCTTTACGTAGTAGATTAGAGCTGTAGCTGTGGACAAGCCCGGATTAAAGGGGGGGCTAGAGGGGCTGCAGCCCCGGGCCCCACTTTCAGAGGAGGGCCCCGTTCTAAGCGATTAGCTCACTACCCCCCCCCCCCGCTGTTCAACCACGGGGGGCCTCGAAGGCTTGATAGCCCCGGGCCCCAAAAATCTTAATTTGGGCCTGACTGTACCGGGTACCCGTAAGATGCCTGGGACAAGGAAAATTCGAGTAGGCGCTACCCGGGAAAACTACCCGCGATATAGTGCCTATCCAAGATATAATGATTTAGGCAAAGAGGAGATATAATAAGAGGCGTCACTCGACAAGGACAAAAATAACCTAGGGAAATCACTAGACAACCAATTTAAATGCCCATTCGGCCCCATTCGGCAATGATCGGTAAACTTCGACAATAATCAGCCAACTGCGGTAAAGTATATTTAGTCGATTTGAATATCCCGCTCGAATGTACAACCAATTTAAATGCCAAGGTCAAGCAAGGACTTCAAAGGTTCCGCCCGGAGTGACGCCTCTTATTATACCTACTCTTTGATTTAGGTGTGAAGTCCCTCACCGGGTTCTTACCCGACACCCTGCTGTATACTGACCGCTAAAACTGGGGCCTTAGGGTCTTAGGGAATTATAGAATAGAATTCATTTGATTATCTTCTATTATTTTACCGCTCTCCGAGGCGAGCTCCATATGAGTCCCTCTAAATTATTCTGAATTAAATAAAATCAAAAATACCGCGCTAACACGCGAAGGGAATAAGTATTAAACCAATTAAATAAAGGAGATTAAACGTGGGGCCTATTCAACGCAAAAAAGGCCTCATTTTTAAATCTAAATATTGGTGTATTCATTATTTTCTTTCCGTCATAGTTGTAGAGCTCATTTGCAATTTTTTTTCTAACTGTTACAACCCGTTTTTTTAATTTTTCAATTTGTCAGGATCCCCCCGAGCTCCGGGTCCTGAGGCGGCTGCCTCTTCCGCCTCCTCGTTAAGGCGGCACTGCTCTGTACATAGTAGGTGGCACAAGTATTAAAGTATTTGCCATTAAAATGGCAATCGAATGAAACGCATATGTGAAAATCGTATTCGGGAAGCAGGAATATGTATACCCACAACGGGATGCAGTTACCAAGGTTACAGATAACTTGATACCGCGTATAGCATTTATGAAACACTTGTGTTATTGCAAATATGCATCATACGAAAACATTCACACTACAAGTAACGAATATTTATAGAACTGTCACTTACACACTAATGCAGTGTATACATCATACATGTTATCATGCTTCCGGCCGAAATTCAATGCCAATTTTCTCGAAAACTGAGCGACTGGCGACAAAATTTTATTCTACATTTTTTGCTTATTTTTTCACGTAGAATCATCACCTTTCCGCTTTTACCACCGGATACAAAACACCCTCTATAATATTCAGATCTATTTATATGCAAACATTAAGTACTTATGCGTGATAACTAGTTATCATAGTTAAAAAGTAATGATTCTTGTGTTCAGTTATCATAATGCGTTATTAATCTGTTTAAAGAAATCGAAAATTTAGACACAAAGATTAAAACTACATAAATATGTAAATGGAGCAGTCATATAATTTTTTAATCTAAAACATATGTAACTGCCTACCTTTATTATTGATTACTAAGGATCGATTATTAAGGAAGTAATTGAAAATATTCTTAACAAAAGTTAGCTTATTGGGAAAAGGTCGTGTACAAAGTACACCGTGAAAAAATAAGACTTATTATTGTAAAATAAACATTAGGCGATGAAAGTTTATGATATTTGAAAGCTTATTAATAACTTATTTGAATAATACTTGTTACAAAGTATCGTATAAAAATCGAAGAATGAAGAAGAAAGTTATTCTTCAGATTCAGGCTGACTAATTGTCGTGTACTTTGTAGACGAGCGCGCCCGACGGATGGTCAAACAGGTGATTTCCTGCTGTTCTTCACATTCTGTCTGAAAATTTCAGGAAGTATCATTTGTACGACGAAATTCCGAGAAAAAGATCGTATATCAGCAACGTAAGTTAGGAAAGGTAATCAAAGTTTGCACAAAGATCTGCTAAAGTATCTTGGGACAAACTGATATGAATTTTCGCACAGGGCCGCATTTACCAAGGCGCATTAGATGCAATCTGGGCCTTACATTCCATAAGGCCACGTTTTTTATACATTAAACTTAGAAATATTAAAAAAAATCCCTCAATTATATGTACATATAACTAATTTTTAAATTACAGTGCCGGAGATAAGTAGTAGGACACCATTTAGAACAGAATAACTTTTTTAAAATTGGTCCAAGTGACTTGAGTTTTTTCGAGAAGCTAGAAGGATTAGTTTACTAGTTGACGTGTTTCGGTGTTTTGAAAAAAAAAATTGCCATTGGTCGGAATAGCGAAGAACATAGTGAAGGTGTCGTCTTTTAAACTTTTTGATCTGAGTCTGTAATGAAAATTTAAATATCCCGTTTGTAGATTTAACTTAGTTGTATACATGCTGAAAATTTCATCGAAATTGGTTGATGCTGAAACAAGCGACAGCCATCGAAATATCTAAAATCTTTAGGTTTATTACAGTTGTAGGCTGAAAACTGTGATTTCCAAGACCTTTAATTGTTTGTAACTCATTGCTACGTTAACCGATTTCGATCAAATTTTCAGCGTGTTACAACTGACTTAAATATACAAACGGGATTATTAAATTTTCATTTCAGGCTCAGATAAAAAAGTTGAAAAAGCGATCTTCACCATTTTCTGCGCTATTCCGACAAATGACAATTTTTTTTCAAAACACCGAAACACATCACCTACTTAGTAAACTAATTATTTTACCTCCTCAAAAAATCTCAAATCTTTTGGACCAATTTGAAAAAAGTTATTCTGTTTTAAAGCGTGTCCTAATACTTTCGTCCGGCCCAATACTGTAGTTGTGGTGCATACATGATATAAACATACATATTATATATATTATACGTATGTTTACAGATTGAATACGAGAACACTGTTCATTCAATCATAATTGAATCCCCATGATTGAAGGTAGTTCAATCATGGCCGACGATTGAATCCCCATGATTGAAGGTAGTTCAATCATGGCCGACGATTGAATCCCCATTATTGAAGTATTCAATCATGGCCGACGATTAAATCCCCATGATTTCAATCATGAGCGCTTCGATTAAAAATTGACTTATTGTCTTATTTATGAGTCTCGAATAAAATTTTCGTCTTTTAGCCGAACTCAATTTTTTATTTCAATTTTTTGCCCATCTCTGGTATCCACACAATCAAATCTTTCAATGCAAATTATATTTCTACCATACTTATCATGACTTTCTCATACAATAATTGAAGTGAACTTATTTATGACCTTTTCCTAAACATATATTCAACCAACGTTTTTATAATATATAGATATACCGGAAGTACATATTGTAACATTTGTAATGTATGGTATTGATCATCGAAACAATACAAAAAGTGATATTCAAATATTTGTTGAAAATCGCAAGTTCTATGGAGACATAATTAACACACCTACACCTTATCTTACGTATTTAATTGGAATTCCATATGAAGACTGTTTAATCTTTGCGCTTGTTATCACGAAGCATTTATGATGCCTATATTTCTTTTCACTACGCAGACTGCAGACTATTCTTTGAAAGAACAAAAAACATTCTGCGTCGAATTTTAGCTGAAATCGGCAAGCTCAAATTATTATTAATTTAATTATTGTATTTAATGTAAGTTTTAGGAAGTGATAACTACATTAATTAATATAAATATATACATACATTTGTTTAAAAGAAATTTAATTCTTGCAAATGTTAAAAATTTAATAAAAAAAAATTTTGAAGTATTATTTTACAGATCATTTAAAGTAAATAAAATGAATGGTAGTCAGTGTCAAAGTGTAATTCATGTGTGTGGATGATTATGAAAGTGGTTTAAGCCCAAAATCGAAACAAGAGAATGTATTGCTTATTTTTTATTGCACTGATCTAAATAAACAATAAATTCACTTTCTTCAATTTCTGTTTTAGACCACTTTCATAATCACCGGCACATCTGTACCCATGAGAATGAACTGAGCTCATGAAATTCACATTTATTTCGCGCGCGGTTCTACTTCGATAGATCGAAATCGTTCGAATGCACTCGAGGTGTTGCAGTCCAAGCAGTCGCAAGTTCTCTGCTATCAGCGAAGGGGTGGTAAGGTATTTATTCGTCATATCAATTGATGCACATACGTTTCCCCCCTTAATTCGTAATATTAACAACGAAGTATACGAATTCTCAGAACACTGTGGTTCAACAAATCGACGGATACTCGTGAATAAACACACCGAAAAGAACATAGCTCGTATACGAAGATGTGTGGCGGCTTTACGTGCTCCAAAAACGCATTGACGGCGCTAAATATCCTTTACATTGTAAGCACAACTCCCAAAAAGAGAATTGTCCGCAGCATTCTGTGTCCAAGCCTTTGGGTTTAATCGTATTTTACTTTAGAAAACCTGTATTATTGACTTTTTTCAGAAACCTTCCATTATCTGCAAGATAATTAACATAATCCTTTAGTTTCCTCACTATCTGTCATTACATTTAGAGTAATTTTCTTGTCTTCGACAGTGATACTTACAGTAGAAGAAATTTCTATCCCATATCATTGTAAGCAGTTGTTATAAATTGTGTTTTTAATATTTTATCGCATATACGAATCTAAGAGGAATTTTTTAATTATATATAATATGAATACAAGTAATACTTATTAAATTATATTTTCGAGCAAAAGGAAATTATATTAAGGTATGTTTTAACATTTTAGGTTGTTGCATTTATTCTAATCGGTGTCGCTGTTTATGGAAGAGCTTCCGCATTAGTTACGAACCTTCCCATAATTGGAGGGATTTTAGCATGCGGTGTAATCCTGATTCTGATTTCAATACTCGGTCTCATCGGTGCTGTTAAACATCATCAAGTTTTGTTATTCTTTGTATCCTTTTAATGGTCTGTTATACTAATAATATTTTCTATTATAGTGGTGGCGAAACAAACATTATTACTAAATATCATTTACTTCTTTTTATAGTATCTTTGTAAATGTGTAGTATTTATCAAGAAGACTAAAAAAAGGATACTGTAAGCGACCTAAAGTGGAGCATTTTTCAGTTATAAAGTAAAAATATTTAAGTCATTCTTTATAAGTAGAAAACAGATCTATTTGTAAGTTAGTGGATTTGTTTCGATAACACAGATATTTGATAAATACTTAGCTAACATAAATGATGTGGACATCTAAACTTTCAAGCAATAGTTTAAAAACACTATACAGAACGAATTTTAAATATAATCCTTAATAATGCTTGTATAGTACATGCTTATTTTGTTCTTGTTGTTCCTGATTCAATTCAGTATCGCTTGCGCTTGTCTTGCCGTTAACACCAAGCAACAAGAACAATTAGCAGAGCAGGTAACATTAATATATTAAAAATAACAATAGTTGGCTCAATCTAGTGCATATCATATGTAATACATATTCTACTAAATGCAAAAGGTCCACTACCCAAAATTGTCCAAAGAAATTGTCATTTGTCATGGTTTCAAAACTTTATAAAAGTGTTACACAACTTTATCACAGTTACATCTTTCGCATATTTTTTTAACAAATTAACATTTAATGAACGTGTTAACAATACGCAGTAATGAAAACAACGTAACAAATTAGGGGGAAAAGATATATATTGTGGTAAATAGAACAAAAGTTTATTACTCCGACAGATTCTTAGTTGAAACACTTAGAACAACACTTGAACTTGAATGTTTAGTTCTATATAAAATCCGGGTTGCTTATATGGGAAATAAGAAATTATCAACATGACTTTCTCATAAAATTTTGGGTTCTATGCCTTAGATGTTTAGTGCATGTTTGAGTCAACTCAAGAATTCAAACGTTGTGCTTGCATCATTTGAATCACAAAATATATCTGTTGTTATTTCTAGGGTTGGAGACCCATTACGGATGATTTAAAAGCACAAGTTCAGACTACTTTCAATTGCTGTGGATTTAATAATACTGTAAACAATATCTTACACGACGAAAAATCATTGTCTTGTAAAAATGTAAACGTAAGTACATTTAGAGGAAGTAATATTGTGTAGTAGACGCAAAAGTTCTCATAATCCCCTTTCACTCTTTTAGAAAATTTGTTGCCAGTATTCTACAGCGGCAGATTGTACATGTCCATCATGTATGCAAAAATTACAGTCTACAATTGATTATGCATTTAAATTGTGCGGCAGCATAGGATTATTTTTCAGTTTTACAGAGGTAAACCATTTGATACGGCATTGCTCTTTAAATATATATACAACCATTTTAAAATAGCATTGTGAACATTTGATACGCTTCTTAACAAAAGATGTAAATTATACTTGTGGAATGTTTCACTTTGTTGCAATGAACGATGTTATTTAGCTGATGTTGTGTACTCGTTGCAGTTCATTGGTGTTTGGTTGACGGTGCGATACAGGAACCAGAAAGATCCACGAGCTAATCCTAGTGCTTTTCTCTAGTCTAACACCATCGCTATGTCCTCTGTCACCTCATACGATCCTCCTAATAGATGGTGGGTGGTTTCATGTTGCAGCCTTTTATTCTATACATTGTCATACGGACATTTAAGAGAACAACTTTGTATCGTTCGCACATTTTATGCACGACATATCATGTAACATTTGAAGGGCTTAATATGCGACATTAGTTTCAATAATGATTTAGTATAAATCCTGTTTACCTACATTTTTTCAGGTGATTGCAGCTTTCGTGGCAAGACGTTACAGAAACCAATTAAATCCACATGAAAAAGCTGTTCTTTCTTGACACAATTATTTTTAGTGAAATGGTTCATATAGTTTTATTTTTTGTTGACAGTATATCTAGATTTCAATAGTACATGGATGAGTGGCCCAATTTTAACTGCTTTGATATCACGTTTACACATAATTGATCGTTAAAGAACCAAAGTACTAATTTTCTTTTCCATGGTTGATCACTGTGCGCGTAATACGATTCTCAAGGAACTGTTTGTCTTTTACTGCAGCTGATAATGATCGGCCAAAAAGAGTAACATAATTTGAAAAGGAGCAGTCATAGATGTTAGCACAGATTAGAATGCTCTAGTCATCCATTTAGAACTATTGTATTAAGCCTCAATGCGCCTTGTAGTGTAATATTTAGATACATTTGTGCGAGCGCGTTTGTACAAAACTTTTTGTTCATTTATAAGGAACAGTTTGTGAATATGATCCGCTGTTTACAGCCATTTGTAAACTTATTTCCTATTCAAAAGTATATTTTTTGAAAAATACACAAACTGCTCTTCGTAAACTTTATAATTTTTTTTCTGTAATTATGTAACTTTTTCTAATTTAGAAAGCCCTCTGTAATTTGACTTTTTAATAACATATTTACAATATGCAAAAATATTTTTGAAAAATACTCAGTAGTCAATTATATGTATAGTCTGATTTTTTAATTCATAACTGAGCTGCATTTTATTGAATTTTGAATTGCACAAAATTTCATCACGTTCTTTCAATTTATAAATAAAAATTTCATTATGTGTTACAAAAGTATTGGTATTTCGGTAATGAATCAAACATATTAATCGTATAATGAAAATTAAACTATGACACGATTCTTAAGATACTGCACACAAAAACCTTTCATCGCGATACATTATCATAATACTGCCATATATATTAAAATAATGGTAATTATCGTACCATAATCACTTTATTACTAATTTTTAAATGTAGGATTTACTTCCCGTAATTTTTACATTTGATTTTTCAGTCATAAGAAATTATTCGTTTTTAATAATTGTATATTCGGTTTTATGCAACGTGTATTTACGAAAATATTATAATTACTCTTTTAAATCATTCCTATAAATTTCAATAAAAGAGCCATTGTAATATTTATACTTCCAAAGGTTCGTTAAAGGTAATAATTGTTATTTAAGTTTAAAATTTATGTAATTTCATGATCGATTTAAACTTTACATCAACAAAATATAATTATAAATCACGCTTGGAACATGTATTGCATACCTATTAGAAAATAAGCGTCTTAAAGAAATGGGCAGGTTTAAGTGCATACTAATAATATCATATTGATGTTACAATATTTATTTTAGCATAAATACATATGTATATGTTTTCGACTCGACCACAGATACTAAGTTGATTTTTAATACATATTATAACGGTTGTTTAAATACAGAGGTAGGAAACGGTTCTCAAAACAGTCATAAGAACCGAAATAATCTTGAAACAGTTACAAGTGAAAAAAGTTCTGGCCTATATCCATTTTGGTTTCGGTTCTACGGAACCGATTTTATATCGGTTCCATAACGGTTATATATCGGTATACAGTAAACTCTCGGAACCGATACATCTTAATATTTAAAGCAGAAAGTGTTTGTGCGTTTGTCTGTCGCCTATAAACTTTTGAACAATAAACTGTGGGGTCACGAAATGTGTCTCAGTTCATTATGCCCAGCTAATCCAGATGAATGTGACTTTTGACAAAAAAAATAAATTTGTTTTATAAAATTAGAATCTAAATTTCGAGCGAAGCCGAGCAGTAAAGCTATTACATTCCCTGATAACCAGTGTCTGCAATCTGACGTCAGATCCGCCTTTGCCAGGGCCTCTTGTGTCCTGATGTCCTGAGGGCATGTTGCCGTGAAATCAAGGTGCAGTCCATTTTTCTACACGTCGAGACGACCTTGCCTTGAGCCGAGTCGTCAGATCAACACTGGCGTCTTCACTCTTCGTCGATGCTGTTCAGGCGTACTCTCGAGCCGTGTCGTCCTATCAGCACTGGTCTCTTCACTTCTGGTTGATGCTGCCAAAGCCTGCTTTTGTCCTGAGGAATCTTCTTCGGATTGCGGTAAGCGAGAATGGCAATAAATGTATCAAATGTTGGGTATGGTAGTGGTTTTGTGCCCATATTAGTCTCTATAACCTTCGGGTCATTCGAAACCGCGCGCGTTTACGACGGTTATAAGAGTTCCGACGTTGCCGGATTTATCGAGAATCCTCAGGATTGCGCACGTCGAGTCGAGAAGCTTACGCTAGCGAGGTGCTGGCAACAACGCATACTGCGAATCGCCGCGCTTGTACGTTGCGTCCGCTGCGTCGCGCCCCAAGGGCACCTTTGTTGTGATTTTCGTTAACCGAAAAGACCGATTCTAGGCTACAAAGTTCACTTACTGTGCTCCGATGGAAAGATGAGCCCCGAAATGTCAGGGGGGCGCGAGGGGTTCTTCGCTCCCACCGCCTCACTCTCTCGCGCGACACTCCTCAAATCCCCACTCTTAGGTTCTTAGCGGCACACGCTGCATAGTCGTATGATGCCCGTATCTACGGGGGATTACCGAATATTCCACAAAAGTCAGTTATTACCGAATATGTGACAAATAAGGAAATTTATAGGTATATTATACCTATAGTGGTTAACACTATGAGTCGTCTACGCAATTTATTTAATAGTGATCATATTATATTTAGTCGTGATGGAATATATCTTACGCTATTGCTTTTCGTCCGATCCGCGGATATAGCTCTGTTTCTTTCGAACTCTGTGTGTTTCGCTCGCTCTCTTCGTCACGCGATGCTACTAACCGATTCGACGATGGTGTCGCGTCGGCCAATAGCGGCAATACGTGTGCCCTACCTCTACGATTTTGCTACAGAACGCGGGCCTATGGGGATAAGCCATTTAGACTCTAGAGTTTCTCAAGTCTCTTCTTTCCATCGGGGCACAGTACATACATTTATTTACGCGTTTTCATAGTTCGTAATGTAAAGAATACTCTGGCTCCTCGATCTGGACTACCCTGAGTTGTACAAACGAATGCCTCTCGTCCTTTTTACGCGCCTCGAACTCTCGTTGGTGACCCGGACGTCATCGGCCTTCCTCGAGCATCCAGGTTACATTGTATGTGCATCTTAAGCCGGGGCCAGACCTGAATGCGTATACGCTGAGCAGGCTGAGCGCGCATGAATGACGCATGCGGAGGGGTCGAAAGGGCCATTGTATCTTTCTTCACCAACTTCTGTGCTTAACTTAGCCCACTCCGCAGTCGTAAAGATGGTGTGATACATAGTTAGCTAAATAAACATACAGCTCAACCCTCCGAGTCATCCCGTTTACCAATACAGAGTGATTGTCCACCGACGCGTGTCAAAGAGTTGCCACCTGGTACTCCGTGGCTAGGACAACCCCCTGCAGTGCCTCACCGAATTTGATGGGTTTCGATCCTTCAAACGGTTGGAATACCATTAAAAATTCAGAAATGTTCAAGAGTTCCGCATTTCTCATCACATCTTTGCGAAAACGACGTCAATTTATTCCTTATGTTTCGCCGATGAAACTGACACCAAGAACAATGTAATTCAGACCATAATGAAGGAAATTTCAGGAAAAATTGTTTTATATCATTTCAAGCTGAATTCGTTAAAAATAGTCGGATTTATATGAAATTTGGAATGATTTTCATCGGAAAAATATGAGGAATCCATCGGCATCCCTTCCATATCCCGTAGGCGTAGGTACATTGGAAAGGTCTGTGGGACACTCTTCGTTTATTACCACCTTGTCTTGCTTCTTTAAACTACTTGACACCCCCAATTGTAAGGACGACAACAAGTCATGGTGGTGTGAGGGACAGGGATGCACCACTACAGTTGTTTACCCCATGTGGGTGAGCCATTCCTTTGATGGCCTGGGATTTCCCCAACATCGGCTGTGAAGAGCCCGAACATCGCGGCGAGCCTGACCTTCCTTTGGTCGAGGGTCCCGAGGTTCCTTCCTCGGTGTTATATGGCAGGCAATCCTTTCGTCTGCACTACTCCAAACACTCTCTGTCCTTCAATCTTTAGCTGTCGCGAACCACGAGACTCTGTCGAAACTGGCGAAGAAGATCGCTAGAAATATACGTTCCACACGTAGGAACGGGGGCATTAGGGAGTTTCAAGTGGCGTTCGGTTCGGGGTTCTATTCAGATCTGGACGCGGCCGAAAAGGAGGCTAATATTTCCACTATCTTTAGGTGGAATCAGATGGGTCGTAGCTCCGCGAGCCGGCACGCCTCGTCTAGCTCGTCAATTTTGCTGGGCGAGCCGAGCCGATCAGTCTCCACTTCGAAGGGAAGACGTCACAGGCGGGATCATGCGCAGTGCAGCGGACACCTCATTTTCTACCTGCGTCTCTCCACGAGGCGTATTGCTGCCCCCGCGAGTAATCACGTGTGATTTTTTAACACAACAGCGAGTCGGCCTGGCTATATGAATTAAGAACAATGCAGGGTGTAGTGAAGAAAAGAAAGACAAATTATTCAGTACAATAGAGCTTTAAAGTCTATCATATGTTAATTGCATTATTATTATTATTCAAAATGTAATTTTTAAAATTTTGATTATCTGTTTATGTCAATATTAGCAATGGATTAAATTTATTTAGTCTATGCCTTCACTAATTTAAGACATTAAAATTAATTTTTGTAGGCGTTTCGTAAAAATCACCGAAAGCAGGAAACTTTGAAGATTTGTATTTTTTAAACAATTTCGAATCTGCAAAAATGAGGACTTAACCCTCCCTAATTTCATATGGGCTGCCATATGTGTATTTCAATATCATGAAAATCCGAGATATCGAGGATTTTAGAAAAGTATCACATTCTGCCTCTATCTTCCACGCTGAACGCAATGCACTCCAAACTCCCTTTGATGTGCGGAAGAAAACCGACAACGGTCGGCTCAGGCCATGTGCCTTCGCCGGCATCCCCGAGTCGGGTCGAATGAGCCGAGTCACCACGAATGACCCGTCCACACTAGCATATGCGTTCACGCTCAGCCTTTCTGACGTAGAAGCATGCGGCCCTAGCTACCGTTTCACCCGTCCACATCAGAATATTCGTGCGCCGCTCAGCCTGCTCAGCGTATACTCATTCAGGTCTGGCCCCGGCTTTACGCGTCCTACTGGGCCTCGCTTTCGAAGACGGCGTGCGATGCCCAGTGTTATATTCAATATTCCGCATTGGGCGTTATGACTTCCTTACAGTAAATTCACATATGTATATTACAATAGTAGATGATATTATATTATTTTATAATAATATTCGTATATTTTCATTTTATTTTAAGCGTTTGTATTATAGTAATTTTATTAAAGTATTTTAATATGGCTCTTAACGATGATAATTCGGACCATTAGGGTGCGAACTCGTCGACTAATCAGTCGCAGACGGATCATTATAAAGTTCCGAAAATTCCACAATTTTTTCGCGCAGATCCCACGCTTTGGTTTGCACAAGTGGAAGCGTCATTGTTTAGTGTAAATATTTCTTCTGAAAAGATTAAAGCAGAGATAGTAATTGCTGAATTGGATCATGAGGTAGCATCGGCTGTAAAAGATTTAATACTTCAGTCACCTCGGCCACCGAATGTGTTTGATTTGTTAAAGAAACGCATCATTGCAACCTTCGCGCCTTCCGAGGAAACTAACCTTAAAAAATTATTAAAAGGTGAGGTAATTACCAAAGGGAAACCTTTCCTGATTCTAAACAGATTGCGTGCATTAAATGACGGAAGATGCGATGATGTAGTAATAAGATCAATTTTCTTCGATCATCTACATGCAAATACACGGGTTATATTATCGGCAAGCGGTATTTTAGATTTAGATAAGCTTGCGGATATGGCAGACAAGATTGCAGAGACTTCTGCAAATCTTGAATCAGTTGTAATATCTTCTGCCGGTTCGTCAGTAGCTACAAATTCCGGTTCGCTGGATGCTACAAACGCTGTGATCGTGAAACTCTGTAACGAGATAAAGCGTTTATGGGATGAAATAAAGGTGCTTAAAACCAAAGTGCAGTCTTCGGAACAAAAGGGTATATCGCGTAATACGCGTTCTTAGTCGAGGTCAAATCGTAACTGCACTTCTGCTGGTGAGAAAAATTCAAAAAAATTGTGTGTAGCGCACACGAAGTACCCGAATAACCCTACGTCCTGTAAGGCGTGGTGCGAAAAATATTTAACGTGGAAGGCGGGAAATCAGCCCGACCCTCAGTAATGGAGATGGATTTAGAGGGTTGTAGCGTGTCGAAACGTCTCCATGTCCGCGACCGGGTGTCTGGATTAACGTTCTTAATCGATACCGGTGCAGACATTTCGTTGATACCCGCTTGCAAGACAAAGTGCGGTGAGCCTAGTTTGCTCAAATTATTTACCGCAAATAATACTTTAATAGATACTTTCGGGGAATCGGTAAGATCATTGGATATTGGCCTCAGACGTTCTTTGAAATGGAATTTTACTATAGCGTCGGTTCCATTCAAAATCCTTGGCGCGGATTTTCTTACACATTACGGGATATCGGTCGACCTGCGTAAACGTCGTCTTGTTGATTCTTTAACGGACTTAGCGGTCAACGCAATAGTCAAGAAAGTAAACTTTGCGTCTACTAACGCGATTAATCACTCCTTGAATTATGCAAAATTATTATCGGAATTTTCCGAGATAATCGGAAGTTCTCGCATAGATTCGCCTTGCGGAACAGACGCTTTTCATCACATAATAACTTCGGGTCCTCCTGTATCGGAACATTCGAGACGATTGAATCCGGAGAAACTAAAGGCAGCGAAGGCCTAAATGAAAGCTCTGGTAGAGGCGAGCATTTGTCGTTTGTCATCTAGTCCGTGGTCGAGTCCTATTCATTTAATATTGAATGCGGATGGTATATGGAGGATCGCAGGGGATTTTAGGTGGGTAAATGCGGTGACGACCCCAGATCGTTATCCGACGCCTCATTCACACGATTGTGCGACGAATTTATCGGGCAGGACGATATTCTTGTCACTGGATCTGCATCATGCATATAACCAGATCCCTATGGCTCCGAAGGATATAACGAAAACAGCCGTTATTACCCCGTTTGGTCTTCACGAGTTCGTTTACAGGGTCATCGTTTAATCCTGCAACCCGCGCGCGCGTGAACTTGTAAAATGGCAACACCGCTTCACGGACGCATTCCACTACAATCATGCACCGGCCCAGCGGAAAGCGGCCAGCAACCGCTGGACAAGAGTGATGCCCGAGCTTCGAAAATTTTAGCGTCGCAGAGAGCTACGTATTGGGAATGTCCCGGCCCAGGTAATCGAGCCGCGCGCTCCGCTTTTATGATCGGTTTATCACTCGTACCCCAGATTACTGTAATGAAGTTTGAAAATAATGTCAACTGATCTCGTACACGTCTCAATTTCAAAAATTTTAACTACTACAGGGTTGACCGCGGCACTATACCCTTGTACAGAGAGATTTTTCGCCACCTGGTTGTAAAAGCCACAATAATGGCACATCGTTCCAAAAAGTGTCATTAATGGAAGCCGGTATAGGCGTGGCGTTGAGTAGCTAAAACATTCAAACACAAAAATTCTAGAAAAAAAATTCAAACACCGCTACAATCAAAGACACGTCCCATTAGTTACCCCTTACGTCTGATCCAGGTATGCGCCACATTAAGGATAAAATCATAAAAAAGAAAACCAGAACAATAGATTCTGAGGTCTGCAGAACTAACACATAATTGAATACAAATTTAATTTCTCAATTTATGAAAATAATGATACGGAAACAACTAGCCTATTGTTTATCAACACACTGAATTTTAAAAACACCGTTAAATACATTATCAAATAAACAGTTTCCAAAAGCTTTTTAAACAATTATGGTTAAAAAATTGATAAAAGAAAAATTAAGTAAACGTAAAATATGTTAAATTATCCGTCATTAAGAGGGAATAATTTTTCTTCATTTCAATATCTCTTATAGTTCAAAAGTTATACGAAAAAAGCCCCAAGTTTTTCAACCCGGGCCAGGAAATTCTGAATAGTTCTTTGAAACGTTAATTTCAAAGAGACCAGCCTAAAATTCTTGAAGCTTGGGCATCACTGCTGTCCAGCGGTCGCTAGCAGCTCTCCGAACGCCGGGACGGTGCATGGTTGTAGTCGAATGCGTCCGTGAGGCGGTGCTGCCATTTTACAAGTTCGTGCGCGCGCAGGTTGCAAGATTAAACGATGACCCTGTATATGACTTATGGTTTACACAACGCCAGTCAAACGTTTCAAAGATATGTCGATCGGGTCCTCAGAGACTTGGATTACATGTTCGTCTATATAGACGACATTTTAATAGCATCTAATTCTGCAGAAGAGCATTCCAAACATTTGAAAACCGTCTTTAAAAGACTTAAAAATGCCAATCTAAGATTGAATTTAAGTAAATGCGTTCTGGGCGTACCGGAAATTGAATTTCTCGGTTACAACATAAATTCTAAAGGTATTCTTCATATCGCTAAAAAAGTGGAGGCAATTATTTCTTTTCCCAAGCCAACAACAGTCATAGAATTGAGACGTTTTCTTGGAATGACAAATTTCTATCGTTTGAATATTCCAAACGCAGCTAAAATCCAAGCACCTTTAAATGCATTTTTAAAGGAATCTAAAAAGAACGACGAAAGGCCAGTCGCGTGGAGTGACGAGTTGGAATTGGCATTCGCCAAGGTTAAGGAAACTCTAGCGAGTGCAACATTCTTAGTGCATCCTCGTGCCGGTGCAGAGATGCGTATTGTCATTGATCCTTCGGACGTCGCTATGGGCGTAGTCCTGGAGCAGAAATCTGTGTTGAGAGTTTGGGAACCTTTGGCTTTTTACTCTCAAAAAGTGTCACCTGCGCAGCGGAATTACTGTGCGTACGATCCCGAGCTGACGGCGATTTTCGAGGCTGTCAAGCACTTTAGATATTATGTCAATGGAAAAATTTTTAAACTACTAACGGATCACAAGCCACTTGTTTAGGCTTTCATACAACATTCTGACAAGGCTTCGCCACGTCAGTAGGTATACTGTGGGAGTTCTAAATCAATTTGTGGCGAGGGGGTGAAGCGGGGCGAGGGGTACCGCACCGTTGGTGAGGGGGAGGCGGGTGGGGGGACCGCGACCCGAGGAGGTGGGGAAAGCCGGCCCATGGAGCATCTGGAGGGGGACCGTGACCCTGGAGCAGGTGGAGGGGGAACACGTCTCGTCGACGTGGGAGGGGAACGCGCGAGCACGCTAGCTCGCTCTCTCTCTCTCTCACACACACACACACACACACACACACACACGGTGCATAGTCAAAACATAGGTATGACGCGTAGAAGATGCAAGTCGAAACCTGCATTTTGTTATCGCGCGAACACCGTACCCAAGAACATATAACGATGGAAGGTCCACTCCCGAGAATAATGCGCGGCACCGGTGCGCGCACGCGACATCCGAACCGCGAAAATTCAAAGCGTCCCGAAGGCGCCATGGCGGGCGCGATAGCAGCGGCGTTCGACCAAGGTGTGTGTGAGAGAGAGGTACGATATTTTCGTATATCTCTTTGTCTCTGTTCCTCTCTCGGTCGGAGGTCAGAAAAAATATACGGATATCGAAGGTCAATTTCCGAGAATAATGCGCTGCATCGGTGCGCGTTGCAGAAGATGATGCAAGGCGAAACCTACGTTTTGGTATGGCGCGACGTTCGAATCGGGTGTACGAGAGAGAAGTATGATATTTACACCGCTCTCCCTATCTCTCTCTCTATTTTTCTCTAGGACCATAGTCAAAACATACGGTGGCACGACGCGTAGAAGGTGCAAGTCGAAACCTGAGGCGATAATCGCGCTCCCAAAACATAGAACCGTAACGATGGAAGGTCCACTGCCGAGAATAATACGCAGCATCGGTGCGCGAAAATTCAAAGCGGACCGTCGCGTTTCTGCTCGCCATAATGATCGAAGGTCAACTTTCGAGAAGAATACGCATATGCTTAAAAGCGTGATATGACTTCAGGTATAATTCTAAGTATTATTCCATTGCGATGCAAGCGGTGTGGGGAAATGTTAGGTAGGGATGGTTGTATATTTAAGGCAGCTCGCATCTTCGACAGGACATAGTGCGAATGGTAGCGCGTCGGAAAGAGTCTTTTTATTTGAAGTGATTGTATACGTGTAAAGAACGAGAACATGGAAACGTTCAAGAACGCGTTTGTGGCGTTGTCGCGGATGTCCGAACTTTTGAGGACCACCGCGGAATTTCGCGAGTGGATGGACAGGTGCGACGAGACGATACGTGACATGGTCGCGTATCAACGAGGCCAACGCGTGCCGGTGTGGGAGAAGCAGCGAATGGTGTCGTTGCTCGCGCGAACGCAAACATTGCGCGCGATAGTGCGTGAACGCTTATCGCGAGTGGGGTGCGGACACGCCGCTCGAACGACGTCATCGAAGGTCGTGTGGGAGGAACTGGAGACCGCGTTCGAGAAGCGTTTGTTGACCGGGGCCGTGATAAACGTGGGGGCCGTCGATCCACGCAAATTCTTCGAGAATGCCCGTCGAGCGGTGATTTCGCGCGTTACGAACGCTATTACGGAGCATCGCAGCGTGTCGGTGAACACCGTTCTCAACGCGGAATTCATGTTGCGGGACGATACGGACGTGAAGAGTTTCGCGACGCGTAACCAAGTACTGTTTATGGCGTCGAATGTTCGCGAGTGGTACGCGAAACAAGTGGTCGCTCCGACGTTGATCGCGATGGAGGAGTTTCAGGAGCGCGAGAGTGGCTGGACCTTACGGGCAGTACAGAATCTCCTGATCAACGTGAACAAACATAATCCATTGCGTGCCGGGTGCGACGTGCCGCTTCCGCGAGTGATCGCGACGAAAAGAGCGGTGGTGAACGTTCGGTGCAACGACAACACGTGCTTTTTGCGGTCGGTCGTGGCGAGTTTGTTTCCGGCTGATATGAACGGGGACAGGATTACGTCGTATCCACCCTATGCGACGGTGCTCCGTACGGATGGTGTGCAACTCCCCATGTCCCTGGACCAGGTTCAGAAATTCGAGGCGGACAACGACGTGTCCGTGAACATTTATTTATGGTCCGACGAGGATGATTGTGTACCTGTACGCGTATCCGGTAACAAGCGAGAAGAAGGGAGATACGCGAACGTGCTGCTGATCCAAGATCCCAACGATTCGCAGCGGTACCATTTCGCGTGTATCCGCAGTCTCTCCCGCTTGATTTCCGGCCAACTCAGCAACCATCATGGCAGAGTGTTCGTTTGCGATAGGTAAGTAAATAAGAATAATAATTAAAAAAAATTCGAGCGATACGTTACGCACGAAGAAGCGTTTACATTGTTTTTTTTTTTGTTTACATTTCAGGTGCCTCAACGTTTTCTCGTCGGCGGAGCGATTGCAGCGGCACACCGTGGACTGTTTGCGGTTGAACGAGTGCGCGGTGCAATTGCCGTCCGAAGAGGAGACAATTTTGCGGTTCCAGCATCACGAACGCAAGGAACGCGTGCCGTTCGTAATCTACGCGGACTTTGAGTGTTTGCTGGAGGAAGTGGAGCAGCCGGCGATGGAGCGTCGCACGTACGAGTATCAACGCCACAAAGCTCACAGCGTGGGCTACTACGTACAATGTTCCGACGACCCGACTCTGCGCAGATATCGAGCATATCGCAGCAACACCGACTGCGTGCAGTGGTTTGTGCGCGAACTGCGCGAATTCGCGAACGTTGCGTACTCGTGGTTGTGCGTGAAGAGACCCATGGCACCGTTAACGCAGCAACAGTGGCGTTGTTTTCACGGGGCGACCGCGTGCCACGTGTGCGGAGGACCCTTTGATCGAGGCGAGGACGACTGGAAAGTGCGCGATCATTGTCACTCGACGGGCGAGTACAGGGGCGCGGCGCACAGATCGTGCAACTTGCGCTACCAACGTTCCTGCACGATTCCCGTGGTGTTCCACAACCTGTCCGGCTACGACGCGCACTTCGTTATCAAGGAGTTGGCGGACGCGTTCGAGGGTAAGATCAGCCTCCTACCGTTAACGAAAGAACGATACATCTCGTTTACGAAGGACGTGGAGGACCTCAGGGGCGACGGCAAGAACTGGCGAAAAATGTTGAAGTTCCGATTCGTCGATTCGTTCAAATTCCTGGCAACGAGTCTGCAGAAACTCGCGTCGGATGTCGGGAAACAGCGATTGACGATTCTCAGACGCGAGTTCGAACATCTCCCTGACGAACAATTCGATCTCCTCACAAGGAAAGGGATCTTTCCGTACGATTACGTGGCGTCGTACGACAAATTGAACGACACGCGACTACCGCCTCGCGAGGCATTCTACAATCGCTTGAACAATAGCAACGTGTCGGAGTCTGATTACGCGCACGCAACCAACGTGTGGAACGGTTTCCGTATACAAACGTTAGGCGAGTACAGCGATCTGTATCTGAAGACCGACGTGCTGTTGCTCGCGGACGTGTTCGAAAACTTTCGTAGTGCATCTATCGCGAGCTACGAACTGGACCCCGCGCATTACTGTACGTTACCGGCGTTCACGTGGGACGCAATGCTAAAATACACGCGCGTCGAATTGGAACTGCTCACCGACGTGGACATGCTGTTGTTCGTGGAGCGTGGTATACGCGGCGGCCTGAGCCAGTGCTCGCACAGGTACGCGCGCGCCAACGACAAGTACCTGCCGACGTCGATGTACGACGCTTCGCAACCATCCACGTACTTGATGTACTTCGACGTGAACAACCTGTACGGATGGGCGATGTCTCAGGCGATGCCGCGCGGAGGATTCCGATGGCTGGACGAGGCGACGGTGTCCAAGTTGAACGCGAACTCCTTGCCGGCGGACGATGGACCGGAGGGCTACCTGCTGGAAGTGGACCTGGAGTATCCGCGGAACATTCACGACGAGCACGCGGACCTTCCGTTCTGTCCTGTGCGCGAGCACGCACCCGTCGGTAAGCAAACCAAACTGATCGCCACGCTCCGCGACAAGGAACGATACGTGATTCACTATCGTTACCTGAAGCAGTGTATTCGACACGGACTTTGCGTATCGCGAATTCATCGCGTTCTACGGTTCGATCAATCACCTTGGTTGCGCGACTACATCACTTCGAACACGGACTTGAGGACGCGAGCCACCAGCGATTTCCAGAAAACGCTGTACAAACTAATGAACAATGCAGTGTACGGAAAGACGATAGAAAATGTGCGAAAGCGAGTGGACGTGCGACTGGTGACGCGGTGGGACGGACGGTACGGTGCCGAATCGTTGATCGCGAAACCGAACTTTCACAGTCGCGCGATATTCTCGGAAAACTTAGTCGCTATCGAACTGCGTAAACTCAAGGTGAAGTTCGATAAGCCCATATACGTGGGTATGAGCGTGCTGGACGTGTCGAAGGTATGCCTGTACGAATTTCATTACGAGTATATGCGCGCAAAGTTCGGCGATAGGTGCAAGTTGTTGTACACGGACACCGACAGTTTAATGTATCTGCTGCAGTGCGATGACGCTTACGAGGAGCTGAAAAGCGACGTCAGTGCGCGCTTCGACACGTGCGATTACGCGGTGGACAACCCGTACGGTATGCCGCGCGTAAACAAGAAAGTGCCGGGTCTGATGAAAGACGAGAACAACGGTGGCGTAATGACTGAGTTCGTGGGACTGCGATCGAAGATGTACGCGACTCGAGTGTGTGACGCGTCGGCGGCGGCGGCGGCGGCGGCAACGATCGAGACCGAGACGAAAAAAGTGAAGGGTGTGAAGAGGAGCGTGGTCGCGAACGAGATACGTTTCGAGGACTACGTGCAGTGTCTTCGCGAGCACGCGGAAACGACGATTCGTCAGAATCATATCCGTGCGCGATTACACGACGTTTATTCAGTGAGCGAGTGTAAGACAGCGCTCAGTCCGTACGACGATAAACGATACGTACTTCCCGACCAGATCAACACCCTTCCGTGGGGACACTATCGGTTTCCCGAGTGCGATAACGATAGCGATGCGTGTATGGATACATCGTAGTGTGTGTGTGTGTGTGTGTGTGAAACTATGTATATTCGTGTCAGTAATGTCGCGTACGATGCTTTGTTTTTGTCGTGTATACAAGTATGATGCAGTGTATGAACGTAGAGGGGGTTTTTAGTGGGTATGCCAGAAATGGAGAGTCCCACATAACCCCGACGTAAGCGGCGTCGGGGTATCCGTAATGCATTTCCCCCTCTTTAAAAAAAAAAAAAAAGTATGCAACGGATGGACGTAGCGGGGGTAATGACACGCACTTCGTCGTAAGTGCTCTCAGCGGATAAGGTATGAAATAGAAATCGCGAAAGCTAATGTAAATACTTTACAAATGTACGCAAAGTATTAAGGTTTTTCTTTATATATATATATATATATACTATTAAACATTCCAGGAAATAATGTACAAGTATCGTGACATATTGTCGCTTTATTTTTTTTGTGTTTGAAATACAGACAATCGAATAAACGTATATTTATGTAAGTGATAAGAACAAAGAGTCCTTCTTCTTCTTCTGTCACAGAACATCCTTTTCCTGTATCCACGAGTTCTTGGACGAGTCGAATCCCAGCCATTTCACGTACGCTCGATTCCCCTTGCGACGAATAATTTTCTCGATCAGATAGACGTCCGGATTCGCGACCGAATGCAGTTCGTGCTCGTAGAATCCACCCGAGATCGGCTCTCCCGCGGAATCGCGTAGAATGTACGTTACAGGGTGCGTTCGTTGTACCGCGGTGATTTCGAACACCTCGGTCGACTAATTCGGCGTGTATCCCTTCTCGAAGATCGTCTTGAATTTGCTCACGCGTACTTTGTCGCCGACGTGAAATTTCGCGCGTCGTCGACGTCGTCGTCGTCGTTGCTCGATATCCAATGACGACGACGATACGACGAACGGCAAACGAGTGGCGGAGGTCACGTCGACGGGTCGCGCGTTGATCGTGCGATGCTTGCGATGATTGTAGGTGCGCACGAGCGTCGGTAGCAGATCCAGCCAGCGGTAGGACGCGTTCAAGGAGAATTGTTTCCACATCAGGTTCTTCAGCGTACGATTGAAACGCTCGACGATCGACGCTTTCATCACGCTGTACGTCGAGTAGTGGTTGATTCCGCGAGTCTTCGTTACTCGTTGAAACTCCGCGTTGTAGAACTCCTTTCCCATGTCGGTTTGTAGATTTCGCGGACATCGGCCGCTTCGTCGCAACACGGTCGCGAACGCCTCGGTAACGTCGCGGCCGCTTTTCGTTTTCACGGGCACGGCCCACGCGTACTTGCTGAACGTATCGATGATGGTGAGTATGTAGTTGTAGCCGCGATTATGGGTCGCGTACGCGCGCATTTCCACCAAATCCGCCTGCCACAGATCGTTGTAACCTCGAGTAACTACGGGTCTCCGCGGGAAATTTCTCGCCGGAGCGTGCAGTTCGTCGACCAATTGTACTCGCTCCTTACTCGTGCTCATTATAGCGCTGATGACGGCTGCGGCTGAGAAGGTGACGTTCCACGATCAGCAGCAAGTACCGTACCAGGCGCTCGAGACACGTACGGTGTTGACGGTATTTGTCGTTGTTGTCGTCGTCGTCGCTCATCGTCGCGCTTCCTCGCGTTTCTGTACTTCCGCAAGCGGTGTCGCGAGCTCGACGAGTCTAGCATCGAAGTGATCGAAGCGTCGCTGCATCGTGATATTTATCGACTTTTCCAGCTCGCTCAAACGTTTGTCCATCGCGGTATTTATCGCGATCGTGAAAGCGTCCAGTCGTTTCGTCGTCAATTCGTACATGTCTTCCTCCATAGTTTCGAGGGCACGGCCGACGGTACGCTCCATGTCGTCCACGTATCGTTTCGTCTCGGTGTCGGTATCCTCCGCCGGATGCGCCACGCGACGTATCTTGCGTTCCATCGCGTCGAACGTTGACCGATCGGTGGCCAGACACAGCGCGTTCTCCCGCACGTAATTCGCGACGTACGGACTCAGCGAGCGAATCGTCTCCGTGCGTTAAACGTTGTCACCGGTAGCGAAAGCATCGGCGGTACTACTACTACCGTGCAAAGGTGCGCCAAACTTGTTCACCGACATGCTGGGTGGGCGGTGATCGCGAACGAGACTGACGCGTCGTCGATCAGACCGGTCAATTTACGATGAGACCGGCTTCGCGAAGTTCCTCCACGATGGAGGCGATTTCGTTATCGTGTCCGGTATGTCCGGCGTCGCGCGACGCCAAGAGCAATCGTAGTCTATCGACCAATTCGTTCGGATCGTCCCAGTACACGTAATCGATCGCGTTATCGGTAACCGTCATCGCGTTGTCGATGGGTAACCCGCGACCTTCGCGCGCGATCCCGCCGACGTTGCGGTCTCCGCGACTCAACAACGCCGACACGATCTTCCTGTACTTGTGGCCCTTGTTGCCTAGCGTGGGCTTGCTGGCCGAATGGTCCCGTCGATGCGCGTTCGTCGTCAACAAGATGTCGCAGTACGCGTCGAGATCAGCATTCGTGTACGCTTGCTTGTCAGGCACTCGCATGAACAGCAGTTCGTACAAGCCTCGCGAACCCGCGTATCGCTTACCCTTCACGCTAACGTCGTCGTTTTCGCCGATAGCGAGCACGGAATCACCGATCATCAGCTGTTCGTCGTCGTCGCCTAGGTACACGCCGTACACGTTGTCGATCAGTTTCTTGGTGTCGGTGAAGAACAAGCGCAGATATTCGCGCGACAGCGGTCCGGCGGCGTTTTGAGTGTACGCGTCGAGGTTTTCGACGGTGGTGGTGGTGGTGGTGGTGGGGGCAACGATTGGTTTTGGTTCGAGAACTTCTCGAATCGTTTCGTCCCTCTCACCCTGGTCCGGCTCTTGTTCCTCGGTTGTTTCGTAGACGGTGCTGTCGTCGTCGTCGTCGTCGTACGAATCCGAATCCGGAAGCGGCGTCGTTTCGGGTCGTATCGTCGCTTCGGCTGTGGACGGAGTAAAGAATAGTCGTTTCTTCTTCAAACGGTCCTTGTCGATGACGCGAATTCGTAGCGTCGTCTCCAACATCTCGCGCACAGGTCGTTGAACGTCTCGAACGACATGTCCGTGTTCACGTGATCGTTGTACACGCGACGCAAGTTCGTTCCGTCCTGTTTGAACAGCACGAGAAAATTCGCGTTGTCTCTGATCAAGTGTTTCGGTATTCGCGCGTACGATTGACACAGGTAAAAGCAATCCACGTTCGCGTGCCTGCCCATGGAGAAGTATTCGCGGATCGCTGTCTGTTCGTCGCACGCCACGTCGTCGAACACGAAGATCGAGTCTGGCAGAGCGTCGCTCGGCGGAACGATCTCGGCGGTGTCCGAGTAGGGAAAGTACCCGAGTCCGCCGACGCGCGATAACACTCGCTCCAGATATCGATACTTTGACTGTCGCAACGATTTCGAGTACACGTACACGTTCTCGAAGCGCAAACCGTTCGGACTCTCCAGCAGGCTGAGAAGCACGTTCGTTTTCCCGCACCCGGATGGACCGCAGATCACGGCTCGCACGCTGTTCGGCAACAACGAACCGTGCCTGCGCGAACGACTCTCGTCCCACGCCAAATCCTCCAACGTCCTGTTCGCGGTCACGCGAATAGCGTTCGGTTGTTTCGCGAATCGCATGTTCTCTCTCTCTCTCTCTCTCTAATCTGCCGAAACCGTAACGTCACTGCTATTTATACCCGCGACACATGTCGAGCGAATCAGAATCGTAGCGCGCCCTGAACCGATCGCTATCAAAGAACCATCCACTTACGACTGTCCTTGCATCCCCGTGTATCCGTATTTTCACGCGTATGCTCGCGGTAACGCGTAGACCAACAACGACGACGAAGAAGAAGCGGAAGAAGTCAACGAAAACAGGATCGGGACTCGTGAACAGGCTCATAAACCGTTTACTGATAGAGCTGCACATTCCAGGGTATCAGTTCTGTGGACCGGGAACGCGTTTGCTGAAACGATTGGCTCGCGGCGACCAAGGTATAAATCCGCTGGACGCCGCTTGTCGGGAGCACGATATCGCGTACTCGAGTCGAAAGGATTTGGCGGAACGACACGAGGCGGATCGCGCGTTAGCCGAACGAGCGCGAGAACGAGTGTTCGCGAACGACGCGACTTTCGGTGAAAAAGCAGCGGCGACTGGAGTGTGGGCCGCGATGAAAGCTAAGACTAAACTCGGCATGGGTGTAAGAAGAAGAAGAAGCGGAGGAAGAAGAAGAAGAAGAAGGACTACGGGCCGGAAACGCAAGTTCAGAGGACAACGACGCCGTGTCCTACCGGTAGCGAAACGCGGCGGCTTTCTTCCGCTTCTTCTGCCCGCTCTGTCGACTATCGGGGCATTAGCCGGTGGAGCTGCGGGTATCACCAAGGCGGTCAACGACGCGAAGGCCTCGCGAAAACAGCTGGAAGAAACGTTGCGTCATAATCGGGCGATGGAAGGGCGAGGGATGTATTTGGCACCGTACAAGCGCGGCGCCGGCACGAACCTGAGAGGACAACGACCGAGGAAAAAAAAACTCCGCTCGACCGAGCTTGCGGCGATAACGCGACATCAGCTACAGCAACAACCTATGACGAACCTGCAATTAGAGCGCGAGTGCATCGACGTACCGTTCTTTCGAGGACTAAGAAGAGGAAGAAGAAGCGACATACCGTTGACTCATCGAAACGCGCGTTTCTTACGAACCCTGGGATTCATCGTAACGTACTAATATATCGCTTATACACGCATGTCTAACACGATGTATACCATACTGGACGTGACGAGTACACCGACTTTCGACGATCGTATCACGAAGATCGAGGTGCACTCTTACAATCCGTACGCCAACACGACGTTCGACAATAGCGACGAGATAAGAATACCCATTCAGCAACAAGATGTGTACACGCTCCCGTGCGAAAGTCACCTCTCCGTCGAAGGACGCGTCTCTTTGATGTCACCCGCGACGGCGGAACAGGAAGCGAAAGCTGCGAGAGTGTTTCTGGACAACAATTGCGTCGCGTTCATGTTCGACGAGATTCGATACGACTTGAACGGAGTGGAGGTCGATCGTTCCAGGAATCCGGGAATCACCACCGCGTTGAAACATTACGCGTCGTTGTCCATCGATAGGAGCAAGGCGCTGATGAACGCCGGTTGGGACCATACCATCGCACACAACAAAGACATTTTTAGCAGCACCTCGTTCAATTTCTGCGTGCCAATGAACACTGATTCGCGCGCGACTCGATACGAACGCGATGTACGCGACATCCCTATCCTCCGCGATAATACCGAAACTGGAAATACGCAAGATACAATGGCGAATACCGCACGTCGCGTTAGAAGACACGCAAAAACTGTCGATGCTACGTCTCCTGCAAAGCGATCGTCCGATCGCGATGAGTTTCCGATCGTGGGAACTGCACGAGTGTTTAGGACTGTATGTATTGTAAATATTAGATCTAAGTGTACATTGTCTTAGTTCTTAAGAAGCGATTATCGCGCACGGAACTGCGGTAGATCACACTGGTCTGCACTACCAAAAGTTTACGGTGTCACCATCTCGTCGATTGTCGAGGGAACAATTGCGCTCTCCCCACTCTTAGTCGCGAGCGCTGATTACGCGATCGCGAAGATCCTCGCCAGTCGGTCTCCTGGATTCGGTACTTCAACAACTTGTTTATACACCTAAGCTTGTGAATAGTTCAGCAGTTACCCGAAAATCAACGGTATTCGCATACTTGTTACGCGCGTTCCTACGCGTTTATTTTACTGCGCTGAGAATAAAACATTACCGGTTTCTACTAGTGCTGGTGAAAAACAAAAATTCTACTTACAATTAACTAAGCCTACGTACGATTAAGTAAACCTACTTATTCTAAAACTAGAACTACTTAAAGCTACTTATTCTAGAACTAAAACTATCTAAAACTAAACCTAATTTAACCACGAGTATCCGTTGCTGCAAACGACTACGAAACACACGTGGACCGTGAAAGCCTCGTCGCAGATCGAGAAACCGCGATACGTGATGTACGGTATGCAAACCGATCGGAAGAATAATCTCAAGAAAAGCGCGAGCAGATTCGACGCGTGCAAACTCGCGAACGTACGATTGTTTCTGAACTCCGAGACGTATCCGTACGACGACCTGAACCTGGATTTCGACAAATCTAAATACGCTCTTCTGTACGATATGTACGCGAAATTTGCCCGTCCGTACTACGGCCACGGCGAACCGCTGCTGAACGCGACCGAATTTTTGCGATACGCCCCTATCGCGATCATCGATTGTTCTCGACAGAACGAGTCGGTGAAGAGTGCAACGGTGGACGTGCGAATCGACTTCGAGTGCAGAGACAACGTACCCGCTAATACCACCGCGTATTGCCTGCTCATACACGATCGCATCGTCGAGTACAGCCCTTTGACGAACGTGGTGCGAAAACTCGCGTGATTCCAACGACTACGTCTATCACTACTATACCGATGAGGATAATCGCGAAAAAGTCAGTCGCTCATCTGCAGCCGTCGGGGACAGTTGTTGTTGTTGTTGTTGTTGTACTACCTAACAATGTTATCCGTCGTGGTTGACCTGCAAGGCTTTAAGACCGAACGCAACACGTTCGTCGCTAAGGAAATTGGGATTCTCGCGAACAATCGCGACACGGAAACGACCGTCTGTCATTGGATTTTCGAATCACCGTACTCGTACGCTCGCCTGTCATCGTTCGAGAAGCGTCAAGCTACCTGGCTCATGAAGCATCATCACGGGCTTCGCTGGTCCGACGGCTGGGTACCGTACTACAGGCTCCCGGAAATGCTCGCCCGCGAGCTCGCAACCGTCGACGTGGTGTTCGTCAAGGGCATGGAGAAGAAGACCTGGTTGTCGCAACTGCTCCTACGAACAGATCCGCACATCGAAGATATCGTTGAGATGTACGAGACGAAGAAGACGAAGAAGAAGAAGAACGACAACGACTCCGACGACGACTCCGACGAGAACACCGACGATGGCTCCGACGTGGACGACGATTATTGTGGAATCTTGCCTGACACGATCGTTCCTAAGCTGAAAGCAATGCCTGCAACGAACACCGTAAGATGCGCTTTCCACAACGGCGGCGGCTGCGGTCGTATGTGCGCGCTGGAAAACGTGGAGAAAATTTGGACGTATATGCGTTCCGACGTTTAAGGTGAGCGGCAAGTTGCTATATTCTATGTGGAAAAAACCTACGATCTGCCTAACCGTTTCTCTCTATTGTTGTTTTCAAATTCCACGGAGCGTACGCGGTCTTCCTCCTCATCGTACCCCATACTCTGCTTGCTATTGTTGCACGGAGCGTGTACAGTATTTTTCCTTCGTCGTACCTCATACTATTACTGATATTACTATTGTTCATAAAAGTATACATACATCGATACTTGTTTCTTCCATCTACATTTTTTTTTCATTATACACTTCTCACTGCACACTTCTTCCTGCGCTGTTTTTTCCCCCTCATCACGTTTTTTCCTTTTTCTTTTGTTTTTTTCGTACTGTGTACAACTTCACTATCCCCACCACCAACAACAAACTATACTGTTGCACATGTGTGTGAGTGTGCAGACCACTATAAAAGAGGTGCCGATCGGTTTTTCGGACCACAGTACATCGCGTACGTTCGTGCCTGCACAGTCACTATCCGCAACCGTTCAGTAGACTCACAAGGGACGTTCGGCAACCTGGAAATTCAGAAAATTATGAAACTCGGTGTGCAAGTAGAGTAGTTCATCCGTAACACAACCCTATTTTTCGTTGGTGCCAAAAAGCATTTTTTAGGGGTGAAATCACCCCTTGAAGAAAATGCAGAATTTTCTTTTCCGTGGAATCAAGAGACACGGTAGTGTCTCGCGCCAAGTATATATAGATATGGTATATGCGCAGCGCGAGACACCGAGTGTCTATATTACGCCACGACTCGCTATCAAGAACCCTGAGATTTCCGAATCTCAATAACAGCTGATCCGATTAGGTTTTGAATGGTTTTAATGGATAGCTTGGGTTTGATTTACATAAGAAAAGTGTCTTCGTTTTATTCCTACGGGCTTTATGAGCTGAGATATTTCGATGTAAAGTTGCAATTTGCTGAATTTTATGTTATTAAAATTCAGCATCGTCCTCGTCATCGTCCTACACTTCTTGGCAAGAGGGGAGTATGAAAGGGTGAGGAAATGTCCCTCAGGCACGTCGTTCATTGGATGCGGGTTTCGGCCAATCGCGTAACAAATAATGTGACATAATTAGGAGACCGAATTATTGTCTTAATTAAGAAGGTAAGTCGCCAAAATTTTTTAAATCGAGTTAGTATGTAGAGTCGTAGACTTGGAAGTTGTCCGGAGAAGGTTCGACAGAGAACCATCTTCTTTCGCATAAGTTTCTGGAAATTTGTACCATGCATGTATAAAATAATAATACCATGCATGTACAAAATAATATAAATTGTAACAAATTGCATTGCATTTAAATTGCCAGATATTTTTATACCAGCAATTTAGAGATTTTATGTAAAGCTTATATATATTATATTTAGAAATGAAGGAGACGCAGAGGACCTGGATAAAAATGAAAGGGACGCACAGGCTTGGATAGAATTGACGGGGACGCACAGGCTTGGATGGATAGAAATGAAGGGGATGCACAGGCTTGGAGGTTGTCCGGAGAAGAATAGATAGATAGATAGACAGAGCATCTTGTTTCGCACAAGTTTCTGGAAAATTGTCAAATAAGGTAAATCGACAAAAATTGTCAAAAGACATAGCATTAAGAATTAATAAGAAAATAGATTATTTATGGTGAACTCCTTGCAATGTAGAGCAAGTCACATTAGTGAAGAAAGTACGCTGAAAACACATTTCCCTTGATGCTTTTCAATCTTTTGTGAAAGACATTCGTAATACTTTAATAAAATCCACAGCAGTTTCCACGCATTCATTAATTCTTTATTTTTTTAACTTCCCATTAACAATATTTCAATTCAGCAATAAACATACTAAACTAATTTTATTCCAAAACTAATAAATTGTGCGTTGAAAATATTGGATCTCTTCGTTCATCTTCGCTGAATTCTTACCATTAGCATTTAAATTTCCAGCAAAACGATTTTCTGCCATACGCTCTCACTTCCTTCGGACACATTTTGTATTCTCTACACTTACTTTAGCAAAATGCCACTCTATTTCTATATATAAGTTGTACGTTAAGTTGTAACTAAAATAACTAAAATGTGGATTTTATATATCTACAGATAATCGAAGCAGAAGATGATGCAGTGTGATCTACGTCAGACTATGTGCGCACAAATTTGCAGGTAGGGTTTTGCATACGCAATTATTTTTTCACTTATCTTGACATATGAGCACGTATGATAATTTATAAATAATTAGTAAATGTGTCCTATTTCAGTTAACGATGCAGATGAAGAGAATTATTTCAACAACTGAAAGAGAAAGTAACCCTGTTGCACGAGCAAAGGAAAAAATAAGCACATTTTCAAGAATAAAATAAGAAAAATATATTTTTTTTTTTTACATTAGCCACGGCCGCCACGGCCGCTACGACCACCACGGCCACGGCCACGACTGTAGTGATCGATGGCCCAGGCCCGGAGGGAAGTGGCCTGTTCTGAAATCGCCTTCAAGAACGTCCACTCCTCCTGCCGGGCCCTCACCCTCCAGCCGCTGCGCTGGTGGCGCGCAACGCGATGTTCTGTAATTAATAAAAAAAGAAATTTATTAGTCAAATATTTTTTATTTAAATTTAGACCTATTTTCAAGAATTGTAAAAGGAGTAAAATAACTCCTTAAAATGTGTATGTATTTACCATTAGCCGTGGCCGGGCTCTCCGTATGTGGTGGCGGCGGCGGGGATGTCGGAAGCGGCGGGGACGTCGGAAGCGGCTGGGACGTCGCCGGCAGGGCCGCCGCCGGCAACGACACCACCAATCCTTCAAAATTCATATCAATTTCTAAATTATTCATTATCATATGAGTGGAAAAAAAGTTTGAATATATGCATAATAATATAAATTGTTTTATTATTTACCCCCTAATAAAATGTCGGTCTCCATTTTCTGCAAAAATTAATAAACAATTAATTAGCCAAAAAGTTCAAGAGTTCATAAAAGCGGGGTATGATAGAAGAAAGTCATACAGATGTAGCGCAAGGATACGTATTGATCAATTGTAAATTGGAAATTAGGAAATGTAAAAATTTGAAAATTTAAATAGTGTATGATGCGAAATTAAAAATTATATTACATTATAAAATGTTTCTTCTCATTACTTCACGAGCCTTTCAATTATTTAGTCATACAAAAAACTGTAACTTAGTATAACTTTATTTTGTTTTGTGAACGATTCGCACTTGTAATTAGTAGTATAGTAAAAAATAAGATGTTGGACATGTTTAAGCTTATATTCTATTCTAACTTATAACGCCAACGAGTAGAAATATCAAACATCTGAGTTGAACGTAACGCCAACGAGTAGAAATATCAAACATCTGAGTTGAACGTAAACGAACATGTAATAAACTACAACATTATGAAAGTCTTTGATAGGCAGTTTGTCTATGTTAAGTATCAGTGGACACAACAAGAAGATATTGGATACTTAGAAGCATGTTTTAACTCAGATGTGTTTGATAGTTCTAATCGTTGGCGTTATAAGTTAGAATATGCTTCAACGTGTTGAATTTTAAGTATCCAATATCTTCTTATTGTATTACTTGTTATATATACAGTTACGGTCAATCTCCACTGATATTTAACGTAGGCAAACTGCCTATCAAAGACTTTCATAATGTTGTACTTTACATGTTCCTTTACGTTCAACTAAGAATCACAAAAAAATAGAAGACAATATACAATCCCCCAAAAAATAGAACAAAATATATAATCACAAAAATAGAAGATAATACACAAAAAAATAGAACAAAATATACAATCACAAAAAAATAGAAGATTATAATAATTACAAAATAAAAAAAAGGTGTGAAATCAAAATGAGCTGCAAGTACATAAAGGTACTTTCCAACTGCGCTTAAGATGGCACAACTACATATACACAGCTAAAATGCTGTGATCATACATTCCATTACTCATATCGCGAACATTTTTTAATTAATCCGTCAAAAAGAATCCCATTTAAAAAAAATTGTCGTAAATTAATAACTTTACAAACTTAATAATATACCAAAATTACGCCAATTATAAGAATGGCTATTATACAAAGACAAAATTGTATTAAATAATATTAAGCAGACATATTTTTATACAAGTAAATATTTTAATACGAATAAATATTTTATTCAAAATACTTGGCGCTGCACTCCGAATTGGAGTTGCTAAACTGAAATAAATATATATAAATTGCATTAATCTTTTTCTTTCTTTCTTGTGCGTGCTTTCGTGAATGTGTGTATGTGTGCGGGTGCATATGCTACGTATGATATTAGAGTTAAATATATGTAGAATAGATCTGACTGCGTTTCTAATATGTATATGTATATATATGTTTATGTATTTTAGATTGTAAGGGAGTTATTATAAATTATTATTACTACTAAAACAATTAACATTTTTTCGGTTCCGCAGCGCCAAGTATTTTGAATAAAATATTTATTCGTATTAAAATATTTACTTGTATAAAAATATGTCTGCTTAATATTATTTAATACAATTTTGTCTTTGTATAATAGCCATTCTTATAATTGGCGTAATTTTGGTATATTATTAAGTTTGTAAAGTTATTAATTTACGACAATTTTTTTTAAATGGGATTCTTTTTGACGGATTAATTAAAAAATGTTCGCGATATGAGTAATGGAATGTATGATCACAGCATTTTAGCTGTGTATATGTAGTTGTGTCATCTTAAGCGCAGTTGGAAAGTACCTTTATGTACTTGCAGCTCATTTTGATTTCACACCTTTTTTTTATTTTGTAATTATTATAATCTTCTATTTTTTTGTGATTGTATATTTTGTTCTATTTTTTTGTGTATTATCTTCTATTTTTGTGATTATATATTTTGTTCTATTTTTTGGGGGATTGTATATTGTCTTCTATTTTTTTGTGATTTTATTATTACCTTCTATTTTTTGTGATATATTTGATTTTTCATGTACTTGGCGTAATTTTTTTACTTTTTGAAGTTTTTTTATGGGGATCTCACTTCTTTTTACAAAGATAATTGGCATAGTAGGGACAGACTTTAGATAATTTTTATTGGGAGAAAAAAAAGTGGAAAATTTGAAATCGACCGGAAGACGGGAAACCGGGTCTCATCGCATTTGAATTTTTTTTTGTAATCGTTTTTCTCCATTGTAGTATATCGTTAATATACATGTTTATATATGGTTGAATTTGTCTTTTTACACTCTGTAATAATATAGAATCAAAGTATAAGATTACTTGAAAAATTATGACCTTGAAATCTCGTAAATTTACCGTAAAAAAACAGCTTTCCTTGTAATTATTTTTACCATGTCAAACAGTACAACTTTTGTCTAAGGAATTTTTTTCATATATATATATATATATAAATAAAAGATTTCAAAATTTTAATGAAATAACCGATACTTTCGTTAAGAATACACTGTTCCAACAGATTTTATAAATATGGATTCTCTAGAATGGAAAAGTGATCCCAATTATAATATTGGATTAAATATAGTAAATAATTTAGCAGTAAACGATTCGGCCGAACGAGCAGTCAAACTCATGCAAAAGTTCAATTGTAACTATTCAACAGCCATCTGGACTTGTAACATTCAATACACGTTTCTTATAAATTTTCGTACGCTGAATAAGAATTCGCAAACCGTTTTTCGCCAACATCCTCCGTTTTCGAAAAATTAGTTTATTTAAAAAAAAATGCAAATTTTCAACTTGAACGTCTTGCGTATCGAAATAGTAATAGTTATTCGGTTGCTTGTTCCGTCAAAATTATTTTATAAACCTTCGGGAACACAACGATATAAGTAATTATTGCATTATTACTATTTAAATATATTTAAACCACGATCAAAGAAAAAATGCACCCGAAACGCAACAATTTTTGCAGATATCTGTCAATTTATTTTAAAAACTAAGAGTCTAGAAGAAAATCTGACTACTCCACGCGATGCAGCAGACATTTTTCCTTCGGAAAACATTAACAAAAGTGGTAGGTCACATTTCGTTTTCAATAACTGAGCGAAATAGTTTGGCAAAACGTATGGCGCCGACAGTGGTAGTCGCGCGCGTGTAAGCGATTCTGTCGATGAGCGGCAATGGATACGCCCGCCGCTGTTGCGTTCTGTATTGAAAACAAACCGTGACTTACCACTTTTGTTGGTGTTTTCCGGGAGGAAAATGTCTGTTGCATCACGTGCAATGGTGAATTTTCTTCTAGAGCCCTAGTTTTTAAAATAAATTGAAAAATATCTGCAAAAATTGGTGCATTTCGGATGTAGTTTTCCCTTTAATCAGTTATTTATAATTATCCAAAAAAAATTTTAGACGAAAATTATACTGTTTGACAACATAAATATAATGCCAACGAAAAAAGTATTTTTTGATGGTTCATTTTTTGAGATTTCAAGGTCATGATTTTTTTGTGTAATCTTATACTTTGATTCTATATTATTACAGAGCGTAAAAAGATAACGATATATAAAAATGTATATTAACGATATACTACAACGAAGAAAAACGAGTTACGAAAATAAAAAATTTCAAATGCGATGAGGCACAGTTTCTCGTTCTCCGATCAATTTCAAATTTTGCACACATTATTTTTTCTCCCAGTGGCATAATCCTTGGGGAGTGACCCCGTCAAAAATCTCAAAATTATATTTCCACAAGAGTAACTAAGGTCCACCCTAATAAACAGTCTTATGACGGGATAGAATTAAAGATAAATTCTACATAATAGAAACTATGCACACCTGCAATGCTTCAAGATGATGATTGAATTGGTGGAATTGGTTTAAATTTGAGTTTTCTGATATGAACCAAACTTACAAGAAGCAAATAGAGGATTGCAGCTGAATAAAATCGTTTAATAAAATCGTTTAATTAATATAATTAATATAATACTATGTCACAATAAATTTTTTTCTCTGCCGTAGATCATACTGCATCATCTTCTGCTTTGATTATCTGTAAATATATATAAAATCCACATTTTAGTTATTTTAGTTACAACTTAACGTAGAACTTATTATATATAGAAATAGAGTGGCCTTTTGCTTTAGTGTGTGTAGAGACTAAATAATGTGTCCAAAAGAGGTGAGAGCGTATGGCAGAAAGTCTTGTTGCAGGAAATTTAAATGCTAATGGTAATAATTCAGCGAAATGAACGCGGAGATCCAATATTTTTAACGCACAATGTATTGGTGTTGGAATGAAACTAATTTATTTAGTATGTTTATTGGTGATTTTAAATAATGGGAATCTAAAAAATTAATGAATTAATGAATAGCGTGACAACTACTTTGGATTTTATTAATTACAGTATTACGAATGTCTTTCACAAAAGATTGAAAAGCATTAACGGAGATGTGTTTTCAGTGTACTTTCTTCACTAATGTGACTTGCTTTACATTGCAAGCAGTCCACCATAATCTATTTTCTTAATAATTCTTAATGCTATGTCTTTAGACAAATTTTGTCGATTTACCTTATTTGACAAAGTTCCAGAAACTTGTGCGAAACAAGATGCTCTGTCTATCTATTTAATCTTCTCCGGACAACCTCCACGCCTGTGCATTCCCTTCATTTCTATCCATCCAAGCCTGTGCGTCCCCTTCAATTGTACTATCCAAGCCTGTGCGTCTCCTTCATTTTTATCGAAGTCCTGTACGTCCCCTTCATTTCTATAATATAATAACCTTTACATAAAATAAAAACTCTAAATTGCTGGTATACAAATACAAATATCTGGCAATTTAAATTCAATGCAATTTTTTACTACAATATATTATTTTGTACAAGCATGGTACAAATTTCTAGAAACTTGTGCGAAAGAAGGTGCTTCTCTGTCGAACCTTCTCCGGACAACTTCCAAGTCTGCGACTCTACATAAAAAATCTATTAAATAAATTTGGCGACTTACCTTGTTAATTGAGACAATAATTCCGTCTCCTATTTAGTGTAAAAACTCCTGACATCTCAAATTTGGACAACTTACATTATTTGACACTTGGAGGTTAAGATTGGTAGGTTATAAAGTTCAATGTATTTAAAAAATAGTTTGTAGAATGACGGACGACGATCCCTGCCGAATAATCCCGAGAGTCGACGAACGAAGAACGAAACATGTGTTAGTTTCGTTTTGGCTGAAGGTGTGCGTGTAACACGTATATACGTAGAAGAACGAAACATGTGTTTGTTTTGTTTTGACTGAAGGTGTGCGTGTAACGCGTATACGTATTATGTTTGACGAAAAATTTCTAGAAGAATCAGAAGAAGAAGAAGAATCTTAACATTTCCGACTGATCCATGAGACGATATTATGATATCTCTGTTATGCGTGGACCGATTTTATTGAAATTGGTCTCATTCCAAAGCTTATATGCGGTTTACATAAGAAAAATGCCTTTAAATTTAGAAAATATTGCAAGCGTCATGAGATATTAATGAAATAAGTTTCAGGTTAGGTTGGATTAGCCGGGCGACGAGTAAATGATAAGCAGTAGCGACAGTCGCCATATATAGGGTGTCTTTTTCTTTCCTGTACTTTCTTTCCTGTACTTGGCGTCGAGACGCTACCGCGTCTCTAGATCTATCGAAATTCTTCACTACGTTTTGCGTTAAGTAACATTACGTTTTCTTGTTATATAAAGCGAAGGCGAAGTTATAACAAGGCTTTTTACAAGTTTAAATTTACAGTAAGTAAATTTACAGTAACGCTTGTTTGTACTTCTACGAACGAGTAACGTATATTTGGTAAGTGAGGTTTACATTTACTTATATATAAAATAATACGTATGATATTAGGTTAGTGTCTATTACAAATTTTTCGTTTTTTACAGGTTGGATTTTTTTCAAAAAAAGTAAAGTACACTCGCTGAGCTGCTTTGCGCTCGCTTGGCTGCTTTGCGCTTTTGCGAGTATTAATTGTTAATTAAGCTTTACTGGTTGCATTGCGCCTTATCTTATAATTAAAAAAGAGCTGTGTTTTCTATTGATAACGCAACTCTAAACAGATTTATTTTTATTCTCCTAAAACCCATATATCCTAGGAGATCCAGATATATTAATCCTAATCTAAATAAATATTGAGATAACATTATCTTATAATATCACTCGATATGCAGGCTGCATTGCGCCGTGTCACGAGTATAACTTTCAAGAAAGTTGCAATAAGAGAAAATAAAAAGTAATTTTAGTTCTTTTTACTAAAATGTCTATACAGGTAGAAAAGAAACATGAAACATCGATGTTCACCGACAAAAATAAAAATGAAATTTTTCGTGGTGAATGGTTATGGGATGATGATATGGATCGTTTCAATTGCATTTTACAAAATCATTCAAATTATAGACCTGTTGAAACGTGGCGGGTGCAATTACTTGATACGATACAACCCATACCGACAAATGAAAAGCATATACAATTTTTATATAGTTCTTTGTCGAGAGATAATGTGAATGATAATAATTGGTTACTGTACGGAAGAGGTCATTGGGTATGCAGCTTTTATGACAGAAAAAATATATTTATTTATGATTCTTTGAATAATAAGAGGTTAGAGAAGGATCATGAACAATTCTTGAAAAAGTTGTTTCCAGCATATGACTTTATTCAGAATCCTGTCCAATTTCCTACTGTGCAACAACAACCGAACGTTAGCGATTGCGGTGTTTTCGCAATAGCCTTTGCTGTTTCGTTATTATTTAATATTAAACCTGAGAAAGTACAATATAACCATAGTTTAATGCGACCGCACTTGATAAAAATGTTTGAATTCAATATTATAGAGCATTTTCCCCAAGAACTAAATTTAAGTGTTCCTCATGAAGTGCTTCCATTAATAGAAGTAAAAGCAAAAGAGGTACAAGCGTCTTGTAAGCGCCCAAGACGCGAACGTAAAAAAATGGAACCACTGAAATCGAGCTTATTACAAACAAATTGCGATTATCAGCAATCTGAGGACGGATTAAATAGTAATATCTCAGCTGAACGACGTCAACAAAAAATGACGCTGTCATTAGAACAAAAAAGTATTATTGCTGAAGGCAGATGGTTAAATGATTTGCATATGGATCATTTTAATTATATTTTAAAAAGCTGTTCAGATTATAGACCTATCGGAACATATATGGTACAATCAATGAATAGAGTACAATCCATGCCGAGGAATAAAAAGCATATACAGATATTACCTTCTGAATCATTGGGAATACATTGGACATGCGGTTATTACGATACAAAAAATATATTTATTTATGATTCTTTTAATATAAAACTGTTAAGTAAGTGTCAGGAAGAATTTTTTAAAAAATTATTTCCAACATATGATTTTACCCAGAATCCTGTTCAATTTCCTACAGTGCAACAACAACCGAATAGTAGCGATTGCGGTGTTTTCGCAATAGCCTTTGCAGTTTCATTATTATTTAACATTAAACCTGACAAAGTAAGGTATGACCACAGCTTAATGCGTCTACATTTAATACAAATGTTTGAAACCAATGTTGTAGAGCATTTTCCTCAGGATTTAAATTGTGGTGCCTTACAGGAAGTGCTTTCATTAACAGAAATAAAAAGAAAAGAGGTTAAAGCGATTTGTAATTTTGAAAGTAATAATAAAAAGCGATGTCTATCTGATGTGCCAGATTTAGACAATAATGCAAAAAAAAAATGCTAAAAGACGGTGTCTATATCAAGAACATCTGGAAAATAATCGCGCGAAAAAAGTACAACGATATAAAAAAAACCGGGAGAATATTCTTTTTAAAAGACGGATTCGATATTAAGAACATCTGAAAAATAACCGCGCGAAACAAGTACAACAATACAAAAAAAAACGGGAGAATATTCTTTTTAAAAGACGGTGTCGATATCACGAACATCTGGAAAATAATCGCGCGAAACAAATACAACAATATAAAAAGAAACGGGAGAATATTCTTTTTAAAAAACGGTTTCGATATCAACAAGACATTGAAAATAACCGTTTTAAATTTCGATGTCGATATAAACAGGATTTTAAGAGGCTTTACAATAAGCGATGTTATCAGAATCAGAAAAGAAGTAATTTAACACTTGCTAAGAACAATACTGCCAAAAATATTAGAAAAAAATATGCTATGTTTCGGTCCAGAATTTCTATGAAAATTCGCGATTCTGCGGAAGTAATCGTTAAAAATATTTTACACAAGCTCAATATTACAGATTGCAGCAAAGGTTATATTAAAAAACGATTAGAAGTTGAGAAAGTCGTACGCTGGTGTATACACATTAGAGATAGTTATGTTCGTAATATGAATAAAATGTTAACTCTGCTTAAAAACAAATCAGAAACATGTTTGACTGTTTTTGCAGAATGTTCTACGGTGGATGACAAATTATGCGCGCTATGTGGCAGATCTAAACATACAGCTTCGTCTGAAAATTATTTTGTTGATTCTACATATTGTTGCGAGCACCCTATGGATGGAATCCATGGCCCGCTGGTGCTCACGACGAAGACAAGGGACAGTGAGAAGAAGGCGATCTGACCGATCGCCTGTCAAGCTGTCACTTGAGATACAGACGCCATTGCGAGCAGACGTAGTCCCGAACACCTCTATCTGATTAATTACTATTATTTAATTACTATTATCCTTGTTGATGTTCACGTTCTGTTATTACACATTAAACTTATATTATGTCAACGCGAAAACGTAACACTGGTGTCAGAAGTGGGATGCCCACTCGAAGTGGGGTGCCCACTCGCGCATCCGCGGCCTCCACGAACCCTTCTCCTACAGCGACGGGGGATGCCTCTATCCAGGAACTCTTCACCTCCCTGCAGTTAAGCATCGTGGGCCAGATGAGGGAACAGAGGAGGGAGGACGAAGCCCGCTGGCAGAGGGAAGACCGTCGCAGGGAAGAGAGGGACACAGAGATCCAGCGAACACAGGCGGCCTTAGAGGCGCGCCTATCGAACGTGGAGGAACGAATTCAGGTCGTAACCGCTTCGTTTCATAACAGCCATAGTTCGGTTAGTGGCAGCGCGAGCCTTCGGAGTGGGGAGAATGCACTTGTAAATAGTGTTCCGCCGACGCATATCCCCACGCCCGTCGGTGCGCCCGTCGCTACCCCCGTGTCGGAACCACGCGTACTCAGCTTGGGGTACGCGGTGAAACCGACAATTTTTTATGGGAAAAAATCGTGGGAAGAGTACAGGGTACAATTCGACACGATCGCGCGCGCGAATGGTTGGAATGACCAAAAAAAGGCTACAGCCTTGATTGCTGCCCTCGGGGGCACGGCAAGGAGCGTCCTTACGACGCTCTCCGCAGCTCAATGCGAGAACTTCGCGGAATTGGTTTCCGCGCTGGAATTCCGCTACGGGGCGAAAAACCTGTCGAATTTGAACTATGTACTCTTCCAGAGCCATAGACAGCGAAGAGATGAGAGCATCTCCTCGCTCGCCACAAAAATAGAGCGATTAGCACAGTCCGCTTTCGCCGAATGCCCGGTGGAAACCCGCGACAAGTTAGCCGCGTCCCAATTCGTAACGGCATTGTCGAGCTCGGTTATGCAGCGGGAACTGCGACTCGGCGGGTTTACGTCTTTAAGAGCCGCCGTGACCAGAGCTCTCGAGATCGAGGCCGTCGAGACGATGTCTCGCCACCCCACGGCCGAATCGCGAGAACGATACGCGGAAAAACGGAAAGCTAAATCCTCCAACAATTTTGAAAGGTGCCCGGCGAAGCAGCGGAGATTTGCAAAACCCGAGGAACGAACGGAGGACCCAAAATGCACCGAAAGAACACCGAAGTGCTGGCTCTGCGGAAAGTTGGGCCATCTACAAAAGGATTGTTTCCAGGCCAAGAACGACCAGCCAAGAGCCGCTCCTACGAAGAAACCCGAGGGAAACGGGAAGAGGACGGCGTAAGGGGGAGACGCCGGACCGTAAAGAACAGTCCCCCGGTCGTCAAGAGTGTGGCGATGCAGGAGGCGACTGAGCGTCAGTGGAATCCGGCCGACGAGATTTACGTATGTGGAAAAATTAACGGAAAATCGTGTAAAATTATCCTAGATACAGGTTCTCCGATCAACCTTCTGGAAAAAGAATTGTGCGAGGAAAGACTTCCAAAAGACAGAAACCGACATTCGCTCCACTACGGGAGAGAAAATGAAAGTGTTCGGTAAAACGAGCATGGAAGTCAGCGTTGGAGAGCTGTCGAGTGTAGAAGACTTCTACGTCGTGGAAATGGTGGAAAAATGCATCTTGGGAGCGACGTTTCTGAGGAAACACCGTTGCAACATCGACCTTTCCCGGAATGTGCTGTGCCTTCCCGGCAAAACGGAGATACGCTTTGGTGAGCCAATTGCCGAGAAGAAGAAATCAGAAGAAGAAGGGGAAACGGTCGTCCCACAGCATTTAGAAGAGCTGTACACACGTTGCTCATCAGGTTTGTCAGAAGGACAAAAGAAACTATTTGCTGAATTATTGTACGAATTTCAGGACGTTTTCGCCACGGATTCGAGTCAGATTGGGAACTGCGACCGGGTGAAACACACAGTTGACACCGGAGACTGCCAGCCCATAAAGCATGCACCACGGAGGTTGCCTCTACACCGTCGAGCAGAAGTAGAAGAGGTACTCAGGAAGATGTTGGCTGAGGGCGTGATCGAGGAATCGCAGAGCCCGTGGTCTTCCCCGATCGTCCTCGTGAAGAAGAAGGATGGAAGTATACGGTTCTGCGTGGATTTCCGTCATCTGAATGAGGTTACCAAAAAGGATTCGTACCCTCTACCTCGTATAGAGGATACCCTGGACGCCCTCACTGGATCTTCCTGGTTCTCAACCGTGGATCTGCAGAGCGGATATTGGCAGATCTCTATGGACGAAGAAGATCGAGAGAAAACTGCGTTTTCTGTGGGAACGGGACTGTGGCAGTTCAAAGTGATGCCCTTTGGACTCTGCAACGCCCCTGCCACATTCGAGCGACTGATGGAAAACGTACTTCAAGGTCTGACCTGGAAAATCTGCTTGGTCTACTTGGACGATATAATCATCTACGGGAATGACTTTGAACAGGAGCTCGAACGCCTACGGTCAGTGTTTTCTCGTTTACGTGAAGCTAAACTATTGATGAGCCCCAAGAAATGCTCTTTCTTCTGCCGAGAAGTAAAATATCTGGGCCATATCGTAACAGAGAGTGGAGTTAAGACAGATCCGGAGAAAATTAAAGCCATTCCGGAATGGCCACAGCCAAAGAACATCACGGAATTAAGAAGTTTCCTAGGATTATGCACGTACTACCGAAAATTTGTAAAGGATTTCTCCAGGATCGCCAAACCCCTGCATCGCCTCACCGAGACCAAACAAGACTACCAATGGACCGACGAATGCCAAAGAGTTTTCGAAGAGCTGAAGAAGAAATTAACCGAAACCCCGATACTAGCATACCCAGTGATAAACAAGGACTTCATCCTGGACACGGACGCCTCTAATTTCGCCATAGGCGGCGTCCTCTCACAGGAACACGAAGGACAGGAAAAGGTCGTAGCCTACTTCTCCAAGACCCTGGGAAAAGCAGAAAGGAACTACTGCGTCACCCGGAGGGAGCTACTAGCAGTAGTGAAATCCATCGAACACTTCCATCATTACCTCTACGGACGAAGATTTCTAATAAGGACAGATCATGCAGCGCTTCGTTGGCTGCTGACCTTCAAACACCCTGAAGGACAGGTAGCCCGTTGGATCGAACGACTACAAGAATACGACTTCGAAATTCGTCACAGGGAAGGAGAAGCCCACGGAAACGCCGATGGACTCTCCAGAAGACCGTGTATCGAAGAAAATTGTAAGAACTGCAATCGACTGGAGAAGAAAGAAGCAGAAGGAGAAGTACAGACCACGAAGAAGATTCACAGGATATTTTGTGAAGAAGACAAGAACGAGTGGAAACGAAGTCAAGAAAAGGATGAAACGATCGGCTTCATCCTTAAAAAGAAAGGGGAAGGGGAGAAGCCCGATTGGCAAGATGTTGCTCGTTTCTCCCCGCAAATGAAATATTACTGGTCAATCTGGGACTCGCTGGAAGTTCACGAAGGTTTGCTTTTCAGGAAATGGGAGTCCCACGATTGTACAACGACCTCGTGGCTTTTGGTGGTACCGCGCGAAAAGGTTGCAGGAGTCCTGAAGGAGTTCCATGATGCGCCAGCAGCTGGACACTTCGGAGTAAACAAGACCTTGGCAAAGATCCGCCAACAGTTCTTCTGGTCTACGTGTCGACAGGACGTTCAAGAGTGGTGCCGGCGGTGTGACACCTGTGCGGCAAAGAAGGGACCACGGGGAGCAGGGAACCTGAGAGTATACAACGTGGGAGCTCAGTTCGAGAGACTTGCCCTGGACGTTGTGGGTCCACTCCCGAGGTCTCAGGCCGGCAACAGGTTTATGCTGGTCGTGGCGGACTACTTTACCCGGTGGCCGGAAGTAATCGCGATGCCAGACCAGCGAGCTGTCACAGTGGCAAGAGCTCTTTTGCACAACGTAGTGTGTCGTCATGGTGTACCGTTAGAGATACACACGGACCAAGGAAGGAACTCCGAATCCTCCGTGTTCAAGGAATTGCTGAAACTGCTAGGAATCAGGAAAACACGAACAACTCCTCTGCATCCTCAATCCGACGGTCTAGTAGAACGTTTGAACAGAACATTGCTCCAATATCTTGCAATGTTTGTTTCAGAACATCAACGAGATTGGGACGAATGGATTCCCATGTTCCTCCTCGCATACAGGTCAGCACGACATGAAGCTACACAACTAACGCCAGCGATGATCCTATATGGCCAGGAACTGCGTTTACCTCTACAATTATGGAGAGGACTACCCCCAGAGGTGAAAGACGACGAGGACGTTGAACGTGGATACTCCGAATGGATCCGAGGAAAAATGAAGAAGATCCACGAATTCGTTCGACGCCGTCTGGACATCTACACTTCGAAAATGAAGTCGTGGTACGACAAGCGCGTTCACGCGGTAGAATTCCAGCCAGGAGAACGAGTGTGGTTGTTCCAACCACGAAGAGTGAAGGGGAAGTGCCCGAAACTACAAGCGGATTGGGAAGGCCCCTATACGGTGGTGGACAGGATCAATGACGTCGTCTACAGGATCCAACCATCACGCAGGAAGAAGTGTAAAGTTCAAGGTGGCGATGAATAAGAATTATTTATAAACATAAAACAATGAATGTGTATTTATATTGTCAGAGTTTTAAATTGATAAATTATGTGAAAGCTTGTGAGAGGAAAGGTATCGGTGTCGATAAATAAACTTACAATTATTTTAAAACGCAATATAATGAAAACGTACTCATATTATCTACGTTTTAAATGGACAAATTATCTGAAAGCCTGCGAGGGGAAGGTATGGGTATTGATGATTTGAGAATACTTTGCCTGGCCACGCCAAGTATTTGACTTCCAGGCCGCGGACATCTAGGCAAATATCTAGATGTTACATTTTATCTTCATATTATTTAAAATGTCCGCGATATGAGTAACGGAATGTAAGAATACAGCATTTTAGCTGTGTATATGTAGTTGTGTCATCTTAAGCGCAGTTGGAAAGCACCTTTATGTACTTGCAGCTCATTTTGATTTCATATACTTTTTTATATTGTATATTTTCTTCTATTTTTAATGTGATTTATTCGTATTAAAATATTTATTTGTATAAAATATATCTGCTTGATATTATTTAATACATTTTTTCATTGTACTATTGTGATTTTTTCTTTGTATAAATAGTCATTGTGATAATTGGCGCAATTGTTGTATATCATTATTTTTGTACAGTCTAGAACATTATTTTTGTAGAGTATAGAACATTATTAAATTTATATTAATTTACGACATTGTTTTTAAATAGGATTCTTTTTGAAGAGATTATATACTTGGCGCTCTTTTTTGTACCTTTTTGTAAAAAGGTAATTTTGTGGAGATTTCACACATTTTGTAGTGTTTACTGTTATTAAATTACGACAATTTTTTAAATGGGATTCTTTTTATGGGATTGTACATCGGTTCACTACCATGCTTATTTATTATCAGTTTTTTGTAAGAATAAAATATAAAGATTTTTAGCGCCTTTGGGCCATTGCCTTTTTTTAATTTGCACGTCATCAGCTTCAATCCAACTACTAGTCATTCCTTCTTCTTTACATATACTGGTGTAATGGCCATCCCCAATACATGAACCACTATGAAATATAGCATTCATAACTTTATATGATTGTCCAGCTATTACTACTTTGGTTGTGGGAATAGTACATATATTAAATTTCCGTATTGCTACACTGCATTATCTTCTACTTTGATTATCTGTAAATATATAAAGCCACATTTTAATTATATACAACTTAACATAGAACTTACTATTTATAGAAATAGAGTGGCCTTTTGCTTTAGTGAGTGTAGAGACTAAATAATGTGTCCAAAAGAGATGAGAGCGTATGGTAGAAAGTCTTGTTGCAGGAAATTTAAATGCTAAAGGTAATGATTCAGCGAAAATGAACGAGGAGATCCAATAGTTTTAACGCACACTTTATTGGTGTTGGAATGAAACTAATTTAGTATGTTTATTGGTGAATTGAAATAATGGGAATCTAAAAAATTAATGAATTAATGAATAGCGTGACAACTACTTTGGATTTTATTAATTAAAGTATTACGAATGTCTTTCACAAAAGATTGAAAAGCATTAACGTAGCTGTGTTTTCAGTGTAATTCCTTCACTAATGTGACTTGCTTTACATTGCAAGCAGTCCACCATAATCTATTTTCTTAATAATTCTTAATGCTATGTCTTTAGACAAATTTTGTCGATTTACCTTATTTGACGAAGTTCCAGAAACTTGTGCGAAACAAGATGGTTCTCTGTCGAACCTTCTCCGGACAACTTCCAAGTCTACGACTCTACATACTAACTCGATTTAAAAAATTTTGGCGACTTACCTTCTTAATTAAGACAATAATTCGGTCTCCTAATTAATGTAAAAACTTGTGACATTTCAAATTTGGACAATTTACTTTATTTGACACTAAGCACATGGTAGGTTATCTCTGACTATGTAGCTGTCAGATTATTTGTTACGCGATTGGCCGAAACCCGCATCCAATGAACGACGTGCCTGAGGGACATTTCCTCACCCTTTCATACTCCCCTCTTGCCTAGAAGTGTAGGACGACGACGAGGACGAGGACGATGCTCAATTTTAAGAACATAAAATTCAGCAAATTGCAATTTTACATTGAAATATCTCAGCTCATAAGGCCCGTAGGAACAAAACGAAGACACTTTTCTTATGTAAATCAAACCCAAGCTATCCATTAAGACCATTCAAAACCTAATCGGATCAGCCGTTATTGAGATTCGGAAATCTCAGGGTTCTTGATAGCGAGTCGTGGCGTAATATAGACACTCGGCATCTCGCGCTGCGCATATATCTATACAGGGTGTCCCAAAAATGCTGCGGTTCCTTGAAGGGGGTGATTCAGGGGGTGATTGGAAACAACTTTTTCCTTTGCGAAAATGTTCTCCGAGGTTTCGTTAACGAGATATTAACAAAAAGCACCGACCAATCAGAGCCCGAGATTGGAGGCCGAGTTCCCGCGGTAGCGTGGCCGCGCGCCGCGCTGCGACTACGAACAAGCAACTCGGCATGCATCGAAGGAAATTGCAGAGAATGGCAAATGAAAAAGACGTAACAAATAAAATCGAACATTTTGTCATGGTTTGTTTGTCATTTAAAGTGAAAAATGAATAAAGGATAAATGGATGAAAATCATGCGTAACGTAAAAAGACAAATACAAAGTTTTTTTTTAGAAGAATCGAAAATAATAATTACTTGGAGTGAGAGGATAAGGAACACGTAAATTTCCTTTTTTAATAACGTACAACCAAAAAGGTAATGCAACAGGGAACGAGCGAAAAGTGATCGTAGTTCGATATTGTGATAAAAATCCATAGTTCAATAACGTCCAACACTGTTGTTGATAATGAATAACTCCGTTTAAAAACTGCGAAAAAAATTTACGTACGGAAATTTGGAGAATTATCACCGGAAATTAGCCATAACCTGCGTTAAATTTAAAAAATAATAGTCGCCAATAATGTACCTAAAACTCACCCTTTCGGAAATTCACCTGCAGCTTGAAAATCTGTGTCACTAGGTCACTGAACCGATCCTGGTCATCGACAGACGCGCCGAATGCACAGCTGATCTCAGGTACACGACGCCATCCAAAGTTAAAGGTCGCAACGTCAAGTGCGTCCGTGTTAATGTACCGAATATTTACTTCACTGCACGGCTACTAACACTGATCACTTAATTTATTTTTCATGGAACGTGTTGTTCCTACGTTATAAAAATTGGTGGAAATGAATTTTTACTTGGCGTTCGGAGCCGTGGGTATTTCCGCACAAATTCTCACGCTGCAGCACTTGCGTCCTCGTTGTTCGGGGGGTGCAACCAGAACATCGCGTAATACTCTTAAGCAGAGAACATTTCTGCGACGTGATTGCTTGCTGACTGACAAGATTTTTTCCAAGCGACTTCTTCTACCCTCAAATAGTTTCTCTCGTGCCATTATGAGTTGACCTCCACCAGGCCAAGAGGCTTCAGGTAAAAAGAAGCCAGCATATTTTCGAAACACACGTGCTTCGCAGAAGTGCAACGAACGGACTATCGTGCACTTTTACAAAAGTCCGCGTTCCGTCCTTTTACTGCCAATGTACTCATTGCTTCGAGGTAGGCAGCAGACACCACGTGTTTCGGTTCGAAAGGGACGGAAGAGAAGAGAAACAGAAAGTCTTCGAGTTGCTATAAAGAAAAAAATCCTGTTTCCAGTTTCCATTTTCCGATACTCTGAGTTCACGTCTGCTACGAGGCGGAACCAACTAAGCCATAAATTACCCAAAACTGTAGGAAACCGTTGTCTACCGTCGACTAGTGGGACAGTACGGTCATAAACCGCGACCCTAGCGAAATGCTCTGCGTCGACGAATTCCATGCGAGTGAAGCCTTGGGGAGGAGATACTGCTGTGAAGAGGACCTCTTTAGGACAGTGGCCGTTTGGGAGGGATGCACGTGGTGTCTGCTGCCTACCTCGAAGCAATGGGTACATTAGCAGTAAAAGGACGGAACGCGGAGTTTTGTAAAAGTGCACGATAGTCCGTTCGTTGCACTTCTGCGAAGTACGTGTGTTTCGAAAATGTGCTGGCTTCTTTCTACCTGAAGCCTCTTGGTCTGGTGGGGGGTCAACTCATAATGGAACGAGAGAAACTATTTGAGGGTAGAAGAAGTCGCTTCGTAAAAATCTTGTCAGTCAGCAAGCAATCACGTCGCAGAAATGTTCTCTGCTCAAGAGTATTACGCGATGTTCTGGTTGCACCCCCCGAACAACGAGGACGCAAGTGCTGCAGCGCACAGTGGTCTGGATGGTGGCCAAAATTCAATTTCTCAACTTCAACTTTACAATGTCATTTTTTTTTTATGAATTGACAACCCTCCAGAGCTTCTAAATCCGCATAGCTTTCCCTTTTCAGATGATTCTTTGATTAGATATAATATTACAAAGACAAAATCATGAAATTGTATGTGAATCTAATTGTTTTAATTACGCATTATAGAACATCAAAATACGTGTTTATATTATACAGTTATATAGGTAAGGAAGTATATTTCAGTTATTTATATGTGTCATAGGCATTTTTTAGCCCATGAACAAATAGTGCAATGTTTATATCAATTTAAACTTTGAGAAGGCTTATAAAAAAATGATTAAGCGAAATTAACATCGGACTTATTTTACATGAAAGCTTACACAATTGTTAACAAGAGCATGTAAATTTCAAGTGCAATCTCCTGCAATCTTCAATTTTATGCAGACTTTTAGAAATGACGCTCGAGGTATTTGGGCGTCCCGGACCCGTGCATTTTTAATATTTTATTTTTTTTAAGTCAAAGATAATGTTGGAACAGATTCTTTTTTCTCTTTTTTTTCTCTAGTACGGCTATGATTTTTAATTTTGACTATAAAATACCGCTTTCCAGACCACAATGCGGGCCATATTGAATCCGCCATTTTGAATTTTAAATTTTTTGAGCCAAATTCGTTATCACCGACCTCAAAAACCCTTAATCACCAAGTTTCAGAAAGATCAGAATTTTGGCCGCTAAATGTAGATATCCCCAGACCACTGTGCAGCGTGAGAATTTGCGCGGAAATACCCACGGCTCCGAACGCCAAGTAAAAATTCATTTCCACCAATTTTTATAACGTAGGAACAACACGTTCCATGAAAAATAAATTAAGTGATCAGTGTTAGTAGCCGTGCAGTGAAGTGAATATTCGGTACGTTGACCTGGACGCACCTGACATTGCGACCCTTAACTTTCGGTAGTGTCGTATACCTGGGACCAGCTGTGCACTGAGCTCGTCCATCGATGACCAGGATCGGTTCAGTGACCCTGTGACACAGATTTTCAAGCTGCAGGTGAATTTCCAACAAGGGTGAGTTTTAGTTACTTTATTGGTGATCATTCATTTTTAAATTTAACGCAAACGATGGCTTATTTCCGGCGATAATTCTCAAAATTCCCGTACGAAAATATTTATTCGGGCTTTTTAAACAGACTTATTCGTTATCACCAACAGTGCTGGCCGTTATTGAATTACGGATTTTTATCACAATAACGAACTACTATTATTTTTCGTTAATTTCCTGTTACATTACCTTTTCGTGGCTACGTTATTAACACAAGAAAATTTACGTATTCCTTATCCTCCCACTTCAAATAATTATTATTTTCGAATCTTCTAAAAACAAACTGCGTATTCGTCTTTTTACATTGCACGCGATTTTCATCCATTTATCCTTTATTCATTATTCACTTTAAATGACGAACAAACCATGACAACATGTTCGATTTTATTTGTTACGTCTTTTTCATTTGCCATTCTGTGCAATTTCCTTCGATGCATACCGAGTTGCTTGTTCGCAGTCGCAGCGCGGCGCGCGGCCACGCTAGCGCGGGAACTCGGCCGCCAATCTCGGGCTCTGATTGGTCGGTGCTTTTTGTTAATATCTCGTTAACGAAACCTCGGAGAACATTTTCGCAAAGGAAAAAGTTGTTTGCTATCACCCCCCGAATCACCCCCTTTAAGGACCCGCAGCATTTTTGGGACACCCTGTATACATATATGTACTTGGCGCGAGACACTACCGTGTCTCTTGATTTAAATCTTTGTAAAGCGATGTCTGTTCCAATGCAGTTATTGTCGCCTCATTTCCCCAAAGTAAGAAGTATTAGACGTTTTATATATCAACTTAAAGGTTTTTATAAAAAAATGTTGTATCTGGACAAAGCATTGTATTCTGCTGATCTGAATAGATTAAATGAAATTGTAACTTTAGCGCAAGAAAAAGCAGATATGTATAAGCTTCAGCAAACTGAAATAATGTTAAGTTATATTGATATTGTTTCAAAATATCATAATGCATTTATGGTTCTAAGAAAATGTTCACTGGACACCCCGCGGTATAGTTGTATATCCTGTGAGAGACTTTGTTATAGAAGAAGTGTTTTTAAAATTAGTAAACAAAAAATGCGGAGGGATAATCGAATTTGGAAAGATTTAATGGTGTATGTTAAGCAAAAAAAAATTGATCCGCAATATATATATAAGTATTGTGATAAAAAAGTTTGTAGTGGCTTGATGCCTGCTTATTGTATCCTAAATAACCTCTCGGTAAATGATGTGCCTGAGGTAATATCATCTCTTAATGATTTTGAGAAATTGCTTTTACAGAGAGCTAAAGCTTTTCAAACTGTTGTTAAAATGGGAACAGTTGTTAATAAAAAAACACCTGCACGACAAAAGATACAAAAAGTTAAAGGTAGAACATTTCATTTACCACTTCCTTTACAACAGACTTTCGATAAGTTATGTTCTAACACTGATCCAATAAATTTAAATCTTGAATTTATTTTAGTTCGAAATGTTCCAACTAAAAACAAAATTATCTGGGAAGATTTAGTGGACATTAAAAAAGTATTTGAAGCTTTAATATGGTTGAAAAAAAATAACCCTTTATAGTAGTTCCTCTTTATTGCGCCCCTCGGGGTTACAATCTCCTCCTACCTCGCTCCCTCCACTCCTCCGTTTTCTCCCCTACACCACCTTAATCTATCTTACACTATCTTACATTAACTTAACCTAGCTTACTCTAATCCTTAATATTACATTATGTACAATATTTACAATATTTTCACAATCGGATTGCGCATTCACCCCGCCCGCACGCTCGCTCGCTCTCCCCTCACTTCCTCCGCGCCCCTCCACACACCTATCCGCCCCCGGACCTCCGCTTCCACTCGTCTCCCCTTTCATTCCATTCCTTCTTTTTCACCCACCCCCACTCCGCTACACAACTGTCTCCATTCCTCCAACTTCCTCATCCATTCCTCCCCCTCCCCTTCATCACCAAGCACCTCTCCCACCATTTCCTGCCACCCCCTCTCTTCTCCCCACCCCATGCATTCCTCCCACACATGCTCCCATGTCTCTTCTCCCCTTCGACATACCCTACACCTCCTCTTCTCTCTATCCTCCCAGTACATACCCCCCCTCATCTCGTTACCCAATCTAAACCTGGCCACCACCCTTCTCCACCTACTTTCCCCCCACCCCTTCTTTAAGTAGCCAGGCAACCCTTCCCCCTTCACCCTACCGTACCACCTATTGTAATCCGAGCCCCCTATCCTTTCCCACCTCTCCTCCTGCTGCATTTTCCTTTCCCTACTTACCAATTCTTCTCCTCTTAGTCCCCCAGCCTCCCTCATCCTTTCTACCTCTTCAAGCTTCCACCCCCTCTTCTCGAAGAACTCCTTCCTTTCTTCTTCCCACCCCTCCAGCCCCTTTCCCCTCTTTATTCTCCCCTTAACCTCCTCCCAGCATTTCCTTGCCAGCCCTCCCCCCTGCCCCTCCTCCAACCTCCTCTCATACTCCCAGGCCCTCATCCCTGCCCTTCCCTTCAGCATTTCCCTTTGCGCTTCCTCCCTCACAAAGTACCCCGGTGTACACCTATCCACTCCCATCACCCATTTTAGAAATCTATCCTGAATCCTTTCCATTTCCTCCCTTTCCTTCCACCCCCACACTTCCGCCCCGTATCCCACCACCGGCCACACCAGTCTGTCAAATAGCCAGATTCTTCTTTCCCAGTCCTTTCCAAATAACCTCTTCCCAATCCCCCAAACCTTTCCCATTACCGCCGCTCCCTTCCTCACCCTCTCCTCCACATGCCCCCCTTGCCCCCCATTCCCCATTACCGTATAGCCCAAGTACCTAAAACTCTTAACCTCCTCCAATTCCTTACCCTTCCATCTCCACCTCACCCTCTTCCATCTCCCCCCACCCCCCCTCCTACACCTCATAACTTTCGTTTTCCCTACATTCACTTGCAGTCCCTTCCCATCCACATATCTCTCCAGCTTCCCCAGCATCCCTTTCATCCCTTCTTCGTCCTCGGCCAGCACCGCCACATCGTCAGCATACGCCAACGTATAAACTCTTTCCCCCCCAACTTCACCCCCCCCAACTTCACCCCCCCCAACCCTCCTATTTTTAGCTCATCATCCATATCCGCTAGGAGGAGAGTGAAGAGGCTCGGGCTCAGCGGACATCCCTGCCTCACTCCTCTCGCCGTCCAGAACCTCTCCCCCTCCTCATCCCCCACCCGCACCCTACATATTGTCTCCTTCAAAACCTCCTCACATCTTACCACCAACTCTTCTCGCAACCCCCTCGTCCTCATTGCCTTAACTAACACCTCCCTGTCCACCGAGTCAAACGCGGCCTTCATATCTATAAACACTACAACCATATTTTTTCCCTTTCTACCCAACTGCCTATTTATTAGATAATTCAAAACATATATATTGTCGATACAACCCACCCCCTCCTAAACCCCGTTTGACTCGGTGGCAACAGTCCTTTTTCCTCTACCTCCACCCTCAGCCTCTCCGCTAACACAGACGCATACACCTTGTACGCCGTCTGTGTTAGGGTAATCCCCCTGTAATCGTCCACCTTCCCCCCTCCTCCCTTTTTCAATACTGGGACCACTACCCCCTCCTTCCACCCTTCTGGCCACCCTTCTCCCCTCCACACCCTGTTACAAATCCTCAGCAACCATTCTTCTACCTCCTCGCCTCCATACTTCCACACCTCATTTGGAATCCCATCCCCCCCTCCCGCCTTCCCATCCTTTAAGCTCCTGATGACTCTTCCTATCTCTTCCTTTCCTATCTCTGCCTCGCCGTCCTCTCTCCTCCTTATCTCCTCACCCTTGCTCACTCTCCATTCCACCCCCCCTAGTAGCCTCCTGAAGTAACCGTCCCAGTCCCCCATTGTTATCCCTTCATTCACCCTCCCCCTCCTTTTCCTCTCCCTATTTACCACCTTCCACACTTGTCCCTCCGTTCTTACACTTTCCACCTCCGTCACCCACCTCTCCACCCCCTTCTTCCTTTTTTCCTCACATAGCCTTCCATACTCCCTCTTTCTCTCCTTATATTCTCTTCCCTCCCCTCCTTCCCTCCTCCACTTCCTCAGCTCTCTCCTCACCTTCCTCTTTTGCTCTCTACACTCCCCATCCCACCACCCTCCCTTCTTTTCTCTCTCTCCCCCTTTCCCCCTCTTACTTATCGCGCCCTTTATCCTATCCCGCAACTCACTCCAGTCTTCCTCCACTCCCCTCTCCCCCCCACCTCTTTTACCAAACTTCCTTAAAAACTCCATCCTTCCCTCCTCCGTCCAATTTCCCCTGCCCCCTCCCCTTCTCCTCTTTGTTTCCCCCCTCCCTCGTCCTCCCTCCCCTCCCCTCTCAGCCACACAACCACCGGGTGGTGATCTGAATCAATCCTCTCCCCTACCTCCAACGTTTCCACCTTCTCTCTTGTCTCCTCGTTCCCCAACACATAGTCTATCACCGTATTACCCCGTCCCCCTGTGAATGTCCACTCCCCCTCCTCGTCCCCCTCTGCATTTCCATTTAGTATTCCCCACCCACTTTCCTCTAAGCACCTGCACAGCCTCCTCCCCTCCCCATTCATCACCTTATCCTTGGACCTCCTACTCCCCTCTGCCCTCCCCTCCTCCTCTTCTCCTTCCCAAACCTCTCCCCCCTCTACCCCAGTACGCGCGTTAAAATCCCCACCTATTACCACCCTAACCCCCGCCTCCCTAACCTCCATCCAGTCTTTCAGCACCTCTAGCTTCTCATCCAGGTCCCCATTTACGTAAACCCCCACTATTTTCCACCATCCCCCCCCCAAACTTCACCTTCTTCGCCATAATCCCCTCCCTCCCACCTCCCCCCCCCTCGCCCACTTCCAACCCCTTTCTAACCCCCAACATCATTCCCCCTATCGCTCTCCCCTTCTTGCTCTCCCTCCTAGCCCATTGCTTCTCCCACACGAACCCCCCAGGCAGCCTCCTTACCACCTCCTCCCACTCTTTCTCCTCCACCCAGGTCTCACACAACACCATAGCGTCCCACTCCGTCAGTCCCCTCCAGAACTCATCGTCCTTCTTCCTTAATCCCGCCACGTTCCAGAAAGCCACCCTCCAACTCCCCCCCCTTCCTTTCTATTCCCCCTTATCTCCTCCACACCCATACCCCCTCTCCGCATCATTCGTTTCCCTGCTCCTCACACCATTTCTCCCTTATCTCGTCCCACCTTTTTACCTTCCCATCCACCCACATCTTCATGTAACCGACCTGCACCCTTCGTCCCCTTTCCCTCTCCATTTGCGCCTCTCTCTCTATCTTCCACTTCGCTCTTCTTTCCTCCTCCGTGAGGTCATCCTCCACCCTCTCCCTTCTCCCTCTTAACTTACTTTTAGCCTCCATCACTTTCCTCTTTTCCTCTCTTCCCTCGAGCCTAACCAACACCATTCCACCCCCTCCCTCCCCGCCCTTCCCAGGCTCACTACTTCCTTTATCCCCCCCACCCCAACCCCATTTTTTCCCATAGTTTCCCCACCTCGTCCATTGCGTCCCTGCCCTCTCCCCCCAATCCCCTTTCCACTACGTTACTCCTTTTCCTCTCTCTCTCCTTCTTATCCTGCCCCACCTCTAACTTTCTCATTCTCAGCCTCCATTCCTCCTCTTTTCCCTCCCCCAGCCCCCCTTTCCCTTCACTTCCCCTTCCCTCCTTTTCCCACCTTCCTACCTTCTCCATCACCTCCTCCATCCTTCTCTCTCTTTCCTCTAACTTCCCCACCCTATTTACCAACCCCTCTCTCCTCCCTCTCTCCTCCCTCATTTCCTCCTCCCACTTCCTTCTCTCCACCCTCCACTCTTCCTCCATCCTTCTTCTTTCCTCCCTCTCCTTCTTCATCTCCTCCCTCTCTTCTCTTAACTCCTCCTTCAATTCTTTTCTCTCCTCCCTGTCTCTCTTCATTTCCTCCCTAATCCTTCTCATCTCCAGCATCATTTCCCTCATCATCCCCACTAGACCTCCACCCCCTTCCTCCAACTCTTTCTCACCCCCCTTTTCCCCTTTTTTCTCCGGCGACCTCCTTGTCTTCCCGCTTCTCTTAAACCCTGCCGCCCCTTCCCTCGACCCCTCCCCCGCGTCCTCCTCCCTCTCACACTTTTTTCCCCAGAGACTATCCACGCTCCCCACACTGCTGCCCGCACTACCTACACTATCTACTCTTTTCCTTTCTTCAGTGGAACCCCTTCCCTTCCCCTCCTCCATCTTTTCCTCTTCCTGTCCTCTGCCGTTTGACCTCCCCCCTTCCTCTCACCTCCCCCCTATCCAATTATCTTTTTCTTCTCTAGCCTTCTACCTTTCGCCTTATCGCCCGTTCAAATTTCCCGCCCGCACGCTCTCCTCTCAGCCTCGCTCCTCTCCCGTTCGGCGGCACCACTCTCCCTACGCAGCTCTCTCCACGCTCCTTCCCGCCTTTTATCCTCTGCCGCTACCACCTAACCTCTACCTCCCAGCCACCTCCTGAATCGCTATCACCGCCAGTCGCCTGCCCTCTACCTTTATCCCTCGCCCCTTCCTCGCCACTCCACCACCTTTCACCCACACTCTCCAGCCCTCCTTCACCACCTCACACACCTTAACTTTCACCTCGTCAAACCGCTTCTCACACACGCACCTGTCACGCACGCGACCGGAAACGGAAGTCCCAATAACCCTTTATATTCTGAAATTGTACTGCCTGATATTCATGATAAATTGTTTTTAGGGGATTTGGATAATGTAGAATTTGAAATGCAAGAATCAGAAAATGATACAAGTGACAACTGTGAGCCATTAAATAATTTAGAATTACATGTGAAAGAGATAAAAGATCATGTAGAACTTGCATTGGACGATCAGCCTAAGGCAATGCTAACTCAAAAAGATAAAGATGATAGCTATTATGAGCAATATACTATATATCCTCTACATGAAAAAAAGGAAAATCAAACTGCGACTGCTTTATATCAAATGTTAAAAATTCAGGACATACCTTTAGATAATCGTGAAAAGAATTTAGATTTGATGTGTTTTCCAGATTTATTTCCATTTGGTTCTAATGTACAATGTGATGAAAGTAGACCGATCAAACTTCAAGAGCACGAATTTATTAAATGTCGCTTAACATCTAAGCGTCCACAATTTAGATTAAATCAACAATATTTGTTTTATTTATTAAATAACGCGAATATTCGTCAGTTGCGTCATGGAATTTACCATAAAATGAATATAACTGATACACGAATTCGTTACACAGTTGCGGAGTATTTAGAGGCCATGTCGAAAGAAGCGTTGGAGTCCAACTTAAATTCAATGTTTTCTTCACTTCGAAATACGGAACAATATTGGCGTAGACCGAGAAGTGATTTATCTTGTATGGCACAACATTACGGACCTGCGACATGGTTTCTAACGTTAAGTCCTAGTGAATGGTTATGGGACGATTTAGGTGAATATATTCGTGACGCAAATGGGTGGCAAGACTCTTCGTTAACCACTAGTTTACTTGTTGCTAAAGATCCTGTAACAACATCGAGATTTCTTGATAATAAATTTCGAGCAATGCTTGCTTTTATTTGTTCAGAAGATTCTCCGATTGGTAAAGTAACACACTATTTCTGACGACGAGAATATCAAGGTAGAGGTATACAACATTTTCATTTATTAATCTGGATTGAAGGTGCACCAATTTTCGGCGAATCTTCTATTGAAGAAGTTTCTAAATTTATTTTACAATATACAAGCTGCAAAATGCCAGATGAAAATATTTCGCCATTATTGCACAGACGTGTTAATACGCACCAACGACACAAACATAATGATTATTGTCTTCGTTCTAAAAAAGTAGGATTTAAAGTTATTCGTAGGTGTCGTTTTGGGTTTCCTCGTCCTGTTACGGACACACTAAATATGAGAGACGTGGCAACTTCGATAGCAGGTAGAAAACAATTAAAACATAAGAGTAGATTATACGATCTTCCTCGAACAAAGAATGAAGTTGATATTAATGATTATAATCCTGTTATACTTACTGCATGGGAAGGCAATATGGATATACAGTTTATTGGTGAAAAATCGACACTGCTCACTTGGTATGTTACTAAATATTTGAATAAAGCAGGGAAAAGTGAACTGTCTGATTGTGATTTTGCAAATAGTGTAAATAATAAAAATAAGTCATTGGCAAGTGTTGTTTGGAATTTTGCTTTACGATCCATAAGCAATAGAGAATGTGGAGCTCTTGAGGCTGCTGACACATTGTTAGGTATCCCTTTACATGGAACTGATCGAAATACAACTATTAAATGGTTAGATGTTAATCCTATACGACAGAGTTAATTAAAAAGTCGTAAAGAAATTGAAGCTCTTGATGGTGAATCTACAGATATATTTTGTCCATGTTTAATAGATAATTATTATCCAAATAGATCTGTAGAATTAGAATCTGTGTCTCTTTATGAATTCGCACAATGGTATGATATCACGACAATCAAACCGAAAAATAATAATATTGAATATTATAAATTAGATAATAGTCATTATCTTAAACGGCGACAACGTGGATGTCTTATTAATCATTATAGACATAATGTTAATAATCGACCGGAAGATTATTTCTTTTCTTTATTGCTTATGTTTAAACCATGGCGGGAATTAAAGGATCTTAAAAATAGTTGTGATACTTATATGGAAGCATTTCATCATGTAACTACATCTTACGAAAGCATTACAATATCACGAAAAACTAGAAGAATTGAAAAAAGCGTTTGAAACTGCACAAGAGTTAGTTCGACAATTGGATGAAGAATTACAAAAAAACGTGTCTCAGGATGACCCTGACAATCCGATAGGCGCTCAAAATGTAGAAGCTGGTGAAGCAATGCAAGATTTTAGGGATCTTGGTAATAAAATGGATGAAAAAATTGACGTGTCTGAAATGATAGCAAAATTAAATGCCGACCAAAAAAGAGTATTCCACAGAGTCATTGATACTGTAAGGTCAGATAATTCGATATTACGATTGTTTATTAGCGGAGAGGGTGGAACGGGAAAGAGTTTTTTAATTAAAACCATTAAGTGTTGGATAAAACAATATCTCAATAAAGATACCGCTGTAGCGGCACCTACTGGTATAGCAGCGTTTAATATAGACGGTTTGACAGTTCATAGATTGCTTCAATTACCCGTTGAACATGGTCTAACGCCAAAGTATAAACAATTATCTGATCGTGTATTAAAAGTTTTACGAGCAAATCTCAAAGATGTTGTTCTTTTTGTGATTGATGAAGTGTCAATGATATCAAATTTCATTTTTATGTATATACATTTCCGATTGTCTGAAATATTTGATACTAATGATTGTGAAGACGGTTGGTTTGGTCAAAAGCACATTCTTTTATTTGGAGATCTGCTTCAATTACCCCCTGTACACGAAGACCCAATTTTTGTACAATTATCAAATGATAAAATTAACAAATATGTCGGTTCTTTAATTTCTGTTAATTTATGGACTACATTATTTGATTATGATGAGTTAACGATCAACATGCGTCAGCAAGGGGATGATTCTTATCGACAGTTGTTGTCAAGAATTCGTATTGGTCTAGTGACAAAACCTGATTGCGAGATTCTTGGGAATAGAAAAATATCTTTTACTGGGGATACGTTTGAACTCAGATTAAACGAATTATGCCAGTTTATTAATGATTTTCCGTTGGACATTGTTTGTTTATTGTCTACTCGTAATATGTGTGACGTTCTTAATGCTGCAATGTTAAATCGCATTACAGCAAAAGGGATATTATTAATTGCCGAAGATACGATTGACTGTATTCCGTATGTGAGAAAGAAAGTATCAAAAGTATTGTCCAATACTGATGACGATAATTCTAAAACTGCTGGACTTTCAAAGGAAATTGTAAGTACCATAGCTAAGGTAATATCAGTTGTACAAGATATGTCTACCGATTATGTAGAGAAAATTAAGCTCCTTCTACCATCAGGATTAGAGTATTTCATTGAAAGAGTAAGCGTTAAATTTGAAGTAGTGGGTAGAGCATTTGTTATTAGAAAACAATTTCCATTGTGTCTGAGTTATGGAATCACAATTCATAAAAGTCAATGATTAAGTGTACAAAGTGCTATTATGGACATAGGCAACTCTATATTTAATTGTGGTCAAGCTTATGTTGCATTATCACGAGTAACGTCTTCAGAAGGGTTGCATTTGATTAATTTTGATCCTTCGTCAGTAATAGCTGACGAAAAAGCTATTAGAGAATATAATCGGCTAAGATCTAAGTACAAACCAGACGCAGACATAATTACTGTTTCAAAAAAACGCTATTCGAAAGTGGAAGATGTTCCATGGATATTGCCAAAAGTAATTGATTCTGTCCAAGAAAATTGTCAAACTCAAAAATTATTACACAAAAATGTTTCTTGGGTTTTACATGGTTTTCAAAATACAGATAAAGCTTCATGTTATGCAAATGCAGTATTACAATGTTTAATGCATTTGAGTGCCATTAGAAAACAATTGTTTAATTGTAATGAATCATCAAATGTTTTGAAGATATTAATGCATCGATATGAAAATGGAATACGCAATTTAAATACATATACAGTACGGCAAAGTTTAGGAGAACATTTTTCAATAAACATAAAACGAGATGTATTCGAATTTCTAATAACCCTGTGCACAGAATATGATTGTATAAGACAATTGGTAGAGCATCAAGTAACGTCTACTACTCGATGTAAATCTTGTGATTATACAAAAAGAATTACTACTAATAATTTAGTTGTTTCAATACCTATTAACAATTTGAAAAAAAGAAGCTATAATCTTAACGATTTATTAAACGTTACATTTTCACCTTGGTATGAATCAGATAACGGATCATGTGAACATTGTACAGGAAATGATATTATGTTTAAGAATGGATTAATATTGACGAAAGATATAGTTATTATTCGTTTACTACCCCCACCACCAACTCTTAATGATAACCCTGATAGCCAGATCTGGGCAGCAGGATCTGACATCAGAACCGTAGTCGTCTGTGTCCGCATTTAATTGTCTTAGTATTAATAATTTACAATAACTCCCTTACAATCTAAAATACATAATGTACATATACATACTAGAAACGCAGAAAAAAAGAGAGAAAAAGATTAATGCAATTTATACATATTTATTCAGTTTAGCAACACCAATTCGTGGCGCAGCGCCAAGTATTTTGAATAAAATATTTATTCGTATTAAAATATTTATTTGTATAAAAATACATCTGCTTAATATTATTTAATACATTTTTCCATTGTGATTTTTTCTTTGTATAAATAGCCATTATGATAATTGGCGCAATTGTTGTATATCATTATTTTTGTAAAGTTAAATATAGAACATTAATAAATTTATATTAATTTACGAAAATGTTTTTAAATGGGATTCTTTTTGATGGTATTAATTTACGACAATGTTTTTAAATGGGATTCTTTTTGATGGGTATTAATTTACGACAATGTTTTTAAATGGGAGTCTTTTTGATGGTATATATATACTTGGCGCTCTTTTTTGTACCTTTTGTAAAAAGGTAATTTTGTGAGGTATCTCGAGAACGGTGAGAGATATCGAAAAGAAGTTTAAACAAAAGTTGCATCCTTCTTTTATATCTACAAAACCGTGTAAAAATTATTTTCGAAAAATCCATATTTTTCAAGTTACCCCCACCACCAACTCTTAAAATTAAGTTTTTGTATTTTGTAAATATACGCTAACATACCTGTGGATAATCCCTTTTCATACATATAAATAGTTTATGTGATATATTTTTTTTGCAAACAAATAAAACCTCTATTACCGACTTTGAAGTCCATTTTGGCAGTTTCCATTAATAACATGGTTTCTTAAAGCCATATTTAAATTCGTATTTATGTAAGGTTCAGACAGCTTTCAATTATTTAAGCAAGGCAGTACGTACGTAAAATTGCATCCAAGGTAAAACTAATTAAAACTAATCAATGACGTGCATGAATCATTATGATATCAGCACATTCGTACATGCATTACTTCAAGTGTAATCTAATTAGGCTGTTTTGGAAGCCACGCGATAAATAAATAATGCGTGAAGATTTACAGTGATTTTGGAAAATATATATGTTATCATTGAAATTACGCAGAATCGCATTCATGCCGATAACCTTGTCGAACCTTCCGATTTGCATGATGCATATGTATATGAATTTTAAATGATTTATAAATCAATTTTACTTACCTGTCCCACTAATAACATGTATATATATATATAATATTACAGTTAAATATTAGAATATTACATTAAAGATATTAATATTAAATTTAATTATAACATTATAGGAGTTTTCATGAACGAAGTGGTTGAATAAAGCAATATTTTAATATTTGCAGTCTCTTTTTGTACATGCTGTATTGTGTGATTATACATTGGAAGAAATATACTACTAGAAAACGTTAAATATATTGAAAATTACGGTTCGTAATTGGTACAATAATGATATTCTTCATAGAAGTGATTAAAACAAAAATACTTGCCACACCATGCACTTCGCATAAAAGCCGGCTCCCCACAAATACTACATTTGGGTATAAGCTTTTCATTTCTGAAGTGTGGGATCAGATAGGGGAGGTTTCGGACAGTAAGAATTCTCACACTCGTTAGGAATAGAAGTTATAATCAAAATGCTTATACACGCTCTCACAACTTTACGACCTCTCGCCTCGTTCGCCCGTCCAAAACACACCACGCTCGTCTCCCTCTCTCGTCGACCGCGACTCTCCTTTGTCGCCCCGGACGCACGCCGCTCACGAACACACGCACACAACCGTCATACCCCACACTCGGCCGTCCTGAAAAAGGCACCTGACCTCAGGTGTCGGTCGCTTTGGCCGCGGACTCATCATCCTCGCCTAATGAATCATACGAGTCACACGCCCATATTTTCATATGATCGGCCGCAGTAGACGTAGTCATCGGACCCTCGCCGTCACCCACCTTCTCAACCATGTACCGGTCACTGCGTAATTTTCGAATTACTTTGTAGGGTCCCAGGAACTTATTTGCGAATTTTAGGCCGGGACCCTGCTGCGTACGCTTAATTGCTACCAAGTCATTCACACGGTATCTTCTAGCTACCACTCTATTTTTATTATAGTTTTTTCTATTTTCGCATTGTACTTTTTCGATACATTCCTTAGCTTGATCTCGAAGTTCATCCCGCTCGTTCTGGAACCCCGATATCCACTCTTTTTCTAGTAACTCTCTAATTTCGCGATTTTCGCGTAGGCGTGGGTAAGTTCCGAACAACAGGTGAAACGGTGTCGTGCCCACGCTCCGCTGCACGGTGGTATTTAAACACATCTGTGCTGTCTCTAGAAAACGATGCCATTCTTCCCGTTTGGGGTGCGCAAGTTTTGTTAGGAGTGGTATCAGCGTTCGATTCACACGCTCGACTTGTCCGTTGGCCCGCGGAATTCCGGTTGTAATCAGTTTGTGTTCTATATTTTCCCTAGCACAATACTCCGCGAATTCGTTAGAAGTGAACGCTGTCCCCCTATCCGTAATGAGCCGTCGCGGATTACAAAAAACGACTGACTGTTTACTTAATCTGTCAACGACCTCTTTCGCATTCGTGGTCTTCGTCGCGTACAACCATACAAATTTAGTGAACGCATCGATTACGACAAGTATATGCTTGTACTGTTTTTTAGTTGAAGGAAGGGGTCCAACGTGGTCAACGTGGTATGTGTCTAAAGGTACTTCCCCTTTCTCCAATGGATTTAACAGGCCTTCTTGTTTACCACTCTTTCTCTCCGCTCAGATACACACAATACAATTACGTACTATTTTCTCAATTTTCGATTTCACATTGGGAATATAATACTCTTGTTTCAGTAATGCCTCGGTCTTTGCCACTGAAAAACGGCCTCTCTCATGCGCATGACGAACTATTTGTGACTGCATTAGTTTTGGTACCACTAATTTTAATTGGCCGTCACTTTCTTTGAACAACAAATCTGATCTCATTGAGTAGGAATCGGCCTTTCCCTGCTTCACGAGTTCTATAATTTTCATCACGTCGGTGTCTTCGCGCTGCGCCCTTCGGAACCGCACCGTTAATGTATCGCTACAATTAATCAGCATGCATGTCGGTAATGGGTTACGGCTCAAAGCATCAACGTGGCGCATACCAGACTCCGACCGGTGCTCAATTTCGTATTCGAAGTCTTCGAGAAACAGTGCCCAACGTGCCACTCTAAGGCACAGATCTTTTTTGCGCATTGTAAGCGTAAGGGCTTTACAATCCGTGACTATCCTAAAACGTATGCCCAGCAGGTACACTCTGAATCGCTTCAGCGCGCGGACTATCGCTAGGATTTCCAGCTCATAACTGCTATACTTTTCCTCCGCCGAGGTTGTTTTTCCACTGGCATAATATACGGGGTGAAACGCTTGATCGACACTGTCTCGCTGCATCAACACTGCCCCATAACCATGCATCGATGCATCGGTGTGCAACTCCGTTTCCGCGCCTATCTTGTACAACCGGAGTACTGGTTCCTTGCTTAAAATCATTTTTAATTGGTTGAATGCGGATAATTCCCGTTCTCCGATACGCAGTTCGACATTTGCTTTAAGAAGTTCCGTTAACGGTCTGGCAATTATTGAATAGTGTGATATAAATTTACGAAAATACCCGGTCAAACCTAGAAAACTTTGTATTTGTTTGATCGTACGCGGCTCTGGGATTTGCATGACAGCTGAAGTTTTACGCTCCGACGGCCGTATATTACCGTCTTCGATGATATGTCCCAAAAACTCAACGCGCGTTTGCAAGAATCGACACTTCTCCCAATTAATTATCAATCCTGCTTGTGCTGCTGTGTCCAATACTAATTTTAACTTCTCTAGTCCAGATTCGCAGTCAACCGACGGTATGATTAGATCATCAAGGTACGTCAACACAACATTTGAGGCTATTAAATTCCGGAATACCGTATCAATAAATCTTTGAAAAACGGCTGGTGAATTTGCTAAACCAAATGGGACGCGCAAAAACTCGTAATGCCCGTCGGGCACGATGAAAGCAGTGTACTTTCGACTATTTTCATTAACCCCCACATGAAAAAAGCCATTCTTTAAATCTAGGGTACTGAAAACTTTCGCCTCCTGTAATTGGTCTAGTTGGTCCTCTATCAATGGTAGCGGAAAGCGGTCACGGACAATTTTTTTGTTCATCAACCGGAAGTCGATACATAGTCTTTTCTTTTTACCTTGCTTCTCCACTAACACCACGGAACTAGCATGTTCGGACAAGGAGGGTTGTATGATGCCTTCGTCCAACCAAGTGCGGATTTGTGCATTCACTTCCTCTCTTTCCTGGGGTGCCATTCGTCTCGCACGCTGGTACACCGGCTCCTCATCTTTGACAATTATATCCATAGACATATTTACTTTACCGGTTTTCGCTGGTACATAATTTTGTATTGCCTGTTCTATCGCTAGCCGATGACCCGGATCGGCAATATAGGACGCATCCACCTCGGAAATCTCCTGAATAGATATTTGGAATATTTCCGGAACGTTATCACACAACGGGGCTTCGTTCACTTCGCGTTTAGTAATTGAGATATCGCTACCAATCAGCCGTAACTCTACAGTCTGGATAAAGTCGGCGCCTATCAGCAGTTCGGTACTCGTCAACCGATCCGAGATCACGTGTGCCGTGATTGGATACGCTTGACCGTCGATATTGACACTCGTTCTGAACTCGCCTAATATTTTATTATTTTCGGAACCGATGCCGCGAAACCGCAGTTCGTTCCGTTCCAAACGCGGAGCGCCTATCCGGACATATGTTTCCGCACGTATCAAACTCAAATCGCTTCCCGTATCAATTAACGCTACTACCTTTACGCCGCCGAGGGTTACCTCCTTCGAATACTTATTGCCGTCTGAGTGGGAAACGCCGCAGCTGTCCTTCGTCGCTGGTTTCTTCTGCGGGCAGTTCATCGCGATGTGTCCATATCCTTGGCACCCGAAACATTTAGTGCCCTTGTCCTTCGTTGGGCAGGCCGGTGCCGCATGGTCCCTCGCTCCGCAGCTGCGACACCACTCCGCAGGACCGCTCGCTTGCCGTGGTCTCTCCCCCGTTCGCTGTTCGCCGTTCTCCTCCTTGGAGCCTCGCCTGTCGCCCTTGTCGCTTTTATCGCCTCTGTCGCCGATCACCATGTTGCTCTTTCCCCGCCAAAGAATAGTTTCAAATGCCTCCAGGAGGGCCGCGATGGAATCGAACCGCTGCATGCGGGCTTGATCCCTTAATACTGGGTCTGGAATTCCGTCGATGACGCAATCCAGTATTTCGTCCTCCTCTACCGGTACGTTGTTGGCAAGTATCACTTTTTCGTGGAAATACTCTTTAAATGATTCACCCTTTTTCCACATTCGCTCTTCAAATGTTTTACGCCTCATCGCCTTGCTTGGTCGGTGATAAAACATTCCTCGTAGTTCCAGTAAAAATTCGTCGACAGGCATCTGTATGAAGCTGGGCTTTGAATGGAACCACTCGAGGGCCCTCCCCTTTAGTCGCATCCCAATCAAAATTTTGCAGGATTCTGGTGACAACTCGTACGTCGTTTGCAACAGTCTTAGCCTGTTCTCCCATTGTTCGAACTGGTTGCCGTCTCCGTCGAAGTAACCCAACAGTTCCGCCATCTCCGAGATCTTCTGCCGTCGGTTCACTTGCTGTTGCTCTTCTTGCACCGACGGCTGTGGTACGAATTGTGACGGTGACTCGGGCTGGGCCGTCACTGTCAATTGTTGTAACTGTCGCATAACCTCGATTTCGCGTCGCGCAACTGTCAGCTCGTGCTCGGCCACTTCCTTTTCTCTTCTAAGAAGGGCTATTTCCCTCTCGGTGTTCGTGGCTTCATGTCGGTTATCCATGGCACCAGCTTCGCCACCGCTATCAGTCAATTGCGCGTCACTCTCACCAGTTACTCTTCGCATGTTACACTCGTCTTCGACAATTTGCGTGCCACTCTGGTTGGTAACACCTCGCGTATCACCAGTGGCGTCCATTAGCCTCGCCAACAATTCCGTTCGCGACCCACTCGTCTGCAGATTCAACGCCCTTAGTCGTTCTTTTAATTGCACGAGTTTCAGTTTCTTCGCGCTCATCGGAAGTTTCGATCACGGTCGCCGATCGCACTGCGCAGTTTCACGACTTCATACGCACTCGCGATTACTGTCCAGGTTAGACTCTATCCAATCCCGGACGAGCCCCCAAAATTGTGGGATCAGATAGGGGAAGTTTCGGACAGTAAGAATTCTCACACTCGTTAGGAATAGAAGTTATAATCAAAATGCTTATACACGCTCTCACAACTTTACGACCTCTCGCCTCGTTCGCCCGTCCAAAACACACCACGCTCGTCTCCCTCTCTCGTCGACCGCGACTCTCCTTTGTCGCCCCGGACGCACGCCGCTCACGAACACACGCACACAACCGTCATACCCCACAGAAGTAACAGAAATCTACAGGATTTTGGGACTGCAATTTAATTATTTCATTACGTAAGTGCAAATTGTCATCTCTCTCTTGGAGAATCACATTATCCGAAAATGTCCGCACGAAATTTTTCCAAATCCGGAATCCAAACACATCTAAAGGCTGAACGATGCCCGTTGTTTTTTTTTGGAATCATTGAAAAAGTTACTTCCTTGTCTTGTGGAATCAACTGCTGTAATTCATTTGGGCAGTGTCCCGTCCACGAGTCGAGTAGGAGCATGCTTCTACGGCCAGTATTCGGTAGATACACTTCGGTAAACCAAGTTTTAAAATGTTCAGACGTGAGTTTTCCTGCCTTTGAAGCTCCGTTGTAAATATTAACCGGACGGAATAGAGTTCTTTGCACTATCGGACCAAGTGTTCCTGTAGATTCCTTTAAAACTATGTATAGTGGTGAAAGAAGACGTCCGGTCGCTGATATAATAGGCATTATAGTGTAGCTATGTGTTGTAGCAGATACCGATTGAATCGTCGCTTCTACCGTTTTCACTCCTAATTTCGCCAATGTTCGCCCAGAATGTATTTCAAGGTTCAAGCCACTCTCGTCTGCATTATAAATTTCTTCAACTCCGACAGCTGGGATGTTAGACTTTACGCGAGAAACAAACGATTCTGCGATATTGTCAATATCTTCAAACGTAAATTGCGTCCTGAATGTTGTTATCGTGCGGGACACAATTCTATGCGCAGTCTTAAAGTTCCAAATCCACCATTTACCTGCCACGAATTGGGGTAGGTCCACTTGGTTTTTTGCCTCCAAGGCCCACAATCTTAAATTCATGTCATGAACAATGGATCTTCTGTCACAAGCTTCTTCAAACTTTTGCAGTACATATTCCCCAATAAATGCAAGTTTGTCTGCATTTGTTCCACCTCTCTCTACACTCGCCTCCCACCTGTATAGCTGCTGCAAAGATTTAACCATGCGATAATTTTTCTGTACACTGGCAAGCGTTCGACGTGCCTTTTTTGCGCTTTTCCAAAACGTTACAGCTTTTCTCTTATAACTTAAGTCAACTTGTCCACCTTCATCATCAACAGTACATTCTGCAGGTTCAAAACTGTCTTCTTCTTCTTCTGCAGGCATAATGTACTCTACAATTTGTGCACCATGTGGTTCTGATGGATCGGCATAATCGAGCACATAATCATGTTCAATCAATGGTAGGGAATGTATGTTTTGAAACTTTTTTATAATGTCCCGAATTTCATTGTGCAGTTCCGTTTCTACCGGGATTATAGGTGTCTATGTTATACTTGCAATTTGAAACGTAGTGGCTAACATGTGTATTACGTTAGCAACATTAATCGTCTGCATTTTAAAGAAAATTGTCTTTCAAACAATGATCACTCACTTTTCTCAATTGGATGGTAACTGACTGCTGCCAAAAATGTAACTGCCGTTGGCTACATCCTCGGGAATATTTATATCACTCAAAGACGCGAGTACAAAAACATGTTTACCGAAAACTCGGAAAATCTGAAGGTTCGACAAGGTTATCGGCATCAATGCGATTCTGCGTCATTTCAATGATAACATATATATATATATTGCAAAGTCATTGTGAATATTCACGCATTATTTATTTATCGCGTGGTTTCCAAAACAGCCTAATAAGATTACACTTGAAGTAATGCATGTACGAATGTGCTGTTATCATACTGATTCATGCACGTCACTGATTAGTTTTAATGAGTTTTACCTTGGATAAAATTTGATGTACGTACTGCCTTGCTTAAATAATTGAAAGCTGTCTGAACCTTACATAAATACGAATTTAAATATGGCTTTAAGAAACCATGTTATTAATGGAAACTGCCAAAATGGACTTCAAAGTCGGTAATAGAGGTTTTATTTGTTTGCAAAAAAAATATCACATAAACTATTTATATGTATGGAAAGGGATTATCCACAGGTATGTCAGCGTATATTTACAAAATATAAAAACTTAATTTTAAGAGTTGGTGGTGGGGGTAACTTGAAAAATATGGATTTTTCGAAAATATTTTTTACGCTGTTTTGTAGATATAAAAGAAGGATGCAACTTTTGTTTAAACTTCTTTTCGATATCTCTCACCGTTCTCGAGATATTCCACGGAAAAGAAAATTCTGCATTTTCTTCAAGGGGTGATTTCACCCCTAAAACATGCTTTTTGGCACCAACGAAAAATAGGGTTGTGTTACGGATGAACTACTCTACTTGCACACCGAGTTTCATCATTTTCTGAATTTCCGGGCTGCCGAACGTCCCTTGTCAGTTGTAGTCCGTATTCGAAATGTTTAAACGACATTGCAACGACACTTTCTACATGGGCGAGAACCACCTCAACCGCTGCAACGCTGCGGATTTCCCTACTGAACAGCACCGTTCGAATATAAGGTACGTATTACACTTTTTGCATACTTTTTCATTTACACGAAACCGTTCGAATCATCAACTTTGCGCGTGTGTTTTTTACAGCGATAAATCCGCAACATCCGCGGCTGAATAATCCGAGCAAAACCATCAGGTATAGGAATGGGATACCTAGAATAGTGACTCGCAATCAATCTTCCTCAAAAAACGATTGAGGCACCTGTCAATTTATTACCAGAATACCCGTGGACTCCGTACAAAGTTAAATGCTCTGCAGCAAGCCATTGCATGCTCGTCAACCGCTTGGGATGCGATAGTCTTGGTTGAGACTTGGCTGGATGATAAAATTTTGGATTGTGAATTGGGCCTAAATGATTATATACTTTTTCGCTGCGATAGATCCTCTAAAACCAGCTTATGCTCTAGGGGGGAGGTGTTCTCATTGCTGTCAAGAACCGTTTTTGTTGTTCGAAAGTCATGGTATCTTCTCACTCTGTGGAGCAGATTTTTGTTGAGTTAACAAATGGATCTCACTCTACGATATTGGGAGCAGTCTACTTGCCACCAGCGACTCCGGAACCACTATATGAGGAACACTGCAGATCTATCTCTGAGGTATTGGATCAGCGTCCGGATAGCTTTTTCTACATCTGCGGGGACTACAACCTTCCCCATGTTGACTGGATCTACCAAGACGCAACACTGGATTTCACAGCCCATCCTTCGACTACCTCATCTGAAGCCGCATCTGCTGGTCATATTCTTGAGACCTTCAACTTCTTTAATAGTAACCAGTTCAATTCAATTCCAAATTCACAAGGCAAAACACTTGATTTGATTTTCTCTAATAATAATGCTATGAGTGTTGCCCCCTCTATTGACTCGCTTCTGCCTTGCGACAATTATCATCCGGCACTTGTTATTACCGCCAGTTTCGCTAAAAATAACGGCACGCCGCGAGTTAGCAATTTCTACTACGATTTCAAGCATTGTGATTACCGTCTCGTTCTGTACTACTTAAACAGTGTACCATGGGATGACTTTTTAACTAATGCGAACCTTGACGATGCGCTTCAATTCTTGTATGGTCACTTATACACAGCCATTGACTTGTATGTACCTAAAGTTGTTTCTAAGGTAGGCAATAACTTTCCTAGATGGTTCTCTCCAAGTCTAATCAGGCTCGTACGGGATAAAAAGCGCGCGCATGTTGCGTATAAAAAATCGAATCTATATTCAGATTATTTACTCTTTGCGAGCCTGCGTTCCCGCTGCAAGGAGCAATCTAGGCAATGTTACCAAAACTATGTGCAGAATACTGAGTCGAGTATGCAGAACAACATCAAGCATTTCTGGAGGTTTGTAAACTCTAAACGAGGCGCTAATAGTATACCGAATATTATGAGTCATAATGGGTCTACAGCTAGCGATGACAAGGCTATTGCTAATTTGTTTGCGACATATTTCGGGTCTGTTTATCGTTGCAACGCGGCGGACTATCCTACATCTGATAATGGGTTTAACTCTTGCCTCTCCGATATTCACATCAACATCAGCGAAATATTTGATAAGCTTAATTCCCTGGATATCAATAAGGGACCAGGAATTGACGGGATTCCTCCAATATTTTTTCGATCGTGTAGTTTTATCTTATCCCGACCTATCTGGACAGACTTTAACTGCTCTTTAAAGGCCGGTTACTTCCCGCAATGCTGGAAAACCAGTCTAGTTACTCCCATTTTCAAATCAGGTGACTCTAATGACGTTAGAAATTATCGTCCGATTTGTATTATCAGTGTAATGCCTAAGATATTTGAGGACATTATCACTGAACGTATGAATTCGATGTTGTCTGGCATTATATGCGAGCAGCAGCACGGGTTTACGCCGGAGCGATCCAGGGCTACCAACTTAGCGGTCTATTGCAGATATGTCTTGACCTGTTTAGACTCCAATTCCCAGGTGGACACAGTTTTTACAGATTTCCAGAAGGCGTTCGACTCAGTGAATCACAAAATATTATTGGCTAAACTGTCATCGGTCGGATGCATGGGGAACGTTTTAGCGTGGCTTGAAAGCTATTTGTCTGGTCGGTATCAAGTTACACAAATTCGCAACTTTCGCTCTTATCCTATTGCTGTATCCTCGGGGGTCCCTCAAGGGTCCCACCTTGGGCCGTTGCTTTTTAACGTTTTTATCAACGACTTATCTGACGTCTTCCGGCACAGTAAGTTTCTCTTATACGCGGACGATCTAAAAGTATACAGCAAAATTCATAGCTTTCTCGACGCGTCTCTTCTTCATTCCGACCTTGATAGATTCACCGACTGGTGTATGCGCAATGATTTGAATCTGAACATTGGTAAATGCCACGTCATGAGATCTTTTCGCGGTATGAACCCAGTAATTTTTCCTTATCATCTAAATAACTTTGAAATTTCGGTGATACATGAGGTCAAGGATCTGGGTGTTCAGTTCTCGTCCACTCTAGATTTTTCCAAACACTGCGCTACTGTTGCAAACTCCGCCTTGAGAACTCTGGGTTTCATATCGCGTTTCTCCTCTGACTTTCAATGCATTAGCACAATCAGATTGCTTTATACCACATTGGTTCGTCCATCGTTAGAGTACTGCTCCATAATTTGGTCGCCGACCCTTTCGCGAGATAATCTTACCATAGAGAGGGTCCAACACAGATTCCTTAGGTTTGCCACTTATAAACTGCGACGTCCAATGTCACGTGATAACCACAATTATGACCAAATACTGGCGTCTCTGAACCTGTCTACTTTGGCGGAACGTAGGCGTATCGCCGATCTCTGTTTTTTATTTAAAATTGTTAATAGTTGCATCAACTGTCCTTCACTCTTGCGTGATATCTCTCTCTATGCACCATCCAGAACTTTAAGAGTAAGGGCATCCTTTTATTGTTCAAATGCTAAATCTAAGTTTGGGACTCGTGATCCTTTAAATCGTATAGTCAATGCTGCCAATTTATACTCAGATAGCATTGATTTTTTTGGTGGATCCCTTCTAACTTTCAAGAGCAATCTGCGCAAAATAAACATTGATAAGTAAGTTTTTCTTTGTTCTCTTGTACGTTAGTTTCTACTGTATTTTGTCTAAACTGGGCTTGTCCCGTAATAAATAAATAAATAAATAAATAAATAAATAAATAAACATCGCCCAAGAAAGCCATCGTTCGCATCATGGGGCGTGATTACCCCTTAACCTTGACTACCTACAAACGCATCGCAATTGGAATCCGCATCGATCGGGATTCGTGCTGCGTTGAAATCGCCATAGCCGACAACAAATCGAACGAACTGTGCTTCCCGATGTCCACGTGGAAACTTTTGCTGCAACAAGAGCCGGAGATACTTCAACGTTTCCGAAACGACGCAACTCCCTCGCCTCAAGACCCTATCATCGTCGATCATTTACGCGTCGACTTCACGCGAATCAACAATCAACGAATCGTTAAAATATCGGATGGTAGTTGCACCATATACATGACCGAAGCTACGATACGCCAAATGTTCAAATACGATCGCTGCATCGATCATACGTTCTCGTGGTTATCGGAAATTCTAACCACCGTCAGCAGCAAGTACGCTTCCTTTGTAGCCATTATACGCGCCGCTACGACACCGATCGCGGACTATGAACATCTTATTTCCGAAAGCGAATACTTCGAACCGCATTCTTTGTTAGATTGCGAATTATTAGCGTTATGCTTGGATTCGATTATACGCGATGCTCGCAACGTATCCCAATAATGTATACATGCCTATTTGCTTTACGAATAAATACTTTTTTCATACGAAAACCTGTATTGTCTGATACCATGCACGATCCTTTCCTGTCCGCACAGAATATCATTTTTCCAAAAAACTGTGTAACGTTCTTTCGATGTTCATTTCTTACAAAAAGGTATGTTAGGATCTCGAAACATCTATACCTCTTATTACGCATTTCGAATAACATATATTATATTATATAGTTTCCTGCACTGAAACTGTACTCGTGCATCCATAAATCACATGAGCTACGCACCGTTAATACATCAATATTTACACTCGCATAGCATGTGCGTATTCTTCTCGAAAGTTGACCTTCGATCATTATGGCGAGCAGAAACGCGACGGTCCGCTTTGAATTTTCGCGCACCGATGCTGCGTATTATTCTCGGCAGTGGACCTTCCATCGTTACGGTTCTATGTTTTGGGACCGCGATTATCGCCTCAGGTTTCGACTTGCACCTTCTACACGTCGTGCCACCGTATGTTTTGACTATGGTCCTAGAGAAAAATAGAGAGAGAGAGATAGGGAGAGCGGTGTAAATATCATACTTCTCTCTTGTACACCCGATTCGAACGTCGCGCCATACCAAAACGTAGGTTTCGCCTTGCATCATCTTCTGCAACGCGCACCGATGCAGCGCATTATTCTCGGAAATTGACCTTCGATATCCGTATATTTTTTCTGACCTCCGACCGAGAGAGGAACAGAGACAGAGAGATATACGAAAATATCGTACCTCTCTCTCACACACACCTTGGTCGAACGCCGCCGCTATCGCGCCCGCCATGGCGCCTTCGGGACGCTTTGAATTTTCGCGGTTCGGATGTCGCGTGCGCGCACCGGTGCCTCGCATTATTCTCGGGAGTGGACCTTCCATCGTTATATGTTCTTGAGTACGGTGTTCGCGCGATAACAAAATGCAGGTTTCGACTTGCATCTTCTACGCGTCATACCTCCCTATGTTTTGACTATGCACCGTGTGTGTGTGTGTGTGAGCGAGCTAGCGTGCTCGCGCGTTCCCCTCCCCACGTCGACGAGCCGTGTTCCCCCTCCACCTGCTCCAGGGTCGCGGTCCCCCTCCAGACGCTCCATGGGCCGGCTTCCCCCACCTCCTCGGGTAGCGGTCCCCCACCCGCCTCCCCCCTCACCTACGGTGCGGTACCCCTCGCCCCGCTTCACCTCTTCGCCAAAAATTAATTTAGAACTCCCACAGTATACCTACTCACGTCAAATTCGGTAATTATCCTTTATTGCGCAATTTATAACATTAATCAAGCATGTACCGGGTACGAGCAACGTTGTTGCCGACCCATTATCTCGAATAGAATCGTTAAGACTTCCGTTGGAAATAAAATTAAAGGATCTTGCTGCAGAGCAAGATGAAGACACTGAATTATTAGAACTTTGTAAAGATACTAACCCGCAATTAAAATTGATTAAACTACAGTGGGGTCCAGCTCATACGTCAATATTTTGCGAAATGACCGGTGAGGCAATTCGTCCGTATATTCCTGCGTCGCTTCGGGAAACAGTATTTGAGATGTTCCATAAGCCCGCACACTCAAGTGCGAGAGTTACGGATCGTACAATTCGTCAACGTTATGTATGGCCGGACATGAGTAAAGTCATTGCGCGTTTGTGCAAACAGTGCATCCCTTGCCAACAGGCGAAAGTTTCGCGCCATGTTAAACGATTGCCAGAACATTTCGTCGAGCCTGACGATCGTTTCGATCAGGTGCACATTGACATTATAGGCCCATTGCCGGTCAGCAATGGTTTCGCGTATTGTTTAACGATGATAGATCGATTCTCGCGCTGGGTGGAGGCTGAGCCTCTGGTGGAAACTTCTGCGCAGACAATAGCCGGAGCATTTTTCAATACGTGGATTTCTCGATACGGAGCGCCGAAAGTAATAACTACTGATCCAGGCGCGCAATTGGAATCGCGCTTATTTGCTGCGTTGCTCAAGTTAATAGGATCCGAGCGTATTCGGACAATTCCGTATCACTCAGCATCTAACGGGATGATTGAAAGTAGGGCTCTTACTTTTCGCGAGTTTCGGGTTACCCGGATACCCGGTGAACCGGGTCCTACCCGGTTACCCGGGCGTAACCCGGGTCTGCGGGTAATACGGTTACGATTACCCGATACTCGTATTATACGGGTAATCGACGAAATACCGGTAAAAAATATAATTACTAATGAACAACACAATTAAAAAGATATTGTTGACCTCGTTGTTTAAGCTAAAATGTGTGACCGTACTTAACGAAAAACAATAGTATTAGTTTCAGTTTTTTACTTACATACTACAATTTTTTGCATAATATACATATAAGTCAAGTGTAATGTTTATCACGATCCACTGCAATAACTGGTTAACTTTATTTCGTCGATTACACAGTTGGACAAAATTTGACTTTTTTCGGACTTGTAACATTCATTAGCCGTTTCTTATAGGTTTTCGAGCGCTGAAAACGAATCCGCAAACCATTTGTTGCCATCACCCCCAGTTTTTGAGAAATTCGATTTTTATTATTATTATTATTATTATTATTATTATTATTATTATAATGCATATTTGCGCAAACAGTAGTGAATAATTATTACTGTCTCGACACAAAAGATGTTCAAAGTTTAAAATTTGCAGTTTTTTTTTCAAAATCGAAATCTTCAAAACCTAAGGACGGTTTTTTGAAACCGTCAAAAACGGTTTGCGAATTCATTTTCAGCGCTCGAAAACCTATAAGAAACGGCTATTGAATGTTACAAGTCCAGATGGCTGTCGAACTGTGTTACCCGTATCATACGAGTATCGAGTACCCGTAACCGTATTACCCGCAGACCCGGGTGTCGCCCGGGTAACCGGGTATCACCCGGTTAACCGAGTACCCGGGTCTCCGGGTATCAAGAGCCCTAATTGAAAGGTGGCACCGTGTGCTTAAAGCGGCAATAATGTGTCTGTTAGGAATTTAAACGGGTGAGCACGCTGGACAGTGAGGTTAAGGGACGACGGTGGGAAAGTGAAGCACTGTATACCAAATTAAGTCAATGCTGACTAAGTCAATGTATTATAAAATTGATTGCGTCACAGCGAGCAGATACTTGTTTAAGATGAGCAGAGTAGCGAGCAGAGTATTTTAGCTATGCACAAACCACGCGGTCACGCGACACACGATGAGCTCACGTGTTGAGCTAAAGCGCGTATACAATGATGTGTGAGCACTTTTAACGCACAAGCTAGTTGAGTTGAGCACAAAAGATTGGAATTGAGGGTGTTCACACGTTGCGACCGACAAATGATAAAAACACGTCTGCTTCGACAAGCGGTATGAACAAGAGTGAACAAAGAGAACGCGAAAACCGTTGAGCGTCTTCTCGAACAATCCTCGAGAATCGATCAAGAAAGTACGCATTATGATTGGGCCGCTCGGTTTACGTGGTGAACGGTGATTGGCTGAGCAGGCGACTAGGATAATCGATCCGCTGATCGAATATCGATCAGCGGCGTGTCCCGCTGCCCGGTAGGTGCTGCGGTGAGCTTGGGTGCGGCGGAGCAGGGAACTAATGGAATCTCAAACATTCTCCCGCCATCAACAGCTGTTTGATGATGTTGATGTAGAATCTGAAACAGGCAAAATTGCCAATTTTGCAATTGGCCTGATTAGTGTCGTAGTGGCAGTCTTGAGCGTCACCACTCTGGTGAGCCCATCCTTTCCTGGGTGAAGGGTGACGACTCGAGCAAGTGGCCACTTGCTCGGTGGAAACCGTTCATCAGTGATGAGCACTAAGGATCCAATCTTGATCTCATTCGATGGGTGGTGCCACTTCGAGATGGAGAGTTGACGTTGGAGATAGTGTGATGACCATTGAGTCCAGAAACGTTGAGTCCGTTGTTGTATAAGCCGCCACCTGGCTGATGGTGAGATGATTTCATGCTCGACAGATGGTTCTGGTAGCGTTGTGAGGGGCTGCCCGATGAGGAAGTGAGCCGGTGTGAGGGTGGAGATGTCTTCAGGGTCATCACTGAGAGGCTCGAGCGGTCGTGAATTTAGCATGGCTTCTATTTGGGTAAGAAGTGTGCAGAATTCTTCGTAAGTGAGTACCGTCTCACTGACTGTGCGCCGAAGATGGTGTTTGATTGACTTCACGACTGCTTCCCATTTGCCTCCCATATGAGGAGCAGCTGGTGGATTGAAGCACCAGCCAGTGTTGTCATTGACAAACAACTGACTGAGCTGCTGATGATCTTGTGAGCCCTGAATGAACATACTCTTGAGCATGGTGTCAGCTCCGATGAAGTTCGTACCACAATCGGAGTAGAGCTTAGTTGGGATTCCTCTTCTTGCTGTGAACCGTCTGTAGGCAGCGATGAATCCTTCGGTTGAGTAATCTGTGACAACATCCAGATGCACAGCTGAGGTTGTGAAACAGACGAAGACACAGATCCAGCCCTTCTGAGTCTTTGCGCCTCGCCCTTTCCACGTCTTGAGAGTGATGGGGCCCGCGTAGTCGATGCCAGTGTGGGTAAACGGTCGTGAGGGTGTAACTCTCGAAAGAGGTAGTTGGCTCATCAGTTGATGAGCACGGATCCCCCTTTGTCGAGCACACACAACACACCGCATCACATGAGTCTTGACTGGCGCTCGCCCTCCGATGATCCAATAATTGTTTCTGATGTGAGCGAGGGTGAGCTGGGTCCCTCCATGCAGAGTTTGGCGATGTGCATGGTCTATGATCAGAGTGGACAGACGTGAATGGCGAGGTAAAATTGCAGGATGCTTACTCTCATACACCATATGGGCATTATTGAGTCGGCCTCCAACTCGAATAATTCCTTGTTCATCGATGAAGGCCGTAAGTCGGTTGAACACATGGGATGTTGGCATCGAAGAGCCTGAGCTGAGCACCTTGAGCTCGATCGAGAAGTAGATTGCCTGTGTGGCTTTAATCCAGAAGTTCCTGGCCCATTCCAAATCCTCTGGCAAAAGTGAGATGATTGGCAGGGACAATGGCAACTTCTTGATTCTTGTGAGGAGTCTGAAACAAACTGAAGTGATGCGGTAAAGTTTGTTAAGAGATGAGTATTTGTAAATGAGGTCCCAGTGGTATTTGATCTGTTGGATGTTGAGCAGATTTGAAATTCCTGGACGAGCTTCGAGTGCACTCGCGTCGTCCTTCAAAACTGGTTGAGGTGGCCATGAGTCACTGGGTTGAATGAGCCATGATGGTCCCGTCCACCACAGCTCGTGCTGTTCAAGCTGAGCTGTTGTTAAGCCTCTTGATGCACAATCCGCTGGGTTTGACTTCCCTGGAACATGTCTCCAGTGTGCATCTTGGGTGAGCTCTTGAATTTGGGAGACACGATTCCGTACGTAGTCCTTCCAGCGTGAGGCGTGAGTCTTGATCCAGATTAGTGTCACTTGAGAATCCGTCCACAGATGTGTTGTAGCAATGTTGAGCTGCAGGGCTGCTTGAACATACTTCATGAGCTTCGCAAGCATCAAAGCTGCAGTAAGCTCGAGCTTCGGGATTGTGAGCTTCTTGAGGGGTGCTACCTTCGTTTTGGAGCACACGAGTGTCGACACTTTGTGGTTTGTGGACGGTGATGTCACGGTAAGATAAACTACCGCTGCCATGGCGAGCTGAGAAGCGTCAGAGAATCCATGTAGCTCCACTGTTGAGCAGCTGAGGGTGTGAAACCACCTTGGTATTGAGAGTCTGGCCAGACTTGTTAAATCTTCTCTGATGGTGAGCCAGTGAGCAGTGACTTGGGATGGTAAAGGATCATCCCAACTGAGTTTGTGCAGCCACAATTCTTGCAAAAGTGTCTTTGCTCGAATGATGACTGGTGACAGAAATCCGAGGGGATCAAATATCTTAGCTACTTCTGAGAGGATGAGCCGTTTAGAAAGCGTTGAAGTTGAACTTGCTTTTGACGAGAATGAAAAGTTGTCATGGAAAACATTCCAATGTAGTCCGAGAATTTTGGTAGTGCAGTCGTCTAGTGATATGATTGAGCCATGGGCTCGTGTGTTCTTTGAAATTGATTCTAGCAACGGAGGGAATGTTGAATGCCATTTGGCAAGTGGAAAACCTCCCGCGTTGCACAGGTCTCTTAATTGTTGCGCAATTGTGATGAGTGACTCACCTGTGTCAGCGCCACCAAATATGTCGTCAACGTATCTGGCGTGGGTGATGCATGGCACTGCCAGTGGGAAGCGATGACCTTCGTCTTCCACCAATTGCAGGAGAGCTCTGACAGCCAGAAATGGAGCAGCCTTCGTTCCATATGTGACTGTGGTGAGCTTGTAAGGCACCTCCTTTGAATTTTCGTCTATCCAGAGCACCCTCTGGAGATCTTGATCCTCTTCATGCACCTTGACTTGACGATACATCTTCGTCACATCTGTGGCAAAAATGAACTTGTGCTGACGGATCCACAATAGCACATCCGTGATGTTGAGAAGAAGATTGGCGCCAGTGTGCATGAGGTCATTGATTGAGTGCCCAGATGTAGTCGGGCTCGATCCATTGAACACGATCCTCAACTTTGTCGTCTCACTGTCGAGTTTCATCACTCCATGGTGTGGTAGATAGAAAACAGAGTAAGTGTTAGGTGATATGGATGGTGCTCTCACCATATGTTGAAGCTCCTCGTATTCCTTCATGAATGCTTGGTACAGATTGCAGTACTCGTTGTTTCTGTTGAGCTTGTTAAGCGTGCGCTTCAAGCAAGCATGTGCAGTCAGATAGGAATTACCAAGTAGCTTCGAAGATGATCGGAGAGGGATGCGCACGATGTAACGTCCTGTAGAATCACGAGTGTGTGTCGCTCGAAAGTGATCCTCACATTCTTGTTCTTCAGGGGTGAGAAGAGTTGGTGTGTCCATTGGGAGTTCTTCTTGAATCCAAAACTTGGCCAGTAGGTCTTGAAGCTCGTTGTCCTTGTGCTGCACAGTGGCAGAGTGATGCAAGGAGCTGAGTTGATTGGAATCAACGGTGATGGGTCCAAGAACGAGCCACCCAAATATTGACAACTGAGCAATTGGCATTGAAGGATCGCCCTTCCTAATATTGGGCTTGATGATCTGCCCATAGGTATCTGCGCCGATGACAATGTCTATGGGTCGTGACGTCAGGAAATCAGAATCTGCCAATTGAAGACCGTTGATATGTGGCCATTCTTGATGAGGTGGTTCCATCGATGGCAAATTTGACGTCAGGGCCCTGAGTATGTGCGCGTGAATGTGCACAGCTGCTGAGCAGTGGTTGGAGCGGAGCGTAATTAGCACGACTCCTCGACTGAGTAGCTTTGTTGCCTCCAATGCCAAATACTGAAGTTGTAGAATGAATGCGTTGGAGCTTGAGCTGAGTAACAAGCTCCTCCTTGATGAAGGTCAGTTCGGAGCCTGAATCGATGAGCATCCTAACTGTTAATGACGTCACCGATGAGATGAGCTGAGCGTTGGCAGTTGCCAACAGTGTGGTGGTAAGGCTTGATGTGTTCTTGGCTGCGGAATGAACAAATGCTGACGAACCTGTTGAGCTGAGCTGAGTGAGACCTGTTGAGCACGGGGTTGGTGCGACGACTGCACCGACGCTTCAATGAGTTGCGCCTTGAGCAGCATGTGGATGCGCTGGTTTTTCGCTGGCCTGAGCAGAAGGCTGCTTCGAGGGCAGATGCAGCATGGTGTGGTGCTGAGCGCCACACGACTTGCATCTGGTGGTCGACTTGCAGATCTCCGTGTTGTGTCGACCGCAGCAATTGCGACACAGATTGTTGCTGGTAATTATTTTGCGCCGCGCTTCCACTGTCAAGCCCCTGAATTGAGGGCACATGACCATAAAGTGGTCGCCCTTGCATACATCGCAAGGGTATGCAGTGGCCCTTGAGCGTTGAGCAGCTTGAGCATCAGGCTGGGCTTGAGCTGAGTGGGTAACAGCCTTCTTGTGAGCAGAGCGTGCTGGTGGGGGTGCGCTGGCTGCCGACTTCTTCGATGAGCCCTCCATCTGCTCCAATGCTGAGCTTTTAGCCTCGATGAAGGCCAGGAGTTTCTCATATTTGGGAAACTCGGTGGTGCTTGCCAGCGAGGTTTCCCAAGCCTCGCGCGTCACCTTGTCAAGGGCCTTGGAGACGGTGTGCACAAGGATGCAGTTATGCATCTCCTCGTTGGCCTTGAGGGCCACCAAGGACTCGTTCACTTGGTTGGCAGTTGCCGCCAAGTCCTTGAGGGCCGTTGCTGTGCGGGTCGCGAGTGGAGGAAGGGTGAGCAGCTTCTCCAGCTGTTCTTGGATGAGCAGACGCTTGTTTGAATACCTCTTTGTAAGGAGGTCCCAGCACGCTTGGAATGAAGAGCCCCTGAATGGGAAAGCGTTGACTCTCTTTGCTGGTTCTCCAGTCAAGCTTGAGCGGAGATAATGTAGCCTATCAATCTCCGTGAGCTGCGCATCCTGGATTATAAGGGATGAGAAGAGCTCGCTAAATGCCGGCCAGTCTGTGTAGCTGCCTGAGAATTTCGGCAGCTCAATCTCGGGCAGCTTGGATGCACGTGTAGGTGCTGTCGTGGCAGGGGTCGCTCTCAAGTCGGTGATGACTTGTGCATCAACCTTGAGGCGATGCAGGTGGACTCTCATCTCCCAAACCAGCTGACGCTCCTGCACCTCCACCTCTGTGGTGAAGTAGTCGTGGTCGAGGAATTTGGCAGGCCACACTGCCTCAAAGTGTTCATGCTCACGGCAGAAGGCCTGGTGTATTTCCTCAACCTGTGCTAGGAATAATTGCACCTCCTGTAACGAGGTGGAGTGAGCATGTGAAGGCAGCTGCGTCTTGAGCGTGGAGAGGGACTTGAACCGACCCACCTGAGTTCTCGCCTTTATGATGAGCTGAGATGAGAGGATGGTAGGAGATGCTGATCGGTGCCGAACTTTGCCTTCCGGCGCAGTGCTGACTGACTGCTCGGTGGGGACAGTGAGAGTGGCTGCCACTGCCACTGGCTGGTCATCCTCGTCCACTTTGGACTCCTTGGTCTCCTTGACCTTGGGGAGCTCCTGATCAGCCATCGTTGAGATGAGCACTTACAACACTTGCACTAACTGCACTTTCACCGTCGATCCGGCTCGAAGGACCAAAAATGTTAGGAATTTAAACGGGTGAGCACGCTGGACAGTGAGGTTAAGGGACGACGGTGGGAAAGTGAAGCACTGTATACCAAATTAAGTCAATGCTGACTAAGTCAATGTATTATAAAATTGATTGCGTCACAGCGAGCAGATACTTGTTTAAGATGAGCAGAGTAGCGAGCAGAGTATTTTAGCTATGCACAAACCACGCGGTCACGCGACACACGATGAGCTCACGTGTTGAGCTAAAGCGCGTATACAATGATGTGTGAGCACTTTTAACGCACAAGCTAGTTGAGTTGAGCACAAAAGATTGGAATTGAGGGTGTTCACACGTTGCGACCGACAAATGATAAAAACACGTCTGCTTCGACAAGCGGTATGAACAAGAGTGAACAAAGAGAACGCGAAAACCGTTGAGCGTCTTCTCGAACAATCCTCGAGAATCGATCAAGAAAGTACGCATTATGATTGGGCCGCTCGGTTTACGTGGTGAACGGTGATTGGCTGAGCAGGCGACTAGGATAATCGATCCGCTGATCGAATATCGATCAGCGGCGTGTCCCACTGCCCGGTAGGTGCTGCGGTGAGCTTGGGTGCGGCGGAGCAGGGAACTAATGGAATCTCAAACAGTGTCACACAAGTGAAAATTGGACTCAAGTGCTGTCGACGGTACTTTTGGCGCACGTCCGTGTGGACGTTGGAGCATCTCCAGCGGAATTAATGTTTGGTACTGCGATTCGTTTGTCCAGGGAATTTTTTCTGCCTGATAATTTGTCGCCCAATCTTAACATATTTATCGAGGAGTTTCGCGAATCCATGCACATGGTGCGGCCGGTAGCCGTAGCACATAAGTATCAGAAAAAAAGCGTTCTTTTTCAGGGAACTCAAAACATGTACGCATGTGTTCATGAGAAATGTCGCAAAGAAGGCCTTAGAGCGTCCTTACTCTGGCCCATACAAAATCGAAAGACGCGTTTCGGATGCAGTATACGAAATAACAATCAACGGTACTGTACGTAGTGTATCTACTAATTTGCTAAAACCGGCATTCTTCTTATTAGAAGATGCCGCCAAAACATCGTCACCTGTTGCTGGTCAATCTAATGATTCACCTGCGGCCTCAAACCTTCCGTTGCGTCCACCTTTAAAAACATACACGCGAACGAAGGTAGTTTTAGCGCCAGGCACAAAACCACACTAAGATGCAATATTTATGCCATCCTCGCTCTTGCGGTGCAATTATGCACAATGTAAATAATGTACGTATTTTATTATATATTATATTTTACATTTTATTAAATTAGTTATAAGTTTCGTGCGTATAAGCACTAGCACTCGGGGGAGTGTGTGGGGATCGGCGTTTCCCCCTCTCTGAATGCAGTTCAAGAGTGGGGATAGTCCGCGCACTGGCGAGCATCGCCATGAGGCACGCACAGTGTTGCCAACTCAGATTTTTGAAAATCCGTAGAAAAGAGTTCAACTTTCCGTAGAATTTCGTAGATCTCCCTTTGAAAAATCCGTTGATCTACGGATTTTCTGTATAAGTGTTAATTATTACATGTATGAAAGAAGCTAATTCCCTTGCTCATGGAAACCGCCCTTTCCCAAATCCTTCCTAGAAATCTTATATTTCGACCCTCCCTTAACATCCTCAAAAAAATTATTGTCACAACAAAAATTCACAAGTTACGAAAATAGTTCACGTGCAAAAGTTGTGAAATCGACTTTTACTAATTCCACTTCAGTACAAGAGCTTTTCCCAAAAATAATGTTCTCCAGAAAGTCGTTTTCGCCAAAGGCTTTTGTCCCGGCGTAAATTCACGAAAAGGAATTAAAAAAGTTCACATGCAAAGATTCTGAAATCAACTTTGCTAATTTCTATTGTACTCGTTCAAAATGCAGGGTAATAAAACTTATAGGTGCGAGAAAATATATGGAGGTCTGTAGAGACAAAGAACACACGTGGTAACGATAACAACTTTTATTGTATTTAGTCAACTGACTCTCTCCATGCACTCTAGAGAATTATTTGTCTTCGCTCCCTCTACGAGAAGCTCCCCAGGAAGGCGAATGGGCTCGCCGTACACCATCTCAGTTGCAGTTGCACCGACGTCCTCCTTAAACGCTGCTCTTATTCCCAGCAACACCAATGGAAGGGTCTCGGTCCAGTGATCACTACAGTGACATTTAACGTCTGCTTTTAACTGCTTGTGAAACTTTTCCACCATACCATTTGCCTCAAGGTGATACGCCACCGTACGCAAATGCTTAATCCCTAAACATTGTGTAAGGACATTAAACAAGTACGATTCAAATTGCCTTCCCTGATTAGATGTGATGCGTAAAGGCACTCTGAATCTTGCAATCCAACCTCCTAAGAGAGCTCGGGCCACCGTCTCAGCTGTCATATCTGTGATGGGTATGGCTTCTGCCCAACGAGAATACCTGTCAACACATGTCAGACAATACGTATACCCTCTTGAAGTAGGCAAGGGTCCAACCAAATCTATATGGGTATGCTCAAATCTTCTTGAAAGCATGGGGAAACTCCCCACAGGTGATTTCACATGTCTTGGCACCTTAGATCTTTGGCATGGCACACACTCCCTGCACCACTTCCTGATGTCCCTTTTCATTGTAGGCCAAACATACCTTTCCGATAACAGCCTTAATGTAGTTTTCGCGCCTGGATGTGACAGATTATGTATTGAATTGAAAACCACTCTTCTATGGTCCTCCGTAAGGAAAGGCCTGGCCCTTCCAGTTGAGATATCACAATAAACATTTGCACCGATTTCCGGAATGTATATAAGTTCGATTATTAACCCGGTGTTACCGCTATCTCTCATGTCCTTTAACTTCTGTTTTTTCTTGATCTTGAACTAGTGTCAGGTTGTTGGAGACAGAGTGAGGAAGGGGGCCGTCGACGTCACGAGCAAGGCGATGCGTATTCTTAGAGCTCGGCCGCGGGCCGATACAACTCGTCGAATGCTTACAAAGGAGATGAGTGGGCCATCTCTGGGTGTAATTAGACAATAGGGTGTTTCATTTTGTAAGGCAAAAAATAAAATGTAAAATTTTTTCCGACTTTGCTTACGCCCCGAGTCTCAGTGATGTAAAATATATATATGCCAAATTTCAAGAAGATTGGATAATATTTAGAGGTTGCACACTTTAATCAGTTTTATAAAAGTAGGCAAAAAATACGATTTTTCAATGTTAATTACTTTTATTGGAAAAACTAGAAATCAAAAACTTAAAATAATATTAAAACTAGACACTAAGATTAATAGGTAGTATGATAGGCAAAACATGTGTTATATTAATCAACTTTGAATGATGCAATCCCTTCTTTTGTTCGCTTGGTAACGACTTTTTTTGTGATGCGCGACTGCCCTCAACAAGAATTGTTTTTGTTGTTCGTCCCTGACCGATTCGTTAAACTTTTTTATTAGAGCAATTCCTCTTTCTGCAGTATCATTGACCACCTTAAGAGCGTTCACCTGGCTTCTTACAGAATCACTGCAGTATTCTGACACGTCGTGGATCCCAAACAATTCAAAGAACATCTTTGTTTTATTAGTAACGAAATGGCTCAGGTCTTTTCCTTCAAAAACTAGGTTTTTACTCTCTAATCGTTTCATTTCTTTTTTTTTTGCAGGTTTGGTTTCTAAATTTTTAGTCATATTTTCCTTATCAGCCTGAGTAATACGTTCGTCCAAAAAAGCCAATCCTACGTTTATTTCTGACAGATACCAAAGGTGTCTCTTAGCAACTGTGAGAGCACCTTTTTTGACGTTTGCATCTGGGTAAGTGTTCAGAAGCTGCAGCATATCCAAATCATTCTTTGGAGCCCATCGACTTACAATTGCCTCATGCCAAAAGCGAACATATCTGTGGTTGTAAAGAAAAACGACCCATGTCACATGTTTTCACTTTCGAGATATTGTCGTTGAAAGTTCTAAATATCAATTCTTCTTATTAGCAATGTTTCCTTGTTTTATTCTTACGATATAAACGTATATTTCCTTCACTTTGCATAATATTCAATATCCGTATAATTAATGTAAATAATAATAAACAAAATAGTAATAATTTACATACACTTTAGGCAGAACGACACAAGTCCACTGGACTTGTGTTGTTCTGCTTAATGCCGTTAAGAAGAAACGAAAGGAAATGATTACTTTTCCTTCTTTTACTTTCTTTTTTGTCTTCTTTCGTTTTCTTCTATGCTTTGCGTTGTTTTTTGTAAAATATAAGTTACACATTTAAGTATCACTGGTATTTCATGGTGTGCTGTTTCTAGTAAAATGAAAATATGAAATATAATTTTGCTCATTTTATATCACACAAAATACGTTAGTATATGCAGATAAATAAAAATAGAAAATATAAAGCGATCACAAAGGAAAGATACGTTGTATTCTTTAAATTTTGTGGAATTACGTTGTTTTGCCAAATGCGTATTAATCGAATATTGGACTTCGGTTAAATTGCATTATTTTTTCAACGTATAAAATTCGTTTTCATGCATTTTTTTCTGACAAAAACATACATCCAATATTCTACAGTTGAATTAATGCATAAACTCAAATTTTTTGAAATTGTGACATGTGTCGTTTTTCCTTACAACCACAGATATATGAGGCTGACAAAATGTGCAACCTGTTTCATTCCTTTCAATTCTCGTTGAGGAATATTCAACTGTTTAGTGAAGAGGACAATTTTAAGTGCATATATCGCCTTTGCCATCCACCTTGCTTGATGCAGAGCCCCTGGGATCCTGAAACTGAAGTCGTTTTGAGACCAACCTCCTAGGTACAGGAGTGAGAGTTGTTAAAACTCTTTGTAGTCTTCTCTTGGATGACTTCCGTCTTTTAGGACATTTTGGATGTAGTTAACCATTTTCAGTCGTTGTTCTTCTAGAAAGCCTTGAACGGGACTTTCTTCATCCAGCATTGTCGTATATGACGTCTTATTAAGTGAACCCCACAAACTTTGGAACTTCCTAAAAATCTGGATGTCAGGACCGCTTGATGGTATGCCACAACACTCCTGAAACACTCCTTTTAATATTAGTTCATGGGTATGATGACGGCAAGCCAACCACAACAATGTTCGTTCGAATTCCTTTACAATTCTGGTACATGCCCCTTGGATCAGTCCTGTATTAGATGCTGTAGTATCAAAAGACATACCGATGATATTGTCACGTAGCCCAAATCGGTCCACTTCCCGAATAACTACTTCAGCCATCTGCTCACCAGTGCCTTTCAGGGCAACAGGTACGCCAAGCAAATGCTCAAAATCTTTGCCAGTTATTAGAACTGCAACTCTATCTTCCAAAGTTTTGACACTACCATGGGCAACTGAGGGCAATAGTTTACTATCCCAATGCAAGACCAAATGAGGAGGATTTTCAAAGAGTGACTCTTCGATTTTCTTTGCCATTTTACTTCTATTGATTGCCCGAGCTCGGTAAACGGTAGCTGGAGATACGGAAAATTTTTAAACATCGTGACCAAGGCTCTGTGCAGTTGCTATAAATGAAGTACTTGCTTGTCGAATAGAGAGCTGTTCTCGATCCCAAGTTGATGTGAGTGTCTGATTAAGAGGTTTTAATTTTGGACTTGAACGTAATTTTTTCTTTAGTGGAGGCGCAAACTCTGTCTCTTTGTCACTAGGTGCTGATGATGATGGAGATGAGTCTTCCAGTATAACTGTCTTATTGATTTCAGCGAGAGCTTTGTAATGTTTATTCTTATATGAATCATTTTTGTCTTTTTTTCTACACTTAGTTCTTATTTTCGAGGCGAAAACCTTGTCTACTCCACTCATCGACGAACTCATACGATCTTCTCTTTGTGATCTAAGAAATTCTTTATCTTCTTGTGATACGCAAGTCATGTCCATCACATTTTGCCAGGAAATGTCAAATAACTCGACGAGATCACCTTTCCAAATCTGCCGTTTCATATTTGCTTTATCTGTGTTTCTCGATTTCTCTTTACCCAGATTTTGGTATTCTTTGTACAGCTTCTGTATACCAGCGCGGATATTCTCCTCCGTCTTAACAGGGATATTTGCTTTCCTCCACACTTCCTGTAGTTTAGTACTGGTAGATTTAGCAGCATCCGAAAGTGTTTCTTTCATTTCCTTGTGATGGTAAATTAAAACTAAAAGTACTTGTTCCTTTGAAGGGAGCCGAGCTCCTAAAAATTCACCACTAGGCACCTTTTCTAGCAACCAAATTCCTCTTTTAGTTCCCATTTTAAAGTTCAATTACCTGCAAAAGATGAAAGAAATACATAAGAAGCCCATTAGTACTGTGGGGGAAAGTAAGTCACAATTGTCTGGACCAACTGAATTTTCAATTAAACAAATATTTATTTACAAGTGTTCCACTCACACAAACAATACACAAAGTTCGCATCTGCGATAAACGCTACGGCGTGACGAACGGACGTTTAACCAAACCGGCCGAGACCAAGTTCCCAATTCGACTGCCTCGGGTGTCGAAAAAGGTCCTTAAAATAAGGAAGAAAACAAGGAAAGAAAGAGATAGTAAATGCTAGGAAAGACAGAGGAAAACGTGCAAAAGTCACCAGCCGGAAAGAGGTAATAAAAGAGAAAACGCAGAGGCCTGAAGGGCCCAGCCGGTAGGACACTGACCAGACCTACGCTAAACCTTGAAACCCTCATTACAAAATGGCAATGCACTAAATCCTAACTGTAACTGCGTAAAAACGCACAACGCAGAAAACCTAGGGAAGAAAGTCACACGGAAAAATTCCATGTTTCTAACAAACGTTTTCGTAGTGGCGAAGTGGAACCGCCACAGTACAAAGCACTTCAATATTAGAAATTTCACTAGTTTGAGATAAAAATGATCAATGTGTGCAACCCCTAAATATTATCCAATCTTCTTGAAATTTGGCATATATATCTTTTACATCACCGAGACTCGGGGCGCAAGCAAAGTCATATGAAAATCACATCCTTGGAAAAATGAAACACCCTATTAGACAATTACGGTGGCTCACTCGTCCGCGAATGACGTCGCCTAGATTCACGTGACTTCCCGGAATCCTGGCGAGGATTCCGGGAGACGAGATTTCTTCCTTCTCTTGCTTCGACTGCCGAACCGAAAGCACGTTTCGCGATCGCGCGGAGTTTCTCTTAATCTAATACAGTGCACGTGGCCAGATCGCTGGCGCGGTGTATAAGCGCCTCTTATATTCGAATATTTCCTTTAAAAATCAGTAGGAAGGTTCGAATACGAAATAAAACATATGTAAATAGTTGTAAACAGTGAAGTGATTTATTGAAATGGTACTTGTTTCATAAGCGTAGATCTCGGGAAAAATCAATTGTGTGCGTCTGTACGTTTCGTTAATTCAATTCGTAACACAGGTAGTCCAAGGTTTCCGAAATTTCGGTTATTCTGCATCGGAGTACACTTTTCAGCCTTCTGAAAAAATGCAAAAATTAAAGGCTTGTAATCCGTGAAAATCACAAAATTCCGTCCCTCTAACATGTGCCTAAAATGTTTTACTGACAGATATGCCGCCAACAATTCTCGATCATAGGCACTATACTGTTCCTGAGTTGCATTCAACTTTTTGCTGAAACATGCCAACGGCTGCCAATGTCCATCCACTTTTGGATTGAATGCTGCCCCCCACAGCAACACCAGAGGCATATACTACAACCGCCAACTCCGCATTAGGGAATAGGTGAGCCAAAGCTGCCGCAGCTGCCAATGCTTCCTTTGAGTCGCTGAATGCCTTGACCGCCAGGTCTGACCATGCCACTGCACGGTTACCATTCCTGTCGCCTCTAACCAACGCTTCTAATGGTGCTAAAATCTTTGCTGCACCTTGTATGAAACGCGTATAAAAATTGATCATACCTAAATAACGGCGCAATTGCTTAAGGGGTAACACCACTCTAGAGGCAGAAAAAGAAGACCCAAATTTGACAATTTAGTTTGTGAGTATGACAAACGGAATAGAATTTCTTTTCAGAGGGTTTATTTAACACATATCGAAGTACGAAAAACAATTTATTTTTATTGCCATTTTCATGCCAAATGGCGGCAAAGAGCCCGTCGTCGAAAAATGTTTTTTTGAAAACGCCGCCACGGGAGGACGGATTTCTCGGCATGTACGAGTCCTGGAAGCAAAAATAAAACAAATTTATAATCTATATACAATTGGCTTTGGAAGTACATAGGTGTATAGAGAGAACTCAAAAATTGTTGAGAACAGTGCAGTTTATTGAGAGATTGAGAATAGATTTTGAGGTGATATAATAGAGATGTAACGGTTTCGAATGTTGTCGAGATACTACAACTCTGTATAACCGAGCACTCAGGTCGGTCACGAGAGCGTGAGTGTGTGTATGAGTGTGTGTGAGGTGTTGTGGAAGATTATGTATGTATGGTGTTGCGAAAAGTAAATAAGAGGTCTATCAGCTGTTTGAGAATGTTCTTGCGGCTGATGTGAAAAGTAGAGAGAGAAAGACAGATAAAGAGAGATGGATAGAAAGAGAGATGATTCTGCTGAAACATTCCGCCCGCCTTGCCAATCTTAGGTAGATTGGCGATCAGTGGAATGAATCATCGATCGAATGCGTAGCCACTAGGTGTAGTCCTCGTTGGTGGAGACTGGTAGTAGGATGAGCTTCACGATAGGCCGCCGGTACACCGAATGTTGAGTCCGAACGGTGGCGACGCGCACGAGGTTGTCCTGGCCAGGATGAACGTCGGTGACTCTGCCGAGAGCCCATTTGGATGGAGGATATCGTTCATCCTTGACGAGAACGAGCGATCCAATCTTGAGGGAGTGGAATCGTTGTTGCCACTTTGTGATGGTTTGAAGGTGCTGTAGGTACTCGGTGCTCCAGCGTTGCCAGAAGTGCTCCAACATTTGACGTAGGAGTTGCCATCGAGAGAGTCGAGATGTTGGCAGATCGATGAGCGTAGGTTCTGGGATCGTATTTAAAGCAGAGCCCGTGAGAAAATGAGCCAGAGTTAGCGCGGTCATATCGTTTGGATCGTCCGAGAGTGGACAGAGAGTGCGCGAATTGAGGACGGCTTCAATCTGTGAGAGCAGCGTTGAGAATTCTTCGTAGGTGAATCCGGTGTCTCCGATAACGCGCTTGAGATGAAATTTGACGGATTTGACGGCGGCTTCCCACTTGCCGCCGAAATGCGGTGACGATGGCGGATTGAACTTCCATTTTGTGCCGTCACTTGCGAGGATGTTAGCGAGATCTTTCATCTGTTTGGATGAGGCTTGAAAGAGTTTACGCAACTCCTTATCAGCGCCGATGAAATTTGTTCCACAGTCGCTCGTGGGCGTTCCACAGATACCTCGTCGACTTGTGAAACGTTTGTACGCAACGAGGAACCCTTTGGAGGAATAATCGGTGGCTATCTCCAAGTGGACAGCGGATGATGAAAAACAGATGAAGACGACGATGTACCCCTTGTAAGATTTGGCGCCCCGTCCTCGAAACGTCCGGAGGGTCAAAGGCCCGGCGTAATCGACTCCGGAGTGGAGGAACGGGCGCGACCGAGTCGAACGAGGTTCTGGTAGCTGCCCCATGAGTTGCTGACTGATAGCGGCTCGTTGTCGAACGCACGGTATGCAGCGATGTATGAATGTGCGAATCAGTACACGGCCTCCCACGATCCAATATCGACGTCGCAACGTAGCAAGAGTGACTTGAGTTGCTCCGTGAAGTGTACGGTAGTGAGTATCACGGATGATGAGGGTCGTAAGTGCGGATTCTCGAGGTAAAATGATAGGATGTTTCTCGTCATAGTCGAGAAGAGAGTTTCGAAGTCGACCTCCGACGCGTAAGATTCCTGAAGAATCAACGAAAGGAGCGAGTCGAATTAACGCGGCAGACCGCGAGAGCTGCGCGCCCTGCGAGAGTTGATGAATTTCGTTCCCGAAGTACGCGGCTTGAGTTTTCTTTACCCAGTAAAGTCGAGCGGTGTTGAGTTCTTCGGGAGTAAATGGCGATGCTCGATCCGAAGTGCCCTGGATGCGTTGGAATTTGTGAACGGCTCGAAAACACAATGCCGTCACACGAAGAAGAGTCCTGAGACTCGAGAACCGCTCGACGAGGGCCCAGAGTTCTGGAGACTCGCCTTTATTAGCGATTGCAACCGGCGTTTTGCGAATTTCTAGAGCGACGTCCGTATCAAGCGATGGGTTGAATGAAGGCCAAGATGTTGAATGTTTCCACAGCCATGTTGGGCCGGTCCACCAAAGAGTTTCGTCTTTGAGTTGTCGAGGAGAGAGTCCGCGCGATGCGAAGTCCGCAGGGTTGTCCTTCCCTGGGACATGGTGCCATTGAGAGTTTGAAAGCTCCTGGATCTCTGTTACGCGATTTCGAACGTAATCGGTCCACCGGCGGGCATCACCGCGAATGTAGGCGAGCGCGACCGTGGAATCTGTCCAGAGGTGAATCGGAGCTTCTTCGAGATCGAGAGTTTTTCGTACGTGTGAGAGAGTTCGAACTAAGAGGAATGCGGCTGAGAGTTCGAGTCGAGGAATGGTCACTGATTTTAGCGGAGCAACCCGAGTTTTCGCGGCCACGATTGTTACGCGAACATCGTCGAGATCCACGATCGCGCGTAAATAGATCACTGCACCGAGAGCAACTTGAGACGCGTCCGAGAATCCGTGCAATTCCACGGCGCATGAGGTTGCGCGAGACCCGAGCCATCGGGGCACTGAGATTGAAGAGACGTCTTGCAGATCCTTGTCGAAAGTCCTCCAGCGGGATTCGAATTCTTCAGGTAGCTGGTCGTCCCAGTCGAGCTTCGCTGACCAGAGTTCCTGGATGAAGATCTTTCCGCGGACGACGGCAGGCGCAATCCATCCGAGAGGATCGAAGAGTTGAGCGACACGCGATAGTACGGTGCGTTTACTGATACGAGGCGGTTCGTCATGGTTGCGCGAGGAAAACACGAACGAATCTGTGTGAGGTTGCCAGAGAAGTCCGAGAGCGCGGAAGAGTTGAGTGTCTTCGAGTAGCACTGACGATGATTTCTCTCGTCTTTCTGACGGGATGAGTGCCAACAAACTTTCGTCATTGGCGGTCCATTTTTGCAGTGTAAAACATCCAGCCTTGAGACATTCATTGATTTGTTGAATTTTCTGTTGCGCTTCTGTTATGTCGTCGGCTCCTGAGAGCACGTCGTCAACGTAAATTTCACGCTGAATGATGCTCGTCGCAAGAGGAAAGCGCTGTTCCTCGTCAATGGAAAGTTGACGAAGTGCACGGATTGCGAGATATGGAGCACTTGCGAAGCCGTAGGTTACAGTGCAGAGATGATACGAGAGTGGAGGATTTTCTCGATTATCCCTCCATAAGATTCGTTGCAAATCCCAATCTTCGGGGTGTACGCGAATCTGCCGGTACATTTTCTCAATGTCCGCAGAGAAGACATATGCGTAGCGGCGCCAGCGAGTGATGACATCGGCGAGATCATTTTGAAGTTTCGGTCCGACGTGTTGTAGATCGTTGATTGAAATTCCGAAATTGGTGCGATGAGAGCCATTAAAAACGACGCGTATCTTGGTGGTCGAACTGGTGTTTCGCACGACTGCGTGGTGAGGAAGATAAAATACGCGAGGCGGTTGAACGAGTGATTTCGGAACGAGAGCTATGTGACCGAGTGCTTCGTATTCGTTGAGAAAATCGGAGTATGCCGACTTCAGGGATGAGTTTGGAATGAATCTTTTCTCCTGTCGGGAGAGAGCGTATAACGCGGGTTTGTACGAATCGCCGAGATCTTCTGGAAGTCGTTTAAGAGGTATTCGGACGACGTAGCGTCCATCCTGCTGGCGAGAATGAGTTTCGATGAAGTGCTGTTCGCACTGAGCTTCTGCGTCAGACTGAGTACTGCTCGATTCAACGTTGGTTTCTTCTTGCGCCCAAAATCGTTGAACGAGATTAAGAAGGTCGTGATCGACTGAACACTGTAGCCCCTGAGCAGGGCGAACGCTCGAATCTGAGGCCGATTCGGATTGGACTGATCCTGAGAGAATCCACCCTAGAGCGGTTTGCTGAGCGATTGGACTCCCGGGGCCGCCCCGGCGTAGCCCTTCTTCGAGAATCAAGCTGTAGACTTCGGCGCCGAGAATTAAGTCGATTTGAGTTGTTGACGAGAATTCTGGGTCAGCGAGCTAGAGACCGTCGAGATGTGGCCATGGTTTCTTTACTACTCGGATTGAAGGCAGATAGGACGTGAGCTGCGCCAGCACGTACGCACCTATCGAGAGCGAGAATGTTGGATTGACACGTGACGCGATATTGAGATTCATAAATCCGCGAGCGACAGTCGACCGTTGCGCACCGATCCCGTGGATTGGGAGTCAGACTCGTTGACGCGGCAAGTTGATGCGTTGAGCGAGAGATTCTGTGATGAACGATACTTCTGATCCTTGATCGAGAAGGGCCCGAACTTCGTACTGGTCGCCGTAGCATGATGTGACTTTGATGAGAGCTGTCGCAAGCAAAACTGGCGTGTACTTGATTGAAGATGTTAGGGCGACATTGGTTGAGGCGGACGCGCTCGATTCAGTATCCTCGCGACGCGGAAGCGCGGATGCACTTGTTTGGCTCCCGGAGGCGATGGGTACCGATTGCTTCGGAGGTGAGCTCGTCCCCTTGGCGGCTGACGCGCGCGGAGCTGTACCGTCTGACGAGTTTGTGGTCCGATGGATCGACGTGTGATGAGGATTCCCACAGACTCGGCAGCGTTTTGCAGTTCGACAGTTACGGAATTGATGCGGACCGAGGCAGTTAAAACAGAGGTTCTTCTGTTTGATGAAGTCTAGCTTTTCTTCAACTGTTTTTCCACGATAGTCTGGACATGCAGATAGATAATGTGCGGCATTGCATAATGAGCACGTGAACGACGATGAGTTTGTTGCAGCGTTCGGAGAATTGTCGCTTTTGAGACTCACGGTCGTCTGGTGTGATTTCGCGCCAGACGTACTTTTCGTTGCTGCAGGAGCGGCTGAACGCGATTTTTGTTTCGCAGTTGCGCGTGCGAAACCCTCGAGAGCGTGTATTCGGCCTGAGATAAACTTTTGGAGTTCTGCTAGTGTCGCGGGTTCGTTCGTAGCGCCGATTTGCATTTCCCAATCGAGTAGAGATTCCGAATCGAGTTTACGCGAGACCATGAAAACAATTATGTGGTCCCAGGCGTCTGTAGGACACCCGAGAGCGCGGAGAGATCCTAGAGATTCTTTAACTTCCCCGATCAGAGCTTTGAGCTCAGTAGGCGATTGTTGGTTTACCTTTTGGAGAGAGAATAACGTGGAGAGATGCGTGTCGATGAGCACTCGCTTGTTCTCGTAGCGGTCGACGAGTTCTTGCCACGCGCGTGCAAAGTTTTCATCGGTAACTTCGTACTTTCTTACGAGTTGAGCTGCTTCGCCGTTAGCACTCATATTGAGGTATTGCAGTTTTTCGACGTCAGGTATTTCCTGGTTTTTGATGATCATTGCTGAGAAGAGATCACGGAAAGGTCGCCACTCACGATACGACCCTGAGAAGTTGGGCACGTTGAGTCGAGGGAGCTGTCGAGAAGTCGGCGTATGAGATGCGCTTGAGGCACTTGATGCTGTGGACGCCGATTGTCCTAGTTTGCTTTTGAGTTGGTTCAGATACGAGAGAAGCTCACTCTTTTGGTCGGCGTAGATTTCTTCGCATTGTTCATACTGATGATCTGTGAAGTACGGTAGTACGGATCTTTCTTCAGCTTTCAAGGACCAGAGAAGATCGTGATTTTCTTGGAACTTCCTCCAATTACTGTCGAGAATTTCGAGTCTAGTTTGTATTTGCTCGGGGGTGCGCTCGACGGCTCGACTGATGAGGCCGTATTGAGTGGTCTGTTTGTCAACAACAGCAGGGATCGTAGCCGACATTGTTCAAATCGTTTGTAACGTACTAGCACTCGGATTGAACAACTTCGCGACACTTCTGGAGCGCGATGAGATAATTTTCGCAGATTACGCACGTGCACGAATTGCTTTTCATGCGCGAAAATCACAACTATTAAGAGAGAGCACGAACGTAGACACAAGAGACGAGACGAGAGCGCGGCGAAGGCAAGAGTGAGAGAGAATAACCGTTGACTCTTATTGCCGCACACACACGAGACTTTCTTTGAGTTTAGAGAACGAATCTGCACTTTTCACTTTACTGATACTGCACTATTCACAACAATCCGGCTCGAAGGACCAAATAATGTATAGAGAGAACTCAAAAATTGTTGAGAACAGTGCAGTTTATTGAGAGATTGAGAATAGATTTTGAGGTGATATAATAGAGATGTAACGGTTCCGAATGTTGTCGAGATACTACCGCTCTGTATAACCGAGCACTCAGGTCGGTCACGAGAGCGTGAGTGTGTGTATGAGTGTGTGTGTGGTGTTGTGGAAGATTATGTATGTATGGTGTTGCGAAAAGTAAATAAGAGGTCTATCAGCTGTTTGAGAATGTTCTTGCGGCTGATGTGAAAAGTAGAGAGAGAAAGACAGATAAAGAGAGATGGATAGAAAGAGAGATGATTCTGCTGAAACAGTAGGATTATTTTTTTTAATCAATTTTTGTGGAAGTGGTGCACTTTTTAAGAAATGAATGGATTCTTTGCCCTAAAAATGAGCATTAAATTCTTTATAAAAAAAAAAGTTTACGTTCCATCAAAAAACAGCTACGTACTTCCAAAGCCAATTGTATATGGATTATAAGTTTTTTTATTTTTGGTTCCAGGACTCATACTTGCCGAGAAATCCGTCCTCCCGTGGCGGCGTTTTCAAAAAAGCTTTTTTCGACGACGGGCTCTGTTGCCGCCATTTTGCATGAAAATAGCAATAGAAAAAAAATTGTTTTTCGTACTTCAATATGTGTTAAATAAACCCTCTGAAAAGAAATTCTATTCCGTTTGTCATACTCACAAAATAAATTATGAAATTTAGGTCTTATTTTTCTGCCTCTAGAGTGGTGTTACCCCTTAACTGTATCAGGCCTTTTAAAATCTGTTATTGTCACCGCCCGGTCCTTTGGTGGTCTTGTCCTGTCTTTGTCTACTGTATACCTCAAGAATGTCACCTCACTTGTGCAAAAGCTGCTCTTGGCGACATTGATAACAGTTCCATACTGCTGCAAACGTGTGAAAACTTGTTGTAGATGGTCATAATGCTCTTTTTCATTCTCAGATGCTGTGAGTGCATCGTCTATGTAGACATAATAAAAAACCACACTCCTGAGAACCTCATCCATACATCTCTGGAATGTCTGCGCAGCATTCCTAAACCCGAAAGTCATGTACTTCAATTCATACACTCCAAATGGAGTTATCATTGCGGTTTTTGGTACGTCGTCCTCAGCTATTGGGATATGGTAATATGCCTTCAGTAGATCTATTGTAGAAAATACGGTTTTACCAAATAAACCTTGTGCAAAATCCTCTATGTGTGGCACAGGATAATTATCAGGGACTGTCCTTGCATTTAAAGCTGTATAGTCGCCACAAGGTCGCACTTCCTCGTCCTCCTTTTTAGGTGATTTTTTATGAGTTTTCTTTGGCGCCATATGTAATGAGGACGACCAACTGCTTTTCGAGGGCCTTATGATACCCTGCTGTAATAAATAGGATTGGAATTCCTTTTTTGCTATCGCTAAACGATGTGGGGCGAGTCTTCTCGCCCTACTCTTGACAGGTGGACCAGGAACGGTCGTGATATAGTGGACGGTTGTGTGTTTAGGTGGCTCGCCTTTAGGTGACGTCTTTGTAATTCCATCATACTGCTGCAACAGATCCTGCACTCTCTGATTCGAGTGCGCCACCGACTTTATGGAGCCAACGGTGTTGGCTACCTTCCCTTTGGTTGAAAGGTTAGTAACCGAATTCAGCAACCGGTGATTTCTGACATCAACAAGCAGACCATAGAAACTCAGAAAATCTGCGCCTATTATAGGCCGAGTGACATCTGCTACTATAAAGCGCCAATGAAAGCTGCGCCTTAATCCCAAATCCAACTCAAGTGTGACCTCACCAAACGTCGCAATAGGCGACCCATTTGCCGCAAACAGTGCGCAACCTGTACTACTTTCACGGTTACGGCACAGTCTCTTGGGATACACGCTTACATCCGCCCCGGTGTCCACCAAATACGCAGTTTTAGATACCCTCTCAGTTACAAATAGACGGCGTGTTCTCAGCAAATTTCCAGTGGTACCAGCACTGTCCGCCTCTTTTTTGCTCTGAGACCTCTCCCTGCCTGTTTTAGCTCCCTTAGCAGGGCTTCTGGAAAATCGTCGTCTTCCTCCAACTCGACCTCTACATAATTTTTCAACCTTGCGCGTTAACTCTTCTATGCGCGCTTCCAGGCCCGCATTTCCGTCATTTGCATCAACCGCCGCTACGCCACGCTGCGGCGCCAACTCGTAAATTTTGTCCGCCACAGTGGCGGCTGCTTCCATAGGCATTTTTTCCTGCATCGTCATGACGGTTTGAACCGTAACCAGCAATCTCTTGCCCCAGATTGCCCTTAATAAATCTTCTAGTACTGAAGCACCGGCCAATCTTTTTAGGTGTCTCAGAAATTGAGACGGTTGCCGATCGCCCAATTCCTCTTTCTCCAGGAGCTTCTTAGTTTCTTTTCCTGCGACTCGGATAAACGCACGATTAATTCGGCTTTAAGCTTATCATATTTACCAGAATTAGGAGGGTCGGTGATTATATCCGCCACTTCTATTGCGTAGCGACCCTCCAATTTTCCCACCACGTGGCCAAACTTTGTTGCATCTTGGGTTATCCCGGCGATTAGAAATTGCGCTTCTACCTGCGCAAACCACAGAGCGGGCTGCTCGGCCCAAAAAGGTGGGATTTTAACGGAAATTCCCGCAACTTCGTTCATTATTCTTCCCATGATGTAAGGACATAAGGTGTGCCCGTGCGCAGCCTTCCAGATTAGCCAATAACGCGCCATTCCCAAGATCGTCCATATTGGATTGTCAACCAATACGACAGTTGCATTCAAATCTGGTAACGTAACATTACATACTGTTGCGAGTCTCGACACGATATGTTTTATTGTAGAATGAAGTAGGTGCCAAACACCGCGATATCGAGATTCGATAGACAGCGACGTTTGAAAAGTCGTTTTAAATTTTGGATTGACACGTGAAATTAAAAAAAAGATAAAAATAATGTTTCTAATTTAAGAATAAAATTTTTTTGCTTGCACAGATCTTTAAATGGCTCTAATTTTATCACTGGAATTTCTTCTAGTTTTACTTAATTCTTTTAATCTTATTATTTGAGAAGAGACGGGAGTGAGATTGAGAGGAGTCTAAAGGTCGAGTTTCCTAGCCGCGATCCGGCGGCGGCAAGCGGCGGCGGCAAGCGGCCGCGGCCGGCGGCCAATCCTAAGCACCGCTCTTATGGAGAAGCATGCAACCGTTTTCCTAGCCGCGTTTTCGAGCGGCTGCGGCCGCGCGTCTGCTGCAGCAGCAACCTAGGCTACTCGAAACACAACACAATGCGATGAGTGTCTGTTTTCCGCCATGATGGCGGAATCTACTAGCCGCGCGGCTAGCCACGGCGGCAAATCGCTTGACTCCTCCAAACTGAGTCATAGACGCGGCCGCGCTGCGATCCTACGCCACAGTGGGACAGAATCCCCAAAATAAGGAAACAAAGCAGAATTCGAAAGTTATGGGATTATGTTTTTTTTTATATATTTCTTGTAAACTAATAATATGTGCTCCTAAAAAAAAGGGAAAAATATCGTGGCGGCTATGTCTGATCTGTGTGTAAACACATGTCAAAGCTTGTATGTTTTTTCTGGTTGAAAATTTTGAATCGAGTCTTTTTAATTTTGACGATATAAATTTTTTGGGACCGATAAATATGAAAAATATGTGCTTCCTATTCGAGTAGGTTTTTTTCCAGTAAACATCCAAAATGTTACTCCGATAAGTGTCCGATTTCGCGTGGAATGTCCCTATAATCAATTTGTTTTATCTCCAATACGTTAGGAAATATCCAGCTGTTTACTGTTCCCGCGGACACCTGCGGGGTAATGAAACGTTGTGCTTTTGTTCACAGCGAATAATCTCTAAAATCTTAAAGACGGCGAAGGTACGTTCTTGATTGCCTTATGGAAATCTGGCAACCAGATGTTGCGAAGCCGTCTTCGAAAATACGGAATTGCCGACCATAAACGATAGGTAAATGAATTTTCGCAACGCTCCCAACTGTTACCTTCAGAATCTATTATTCTTGTTTTCATTTTTATAATTTTATCCTTAATGCAGTGCATGTACAGATCGGACGTAACGGGTTACTAATCGGACGTGTCTTTGATTGTAGCGGTGTTTAAATTTTTTTCTAGAATTTTTGTGTCTGAATGTTTTAACCTTTCAGCTACTCACGCTTATACCGGCTTCCGTTAATGTCATTTTTTGAAATGCGCCATTATTGTGGTTTTTACACGCAGGTGGCGAAAAATCTCTGCGTACAAGGGTATAGCGCCGCGGTCAACCCTGTCGACGGGTACAAGATCAGTCGACATTATTTTCAAACCTCATTACAGTAATCTGGGGTGCGAGTGGTAAACCGATCATAAAAGTGGAGCGCGCGGCTCGATTACCTGGGCCGGGAAATTCCCAATACCTAGCTCTTTGCGACGTTAATTTGAAGGAGACCATCCTAAAATTTTCGAAGTTCGGGTGTCACTGCTGTCCAGCGGCCGCTGGCAGCTCTTCGCTAGGCCGGTGCACGGTTTTAGTGGAATGCGTCCGTGAGGTGCTGTTGCCATTTTATCTGTTCGCGCGCGCGTAGGTTTCCGCGAGGCGTTTTGGTGGTGGACTTGGTGGATATTACTAATAATAATACTAATTTAAGTGGTAAATAAAAACTGAACTTATGTCCCTAGCACGACGGAATAGGGTTCGACTAAACGACCACCGTTGTTTGTCGTTTACCAAACTCGTTGGAGGCCTCGGTACTTATATACAGTCAATGTAAAAAGTATTCGTGCAGCGACCATTTTAAAGTAAAACTTTGTATATCCATGTCAGTACTACATTTTAACAGAAGAAGATGATTAATAAATATTCTTAAATGTTTGTAGAATAGATCTTGTATAAACAAATTCTGATTCCCCTTAACATTTACAAAAATATGAATAAAAGCATAAAATAAGCAGAAATAAAATAAATATTTAATGTTTTAAGAATTTGTGGGATTGTCTTTTGATTTTATAATAGCTTCGAGCCTTCTTGGTATGGAATTTATTTAGTTGAATGTTATATCAGGTTGTATTTTACTCTAATACTACAGTCGGGGTGATTCTCCACCGGCACCTCTCCTTTGACACATCTCTTTAGATGCCGCATGGAACTCCGTGACGTGGATAACCTTTCGCACTGCGAGACTCACCGAATTTTATGGCTTTCGACCCTTGAAAGGGTTCGAATATCATTAAAAAGTCAGAAATGTCCAGGATTTCCGCATTTCCCATCAGATCTTTGTGAAAACGACGTCAATGAATTCCTTATGTTTCGCCCATGAAACTGACACCACGAACGACGTAATTCGGAAAAAAGGAAGGAAATTGCATGAAAAACTAATTTATACCATTTCAAGTTGTCTTCGTTAATAATAGTCCGATTTACATGAAATTTCATATGATTTTGATCGGAAAAACACAAGGAATCCATTGGTGTCACTTCCATATCGAAACGAGAAAGAATAAAAAATTATTTTACTTCTGAAGCAGGTATGAATCCTTGACCGTAGACCCTTTCAAGTGCGCTTGAACCAAAGTGGGACCCTGAACGTTACGCGGCCGGAGTCTGGCCGCCTACACGGGCCGCCGGCCGCGGCCGCTTGCCGCCGCCGCCGGCCGCGGCCGCTTGCCGCCGCCGCCGGATCGCGGCTAGGAAACTCGACCTTAAGACAGGTTATGAATGCACTTCGCCAAGTATCTCGGGGTCACCCTGGACTGCCGCCGGAGGTTCAGGACCCATCTGGACGGGGCGGTCATACGGGCAGATAAGGTGGTGGGTGCCCTGTCGGCACTCCTCCCAAACGTGAGGGGTCCCTCGGTTGCTTCGAGGCGACTATACTATAACGTTTGGGAGTCAGTGCTGACGTATGCCGCCCCGGTATGGTCGTCAGCCCTGGGGGTGGGCGTGAACCTCACCTCCCTCCGCAGGGCGCAGAGGTCAGCCCTGATAAGGACTACTACGTCGTATCGGACGGTGTCCCGTCAGGCGCTCTGCGTCCTCGCAGGAAGGATGCCCCTTGAACTGAAGGTGGCGATGTGGAGGGAGGTATACGACCTAAGGGCGGCGGACAGGGCGAACCCTATACTAAAGGACGACCCGAACGGGATGAGGGTGAGAGCAGGGGAGCACAGGAGCAGGGCTCTGGCGACTGCCCTCGCGAAGTGGCAGAAGGCCTGGGAGGAGATGGGCCCGGAATACTGGACCAGGCGGCTGGTGCCCGAGGCGAGCACCTTCGCGGTTGGAGCTGGGCTTGCACGACAGCCGGATTACTGGCTGACCCAGCTCCTCACCGGACACGGGTCTTTCGGGGCCTTCAGGAGGAGGATTGGCAAGGCGGATAGCGGGGCGTGCGAGGAGTGTGGCGCGACCCGCGACGACGCCGAGCACGTCCTTACGGCATGCCCGGCGTTCGAGGAAGAGCGTCGGGTATTGGCCGGGGCCCTGGGGGCCCCGATAGACCCAAGCACAGTGGTCCGCCTCTCTATGGGGACGGACGAGAGATGGGCGCACCTTCGTACCTTCGCGTCCACAGTCATGGGCGCGAAGGCCCGGAGGGAGATGATAATGGAAAAAGCCCTGAGGGATGCCCGGGCAGCAGCTGCCAGACTGGAGGCCCAAAGGAGGGCACAGGAGAGAAGGAGAAGGGCCCAAAAGAGAAAGCGGAATGGGGCGACCCAGGGTGTTAGACCCCCCCCCCCAACAAGAGGGTGAGGAGGGTGGCCCCCTCCCCCCCATAATGGCGGCCCGAGTCATGGGTGTTTTTTAGCGCGTAATTTAATCGAGAATGTGTTGTGTGTTGTTACCGCGTATCTATCCCGTTATATGTAATAAATGTCGTGCTTGTGAGTGCATATGTATGTATTTATTTATTTAACGTACTGTGTGCCGTAAGCGCGTTTTATTACTTATTTATTTCGGGTAGCCTAGGAGAGGCCTCTTCCGATTACGGAAACTGTGGGAGGAAGTAGTAAACTGAAGTCCCCCCCACAGTGTGGAGGCGTGGTCAAGGTGGCCTTGAGAGGGGGTTTTTAGTGGGTAGCCCACCATCAGGGTGGGGAGTCCCACATAACCCCGGTATCCGTACCGGGGTATGCATAAAGCATTTTCCCCCTCTATAAAAAAAAAAAAAAAAGGTTATGAATGCACTTGAGAGCTTATTGCGGTGAAAACTTTGTCAATTTATTGTCAATACACGTGAGAACACTGTAGCCTTGGCGCAATGATAATATTTATCATCGCCTGAGATGACAACGTGAGAGTACTGAAACCGCGTGTAAACACCACGTCGCGTCCACACAATTGTATTAATTTTGTGAGAAGTATGAGAGTTCAAATGAGCACTGCACGTTTACAATAATGCGTGGTGAGCTGAGCACAATAATTAGCCGTTAATGACCGTGAGAAAGTACAAAAGGGGCCCTGCTATTTGCGACGCGAGATTGCAGTGAACTGTTGGCTTCAAAACACACAAAGAGGGTGAGAATATGGCGGACTTCCGCAACCGCGTCTTCTCCGTTCTCCTAGAGCCTCGACGCGGCACGCTGATTAGTGCATCGATCACGGCGACGGTTGATCGATCGTCGCTGATTGGCGGCTCGCCCAACGATCAGCGTTGCTGAATCGCAGTCCGCGAGGTGCTGCTGTCAGAATGAGTGTGGTGGAACTAATTTCATTCCGAAACACTTATGTATGTTCGCGTTCTAATAAGACATAGCAAAACTTGGTTTGGTTTAATTAATTAAATTAACTAAATAAACTAAATTAAAATATTAATACTTAAACATTGCAAGTATAATTAATATCGGCATCATTACTTTAAAATATAACTCATTATTAATTAAACTATACCGTATATCTTCATGGAATATAGGCCCCTTTGATTGTAATTTATTTTCTTCATTACTTGGTAGTAATACTTGAGGCAGAGAAATACATATGGATTCAATTGAAATAATTTTACATTTTTTATTACTTGGGTCACTAGGTTGTGGTAGAGACACTATACTAAGAGTCTGGATACGAGAAGGCCACTTTTTGATTAGTCCGCCATGTTTGATCGAAATCCCACGAGAGAGAAAGAGATATACACCATTTCACTCTTAACCACTCGTAAAAACTCTTACGTTTATGGCGGTATTTTACTATCTATTAATCTAAAAATTAGAGACACATAACCTTTTTTGGCCACTTTTGATTGACGCGCCATTTTTCATCTATTTCCGCTGATTTTTAAATCTATCCATTATACCAAGATAATGAAGATATAAAGTAAAAAACCAAATCCTGTGTTCGATTTGATATGTGTTTTTTTATTATACTTATTTAAATGCGCAATGTATTGCCATAGATTTGCTACCATACATTTTGTTTACATTATTTACACCTCTCTTATTAAAAATCCTTAATCTAAAAATTATAAACCTTTTCATAACTTTAATATACAAATCGTGACACTTCAATATGGGTTCTGCATTTATGTTTCTACATTTTTCTATTAAAAATAATCTTAAATTAATATCTTTTATATTACTGAAATATTTAGAATAATATCGAAATATTTTTTCTAATTTTAAAAATATCTTAAATGTATTTACATTGACATAGTACAAAGAATTTGTGTTGTACGCTTTAAATTTCACAAATCTTGTTGTTGAGCGTTAGCTTATAACCTGGCCACCAAGGCTGCACAATGGGCCTTGTGTCCTCGAGTGTTCTTCTGGCAGACACGTGATCTGTCAGTCCGCGTCTCAATGACCTGAGACCGTTGGGGTTCCATTAATTTAGTTCGACCGTAAACGAAGACGATTAGTCCAAGTGAAGACACCGGGTCTGGGAATCGTCACAAAAAGAAACAGAGAGCTTCGCGACCATCAGTTCACCGACGCACCAACACCCTGATCAAGATTTCCCTTCCTCATAGTTTTTCCTTCACCCACTCCTAAACCATTTGTGATCAATAAAAGACCCGATTTGTACCACTGTTAATGTAACTCCACCCCTAAACGAATATTGCGAGAGAGACGTAGTCCAACGGACAGTCAGTCGAAAACCAAGACCCACACGGTCAACATAAAGCGATTCAGTATATTACACACACATTTTTACTAAACAGAATATAGTTTCATTATTGTTATTATATGTTGTGTCACAGTGATTTTATTAAAACCTATATCACTCACTCCTTCAATACAAATGAGTTCTTCTGGTCGTAAGACACCACAGAGAACGTGACGGTGTGCCGTCGGAGATTTACACCCTCCAGAAAACAGGCGACGCATCAAATCATAACACTTGTAAACGAATTTTCTAATGAGGTTTTTGATCCTATTGACTGTAAGCAATTATTACACACTTTACATGTTTTCATGATGGAATTTAAAATATATCCAGCAATATTATATAAAGAGTTTAATTCAAGTGTTGTAAATTTTATATCAGTAAAATTATTATTAAATTCTGGTATTTTATTTGTACTTGTACTTGGTATACTATCTCGCATTATGGCTTTGCTTTTTTCCAATTTTTCTGCCGATATATATTCAAGAAATCCTGATAAAAATTCCCGATCATCTTTTTCATAATTACCATTGGTTACATGCTTCATATACAAAGCTATAGAAACTAATTTTAAATTATTTGAGAACTGTAACGGATTAGGTATGGCGTTTTTTCTTCTTATTTGAGAAAATAAATTTGTAAATAAATAAATAAATAAATAATAATAAATAAATAAATATTTTGTATCCATAAAGCTCGACGTGCTGGACATTTTGGAAAAACTCTCATAATATATCCGTTTTCTGAGGTGTTATTGCAAAAGGGTGCTGCACATCCAACCATTTTTTCTGAATCAAGTTAAATGAACGAAGTATCTTGTAACGAATAACTCAGAACGCAATAAAACTTATTAAACAGAATGGAATTAAATTGTTTAACTATTCGAAACTATTTAGGAACAAGAAACAGAAAGAAGAAGTTTTAGGAATTGATCAAAGCTGAATTTATTGCAACACGACTGGATTGTGACAATGTCGGTGATCAAATGCGAAGACAAATTTCTAATGTAGTAAAGTTCATTCTTAACTCTTTTCTGTTCAAACTTCGCGCTATCAAGAGACACGGTAGTGTCTCGCGCCAAGTATATATAGATATATGCGCACGCGAGATGCCGAGTGTCTATATTACGCCACGACTCGCTATCAAGAACCCTGAGATTTCCGAATCTCAATAACGGCTGATCCGATTAGGTTTTGAATGGTCTTAATGGATAGCTTGGGTTTGATTTACATAAGAAAAGTGTCTTCGTTTTGTTCCTACGGGCCTTATGAGCTGAGATATTTCGATGTAAAGTTGCAATTTGCTGAATTTTATGTTCTTAAAATTCAGCATCGTCCTCGTCCTCGTCGTCGTCCTACACTTCTAGGCAAAAGGGGAGTATGAAAGGGTGAGGAAATGTCCCTCAGGCACGTCGTTCATTGGATGCGGGTTTCGGCCAATCGCGTAACAAATAACCTGACAGCTACATAGTCAAAGATAACCTACAATGTGCTTAGTGTCAAATAAAGTAAATTGTCCGAATTTGAAATGTCACGAGTTTTTACATTAATTAGGAGACCGAATTATTGTCTTAATTAAGAAGGTAAGTCGCCAAAATTTTTTAAATCGAGTTAGTATGTACAGTCGTAGACTTGGAAGTTGTCCGGAGAAGGTTCGACAGAGAACCATCTTCTTTCGTATAAGTTTCTGGAAATTTGTACCATGCATGTATAAAATAATAATACCATGCATGTACAAAATAATATAAATTGTAACAAATTGCATTGCATTTAAATTGCCAGATATTTTTATACCAGCAATTTAGAGATTTTATGTAAAGCTTATATACATTATATTTAGAAATGAAGGAGACGCAGAGGACCTGGATAAAAATGAAAGGGACGCACAGGCTTGGATAGAATTGAAGGGGACGCACAGGCTTGGATGGATAGAAATGAAGGGAATGCACAGGCTTGGAGGTTGTCCGGAGAAGATTAGATAGATAGACAGAGTATCTTATTTCGCACAAGTTTCTGGAACTTTGTCAAATAAGGTAAATCGACAAAATTTGTCTAAAGACATAGCATTAAGAATTATTAAGAAAATAGATTATGGTGGACTGCTTGCAATGTAAAGCAAGTCACATTAGTGAAGAAAGTACACTGAAAACACATCTACGTTAATGCTTTTCAATCTTTTGTGAAAGACATTCGTAATACTTTAATTAATAAAATCCAAAGTAGTTGTCACGCTATTCATTAATTCATTAATTTGTTAGATTCCCATTATTTCAATTCACCAATAAACATACTAAATTAGTTTCATTCCAACACCAATAAAGTGTGCGTTAAAACTATTGGATCTCCTCGTTCATTTTCGCTGAATCATTACCATTAGCATTTAAATTTCCTGCAACAAGACTTTCTACCATACGCTCTCACCTCTTTTGGACACATTATTTAGTCTCTACACTCAATAAAGCAAAAGGCCACTCTATTTCTATAAATAGTAAGTTCTATGTTAAGTTGTATATAATTAAAATGTGGCTTTATATATTTACAGATAATCAAAGTAGAAGATAATGCAGTGTAGCAATACGGAAATTTAATATATGTACTATTCCCACAACCAAAGTAGTAATAGCTGGACAATCATATAAAGTTATGAATGCTATATTTCATAGTGGTTCATGTATTGGGGATGGCCATTACACCAGTATATGTAAAGAAGAAGGAATGACTAGTAGTTGGATTGAAGCTGATGACGTGCAAATTAAAAAAAGGCAATGGCCCAAAGGCGCTAAAAATCTTTATATTTTATTCTTACAAAAAACTGATAATAAATAAGCATGGTAGTGAACCGATGTACAATCCCATAAAAAGAATCCCATTTAAAAAATTGTCGTAATTTAATAACAGTAAACACTACAAAATGTGTGAAATCTCCACAAAATTACCTTTTTACAAAAAGGTACAAAAAAGAGCGCCAAGTATATAATCTCTTCAAAAAGAATCCTATTTAAAAACAATGTCGTAAATTAATATAAATTTAATAATGTTCTATACTGTACAAAAATAATGTTCTAGACTGTACAAAAATAATGATATACAACAATTGCGCCAATTATCACAATGACTATTTATACAAAGAAAAAATCACAATAGTACAATGAAAAAATGTATTAAATAATATCAAGCAGATATATTTTATACAAATAAATATTTTAATACGAATAAATCACATAAAAAAAAAAATATACAATATAAAAAAATATATGAAATCAAAATGAGCTGCAAGTACATAAAGGTGCTTTCCAACTGCGCTTAAGATGACACAACTACATATACACAGCTAAAATGCTGTATTCATACATTCCGTTACTCATATCGCGGACATTTTAAATAATATGAAGATAAAATGTAACATCTAGATATTTGCCTAGATGTCCGCGGCCTGGAAGTCAAATACTTGGCGTGGCCAGGCAAAGTATTCTCAAATCATCAATACCCATACCTTCCCCTCGCAGGCTTTCAGATAATTTGTCCATTTAAAACGTAGATAATATGAGTACGTTTTCATTATATTGCGTTTTAAAATAATTGTAAGTTTATTTATCGACACCGATACCTTTCCTCTCACAAGCTTTCACATAATTTATCAATTTAAAACTCTGACAATATAAATACACATTCATTGTTTTATGTTTATAAATAATTCTTATTCATCGACACCTTGACCTTGGCCACGCCAAGTATTTGACTTCCAGGCCGCGGACATCTAGGCAAATATCTAGATGTTACATTTTATCTTCATATTATTTAAAATGTCCGCGATATGAGTAACGGAATGTATGAATACAGCATTTTAGCTGTGTATATGTAGTTGTGTCATCTTAAGCGCAGTTGGAAAGCACCTTTATGTACTTGCAGCTCATTTTGATTTCATATATTTTTTTATATTGTATATTTTCTTCTATTTTTTTATGTGATTTATTCGTATTAAAATATTTATTTGTATAAAATATATCTGCTTGATATTATTGAATACATTTTTTCATTGTACTATTGTGATTTTTTCTTTGTATAAATAGTCATTGTGATAATTGGCGCAATTGTTGTATATCATTATTTTTGTACAGTCTAGAACATTATTTTTGTACAGTAAGAGTTACCGTGTAACGTTCTCGAACGAGACGTTGCCGTTCTTTACAGGAGATTCACGAGTAGAGCGGTTTACCCGTGAATTTGTGGGATTTGGTTCGGGTGGCGTGCGATTAAGAAATGAATTTTTAGATACGAGAGTCCTTCTTTTAACAATAAATAACAAATGATTTATTCAAAAGTAAATGGTAGTGACTCTAGGTCGAAATAGAACATATAATACGACACTGAGTCGTGCGATTTATGACAATTAATACAAATAAAGTAATTAGTAACGTCGTATCGGTCGGTAAATCGTTTTGATTTCTGTTCCTAACGCTAAATCGGTAATAAAGAATATAATTTTGATTTCGGTTCCTGACGCTAAGTCGGTAATAAAGAATATAATTTTGATTTCGGTTCCTGACGCTAAGTCGGTAATAAAGAATATAATTATGATTTCGGTTCCCAACGCTAAGTCGGTAATTAAGAATATAATTTGATTGAGGCGTATAAAGATATAGTATAAAGTCTCGACACGAAGTCAGTGTAATACAAGATACGACACTAGGTCGATTTGGAATGTTGGTTGAGATTTAGAGAGAGTTCCTTCTAGAGGATAGATGTGGCTTCCAGTTGCCTATAAGCTTGCCTACGCTGTCTAGGATTGTTGCCAGGTTGCAGGTAGAGGCGTCCCCAGATAGTAGTGGAATTATTGACTTTCTTCCTTCTGATTTGGTAACTTCTTCTGGTGCCTATCAGCTGGCCCACGCTTGGAGGATGAGGTGGTGAGGGGGCTAACTAAAGCGACCTCGAATGGAAACTGAGGGGGCTAACTAAAGCGACCTCTAATGGAAACTGAGGGGGCTAACTAAAGCGACCTCGTAATGGGATTTGGTAGTCGGTTTTAAAGATACTACTCTAGACGGTTTCAAAACTATAGGGGGCTAACGAAAGCGACCTAAGTCTCGAGGTTCGGTTGCAGAACCAAGTCTGCCTTCCTGCTGCTGGCGGGCCTCTATTTATACCGATTTGTGGTACTTGGCCCGCACCAATCACTCGCTGTGCGATCTCGCGCACCAATTAATATTCACATCCGTTTCGCGCCACTCGCGCACTACGCTCGGATAATTCGGCGTCCGGTTGTTCCTTCGATGTGCGCACGCGCGCTTGATTCGCTCGCGGCACTGAGTTTACTGTTTGAATTAAAGGTTATGCGCATGCGTTGCGCGTCACTCAGTCTTTCGCGCGCTGTTTGAACACGCTCTCGCACGCGTTGTATAATATCTTACGTATAATAAAGGAAATTAACAATGTATATGAAAAATAAAAGGAAAAATTTATGGCGGTGGTAGCGGAACGTTACATCTCACCGCCCGGTTTTTCTCTCGTCCCGAGAGATGTAGGTTTAGGTATGGATACTGCGTTGATTATCGGTTCCCGTGAGGAGGTTTGGCGCTCGACCTCTTCTTCGATGTGTTGGAGTCTTCCCGCGTCTCTATTTGGATTGACTGGCGTTCCTGTAGTTGGGGCTGGTGCGTTTTGGGTGCCAAATAGGAAAATATATTTCCATGCGCGCCGCCGTGGATCGGAATGGGTGAGTCCCGCGTATGGTTGCCAATCGATTTCTGGCACTGTTATTTTTTGTAATTTCCATGGTATGGATTTTGATGAGGTCACCGTTAGTTTTAATGCCGCTTGAATTCTTTTTATTTTACTTCCCGATCGGTTGGGCATTTTGATTAGTATTATCGATTGCTTATTATTATGTGGATCGTAAACTAGGATCGAATGAAGCCTGGCTGTATGATGTCCTTAAATATATGTGGTTCTCCTTACGTTGAGTCTATCCCCATTATTGACTACATTTTCCCCTGAATTTTTCTTGTCTTCCTCTATTTACAATATGTCTCTGTTTCTCTACGCTTCAGGGATATAGAGTTCTGTGAAAATTTCCTGTCCTACTCTGTTTATAATGTTACTCTATTCTTCTACTGTCTGAGGTTACGATTTCTTGAAAAGCTTCTATCTTATTCTATTTACTATCGTTCAGGAATGCGCGGTTTGTTTACATCGCGCCCGGCTCGTCCTTGTTGCAGGATTATCGTTCTCGCTCGCTAAACAGGGATACGAAGGTAACGGGAAATGAATGGATTTATTAGGAAGGTAATAGAATTTAGACTTGAATATTTATATATATATATAATTTATTGGGGCCGTGATTGGCCTCGTTCGCTTAATTCTAGTACATTAAGGGAGAGCCCCAAGTCCAGGGCCTCCTCGTTGCCTGCATTTATGTGCGTGAATGCCTCGACACAGTCGGCACATTGTGCCGCCACCCCCCAATTGTGGATCTGTCTTGTGCAGATCAAGCAATATTTAAAGTTAATTAGATTTCTGCGTAAAGTAAGCAGGTGACGACTCGCAGGGGTATAGTACTTCGTATCCTCGGCTTTTAAGTTTTTGAAGCAAGGATAACAGATTTTCCGACGGTATAAATCACTCCGGTCAGTACGAAATCCTGGCCATTTAGGTTTTAAGCAGACCATCCTGAGTAATTTTAAATACGGATCTTCGTCGTTTTCCTCCTCGCGAGGGCGGTTAACCCACTTTTCGTCGGGGGATCTGATTGACATGATTTCTGTACCGACATATCACGTATTTGTTTTAATGATTCGAATATAATTTATTCCTTTAATTAATATGAGTTTTATGCTGTTCCTACCTTAGCTTTCTTCTGCTTTTGTTTCTGCCTCTGTTTCTTTCTTCTTTTTTTTTTTAAATAAAATTTGGACGTGTTTTTGGCGTGGCGTCACTTTTCTGAATGAGCTCTTGTGTAGTCCCCACCACTTTTGAATTTAGCGCTGCGAAGTTGCTAATGGTTTGCCGTAATGTCCCTAGGGACGGCGCAGTCTGGTGGCGTATAGGCCTTTTTTATTCTGTCCATGTGGACAACCTTAGTTCGACGGGGGCTCACAGCTATCTTTACATTGTTGTTTTTTAAGATTTCGATGATTGTGTAAGGCCCATCGTATTCGTCGCTGAATTTATCTCTTTTCGGTTTTAAAACCAGTACTTGATCGCCTTTGTGGTAATTAACTGAGGATACCTTTCGGTCGTAGTAATATTTTTGGCGATACTTTGAGTTTTCTAAATTTTGACGTCCCAGTTCGCGAATGTTAAACAACTTTGTTATTAACCTCTCTACAAGGTCTGGATATGTAGTTAGCGGGTCATTTGGCATTAAGCTTGATGGTTGTCTGGCTTTTTTACCATATACTAACTCGTAGGGAGTGTATTTGGTCCCTTCATGTATACTAGTATTATAAGAGAACATTGCTTGTGGTAACCACTGGTCCCATTGTTTTTCTTTGGTTATGTAATGTTTTAAATATTCAACTAATACATGATGGCTTCTTTCCAGGGAACCGTTTGACTGTGGATGAAATGCTGAGGTTTTATACTGCTTGATATTGAAAGCCTTTGCAAAGTTTTGCATGAGAGAACTGATGAATGAAGATCCTTGATCTGTGAGAATGGCTTTTGGACATCCGTATTGGCATATGAAGTGTGCGGTGAATGCTTGGGCTATTTCTTCGCTTGTGAACGAGACTAATGGTATTGCTAATGAAAATTTTGTTAAATTGTCCTGTATGGTAAGTATATATGTTTTCCCTGACTTTGTGGGTGGCAATGGTCCCACAATATCCATGGATATTTTGTCAAAGGCGTCCAGTGGCGTATCTGTTATTATCATTGGTTCTTTTGTTTTAGCACGTACTAATTTCTTCTTTTGACAACTTATGCATGTTTTAATGTGTTGCCTTACATCCTTTTTCATGTTTGGCCAGTGGTACAGGTTTCTAATTCTGTTATAGGTTTTGGTTACCCCTTTATGTCCTCCTACTGGTGACTCGTGGTTTTCTTTAATTATTGTTGGACGATCTTGTTCTGATGGCAGCTGTACAGTGCCATTGCAGATTGTGATGCTAATATTTGTTTGTAAGAACCTTAGGGTGATCATTTGTTTTAATTTTTCCCATGATATATTAATTTCTACTTTGGGTAATGAGATTTTGTTAATGTTTTCTTCTGTTAATTTATTATGTAGGTTCCTGATTACGGTATGATAGGCTTCTCCGTTTGGAGGATCTGGCATTACCATCCCTAAGATGGTCCGCTCTGCTTTGGGAATTTCTATTATACTTCCTGCCTGGAGTGGCAGGGGTAAGGTAATTTTAATTTGTTCCTTAGTTATGAATTCCTTGCTTTCCTCACCTACTGGTTTCCCATGTGTGGTGATAAATATGCCTGCAGTTTCCCTTCTCATCCATAAATTGTCCGCAATTTCTTTGACCCTGCTTTGGATCGATTCTTGGTTAACTACTCTTGGTAGTGCTCGTTGTCGTGGCGGTATTTGCTGTCGGGGTGGTCCCGGTCGTCGCGATGATACTTGCTGTCGGGGTGGTCCAGTGAATGTTTTAAAATTATTCTGTGGATCTTTTCTTATTATAATTGGGGATATTGGCCCTGATAATGTGTCACTAGAATCTCGTGTGCAGTACTTCTTTCCTCTTATTGGCGGGCTATTCGTCTTGCTGCTACTGCTATTACTGGAATCTATTTTCGGAGGTTCTCTATAAGCATGACTTCTTGGGACTTCTATGTTTTCGCTTATTTCCATGATTTGATCCCAGTCTTTTTCTAATACTTCTATTTCCATTTGTTGTGGGCTGTGAGGGCGGTTAAGGGTGGTTGGTCTGGGGTTTGACGGTGGAAGACCGATTTGTCCTGGGGAGGGGTGAACCTCTACTGATACCTGGATATTTTGGGTTGCTTTGAAGCTATCAGTGGATACTTCCATTTCTTCAGAATCCCCTGTTGGCGCGATTCTCCTTTTCTTTTCTGCTGGTCTGTTTGATGATGATGTGGTAGTCGTGGTTTTAAGCTTCCTTTTTAATTTTCTTCTCATTTGTATTTGATCAGGATTAAACTCGGATGATGATGAGGAGGATGATCCATCTCCTTTAGGTTGTTTTGTGGGACTTGGATTTGGTGATCCCGGACTTGTGGCGGTTTGGGAGCGTGATCTTTTCCCTTCCACTCGTAATGGGAATGCATTTACTGGGTTCCTCGAGAGGGCGTCTGCGTTAGTGTTAAATCTCCCGGGCTTGTATATGATTTTGTAGTCATATTCGGCTAATTTTATTTTCCAGCGCATGAGTCTGGAGGTAGGATTGTCTAGTGTATGTAGCCATTCTAGTGGTTTATGGTCCATCACTAAAGAAAAACGTTTCCCGTATACGTATGAACGGAAATGTTGTACGGCGTATATTAGAGCCAGTAGTTCGCGTTCTGTTGGAGCATACCGTGTTTCAGCATCGTTTAATATTCTTGAGGCGTAAGCTATTGGAAGATCTTTCCCGATTTCTCCTTGACTTAGAACCGCGCCTATTGCGTAACCAGAGGCGTCTGTAGTTATGATAAAGGGTTTATCGAAGTCTGGATATTGTAATATTGGCTCCTCGCATAGAGCATCTCGTAATGTCTCGAAAGCGTCTTGTTGTTTAATTGTCCATTCAAATCTGCGATCCTTTCTTGTTAGGTCGGATAATGGCTTTGCTATTTTGGAAAAATTCTTTATAAATCTCCGGTAGTATCCGGCTAGTCCTAAAAATTGTCTTATATTTTTCGCAGTTTTGGGTTGTGGAAATTGTTTGACTGCTTCTAGCTTCTGTGGGTCTGGCCTAACCCCTTCTTCGCTAATAATATGACCTAAATAGCAGACTTCTCTTTTTAGAAATTCGCATTTGTCTGGTTGCAGGGACAGGTTGGCTTCTCTTAGTCGATTCATTAGTCTTATGAATTTAGTGGCGTGTTCTTGTAGTGAACTAGCGTAGATTACAATGTCGTCGAGGTACACGAATAATTCTATTCCTTGTAATCCGGTAAGGACTTGGTCCATTAATCTTTGAAATGTGGCGGGGGCGTTTTTGAGCCCGAAAGGCATTCGATTGAATTCATAGTGTCCATAGGGTGTCGAAAAGGCGGTTTTGTGCTTATCTTCCGGATGCATTGGTATCTGATGGAATCCTGATGCTAGATCGAATATCGAGAAGTACTTTGCACTGCCTAGTTGGTCTAATATTTCCACTATATTCGGTAAGGGGTATGCGTCGCCTATAGTTTTCTCATTTAATCGACGGAAATCTATTACTATTCTCCAGCGTATGTTCCCTTGACTATCCCGTTTCTTGGTTACAATGAACAATGGTGAGTTGTACGGAGAGGTTGAATGTGAGATTATCTTGTTTTGTATGAGTTCATTTATTTGTCTATTAATTTCTTCCTTATGGACTTGGGGGTATCGATATTGCTTTACGTTTACTGGTGCCTCGTTCTCGGTAATTATCCTGTGAGACACTGCGTTTGTTGCTTCTAGTTCGCTACCGGGGAGGTGGAATCTATCTGCGTATTGTTCGATTAATTTTACTATATTGGCTCTTTCTTCAGGATTTAGGTGATTAAGGCGAAGTAGTTCTAATACTTGCCTAATGTGGTCTGGAGAAGCTATTTCTCCTTCGAATTTTATTTCCTCGTACTGTTCGATTTCTACTGAGGGTATTTCGATTTTTATATCGTTGGAGGATGTGTTTATGGCATATAGATATCCTATTCCATCATCATTAGTAACTATAGCATTACCCATTAAGATTTTCGGGTGTACGTTTAATTTCGGCACGTACCCCGTTTTTAGGCTTGGATTTAGAATTTTGATTGGGATTTGGTATCTCATTCGAGCTGGTATTGTTATCTCTACGTTTTGAAATGGAAGTAATTCGTTTCCTATCGTGATTCATTTTCTTGAGTAATCTATGACTGCTCCACTCCCGTGGAAAAAATCTGAGCCTAGAATTCCGTCCTGTGCCGTAGGTAGAGTTTTGACTACATGTATGTTAGCTATTTTATCTAACAGTCTTGCTTTAATGTATCCTATTGTAGCTAGTGTACCGTCTGTAATTCCCGTTAATTCGTAGGTGCTACTCTTCGTAACGCGCGTCGAAATTATGTGGTCTCCTCCTCGAAAGGACAGAAGATATAACCTATAGATATGCTACATGACAATAAATGTTTATTGGATATTTTATTTTTTACGCTACATGTGTCAATTTTTTATAACTTAACATCATTCCAAAATATTATTGTTACGCCGCAACGGTATCTTTATGGAATCGGGTATAAGGTCAATGTCCCTATTTCTAATCATGTAAGAGTTTTGCTATCGTAAAAATCGATTTTTATTATTTATTTATGCAACAATCGTAAAAAAACTTATTAGACGTAATATTTAACCTTCCCTTTACATGTAAAATAAACAAGAAGTATTTTTAAAAACATTTTAACCTAATAATACTCAATTTAATATGAAATATAAAATGTCTACTTCTGCTCAGCGAAAATGGTCTATTTTCTGCTTACATATCTACGTGCGATTTAGCTTCCAATTAAAATGTCTATAATTATATTTTGGATAACAAAAATAAACAAAAGTATTTAAAGTTTTAAAATGTCTTTTATGAATTAATTATTAATTAATCATGGCCGGAATTACCCCACGTTAATTCCGTAATTCCAGTCAAATGAACATTTTTGTGTTATTGCTTCCAACTTTGTTACAACGTAAATTTATGCTTTCTCGGCCATACTAATAAAAACTAGACACTTCAAACTATCAATTCATATAACAAAAACTAGCAAATGTGTAAGTTGTTCAAATTTTATAGCGTTTCTTTCTTATATAGCCGGAAGTACACTACTTTCCCCTGTTTGCAGTATTCGATTTCGAAATACAGAAGCACACGTAAAGCGACAAATACGCATGCGCGTAATATGCGCATTGACTGCCATGCTTTTATTTTCTGCGCTTGCTGCACGCATTATGAGCTAGAAGTTGGAAGATTCTAGGGAATTCTACGAAATTGGTACTGCCATCTCTGCACTCGCTGTCAGTGGTGGGTAAAGACACGAATTTTCTATTTTATACACGACACGTGTCTTAAATGTCGTAAATGTGTCATAAATGTCGTATATCTGGAATGAACATAACTAACCTATAAAACATTTTTCGTATAGATTATGAAGAAGTGCCAATTTATTAATAATTATAATTCTGATTAAAAAAATTAAATTAAATTAAGTTACACTGACGAAAAATGGTTATTGAAAGGTTAGTAAAAGAAATGCATTGGGAAACCAAGAATTTCGATATGCCAACTAGTGACAGAAAATTGAACTACTGATTATCAGTGTTTAAATAGACATGTTGTGAAAAACGTGTGTTTTTAAATTTGTTTGAATACTAAATTTTGACTTCTTCGATTAATAAATAATTGTTCGTAATGTTTGGTGGAATCTGGACCTATTTTCAATAGTTTGCCAACTTACCACCAGAGGGCTGAAATCTAGGCGACGTCTCCACTAAGTTTCCCAATATAGAATAATAAATATGATGTGTTTAAACTAAAAATTATGTTAATAAAAAGAAATTTGATACTAATTTATCAATTTCATTTTTCCTGAAACAAATATTTTTATTTACATAATTTTCAGTTTAAATAAATTTTATTTATTATCATACATTTATTTCTAAATACTTTACCTTTCACGATTCATTTTTTATTATTTATTATCTAAACAAGTACAAAACAATAATTAACACCACGCTTTTGAATATTTTTTGGGGTTAGGAAAGTGGCGATTATACGTAGTTTTCGAGGTAACCGACGTATTCTACATTATTCTGTAGTATTTGCATGCAACCAAGTAATGAGTCAGAAAGAACTATATTTTTCCAACACTTGGTTACGGTACCGCGTGGTAAGGTGTGGAAAGAGCTTAATGTTAGAAGGCTCTGCATAGCCAAGTTTAGACGCGCCAAATTCAAATTGTTAAACGAAGCAACTGAAACTACGAACAAATCATTCCAGTGAATACTGCTTAGAGACGCTCGCTAATTAATATTGATTAAATATTGGTTTCGGTTGCTTCGCTACAAAATCACCGATACCACATGAAACGCTCGTTCTTCGTAAACGAAGAACCAATCAAATAATTTGTTAAATAATTAATTAAGAAACCATTTGTGTAATTGGATATCTTTATTAACAAAAACCTGTTACATTGCTTCTTCTAAACGATGACATCTTTGTACATTCATTCATTGATGAACGTCCAAAGTTATTAGACGTGTTTTCAATTTGTTTTACCTTTAAATACAAACCAAGTTACACAAACAAGTCTGAGTCCTTTTTATTCAACCTAATTGTCACTGGAAGAAGCTGGAGGCTGACATCAGGGCGAACGTGAGCAGAGCGCATTAGCGCTCCACGGGCAGCGAACCCATTCGCATTCCTTATTCCGAAATCCCTGCTACAACACGTAACAACTTTAATTGTTGAAACTGTTACGCTATCGCTTGAACGTAGCTGAGGAAATGTATATAATCGATAGGTAAATCAGGAGCGAAGTTTGAAAGTAGATGTTTGCGTATGATTAAGAAGTATTATAAAGGATGCGCAATGCTGGTGGCATTCGTGGGAAAGATCTTGAGCAGAGCTCGAAAGCAAGAAAAGGATACCTATTAACGGACCCCGAAACGAATCGCGAGTTTCTTCTAAGTCACGTAATCTCTGGAGAAGGCCTTGTCCTTTGTTAGTCTTTAGGAGTGTTGATTGAGTCCAGAAGTGTTGGCGACGCTAAGGCAGTCATAGATTTCCTTCAAGGGTTGTTTACTCGACCCTCTTAGCCGAGCCAACTTTCTCTTCCCACGTGTGCACCCCGCTGTGTAACGGAAAAGCGCGCTTCCACCGAGTTTCCACCACCACTCGAAGACGGAGGGAAAGATGGACGTCGATTTGCGGGGGCGGACGGACACCCACGGGACAGCCTACCCTTTGAATCCGGCTCATTCCTCATACTGATTGGCCAAAGGACTGGGAGGACGCGCAGGGATGGAAGGGGCACCACGTTGGAGGAGGGAAGGAGCAACGACGGAGGACACCGAGAAGTCAGAACGATTTTGACGCTTAAATGTACAAGTCTTGTTCTCATTTAAAAAGCAATCGCTTAAAATTATTAAGAATATATATACAAGTTTTACCAGAACAAATAGTTTCATTTTATTCATAACACCCGCGCATTCTGACGAGCAGAGGGGTTCAGCGCTCCACGGGCACCAACCCGTGTTCGTATCGGAATCTCCCCGCGGAAATACGTAACAAAACCTTAAAATAATGAATATTTCTATTTACGACATTTGCGACGTGTCGTAAATGCATTTACAACGCGGCGTAAAATACCGACCCATCATTGCTCGCTGTATGAATTGCAACGAACGTAAAGGACTCAATTTCGAAGCGAACAACACATCCCTAGAAGGTTCTAGGCAGGGTCGAAACGAAAGATGAGGAAGGAAGCAAATATGTAGCGCGCATTTTTATTTCTTAAAGGCTTTTATTGCTAAGTTTTTCGAACGTGCTCTTATAATGCTAACTTTAGAGCTATACTCTAATCCAGAAAACGTACGAGAGCCTGCGGTTCTATTCAATAGCCTTCAAAACCTTGAATTTACCCCGGACGCGGATAATAAATAAGTTGCAGTTGCAGTTCAACTTCACAAAAATCAAAGTACATTCTCATATTTTATAAAGGTGCGTTTACGGCCGCGTCCAGATCTGAACCGAACGCCACTTTAGTAGTTAGATAGAGCAAGACAAGTAGATCACACGTCTTACTCTATCTAACTACTCAAGTGGCGTTCGATTCGGGGTTCGGTTCAGATCTGGACGCGGCCTAAACCAAAGGAACGAATGCTCGTTCGCCCCCCACTTCGACAACATTCAAGTAATGAAAATTTGCAAATGAAGATTGCCGTTTACACTAAATGAGAACAACTTTTATCGAAATGAGGGGCGAACGAGCATTTGTTCGTTTGATCTAAACGCACTACTACGAACCTACTTCCTATTTGGGGCGCGATTTTATGGAATTCACGTATTAACCGCTTTTGAGCTAATCCATGGATTTACGCTCTGGGATAGTTGAGAGACATTAGAATGTAGATTAAGATATATTTCTATTTTTATGATTACCTTAGTCTGGCTGCGATAATGGCACGTCTATCGAAATCAGTTTCCACTTAATTGATGTATCCGGTTTCCCGTCAATTTCGGGCGCCTTCTCAAACGTAGGGACCACCCACTCTCCAAGTACTAGGGTATGCCCGAATTTGGGGGGTTCTTCGATCTCTCTGACAGTCGGGGTCCTGGGGACTCCCAAGAGCTCAATTCCGGTGGCAGGGGTGTTATAAAACTGCCACTTTAATTTACGGAGTTGGACTCGCCGTACCGCACGATGATTCCTTGGCATTAGTCTTTTGGAAATTTCAATAATAATTATTGATCGATCGATAAATCACTCTCTACCTGCCGCTCCAGGCGCTACCGCGGGCCACGTTCTGCTCTGGCGGCACCATTGGCGGAGATAAGCGTGATTTTTCCAGATTTGTTTTAAATCTATCCCGTTGATCACGCGCCACGCTTAATTTCTGGTAAAACCGCGGGCAACGTTCTGCTTATAGGTAATTCCATCAATTAGCGCAACCCGTGAATTATCATTGCACATTTTCGTAATTGATTTCTTTTGACCAAAAGACAAACGCCAAATCGATAAGGATGGGAATTTGAGGTAGAACACTTCACTCACCTTTAAAATGTTAACAACACTTTTATTTTCACTTATCTGAATTTTAACACTTAACGAGTTTTTAAATTAATATGTATACACACATATATCGTGATTGACTTTATTGACTTCGTGATAGACTGAATAGTTAATGATAATTAATTCATAATTAATAATGATTACTAATACCTCCGTGGGTGGTCAGTCCCTTTTTATAGGACTAGTGATCATTCCTTCTCCAGGTTTGTCACATGACAATTTAGACGGTGGGAGATGAAATCTCCCAATCATCTGCCGTGGGATCCACCTGAAGAATTCTTTCCAGTGGGCTATCCGAGAGTTTTGTTTACTGCAGAATTTGTGCTATTGCGCGCCTATTTCGGTGCCTTCTGACTTACTTAAGACGTATTTCTGCCGTTATGCGAAACTCTCAGCAGCGTCGATAGTTAAATTCTTAGTTTAATTCATTTTTTAGATGTTTACGCTATTGGGTTTTCGATGTGCTCTGTACGATTGGTTTCATACAGCCCACACACTAGGGATTGAAGTTAATATTCATCGGTTCCGTATTGGAGCTCGATTTACGGGATATAAAGGGAGGGCAAATTTGTGGCGATGATCAGGAGCGCAGCTTCGTGAAGGTATCGACTCCGCTGGCGGAAGGGGCCTCTGACCCATCAGCTGGCGTCTACTGGTCCCCTTGGCGTGCGCGCGGTTGGCTAGCTGGTGTGCAGCTAGTTGGTGTGTGGCTACCTCCTTCGTGCTGGTTCTCCTGCTCACTGTTGCCGTTCGATGATTCTTGACTTGGTTTTCTTATCGCGAGTTTTGATTATAATGCCTTTTCGGCTATGTATTATATTGATAACTTATTTGAGGTGGTTATAATATACCAAAGTATGAAATAGTAAGTTTGAATGATTTAAAGGGTTAAATAATAGTTGACTCCACGTCGCGGGACGTGACACGCACCTTGAATAAAACTTGTGATCGTTAAAAAAATTGATTGTCATTATGTTATTTCCAGATATAAAAATCAGTCAAGCATAATATGGAATCATGTTGAAAAAATTAAAGATAAAAACTTACTTAGATGTGTGTATTGTAAGAAAGAATACAAAGCATGTGGGAACACTACGAATATGTTGAAACATTTGAAGATCCAACATCCGTTATTTTTTTAAATGCCTTCAAAAAGTGGGAACTGCAGCAACACCAAAGCCAGTAAATTAGGTGCAAAATGGTCAATACACGAACCAATATTAAGTCCACCAAAAAAACCATGCACTGTAAGTGAAGTTTTAAAACAGGGTGTCGTATACTGTTTAGTTCAAGAATTCGAGTTTTATCCGTTCGCGTAATTAGATTTAATTAGGAGTAAGTAGGATTAAGATTTAGTTGTAATAAGCTAGGATTTCGTTTTAAGGAACAGACCGATTATATTTTCTAGTAGATTAGGAGTAGATTATAATATAAAGTTTCCAGTCTTAGTAGAATAGCTGCACTAGGTCTGAACACGAGATTCTTTTCTTTTTGGAACTGCGGAACACAAGCACTGAACGCGATTAGAACTATTTCTCAGCTTTCATTGCTTCTCTCTCTCTCTCTCTCTTTCTGCCGGAGCAATAGCGAATTTACGAGCTTAACGAGTGTGAGTTTGGAACCGATTCACGAGAGCGCGATTATCGCGACGAACCGCGACGATCCGGTAGGAGAGGGGAGAGAGAAGCACCTGAATATTTCCTGGCGCTCCAGATGGAGACACCATGATTGAAATCGGCTCTTCTAGTATCTAATTTAAACTCTTTACATCTAGTAATAAAGGGAAAAACGCTATTTACAATATGTACACGAAACATTCCGCCCGCCTTCGTAGCGGGTGCGCGACGAATGTTTCTTTACGAGGATACTCGATTTTTGTTACGGGCTTTTTTAACACGATTTATTTAGCCTCATCGCTTGGCTCCGAGGGAAATATGCTAATTTTCGCGATAGGGCGCTGTAGTGTCGCCTTGGGTGTACGTATCGTGACGACGCGTACAAGTCCATCTAGTCCCGGATGAACCTCTGTGATCCGTCCAATCGGCCAGTGACTCGGCGGAGTGGCCTCTTTTTGTACGAGGCAAAGTTGCCCAGGTTGGACGTTCGGATGAGCAGCGATCCACTTCGGTCGTCCTTGAAGCAATTGGAGATATTCGGCTGACCACCGTTTCCAATAGTGATCTCTCATTTGCTGAAGCTGCTGCCAGCGAGTGAGTCGGTTTGACGACTCCGCAGTGAGAGAAGGTTCCGGAACCGCTGTCAAGGGGGAGCCAACAAGAAAATGCCCCGGAGTTATAAATCGGAAGTTGTTCGGTTCGTCGCTCAATGGTAAGAGGGGCCTGAAATTTAGGCAAGCCTCTATCTGATGCAGGAGAGTAGTCATTTCCTCGAACGTCGACTCGCCGAAAGTGAAACTTCATTGACTTCACGGCGGACTTCCAGATCCCACCGAAGTGGGGAGCGGCCGGTGGATTGAAGAGCCAGGTCGTACCCAGGTCGGCCAGTAGAGGCGCCAATTTCGGAGGCGCTTCGGAGAACAAACGTCGTAACTCCTTGTCTGCACCGACGAAATTCGTCCCACAATCGCTGCGTATTGAGGTGCAATTACCTCGTCGAGAAACGAACCGACGGTAGACTGCTAGAAAAGCGTCTGTAGTGTAATTTGAGACAAGTTCCAAGTGGATAGCGCGTGTGGACAGGCAAATGAAGACGGCGACGTAGGACTTTTGAGTACGGTGTCTGCGTCCTGGAGACATTTTGGTTAAAAATGGCCCAGCATAGTCGACCCCGGAGTGAAGAAACGGTCTAGCTGGGGTCACGCGCGAAGAGGGGAGATTTCCCATCTCTTGTTGGGAAGCCTTGGCGCGCCATCGCCAACACGTGACGCAAGAGTGTATATAGTGACGAACTGCACGTCGACCTCTAAGAATCCAGTATTCTTGTCGCAGCGTGCTCAAGGTAAGTTGAGTGCCGCCATGGAGAACCCGTTCGTGACATTCGCGAATAACCAAAACGGTGAAATGTCCCCTTTCAGGTAGAATAATCGGATGCTTTTGGTCGAAATCCAGGACGGAATGCTTTAGCCGGCCACCGACCCTCAGGACGTTCTGATCGTCCAGAAAAGGGACCAAGCGAGAAAGGGGCCCCCAGGAGATAGAAGCGGCTTTTGCCAGTATCGAGAGTTCGGTTGGCAACGCGCAGCGCTGTGCAACCTTTGCCAAGGTAAGTTTATCATCCTCTATCTCGAGAGCTTGAATGTAGTTGAATTGAAAAAGGGACGAGGGCTTGCGTCGAAGCTGAGACATATAACGAAGGCACCAAGCTGTTACGCGAGCTAATTTTTTAAGCGAGGAATATCTCGTCAAGAGATCTCCTAACGGGGGGCTCTGGGCGAGTGTGACCAAAGATGCACGTCACAGCGTGGTAAATTCAAAGCTTTAGTAACGCGTATCATTAACCGAGTGAGAAGAGTAGCAGCGCACAATTCGAGGCGAGGCAAAGAGTTCTGTTTCAAAGGAGCGACTCTAGTTTTCGCGGCGATAAGCCTTTTCGGACGCGTCTGCGAAACCGTGTAATTCATAAGACCCAGTTTCCGGATTCACGAGAAGCCAACGAGGTATCCTCAAGGAGGAGAGAGCTCCTAACCCGGCATAATAGTGCTCCCAGGTTTCTACAAGAGAGCTCGGGAGCGGTTCACCCCATTTCAGTTTTAGGAGCCAGAGCGATTGTACGAATATTTTAGCGACAATTATCACCGGTGCCAGAAATCCTAAAACATCATACAGACTCGCTGTTTCCCGAAAGACGGTGCGCTTTGTAAGAGCTTCGTCTCGGGTTTTCGACGAGACGGTAAAAACAAAGCAGTCTGAACTGGTCTGCCACTTCAGACATAGCAACGATAAGGTGCCCTCGAAATTACAAGAAAGTTCAGGAGTAGAAGCTATATAATCGTGAGGCAGATTTTCGAGGAGCTCGGGCCGATTTGAAGTCCATTTTCTAAGTTTGAATCCGCCCGCCTTGAGCAAGGAAATTAACTCGCTCTGGAGTTTGAGGGCGACCGGCAAGGTTCCTGCTCCCGAGATCACATCGTCCATATAGACGTCGTCTAGTAAACACGGTGCTGCTAAGGGGTAACGTTCCCGTTCATCTGCGCTTAATTGTTTAAGCGTACGAATCGCTAGATAGGGAGCACACGCCATTCCGTATGTAACCGTGAGTAGACGGTAAGCTTGTACTGGCTCCGAAGATTTCTTCCGCCACAGAATGCGTTGGAAGTCGCAATCGTCGTTATGGACGCGTATTTGACGGTACATTTTCTCAATGTCCGCCGAAAACACAATGGAGTGGAGCCGCCAGCGCGTTAGAATATCGAATATTTCGGGTAGTAAATTCGGACCCGTATGTACAAGATCATTTAGAGAAAGATCGGAAGTCGTTTTGCACGAAGCGTTAAAAACTACTCTAAGTTTCGTAGTAATGCTAGACGAACGAATTACCCCATGGTGAGGTAAATAATAAAAGTTAGAAGTATCGCGAGAATCTCCCGCCGTCAGAGTCATATGGTCGAGTGTCTCATACTCTTCCATGAATTGGCGATACGCCGTTTTCAATTCGGAGGAATTAAGGAATTTCCTTTCAAGTTTTCTTAGGAGAACCTCGGAAGTAAGACGAGAGAGACCGAGGTCACTAGTAGAACGAGAAAACGGTATCTTTACGATATACCTGCCACTGTCCTCGCGAGAATGCGTCTGAACGAAATAATCTTCGCAAGCCGTCTCCTCAGTGGTTAATGTAGAAAGTGGTGCCGACACCTCTTCTTGCTTCCAGAATTTTTGCAAGATCTCCGAAATATCGAAGTCAGTAGAACACAGAAGAGTTGCAGCGGCTTTCGCCTGAGAGAAGTTTTCTGGATAGCCGACCAGGCCAGTAAGAATCTAGCCCAGCGTGGTAGCTGGAGCTACCGGTGCGCGAGGAGGCCCGTGCCGTAACCCTTCACGAATAATTTGAGAATAGACTTCCGCGCCTAAGAGAAGATCAACCTTTCTAGAGGAAGCAAATTCGGTGTCCGCAAGTTCAAGATCGGTTAGGTGAAACCAAGAAGTTGAAACCGGAACCGGACTCGGCCGATACGAGGAGAGCCGTTGTAGCACCAGCGCTTGTATCGAGATGTTGACCGAATCGCGGTCGCGATGGGAGACTCGTATTGTTACCGAACCCCTCGAGTAGGTTTTATTTTTCGCGACTCCTATAACTGGAATATTTGTGGGTGACCTTGGGAGTCTTAATAATTGAGCGATACTCTCACCGATCAAGGACACCTCGGAGCAAGGATCGATCAACGCACGAACAGTCACCATGTCCCCAGTATTGGACGCCACCCTGTCCAATGCAGTAGCGAGAAGTACGGCAGCGCCAGGCTGATGCACCTGAGCGCAATAAGTCGTTGCAGTGGTCGAGCCCAGCGACGGAGAAGCGCTCTTTCCAGATTGTGCGAGTTGCTCGTTTACCTGCGAAATTGCACCAGAAGAAGAAGCTTGTTCTATTGGAATATGAATAGTGGTATGATGCTTACCCAAACAAAGTTGGCAGCGCGTGACAGATTTACATTCTATTACCCGACTTTTTCTCTCCAGGGGACCCGTGGCCTTGTACTTCGGGCAGTGAAGTATAAAGTGCTCGCCTTGACACAGAGCACACTTTTGATTCCCGTTGGCGTTCTTGGTTACACAGTGCGTCTTAGGCCGACGCGTTGCTCCACTGGAAACTCCAGACGATTTTCGGTCACCTCCTTGATGGCCCGATGTTCCAGAACGGTTTTGGCCAGCTGATCCACTGGCGGTGTCTCCAGACGCCACTAGCGCTCTCACTTGAGAACTGACGAATGTCTTCGTCTGATCGAAGGTCGGATGCTCCGGCGTCGTTCCGATGGACATCTCCCAGGCCATCCTTGTGGTTGGGTCCAAGCGTTCCGGCGTGAGCACTACTAAGAAGGCGCTCCAATGTTCAACAGGCAGCTTCAGCGTTGCCAACGCGTCCACTGCATTTCGGGTTCCATGCAGCAAATCCTTGAGCTCTTGAGCTGATTCTTTCGTCATCGCCGGCAAGGACAGGAGATTCGTTACATGAGCGTGAATATATAATAGCTCCCCATAATAGCTCCCCACGCTCGCTTGAAATTGGACGCCTTGTTAACGATTGTTAACGTGACATTTTGAATCAGTCGAGCGGCTTCCTCGGTTAGGCTTGTTTGAAGATAATGCAGTTTATCAACTTCGGAGAGAGACGAGTTTTTAATCACCAGAGAGCGAAATAGATCACGAAAGCTTGGCCAGCTCTGATAATTCCCAGAGAATTAAGGGATAGGAATTTTTTCCAAAGTCCTGCCTTGAGAGTCGGTTCCAGCTTGTACTGTTTCTTCCAATTCATCAGGAAAATCGCCTCGAGTATCCAGCAGACTAGCCTTCCGCCGCAAGTAAGCTTTTTCGCAGAAGCTCATATTATCGTCCTTGAAATATGGTTTCTCCTTGTGCTCATCCTTGAAACTCGCGCATAATTTCGAGTTGTTCTGGAGAAACGAAGCCCAGTAACTTTCCAAAAGTTTCAGCCGAGAAATAATTACGCCCTTGGTTATTTTACTCGCGCCGAGTTTCTTCATATTTTCCGTTAACCTTGCAATCCGTCCGTACAAGGATGTCTGTTCTGTTAGGAGTATATCCATTGTTTCAGATTCCAGAACGTTCGGTAGCAGAAAAACTGTGTTTGACCGGCACTGTTTACACTTTCGAACGGGCTTGAGAATGTTCGAGAACATTGTTGAATATTCGAGAACATATGTCGGGATGATTTGTCTGGATATTGATGCTTAGGATCACGTGGAATATTTTTCGAGTGTTCGTCTTTAAGCACAACGGATACCACTTTGGATAAACGGTATGTAGATGTACCATGTGTACCAATTTGACGGTACAATGGGCTACGCTCGGATTGGCTGCGCCATAGTGCCGAAACTCGTGATTGGTCAAGAATCCACGTCCAGTTTGCGTTCGTTTTCGTGGTCTGGGGTGGCAGTCACTGGCAGTGACAGTTAGTGCCGGCAAAATCGAAGAATATTCCATGTGATCCTAAGCATCAATATCCAGACAAATCGTCCCGACGTATCCAGAAGGCAAACGTAATTATGGAATTGAATAATTACTAATTACCTACGTCGCAGAAATCGAGAGTCACATTATCTGCAAGACAGAAAAATAGGGTTATGCGCGAAGTGCGAATATTTAGCGTCTTGTTTCGTAAATAATAATTTAACACATGTTTTCATATAAATGTTAATGTTCGCAGGAGCATGCATGATCGCTTAGGGTGTGTGCTGTGCAGAGATGGAGCTGAAATAAGTATCACATGTATCCTGTTTATTTCTACGTTACGTTTAATTTTATACTAATGTTCTATTTGTTTTCAGCGCTAACATAATACGGAATATGGTGATTCTGCAGTAAAAAGAAGTCTAAATACAGGAAATTTTCTGATAACGTACCTAATAGGTACCACTGGGTACAGAACGTATTGTATATAGATTTATAAATGTAAATATTGAATGTTCTTCGAATTTATATGCGCTACCTATATTATTTTGTAACAATTGTAATCGCCGATACTGTATTATTAAACAAAGAATAAATACCTTTTGAAATAAGTAGAATGAATTATTTAATAAATGTAGAATCTGCTTGCTTTGTTATTTGGGGTAGGGATACACCTACAACAGTAATGTACATTTGTGTTGGTGCGTAGGTCCCTGTGACGTCACGCAGAGGGAATTGTTTGGCTATTGTGGCCTTCAGATGGCGCTGTTGGATGTGTCAGGCGGGCAGCAGGACCTGCCGCGAATCTGCCGGCAGAACCGTAGCTGAATGCGAACGTAGGTTGCACCGCAGCTGCCAGCAGATCCTGCGCTCTTCTGGCAGACCCTGTCGTCAATCTGCTGGCAGACTGCCGGCAGATGGCTATCAGGGAAAATAACTTTTTTTTATTACTTATATTTACAGAGTTCATTTGATAGTTATGGAATGCGCGAAGCATTTTCACATGTAAATTCTTACAAAGGTGCGTATAAAATTAATAATAATTTCTTTAATCATTTTTATAAACATATTCACATATAATATATATTTATTTTCCAACGTTACAGAAGGAGGTTCTATGTCGGATAAAATTACGAATGCAATTTTGTTTATGATATGCAATGATTTACTTTCTATTTCTACGGTAGAACATGAAGGTTTTTTAACACTACTTAAAGTTTTGGCACCCCTCTATACGGCTCCTTCAAAGAAAACTATGACTAAAAAAACTCGAATCTAGATATGATATTATGAAACAGACTTTCATTAAAGATCTTCAAGATGTACATTTTTATTGTGTGACATGTGACAATTGGACTAATTGCTCCAATCACAGCTACTTAGGTGTAACAGTTCATTGCCTAAAGAATTTCTCTAAGATGAAAAGTGGCTGCCTTGGATGCATTCCACTTCACGAGCGTCATACCGCTGACTATCTTAAAAGATCTTTGCTAGAATGATTAGAAGAATTTAATCTCACAAACGAAAAACTGACAGCAATAATATCTGATGGCGAGGCAGCTATTAAAAAGGCTTGCATCGAATTAATTGGAAAAGATACACACCTCATCTGTATTGCTCATGTTGTTGCTTATCTCCTTCCTGATGCACTCAATAACTTTGTAGAATTTACAACTATCATTGATAAGATAAAATCCATAGTGACTCTTATTAGAAGAAGTATTCAAGCATCAGATAAATTAAAAGAAATGCAATTAAAATCAGAAAATACTGAAGGAATTTCGCTTCGCCTTATACAAGACGTCCCCACTCGATGAACAACAAAAATCGACATGATCGAAAGATATTTAAAATTGGAAGAACATATTTATGTAGTTATGTCGGAATGCGAAAATCTTGTTGATGTTTTAAACAGGGAAGAGATAAAAGTTCTGAAGGATATATTTGCAATGATGGAGCCTGTACGGAATGTCATAACCGACATAAGTGGTGATCAGTATCCTACTTGCAGCATTATAATACCTATCGTTCGTTGCATGGAACAAAGCATAAGTAGCGTCAACCAGTGATGCCAGAACGAGGACGGGTGCGCTCAAGAATTTCCCCCACCTCGTATGCATACTACACCGGAGCTGCGTGTGTGCATGCGCCGAGCTCACACAAACCAGGGGTGTGCACTTCCCATATATTTCTGTTGGCAAAATCAGCACCCTCTGGTGAAATATGCACCTAACTAAATTAGGAAAAGCGGCAAATTTGAATCCTGGAATTATGGTATTGGTTACAAGAGAACATATGGAACCCGCACACGCCGATTTTAATGGAGCTTTTGTAAGATTTTCTCAAAATATTTTTCCGAGAACTACTACTTCATACAAAAGCCCCATTAAAATCGACGTGTGAGGATTCCATATGTTCCCTTGTTAGGCAATTTTATTAGAAATAGGAAATAAATTACTGAAATACAATTTTCATTTTTATTTTTGGTCTATTGAAAATTATTGGTATTAACATTATGCGAATTTATTATTTTACAATACCTTCGCATGTACATACTTACAATTGTTTTAATTACATGTTCCATAAGTATTTCTTTGTGGCACTCAGAATCAAATCGAATATGATTTGTGCATAATATTCTTATCGTTTCTTGAGTGTTTTGCGTCGTCTTTTGTGTATAAACTATATATGCTCTAATATTATACACTTGTTGCAAAACTTCCCTAAACTCTGCTGTACACGATTTTTTCCCAGGATCATCTTGCATGTCAAATATTTTTGTAACGCAGGTTTGACATGTGCGACTTGAAATACTTTTTTAAATTAAATTTTCAATTTCGTCTCAATATTTTATATGATATTGGCGCTGATTTGTTCCTCCAAAATTTTATTATTTTCTATTTCGGCGGTATAAATTGCATTTATCACGACTTCTGTCGCCTGTTTCACTGGTGTTATTAGTTTTTGTATTTGCAGCAGTGATGTCTCAAAAGTTGCATTGCAATTGCTGTGAATCGAATGGTTTCCGGATATGTGTTTTACCATGACTGTTTTATAGGACTGTTGAAATTGTTTAGGTGATAAATTATTCAGATGGCATCTATGTTGACGTATTTGCCCAAAAAAAATTTCTAATGCGTCCTGATTTAAGTTACGGGGCGCATATTGCGCCGTACATTTAAACATTTTCTTCGATAGTATAATGAACCCTTGAAGGGTCAATATAAAATTCTTTAAAGAAGGAGGTACTAGTTGCTTAGGACACCCCTCTTTAATAAAGTGCATGTTTTGCAACGTCAGTATTTGAACTTTCTAAAACTAAAACTTAATATGTCCGGAATTCTTGGAAACGGGTCCCTTTAATATCTTGGAAGCAGTAATGCCAGAATCGTGGGATACGGGACGAGACGCTTACCCTCACTATGACCTACCCTCGTCTCCCACTATACCCTACCGTCGTCCCCCACTTTCTCCCCATCGCACTGCACACAAGCATATCCCTACCCCTGTTCGTCTGAACCGCAGCATTTTTGGAACACCCTGTACCCATCATACTTATCCCTACACGGAGTGATGCCAGAATCGTGGGACACGGGACTAAACCCTTACCCCCACTATGACCTACCGTCGTCTCCCACTATGGCCTATCGTCGTCCCCCACTTTCTCCGCATCGCACTGCCCACAAGCATATCTCTACCCCTGTCCATGTGATCGGCAGCCCAACGGGCAGCTCACGCAGACAGGAGTAAAAATATGCTTGTGTGCAGTGCGGTGGGAAGAAAGTGGGAGATGCCGGTAGGGCATAGTGGGAAACGACGGTAGATCATAGTGGGGGTAAGCGGCTCGTCCCGTATCCCACGATTCTGGCATCACTGCTTGGAAGTGTCTTCGCTTCGTACTCGCCCTCCATTCAAGCTATCAAATAGAACATCAAAGAATTTGCACACCCTAGCGTTCCAATACTATTTTCATCTAATTTATATCCACCATTTGGGTGTTGTTCATAGTAGATATCCTACGCCGGTTCTAGTCCATGGTGCAACGAGGGGTGAGGCGGGGCGAGGGGTACCGCACCCGGGCGAGGGGGAGGCGGGTGGGGGGAACGCAACCCGTGGAAGCGGGGATGAGTCAGTGGAGGGGGAAGCCGGCCCATGGAGAGTCTGGAGGGGCAACGGGATCTAGGAGCAGGTGGCGGGGGAACGCGCGCTCGCTCGCTCCACACGCACACACACACACACGCGCGCGCGCGCGTCAGAGGGGGGTGTACCGCGGATGACTCGTCATGCGTCGTAGGAAGCGATCCGCAACCTTCTTATTGTCCGAAGGTCAGATCGCACCCCGATAGCGGCGACGTTCGAACCAGGTGTACGAGAGAGAGGTATGATATGAATCTATTCTTCTCTCGATCCGCGTAGACAAAACATACGGCGGTACGACGCGTAGAAGATGTATGGTGAAACCGGCATGGTCCTACTGTGTAATAACCGCGCCAAAAACACAGAACGATAGAAGGTCAATTTCCGCGAATAATGATGTATTACGCGTAGAAGATGCAACTCGAAACTTGCATGTTGTTATGGCACAATAACCGCGCGCCACAAGCATAGAACTGTAACGATGAGAAGCTTGACTCCCGAGAATAATGCGCAGCAGCATCGGTGCGCGCGCTATCTCGGAACAGCGAAATTCAAAGCCGACAGCGGCGACGTTCGAAAAAGGAGCGCGAGAGAGAGAGGTACCTACGATATTTTCGTCTCTCTCTCTCTCTCTCTCTCTCACTCTCTCTCTCTCTCGGTCGGAGATCAGAAAAAAACATACGGTGGCACAACGCGTATAAGATGTAAGGTGAATGGCGCGATAAGCGCGCCAAAAACATATCACCGTAATGATGGAAGGTTGATTTCCGAGAATAATACGCAGCATCGGTATGCGTCTGTTCGCGCTAATGAGAGCAGGTAAACTTTCGAGAAGAATACGCATATGCGTAAAAGCGCCGTATGACTTAAGGTACAACTTTAGGTATTATTCCATTAGGATGTAAGGGGATATATAAAGCAGCTCGCATTTTCGACAGGACAAAGTCGCGAATGGTAACGCGTCGGAAAGAGTCCTTTACTTCAAGTGATTGCGTACGCGCGAAGAACAAGAACATGAAAACGTTCAAGAACGCGTTTTTGACGTTGTCTCGGATGTCTGAACTTTTGAGAACTATCGCGGAATTCCACGAGTGGATGGACAGGTGTGACGAGACCATACGTCACATCGTCGCGTATCAGCGAGGCGAACGCGTACCGGTGTGAGAGAAGCAGCGAATGGTGTCGTTGCTCGCGCGAACGCAAACATTGCGCTCGATAGTGCGAGGACGGTTATCGCGAGTAGGGTGTGGACAAGCCGCTCGAACGTCGTCACCCAAGGTCGTGTGGGAGGACCTTGAAACCGCGTCCGAGAAGCGGTTGTCGACCGGGGCGGTGATAAACGTGGAGGTCGTCGGTCCACACAAATTTCGCGCGTGACGAACGCTATTATGCAGCACCGAAGCGTATCCGTAAACACCGTGCTAAACGCGGAATTCGTGTTGCGAGACGAGACGGACTTAAAGAGTTTCGCGACGCGTAACCACGTACTCTACATGAGGTCGAACATTCGCGAGCGGTACGCCAAACAAGTGGTTGTTCCGACGTTGATCGCGATGGAGGAGTTTCAGGAGTGCGAGAGCGGCTGGACCTTACGTTTTGTGAACAAACACAATCCATTGCGCGCCGGGTGCAACGTGCCCCTTCCGCGAGCGGTCATGGTGAAAAGAGCGGTAGTGAACGTTCGGTACAACGACTACACGTGCTTTTTGTGGTCGGTTGTCGCTAGTCTATTTCCGGCTACTGCACACGGGGAGAGGATGACGTCGTATCCGCATCATTCGACGGTGTTTCTTATGGATGGCTTGAGACTTCCCATGTCCGTGGATCAGGTACGGAAATTCGAGGTGAACAACGACGTGTCCGTACATCTACCTGTGGTCCAACGAGGATTGTTGCGTACCGTTACGCGTATACAGTAACAAGCGGGATGGGAGACACGTGAACGTGCTTCTGGTACAAGATCCCAAGGATTCGCAGTGGTACCATTTCGCGTGCATTCGCAGTCTCTCCCGCTTCATTTCCAACCAATTCAGCAAACAGGAGCATCATGTGTTCGTTTGTGATAGGTAAGCAAATAAGAGTAATAATTACAAATAAAAAGTTCGAGCGGTACGTGACGGACGAAGATGCGTTCACGTTGTTTTTTCCGTATACGTTTCAGGTGCCTCAACGTTTTCTCATCGGCGGAGCGATTGCAGCGGTACACTGTGGATTGTCTGCGCTTGAACGAGTGCGCGGTGCAATTGCCGTCTAAAGAGGAGAAACTGTTGCGGTTCCAACATCACGAACGCAAGGAGCGCGTGCCGTTTGTCGTCTACGCGGACTTTGAATGCTTGTTGGAGGACATCGAGCAGCCAGCGATGGATCGTCGCCGCACGTACGCGTATCAACACCATAGAGCTCACAGTGTGGGATACTATGTACATTGTTCCTACGACTAGGCTCTGCGCGGATATCGTGCGTATCGCAGCGACACGGATTTTGCGCAGTGGTTCGTGCGTGAACTGCGAGATTTCGCGAACGTTGCATGGTCATGTTTACACACCAAGAAACCTATGGCACCGTTAACGTAGCAACAGTGGCGGAGATTTCACGAGGCGACAGCGTGTCACGTGTGCGGCGGACCCTTCGACCGAGGCGAGGACGATACGAATGTGTGCGATCACTGTGACTTGACGGGTGAGTACAGGGGCGCGGCGCATAGATCGTGCAACTTGCGCTACCAACGTTCGTGCACGATACCCGTGGTGTTCCACAATACGTGGTATTATCAAGGAGTTGGCAGACGCGTTAGAGGGAAAGATCAGCCTCCTACCGTTGAGGACCTCAAGGTCGAGCGCAAGGACTGGAACGTTGAAGTTCCGATTCGTCGATTCGTTCAAGTTCTTGGCAACAAGTCTGTAGAAGCTCGCGCCGGATCTCGGGAAAGACAGACTAACGATTCTTCGACGCGAGTTCCAAAATCTTCCTGACGAGCAATTCGATCTCCTCACTAGAAAGGTGGTCTTCCTGTACGATTACGTGGCGTCGTACGAAAAGTTGAAGGACACGCGACTACCGCCTCGTGACGCGTTCTACAATCGACTGAACGATAGTGGTGTGTCGGAGTCTGATTACGCGCACGCGACGAACGTGTGGAACAGTTTTCGTATACAGACATTAGGCGAGTACAGTGATATATACTTGAAGACGGACGTGCTGTTACTCGCGGGCGTGTTTGGAAACTTTCGTATAGACTCTATCACGAGCTACGAACTGGACCTCGCGCATTACTGTACGTTACCGGCGTTCACGTGGGACGCAATGTTAAAATACACGCGTGTCGAATTGGGACTGCTCACCGACGCACAGTGGGCCGGATTTTAAATTTGCCGCCTATTGGGTCATTTTTTTAAGATATCGGAATGAAAGTTGCGCCAAAACATAGGAAAAAATTAATCCTATCTAATGATGTACAATTTAATATTTTTTACATTTATTTATTTTTTAATTTTGTTTATTTGGTACCTAATTTAATGCCCTTTACAGTGGTGTAAGCAAAATTTTGGGAAACTTTTCGTTTCTAAGTTATAAGGAAAATTCGAATAATGAAGGAAAGTAGCAACAAATCGGTTTGTTTAAATTAAAGATCATGTTTTTGCGGTAAATATCTTCTTTTATTAGTATCTAATATGAACAATCCATTCAAAAATATTTTTATATGCATTAACGAAAATGGCGACATTTTTCAAATTTGATTAGGCATATCTTCCAAACACCGAAAAGTTCCACTTTCGGACCAATTGCATTATTTTCAGCACACTTTCCTCTAAATAATCACGTATAGATCATTTCCCCCCTCGTCCCACTGCTCAAATTATTAATGTTTAAAGTTATCAACGTTCGGTCAGTCCGTAGGGTAAAGGTGGGTCGCGTTGTGTTTATGTTTGCAATATTAATTCCGCAGCTTCATGATCTAAATTCTGATTTTCTTTAGTAGATGATCTCATTCGCATACTAGATATATAAAGATCGGACGTTAAAAGTAATTTATATAGTATGTCTTCGTTTGTTGCTAATCTGGAACATTTTCGGGTATTTTCACATCTGATTCTCTTAAAATCTTTATGACGGGTTTTCTGAGCTTCCTCAGAAAGCTGCCCAATTGGAAGCAATGCATATTGTACTATTTCTGCCCCATTTATTAATAATTTATGCACAGAGGTCAGCATATAGTACCAGGCATAATATTGTACGTGATGCGTACGGAAGAAATGACCTGTAATAACGAATAGGAGTGTTTAATTAATATTATAATAAATCCGGCTTTTCAAAATGTAATAATTGATACCGAGAACAAGTACGTGTAGAACATGTCATAATTAATTATAAAGTTTCTACATCTATTTGTTGAAAAGAAAATTACCTGAAGTATAATATGAAATTTTTTAATTAATGTTGCATCAATTAAAGCTCTTCTTTATTTTAGGTTAAAATGAAAAAATTGCATTTGCTATTGTTCTTGTTACTTTCTTTTCGTTGTTTTCTACGAATGAGATCATCTACCAAAAAACTTCAGAATTTAGACCTGGAAGCTGAGGAATTAATATTGCAAACATGAAAATAACAACGCGACAATAGGGGCATATTGCAAATATATTAATAATAACATCTCTGTGATCATGTTTCCCTTCTGCTTAACTATCCCACCTTTACCCTACGGACTGTCCAAACGTTGATAACTTTAAACACTAATAATTTCAACAGTGGGACGAGGGGGAAATGATCGATACGTGATTATTTAGAGGAAAGTGTGCTGAAAATATTGCAATTGGTCCGAAAGTGGAACTTTTCGGCGTTTGGAAGATATGCCTAATCAAAATGGAAAAATGTCGCCATTTTCGTTAATGCATATAAAAATATTTTTAATGGATTGTTTATATTAGTTATTAATAAAAGAAGATATTTACCGCAAAAACCTGGTCTTTAATTTAAACAAACCGATTTGTTGTTACTTTCCTTCATTATTTGAATTTTCCTTATAACTTGGAAACGAAAACTTTCCCAAAATTTTGCTTACGCCACTGTAAAGGGCATTAAATAAGGTACCAAATAAACAAAATTAAAAATTTTTTATCACAAATAAGTTAACAAAATTAAAAAATAAATAAACAAATGTAAAAAATATTAAATTGTACATCATTAGATAGGAATAATTTTTTCCTATTTTTTAGCGCAACTTTCATTCCGATGTCTTAAAAAAATGACCCAAAAGGCGGCAAATTTAAAATCCGACCCACTGTGCGACGTGGACATGATGTTCGTGCAGCGTGGAATACGCGGTGGCCTGAGCCAGTGCTCGCACAGGTACGCTCGCGCCAACAACAATTACCTGCCAACGTCGATGTACGATGCGACGCAACCATCCGCGTACTTGATGTACTCGATGTGAACAACCTGTACGGATGGGCAATGTCGCAGGCTATGCCGTACGGCGGATTCCGATGGCTGGACAAGGCGGCGGTGGCCGAGTTGAATGTGAACTCCTTGCCGAAGAAAGATGGACCAGAGGGATACCTGCTGGAAGTGGATCTGGAGTATCCGCGGGACATTCACGACGAGCACGCGGATCTTCTGTTCTGTCCTGTGCGCGAGCAAGCGCCCGTCGGTAAGGAAACCAAACTGATCGCCACGCTCCGCGATAAAGAACGATACGTGATCCATTATAGCTATTTGAAGCAGTGCATTCGGCATGGATTTCGCGTATCGCGAATTCATCGCGTTCTACGGTTCAACCAAAAACCTTGGTTGTGCGACTACATCAACTTGAACACGGACTTGAGGACGCGAGCTACCAGCGATTTCCAGAAAACTCAGTACAAACTAATGAATAATGCGGTGTACGGGAAAACGATGGAGAACGTTCGAAAGCGAGTGGACGTGCGACTAGTGACGCGGTGGGACGGACGTTACGGCGCCGAATCGTTGATCGCGAAACCGAATTTCCGCAGTCGAGCGATATTTTCGGAGCACTTAATCGCTATCGAACTGCGTAAACTAAAAGTGAAATTCGATAAACCCATATACGTGGGTATAAGCGTGTTGGACGTGCCTAAGGTGTGCCTATACGAATTTCACTATGACTATATGCGTGCAAAGTTCGGAGATGGGTGCAAATTTTTGTACAGGGTGATTGGCTGGAAACGCCTGATCCGTTTGGCAACCGTGACGAGGTCAACCCCCCGAGGTGTCTCTCCGAAGTTATGGCTTTCGACCCTCGAAAGGGTTGGAGTACCCATTAAGAAGAGAGAAATCTTCGAATTCCTCATTTCTCATCAGATCTGTGTGAAAGCGACGCCAATGGATTCCTGGCGTTCCGTCGATTAAAATCATACCAAACATCATGCAAATCGGACTACTTCGATACAAGCTACGGGGTGACGGGCGTAAATGCAGAATTACCCTGTTTCTGTTTCAGAAATAAAATAATTCTTTATTCTTTATCGTATGGATATGGAAGTGTCGCCGCTGCATTCCTCGTGATTTTCCGATGAAAATCATGCCAAATGTCGTGTAAATCGGACTACTTTTACATAAGGAATACAAATAGCTTGTGTCGAAGTAGTCCGATTTGCATGATGTTTGGTATGATTTTAATCGACGGAACGCCAGGAATCCATTGGCGTCGCTTTCACACAGATCTGATGAGAAATGAGGAATTCGAAGATTTCTCTCTTCTTAATGGGTACTCCAACCCTTTCGAGGGTCGAAAGCCATAACTTCGGAGAGACACCACGGGGGGTTGACCTCGTCACGGTTGCCAAGCGGATCAGGCGTTTCCAGCCAATCACCCTGTACACGGACACCGACAGTTTAATGTATCAGCTGCGGTGCGATGCCGCTTATGAGCAGATAAAAAGTGACGTCAGTGCGCGATTCGACACAAGCGATTACGCGGTGGACAACCCGTACGGTATGCCGCGCGTAAACAAGAAGGTACCGGGACTCATGAAAGACGAGAGCAACGGTGTCTTGATGACAGAGTTGGTCGGATTGCGGTCCAAGTTGTACGCGACTCGAGTGTGTGACGCGTCGGCGGGAACGATCGAGACGATAAAAGTGAAGGTTGTGAAGAGGCGTGTAGTCGCGAACGAGATACGTTTCGAGGACTACGTGCTGTGTCTTTGCGAGCACGTGGAAACGACGATATGTCAAAACCATATCCGTGCGCGATTACACGACGTTTATTCCGTGAACGAACTGAAGACCACACTCAGTCCGTATGACGATAAGCGGTACGTACTAGCCGACCAGGTCGAAACTCATCCGTGGGGACACTATCGGATTCCCGAGTGCGACGACGTCAACAACAGTGATACGTGTATGGACACTTCGTAGTGTGTGTGTGTTTGTGCGTCCACGAAAATATGTATATGTATATGTATATACGTTTCATTAATGTCGCGTACGATGTTTTTTTTTGCATGTATACAAGTATGCATTGTATGAACGTAGACGGGTTTTTTTGTGGGTATGCCATAATTGGAGAGTCCAACATAACCCTAACGCAACCGTTGTCGGGGTATGCGTAATACATTTTCCACTCTTAAAGAAAAAAGTATGCAACGGATGGACGTAGTGTGGGTAATGACACACATCATGGTAAGCGCTTCCAGTGGATAAGGTATGAAATAGATCAGGTATACCTAAGTACAATAGAAACCGCGGAAGCGTATGTAAATACTGTACACATATGTGTGCGAAAGTATTACTTTTCGTTTGTCGTAATATACGTATCTATACTCGTAAGTAAGTAAACAGTCAATGAAATAATGTACAAGTATCGTGATATATTGATGCTTTATTTTTTTTTTAAATACAAAGAATGAAATACACGATATAACTGTATATTTAATGGAATAAAGAGCCGCTGTTGCGTCACACAACATCGTTTTCCTGTATAAACGAGTTCTTGGACCAGTCGAATCCCAACCATTTTACGTACATCCAGTTTCCCTTGTGACAAATAATCTTCTCGATTAAATATACGTCCGGATTTGCGACCGAATGCAGTTCGTGTTCGTAGAATCCGCCCGAGATCGGCTTTCTGACGGAATCGCGTAGAACGTACGTCACAGGTTGCGTTCCTTGTACCGCGATGATTTCGAACACCTCGGTAGACCAGTTCGGCGTGTATCCCTTCTCGCAGATCGTCTTGAATTTGCTCACGCGTACTTTGTCGCTGACGTGGAATTTCGCCGGTCGTCGTTACTCGACATCCGATGACGATACAACGAGCGGTGAACGTGTCGCGGAGGTCACGTCGACCAATTGTATTCGCTCCTTACTCGTGCTCATAGCAGTGATGGCGGCGGTGAAGGTAACGTTCCACGATCAACATCAGGTACTGCACCAGGCGCTTGAAGCACGTACGGTGTTGGCGGGGTTTGTTATTGTCGTTGTAGTCGTAGCTCATCGTCGCGTTCCCTTGCGTTTCTGTATTTGCGCGGTCGATGTCGCAAACTCGTTGAGTCTATCCGTCGAGTGATCGAAGCGCCATTGCATCCAGTCGCTTTGTCGTCAATTCGTACATGTCTTCCTCCATAGTGTCGAGGGCACGTCCGACGGTACGTTCTATATCGTCCACGTATCGTTTCGTCGCAGCGTCTGTATCCTCTTCCGTGTGCGCCACGCGACGTATCTTACGTTCCATCGCGTCGAACTTCGACCGATCGGTGTCCAGACACAGCGATACAGATACAGATTCCGCGAGTGAATCGTCTCCACGCGTTGATCGTTGTCACCGGCAGCAGTGGCATCGGCGGTGCTGGGTGGACGGTGATCGCGAACGGGACTGACGCGTCGTCGATCTGACCGATCAATTTACGATGAGACCGGTTTCGCGAAATTCCACCACGATGGAGGCAATCTCGTTGTCGTGTCCGGTGTGTCCGGCGTCGCGCGACGTCACGAGCAATCATAGTCTATCGACCAATTCGTTCGAATCGTCCCAGTACACGTAATCGATCGCGTTATCGGTGACCGTCATCGCGTCGTCGATGGGTAATCCGCGACCTCCGCGCGTGATCCCGCCGACGTTGCGGTCTCCACTAATCAACACCGACACGATCTTCCTGTACTTGTAGCCCTTGTTGCCTAGCGTGGGCTTGCTGGCCGAATGGTCCGTCGATGCGCGTTTGTCGACAGCAAGATGTCGCGGTACGCTTCGCGATCAGCATTCGTGTACGTCTGTTTGTTAGGCACTCGCGTGAACAGCAGTTCGTACAAGCCTCGGGTACCCGCGTATCGCTTGTCCTTCACGCTAACATCGTCGTTCTCGCCGATGGTGAGCACGGAATCACCGATCATCAGCTGTTCGTCGTCACCTAGGTACACGCCGTACACGTTGTCGATCAGTTTCTTGACGACGCACAGTGGCGTGTTTCTGCGGAAAGCTGGCCAAAAGTAATATTTTTGAATCTAAGGTAAATTGTTGAAATAAAATTCAATACAATGACTCCAAAATGATAATAATGTACTATTTTAATGTTAAATCTTAAATATAAAAATTATTTTGTTTAAATATAAAAATAATGAAATTAACTATAACTATAAAAATTTAAAACACATGAAGATATTACGAGGAGAAGAATATTGTAATTAAAAGTATAATAATTATTTAATTAATTAATTAATAATGTATAATAAATATGACGTGGAATGCATTTTACATTTTTATATTTACAGGTAATGAATATCATATTCAACAACAACATTGTAATTAATTAATTATAATATTCTTCTACTGTTTCTTCTTCTTCTTGTACTTCATCTTCATCTTCTTCTTCCTTTTGTTTCTGCTTCTTCTGCTTCCCCTTTTTCCTCTTGTTCTCGTCGTAGTCGTCGGCCTCCTTGTTGTTGTTGTTGTTGTTCTTCTTCTTCTTCCCCTCCTTCTTCTTCGTCTTCTTCTTCCTCCTCCTCCTCCTCCTCTTCCTCCTCCTCCTCCTCCTCCTTTTTTCTCCTTCTACTTCCTCTTCCTCTTCCTCTTCCTCTTCCTCTTCCTCTTCCTCTTCCTCTTCCTCTTCCTCTTCCTCTTCCTCTTCCTCTTCCTCTTCCTCTTCCTCTTCCTCTTCCTCTTCCTCTTCCTCCTCCTCTTCCTTCTCTTCCTCCTCCTCGTCCACCTCCTCCTCCTCTTCCTCTTCCTCTTCCTCTTCCTCTTCTTCTTCCTCTTCCTCTTCCTCTTCCTCCTCCTCTTCCTTCTCTTCCTCCTCCTCGTCCACCTGCTCCTCCTCTTCCTCTTCCTTTTCCTCTTCCTCTTCTTGTTCTTCATCAGGTGTATCAAGAAACTGAATGACATCTTTCGGATATTTTTCTGACTTTTTGGGATATATTTTTCTCATGCTGCTTATGTAGGGATCTGAAGAAACAAGCAAATTATGGAAAACATCTTCCATTGTTTTCTGTCTAGAAAATTTTCTAGAGTGATGTTGTCTGTAGCTTTTAATATCTTTGTTGCGGCTTTCTTGTGCTTCTTCTCCTAGTTGCCCAATTGGAAGTATTGCATGTTCCATGATGTCCGCGGAATGAATTAATATTTTGTGTACAGTCGTTGGCATATTATACCACGGATATAGTTGTACAAATTTCTCCGCAGTTTCTAAGCAGTATGTTTTAAAAAGATCTATTTTTATTCTGTACATGCTCGAAATTGTCACCAAGATTACGTGGAAACGATTTATTAGGTCTTTATTCACTCTTGTAATTTTTGCTGACACAGAGGAATTGGTGAAAAATCGGCGAGCGGTATTTCCATCGTTAGTTGTACCGAATCCCGGCTTGGGTTTATCTACAAGCAGACCCATTCGAATTCTGAAAGATTCTTGAATTCTCTTCTTATTTTTCGCTACCTTGTTCTTATTGTCTTTCCCTCGAACTTGCCACTGACAGATGACCAAGTTATACGATATATGTATTAAACATTCAAAAAATCTTATCCAGGCGTGTAACGGCGATAATCCAAATCTCATTTTTGACTCGTCCTTGACTTTTTGTTTTTTTTGCCAAATCGAGGTTATTAAAATCTTTGCAGGTCAGTTGGCAAAGGTAACATCTTTGAGTTCCGGGATTTTCTGCTATCGCATTACATACCTTCCCATCAATCATTGTAAATAGCAATGTGTGGCGTATGGATACATTGTTGCCGTTCATTTTCCCTGTTGTCGGCTTTAACAGCTTAATTTGATTTTCGATCTTTTTTACTTCTTGTACTATCACATCTGTTGTCTCGTGTACGTATTCAATTCGAATAGGCCTGCAAAATCTGGGCGAGGATGTTTGGTTATTTTTCCACAACACAATCTTTTCTCTACTATTTAGATCACCTGATATCAGTTGTACCGGAACAATAGATGAAGCAAATATGCTTGAATCGCAAATAGTAGAGTTTTCAAATTTTTGCTTATATTCGCTTATTCCGGATGTCCCATCGCAGCCCCATTTAACTATTAGATTAAGATTAGTTAAACTATTTTTGTCCACGGTAATTATTTTCTCTTGATGTTGAAGTATCCTCAGAACCGTATGATCCAGCAAACTTTGCACAGGTACTTCTGCGTATGCTTCAGTAACAATTATATTTTTGGGATAACAGTCCTTTCTGGCGTTAGTTATAGATCCATAACACGGGTACAACTTGCTATTGTGCATCTTGGCTGCATCTCTAATAATATTATACTGATATTTTGTTAATTTTGCCCCCACTGTTATAGATAATGCTTCATCGCGTGAGTATGGCTTTATCAGGAGATTGGATTGCCTTTGTACATCTATGTATTTGTTAACACGTTTTGGTGAGGAAATTATGTCTTTTATAACATTGGCAGCATCTAATTCTTTTTCATTTCTGAGCTGCATTTGAGCAGCGTAACAGAGCTCATTAGAACCGAAACATGCTCGTATTTCTACAGTCTTTCTTCGTTTGGATCTTTCGCTGCCATCAGAAAACTCAATCGATGGTCTTCCAAAGCTTTCACTGTATGTTGCACGTGTAAGAAATTCCACTCTACCCTCTAACCACGAACGATTTTTATTGCAGAAATTATTGTAATTTCTAGCACATGCGTCCCACTTGCTTTTCCATTGGCAATTAAAGTGTTGTATACGGTGCGTGTTTTCCTGTGACAGTGCCTCACATCCAACAGCCTTTTTTACGAACTCGTTCAAATGTTCACACTTGTCTTTAAAACTGGTTGAGGGACAACTTCTAAGACACTGTACAAGTTCATTCCTAGATAATGAAGTGTAACCTGCTTGAGAAGTTCCAGGTACTGGCTCCATAGCACTTTACAATACTATCACTTTTTACAGTTCAAAACAACGTATGACCAAACTGCACAATGAAACTGTACAAATTGCACAAACAAACTGCGCTATTCTGATATTGTGTAAACTCGATTTGGAGATCGATGTAACTATCACGAAGTTTGACTGATGTCTGTTGCTACGACGACTGTTTGTTTCTTATAATCCCCAACTTTGTTTTGTTTCTATTCGTTTACTTTATGTAGTGGGAGTAATGTATTTGTGTTATAAATGTTTTATGGGGGTGTGTTTCATATCTAGAGACGCGGTAGCGTCTCGACGCCAAGTATTTGACTGAAAGCACCTTTATGTACTTGCAGCTCATTTTGATTTCACACCTTTTTTTCAATTTTGTAATTATTATCTTCTATTTTTTGTGATTTATTTGATTTCGTGTACTTGGCGTAATTTTTTTACTTTTCTGAAGTCTTTTTATGGGATTCCGTTGTCTGAATAAAATTTTCGGTGCAAGGAGAAGCAAGGGACTTTTTGAAAATAGTTTTAAAACAATTTGCAATTTCATACCTACAACTGACCAGCTGATACGTATTCTTCTGCTCCAAAGAATTGCTGGTTTATGACGGCCAATAGACTGTAGGTGTCCGCTGGTATCTATTCTTGTTGCTGAATAAGTCATTATAACTATGTTTTGCCTGTTTCGGATGTTTACTACATGCTGTAAATGTACTACTTTTGAAACTAGCAAGATCACTTAGGTATAGAATTAGGCATACTAATGAGGGGAACCACGATAATCCGATCCCATGCCATAAATGTACCCCTCCATAAACGGCGGACGGCAAAGAAATGACAATAACTCGTAAGATCGCAATTTATCGCAGGAAAATACAACGGGCCTTTCATCAAGAACCTCCAAACTTTATTTTGCAACAAAAATTGCCGCTTGAGCTCGTTTGTAACATAACTATTTGCTTAGGTGAAGAAAAAAAATATATAGATCGTGTATTCTCCTCTACCATAGTTGTAAAAAGTGAAATAAACCAATAAAACCAGAATCTATATTAACTTAGAGCATGTCAGATAACTGCCAGCATAAAAAAAAAAGATCATAGTTCCACATTCAATGTAAAATTTACTTTCAATTCGGGTCTAAAAGTTCCAGATCATAACACTAGCAACTTTGAGATCGCATATCTCTAAGAGGATCGTACAATAAAAATTAGTATTAGTGGAAAATCATGCTTTGATAAGTCATAAATGAAATGCAATACATAGATCTGTAAAAATCAGAAAAAAAATTTTTGACTTTTGGCCAGCTTTTTGTACAGGACGTGCCACTGTGCGACGGTGAAGAACAAGCGCAGATATTCGCGCGACAGCGGTCCGGCGGTGTTTCGGGGGTACGCGTCGAGGTTGTCCACGGTGGTGGTGGTTTTCAGAACGCGAACTTCTCGAATCGTTTCGTCCGTCTCACCCTGGTCCGGATTGTGTTCCTCGGTTGTTTCGTAGACGGTGCTGTCTTCGTTGTCGTCGTACGAATCCGAATCCGGAGCGGAGTCATTTCATGTCGTGTCGGCGCTCCGGCTGTGGACGGAGTAAAGGATAATCGTTTCTTCTTCGAACGTGGTTGTTGCCGATGCTGTTTTTCCGCTTGACGAGCGATGGTATCGCTGGACTCGTTTTCAACGCCGCAGTGTTCTCGACCAAGTGTTTCAGCGGTTCGACGATCGGACTCGCGCTCTCCTCCGCAGCAGCTTTTGTCGTCATTTTACCCAGTTTTAGGCTCATATACTTCTTTCGTATAGCGTCGCTAATTTTAGCGATTTTCTTCTTCGTCTCGGCGTTTCATGGTTATTGTCTACGACGCTGTTTCTGTTTCATTGCTTGTGGTTGTTTTTGCGTAATCTCTATGTTGGCATCGCTAGTCGTTGCTCCGTTAGACATCCTGGTGTTGCTCGACGAAGGTCTCGCGATCTACTGAGGTTCGCGCGCTATCACCAACTCGTTAAATCCACTATAAAGTACTACTACTATAAAGTAGTAGTATAGCAAGGAGAGTTCTAAGCCACGGAGCAATGAGCGAAGCGCGTCGGCGGGGGGAAGTGATGGCGCGCGGTGGAGTGCGGCGCGGAGAACTTTGGGCGGGGGGGGGGGGGGGGAGATTGGTTGCGCGCGCACGAGCCGCGGAGTCGGGGATGGAGGGGATCACTCCAGGCCGAGCCACCGATGAGACCTCTTTACATCGGACCCACAGTCGGAAATTTTCGCGGAGGGAGAGAATGCCCTCTGAAAAAATTTCTGGGGCCGGGTCTTGTGTGAAAAACTCTTTTTCAGACTCGATCCGCTCCAAGAAATTTTTTTCCCCGAAATAAAAATAGAATATGAACATAAATACAATAGAATATAAAAAAATATAAAAAATATAAAAATATAAATATAAATGCAAAGAAAAAAATATATAAAAATATCTTAAAAATTAGGTGAGGAGAGATGGAGGAGGGAGACAGATATATAAAATTGAGAAATAAAATAAATTTAAGATTTGTATATTGTTACAAAAAAGTATGTAAAATATAAAAAATAGTATATATGTAGAAAAGAATATAAAAAGATTATAAAATACAAATACAAATACAAATACAAATACAAATACAAATACAAATACAAATACAAATACAAATACAAATACAAATACAAATACAAATACAAATACAAATACAAATACAAATACAAATACAAATACAAATACAAATACAAATACAAATACAAATACAAATACAAATACAAATACAAATACAAATACAAATACAAATACAAATACAAATACAAATACAAATACAAATACAAATACAAATACAAATACAAATACAAATACAAATACAAATACAAATACAAATACAAATACAAATACAAATACAAATACAAATACAAATACAAATACAAATACAAATACAAATACAAATACAAATACAAATACAAATACAAATACAAATACAAATACAAATACAAATACAAATACAAATACAAATACAAATACAAATACAAATACAAATACAAATACAAATACAAATACAAATACAAATACAAATACAAATACAAATACAAATACAAATACAAATACAAATACAAATACAAATACAAATATAGACGCAGACGCAGACGCAGACGCAGACGCAGACGCAGACGCAGACGCAGACGCAGACGCAGACGCAGACGCAGACGCAGACGCAGACGCAGACGCAGACGCAGACGCAGACGCAGACGCAGACGCAGACGCAGACGCAGACGCAGACGCAGACGCAGACGCAGACGCAGACGCAGACGCAGACGCAGACGCAGACGCAGACGCAGACGCAGACGCAGACGCAGACGCAGACGCAGACGCAGACGCAGACGCAGACGCAGACGCAGACGCAGACGCAGACGCAGACGCAGACGCAGACGCAGACGCAGACGCAGACGCAGACGCAGACGCAGACGCAGACGCAGACGCAGACGCAGACGCAGACGCAGACGCAGACGCAGACGCAGACGCAGACGCAGACGCAGACGCAGACGCAGACGCAGACGCAGATATAAATATAACTGATAAATATAAATACATATAAAATAGAATATAAAATAAAATATAAATATACAAAAAGAATATAAATATAAAATAATAGAATATAAAAAATGTAAATATAAATATAAATACAAATATAAAGAAAAAATATATATAAAATATATATAAAAAATTATGTATACAAAAATGAAAGAAAGTAAAATAAAAAAAATAATAAAAAGGATGAATTTAAACTATTGGGGCCACGACGGCGGTGACGAGAACGATGATGATGAAATTGTAAATGGCGATCGGGGTGATGGCGATGGTGTTAAATCACCCCCATGAAACGGCGGCGAAGGCAATGAAGGCGGTGAATGCGGTGTCCTTGACGGCGGCGGCGTCGGCAGCGCCCCGAGCCACGATGGTGGTAGTGGTGGTGGTGGTGATGGTGATGATGATGGTGATGGTGATGGTGGTGACACCACTACCCCCTCAAATAGCCACTCGGGGGACTCTGGCGACGATGGCGGCTACCATGGTGGCGGCGTCGATGGCGTTGACGCCGAGGGTGGCGAGGATGGCTGCGGCATTAAAGGGGCCAACGACGACCGAATACCGCTCACATCAATCCACGGAAGCGATGGCGGTCATGGGGGTCGCGGTCGCCGCAGGGGCCCGGCTTGGCGGTACGGCACGCATGGGTGCCGTAACCGCGCAGCCATCCACGACCCGTATACTAAACCGGACCGCCGCATATGCACCTCTAAGGATGCTGGTTGGTCCCCAGCCCCCTCCAGAACCTACGCCAGAAGCGCCATTAAAATGATTGACGTGTGGTCCTAGAACATAGACACAAACATCGATATAATACTAGCACATGAATAATCATAATAAACATTAGATGTACAAAAAACAATGCAGAGTATTACATTCCTGCAGAGGCGGCGATGGCGGTGAAGATTGTGGCGGTGACTGCGGCGATGGTAATCGAGCCCAATTGGGCTCGCTCCAATCCGCGGACCAGGGGGGTGATGATGGTGATGGTGGTGAGTAGTAAGGCAAAGCGGATTCTAACCCAAATTTGAATTTCCCCTACCCCGACTCCCGACCGTGAAACTCAAATTTGAGTTTCAAGGTCAGGGGAAAATTCCCCGCACGCGGCTGGGCGGCGGCGGATAACGTCATACAGATGGCGGAGTGGTGGTGTGTATAGCGCGAGAGCAGATATCGAATCAATCGATAACCGAATCGCTATCAAACCGATACCGAAAACCGCATCGAGGAGGAACCGCGGGTGAACTACCACCACAGACGAGGTATAGAATAGACCTATCAACCAATGTATTTTTCTGTCACCGGTTTGGGGGGTCCTAGGACCTCCTTACCATTTTAGTGTCGCATGCAACGTTACCGGTGAAGCCTCGAAACAGATTGTAACGCTACGCGTGGTAGGAATTAGAATTCAGGACGGCTAAATCTAGGTTATGTTTTGAGAGTCGAAGCCCGCGATTTACAAATGTTTCTGTCAGAGTAAAAATTTAAAAATCGTCTTATGAACATATTCCGTTCAACGGAAGAGAAAGAAGGATGAAAATAAAACGATATCACATTCGCCTTCTTAACTTTGCTATCATATTCCGGTTTATTTAACGCAAAACAAATTTCATTCGCTTGTAATAACGTAATTTGTAAAAAGAGTGCTTAAATGTTTTTTAAGAGCACCTGTTACTGAAATCACTCATTCATCATGTGTTTACGCATACATTAATGATGGTCTATACGATAGAATACAGACATATAATAATAATGACAATAATAATAATAATAATAGTAATAATAATAGTAATAATAATAATAATATCCTTCTACTGTACTATATTATTTGAAAGGGACATATCGAACCCTTACACACCGATTTTGGTGCAATTGTGCAAGTCTGTAGAGTAGCCAAAAATATTGGATACATATTTTTTGAAAAAGGAATTCATTCTCCTGCATAATTATTAGAAAAATTAATTTGTTTAAACTATATACTAACTGATGTTAACTGATTAATGTTAACTGATGTTCGGATGTTTCAATAAGTTTATACAGTATGTCCGATTTGTTCGTATATTAGTTTTGACACGCTATTATTTTTCTAACTGTTGAAAAAGCAAAAAGATGTTTCATATCAAAGTTAATTTTTTGATCGAGGAAACTGAATAGTATAGGAGGGGGGGAGTATGGTATTTAGAATGCACGAAGTGAATATATTTAAGGTTTGGAATACATAAAGTGCTCGACAAGACCGTCCTATACTAGCGGCTGCAGAAGAGTCTCCTGAGGAGACTGCCTTCGTCGGCCGTCGATCGTCTCGTTCTTTTGTCGATGTCGACGGGCTCGACGTCGCGGCTTCGGCCACGTCCAACAATGCGTTTGCCGACCTCAGAATCTATTGTTCTGGTTTTTTCGATTTCAAAAAAATATAAATGCACTAAAAAGTAAAAAATAATTTTGTTCCGTCTTTAATCTACGACACTCAATTGTGTTAAGTCGACGCCAGATTTACACAGTGCAACTGATGAGACGTCGATGTAAACAAAATTGAGTGTCGTACAGTAAATAAGGAACAAAATTATTTTTTACTTTTTAGTGCATTTTTATTTTTTTGATGTCGGTTTTAATTCTGATTTTCCATTCTTTGGAACGATGCGCCATTATTGAGAAAAGTTTCGCCGTACAGGGGTATAGTGCCGCGGTCAACCCTGCCGTAGCTAAAAATATTGAAATTGAGACGGGTACGAGACCAGTCGACATTGTTTTCTAACCTCATTACAGTAATCTGGGGTGCGAGTGGTAAACCGACCATAAAATCGAAGCGCGCGGCTCGCTTACCTGGGCCGGGCAATTACCAATCTCTCTATTACCAGCTCTCTGCCACGTGAATTTGAAAGTGACCATCCCAAAATTTTCTAAGCTCGGGGATCACTGCTGTCCAGCGGTCGCTGGCAGCTTTCCGAACGCCGGGACGGCGCATGGTTGTAGTTCAGTGTTGAGCAAAAAATTATTTGAAATAAAAATTTGTGTATGAAATTTTTATTTCAAATAATATTTTGCCTATCTCTGTTGTAATGGAATGTGCTACAACATTAAATGATGATCCTGTACATTTCTTTTACTATTGTTAATTTTTTAAATTTTCCATCTTAATAAAAGCCTAATATGCTTAGTTTGAATCAACCGACCCTAATCCGAGATCCTGTTTCGAAGATCCGTAACAATGCTTTATGATGAGTCGGTTAATAGCGTCCAAATTGGGGACTTCTAGCCATGAAAACGTTCCAGGCTCGCCCAGGCTCGGCGAGCCATGAGCGCTCTCACGGCGCGTGGGCTCGACGAGTCTCGTGCCAAACTCGCCGATCCAAGTTAAAGCCGAATCACCTGAGCGGGCGGTTCACACATACAGTAGAGCAGCCCACGCTACCCATTTTCACGTTTTGCACCAGCATGGTCAGCTCTACTGTGTGTGTGGGTCTACATCTACGCGTCCCTTCTGCGTGTGCGTGAGAGCATTTACTGCGCCACGCTCTGATGTTTCAGCTTTACTACACGGTCCAAAAGTTCCTCTCTAATATTTCGAGAACGAAGCCTCGGATTCCAAAATCGTAAAAAACTATTTAATTTGTTTTTGGATGAACAATTTGCATGTTTCGGGCGCATGATGGGAGAAGTGGTTGCGTCACCGTTCTCCAATATATTTATTTCATAAAAATATATTATTTGTTGTGTTTTACATATTATGCTTTTCTAAAAATGGAAAATTTGAACAAATTAGCAATATTCAAATCCGAGCACAACGTTGCCAAATTTTATGCTCTGCAACAGGTAGAGGAGTAAAACCTGACCTGCTGTTTTCTTAATCGGCAACCTTGCGCTTGGATACGGCGCAGATAGCGATATTTCCTTCTTAGGTCGGTAGCCAACGAAGTGGTGGGGGAACTGCAGTAATTTCTGAGGATATATAAACCTTCTGCTTTTGTCACCCACCAACTTATCGGTTTTAACGATCTGCTTACGAAGCAACGAGTTGCTGTCCAAGCCTGGTCGCGCCAATTCCACGATCGAACAATCCCCGTGTGCTTTATACCTAAAGTGAAGTGCACATAAGGTGACATTCAGTGACAAGGTACGTTTCTTCTAAATATATATATAAGTGCAGTGGTAGACATTGTGCGAAGTGTTGTATTTTGGTTGCGTAGAACCTGATGGAGCAGCATAAGAGTAAAGTCATATTTATGAAGTGTGTTTAGCGCAACTGCGGAAAAACATGTCGCGATAATAGTGATGGAAGAACATTTCATGCGCTTCCAATTTCGGATAATGACCGCTTAATAACGTGGCTGGTTAATTGCGGTATAGACGACTGGGTGGAAATTCCAAATGCGGAATTAAAGAGAATATATGTATGTAGTCGACACTTTATGTCGAATAATTGTCACGGTACGGGGCGTTTGAAGAAAGATGCCATTCCGAAATTGCATCCAGTAGAAGGTAGTTGCAGCTCTGAAGTTTCATTAGAGACAGAAAACAATTCTTTAAAGGATCGGGTGATGAAGCTTCAGAAGGAAATAGACCGAGGCAAGAACAAATTTAGTGTTCTCCGATTGCAATTCAGGGCGAAGTGTAGAGTATTAAATCGGTTAAAGGAGAAACTTTCGTCATGTGACATCAGCGATGTCAGCCTGAAGAAAGTTATCGCGAAAAGAGTTAGCGGGTTTCTTTTAACATTTATTTTCATGCAGCTATTTCATATTCATAAATCGGAAAAATTATACGTTGAAGCAACAGAGATTATGCCAAACATTGCATTACACTTCGCCTTCTCTGTACAGTAAAATGCGTGCCACTCTGAAGTTTCATCTTCCGAGCCCAAACACCATTATTCGCTGGTTTTGTAAAATCGATATTTGGCCTGGCATTTGCCAGAATTTATTTACCGCGTTAAAAATTAAAGCAGCACATATGCGTGATTTGGACCGGAATTGCGTTCTGTCTTTCGATGAAATGCACATCAAGAAGTGTTTTGATTTCCACCTAGGCAAACAGATTATTGAGGGCTTTCGACAACTTAAATAGCAGAGCAGCTTATGATTTTAATCCAAACAAGTGCAGTAGTATAGCAATGGGGATTCTAACCCAGGCCCTCTGAGGGGAGCGCGGGGGCGGGGGAAGTGAGGGCGCGCGGGGGAGCGTGGTTGGGGGAAACATGGGCGGGGGGCCTGCGGGGAGAGGAAGACCGGTTGCGCGCGCACAAGCCGCGGAGTGGGGGAAGCCGCGATGATGGAGGGGATCACTCCGGGCCGAGCCACCGCGGAGCCCACCGTCGGAAACTTTTCAGGGGGGAATGACCCCCAAAAACTTTTTCAGACCTTGGCCCACCCCAAATATTTTTCCAAACCATTATGTCATGAAATTTTCCCCCAACGCAGAGAAATAATAATTTATTTTTATCAGAAATTGTTTCGGACAATGTCGGGCAATGTCGGTTTTTTACGAACCACATCTTCGGAGGAAGGAAAGAGACAGAGCATCACTTTTAAAGCTAAATTATATGGAGGGAAAGAGATAACACTACATAGGGGTACAATCGCTTTCGTTCTAAAAATTTTCAAAATGATTTTCAATCTTGGCGTCGCAGCGTCTCGTGCGATCGCGTGTAACTTGAATCCCCTGGAGCGGCCGTGCAAGGTGACGTCATTTTCATGGCGCGAAGAACGCTCGAGCGAAATAAAACTATGCAGCGTCGGCAGAATGTTTTTTTTCCCCCAACGCAGAGTGTTCGCGAAATTCTGCATGTTTACACCATCTCCCAGGCCCACCGGTAATTAGACAATGGTAACGGCCCGCTGACTCATGTGGAGCGCCGATCACTGCCCCTTCCATCAACCTGCGATCGATGGAAGGGGGACTCTTCTTCCTTCCAGGAAATCACTGCCGATTTCCTGGAATTCAGACGCTCTTTGCTCGCGACAGGTAACCCTTGCTAACGTAACTTTGCCTACGCAACTTGCTTGCGCTTTCTTGTCTAAACTACTTCTAAAAGTAACGCGTTGCGACTTTGCTTCGCACGCTTCACTTAATTCTAAGGCGTCTTTTCTTAATAACTAACCGAACGTGCTTGTGTAAAATAGATATTTAATTATAGTGCGTGAACTGTAAATATACACTTTCAGACTCCGTTAATCGCGGTAAATAAATCCTGTGCTTCGTATTAATCACGTTAATAGTTTTCGTTTGCGCCCATACTTGATACTTGTAACACAGAGAAATAGTAATAATGAAACGCTGAATCTTAAATTAGGTGGCGAGGAGGACGATGGGTAAATGAAATTGACAAATAATATGTGTTTAAAACTGATAATATATTGTTACAAACGAAAAAATAGAATATAATTTTAACATTTTTTCCTACGAGCATCAGCTAGAATATCATTGATGGCACATGCTACCAGTTCGCAATCTACATGATAATCCTCACAGTAATGTTCGCTATCGCGTATGATTTTAGCAGCACGACGCGCATCTAATGTTTCACAGGCAACATCGCTCTGCTGTAGCACGTTGACAAAAATTTCAAATTTCGTCTGCACATCTCTTACATTTTGATGCAGCCGCGAATACACATAGTCTATACATGGTTCAAGATTTAATAAAAATGTTACTGTATCCGGTTTGAAATACAGTGGCTTATCATGTAGTGTCATCCTTACAATCGGAGAATTATAGATCTCACAAAAATCCATCGTTAATTTATCCATTTGCATCGAAGGTGATCCAGGTGATCGTGAACGGTCTTCAATGGTCGTACGACTGCCGCATAGCGAACCCCATGTATCCCATGGTAACGTGAGAAACATCCCACGATTGTCGCCGAGAACCATTTCTACATCAATCTAAGGCCGTACGCGGATTCCAATTTCCAAGTATTTGCTGCCCATGGATGTTAATGCGTATCTTCTGACCATGATACGTGATGTTCGACGCGGGCTAAGAGAACAATCAAAGCTATGAAATTGCTCGCTCGTATTAGGAATAAACATAAAAATTTTGAGATGTGAAAATTAAGCCTTACCAAACAACTGTATCCTCCCCGCATTGAACCACACCATCATCTCGCACGATCGGAACGTAATAATTCATGTGTTCAACGTTTGCTTCGGCACTGGTACTGCACATTTTGTTTTCAGAGCACTATTTGTTCCGTCGATAGTCACTGAGGTTACTGAGCGATTGATGGAATAGCGTTCGGGAGCCGTCTTAAATAGAGGTGTAATTGCTTCCCCCACCACCGCATTTTATTTTAAAACTATCAATTTTTCCATAATGTGTTCCAATCTTAAAGTCGCAGTATGTAACTTGAGCCCCATCCTCAAGGATAAAAGTATCGACACGTGTTGAATGTAATATGACACCTGTGAAAGCGTCGAATCTTAGAATTATGCTGTATCAGCAGAAACTGCATAGAACCATATTAGGATTGATCGCCATTTTTGCATTCGAGGGAGGGGATACGGTGACGGAGATAGCAAATTGCAGTCTAGGTATAAATATGCGCTCCAAACTGCACAAAGCCTCAAATCGTTGCAACGTGTTGCGAGGACAAGGCATTACATTGCATTTACGGCCATGGGAGAATTCGCGCCAGTAACCCGCCAATTGCTGGATCAATCCGCACGATTGACTTCCCGGGAAGAATATCTCGCGTGGGAAGAACGGTGCAACGAGTGCATCGAATCTTCGGAAGAACAGAGCCGTGTGAAACGCCCGCGATTATCGATCGGTGTTCGGCAATCGTTGGTTGCTCGAATCGCGCAGCTCGAAGGACTAAAACATTCGTTGCGCGACCGTTTCGTGCGTGAAGGTGCCGGACATTCGAGCACAGGACTTTTGTGGCGTGAATTAGACACTGCTTTCGATACCCGCGTATTAACTGGTTCCGTGTTACATTCAAACTACATCGAGCCGCGCAACTTCCTCCAAGATGCGGGGACCATTGTGTTGGAGCAGGTGCGAGGTGCTTTGAGGAAACATCAACACCTCAAAGTGAACACTGTGTTAAACGGCGAATTTGTGGCAGGTGACAAGCATGCTTGTAAAAACATCAATACCCGGAACTGTGCACTCTTCGGCACATCCGATCTGCAGAAGTGGTACCAGAGATGCGTCATCGAACCCACCCTGGCATCACTGGAAGAGTTCCAGGAACGCGACAGCGGATGGGCATTGGCGAGAATCATGAATCTGACCGTCAATGTTAATAAGTATAATCCGTTGTGTGCGGGATCCCACTTCAAGTTGCCGCGGGAATTGTCTTTGAAGAAAGCCACAATCAGCGTGCAATCCCCGGACAATGCATGTTTCGCGTGGGCAGTGGTCGCCGCTCTCCATCCCGCCGAACGACACGCCGATCGTCCAAGTTCGTACCCGCACTATGCTTCCGTGCTAAATCTCCAGGGCATTCAGTTCCCAATGTCCCTGGCGCAAATTGGGAAGTTTGAGCGGCAGAACAGCGTCTCCGTCAACGTGTACAGCTTCGAGGCGGAGAATGGTTCGAAGGTCTTTCCGCTGCGTCTCACCAGCCAAAAGAGGGATCGGCATATAAACTTGCTCTACACGCCGAATCAAGAGCACGGCGATGTAGGGCACTTTGTTTGTATGGATCAAGAACTTGTCTCGGCTGGTTAGCATGCAGCTGAGCAGACACAAGGAAAAGAAATTCATCTGTGATTGGTACGTATATAAACTTATGAAATATTGAAATGTCTCGCGAAAAAAAGAAATAAAAAAATTTTGTGTTTTTGTTTTATTACAGATGCATGCACTATTTCGGATCTGTCGAGACGTTGGAGATTCATTCGCTGGACTGGGGGCAGATAACCGACTGTGCCATTCTGCTGCCCAGCGAAGGCAAAAATTTCCTCAGCTTTGAGAACCACTGCAGGAAGGAGCGGCTCCCCTTCGTGGTGTATGCAGATCTGGAGTGCATCATTGAGAAAACAGAGGACAGCCACCGAATTGATGATAACAAATTACACACGTATCAACATCATAAAGTTCATAGTATAGCCTATTATATGCATTGCTCGTACGATACATCGCTATCGACGTATCGATGTCGCCGCGACGCGGATTGTGTTTCATGGTTCGAATACGAACTGAAAAAATTTGCAAACTTCGCCAAAGCTATCTTGACCAGTAATGTTCCCATGCTTGATTTAACTCTTGAACAGTGGATGACATTTCGCGATGCAACACACTGTCACATTTGCGAAGAACCATTCGAGGCTGATGATGTACGAGTTCGCGATCATTGCCATCTATCCGTACAGTTTAGAGGCCCAGCACATTCGGAGTGCAATTTAAATTATAAAAATGCGTTTTACATCCCCATAGTTTTCCATAATTTATCCGGCAACGATTCACATTTCATTATCGAGGAAATAGCTACCGCTTTCGAAGGTCACGTTGAAGTATTGCCTATTACTAAAGAAAAGTATATTTCTTTCACAAAAATTGTTGAAGATACGGCTGAATCAGACTCGCGAAATTATATTAAATTACGATTCATCGATTCGTACAAATTTCTCAATACCAGTCTCGACAAATTAGCATCTTTTCTGAGCGCAGAGCAATTAAAAATTTTACGATCCAAATTTGAAACATTATCCGCCGAAGACTTCAATTTATTGACGCGAAAGTGTGTCTTTCCGTACGAATACCTTGATTGCGCGAACAAGCTGCAGGACCCTTGCTTACCGCCGCGTGAGTCATTCTACAGTTCGTTAACGGGTGAGACTGTATCCGAGACCGATTATGCACATGCCGAGACTGTCTGGCAGCGTTTCGGGATTAGAACCTTGGGCGAATACAGCGATTTGTATTTGAAAACTGATGTCTTGTTATTGGCAGATATTTTTGAAAATTTTCGCGAAACTTGTATCAAGAGTTATGGATTAGATTTAGCACATTATTATACTCTACCTGGTTTCACCTGGGATGCAATGCTAAAACATACCAAAATTACATTCGAATTGCTCACCGACGTCGATATGGTTATGTTTATCGAACGCGGTATACGTGGGGGTTTAAGCCAATGTTCCGGAAGATACGCACATGCCAATAACAAGTACATGTCATCTTACGACGCATCGGAAGAGTCATCGTACTTGATGTACTTTGACGTGAACAATTTGTATGCATGGGCAATGTGTCAGCCCCTGCCATACGCTAAATTTCAATGGATCGAAGATACTGCAAATTTTGACGTGTCTTCAATCGGTGTCGATTCGCCCACGGGGTACATTCTCGAGGTAGATCTGGAATATCCGCAACATCTGCACGACGCTCATGCCGATCTACCGTTCTGCCCGACCCGTGCCAAACCACCTGGCAGCAGGTAGGGCAAGTTACTTGCGACGGTATACGATAAGCAGCGTTATGTCATTCATTACCGTAACCTGCAGCAGTGCACGCGTCATGGTCTTCGTATTACAAAGATACACCGCGTGCTTCAATTCGCTCAATCTCCCTGGCTCCGCGATTACATCGAACTAAATACACGGTTTAGAACAAGCGCGACAAACGATTTTGAAAAAAATTTGTACAAATTGATGAACAACGCGGTATTTGGTAAAACTATGGAAAATGTACGAAATCACGTGGATGTAAAACTTTTGACTCATTGGGAAGGGCGATATGGTGCGGAGGCAATGATCGCGAAACCGAATTTCCACAGCAGAAGTGTTTTTTCGGAAAATTTAATAGCTGTTGAATTGCGACAACTCGAGGTGAAATTCAACAAACCGATATACGTGGGTATGTGCATTCTGGACATATCAAAAATTTGTTTGTACGAATTTCACGACGAGTACATGTCTCCCAAGCACGGGCAAAAATGTAAAATTTTATACACCGACACAGACAGCCTCATTTATCATATTCGATGCGACGATATCTACGAGACCATGAAACACAATATCGATCAAGAGACACGGTAGTGTCTTGCGCCAAGTATATATAGATATATGCGCAGCGCAAGACACCGAGTGTCTATATTACGCCACGACTCGCTATCAAGAACCCTGAGATTTCCGAATCTCAATAACGGCTGATCCGATTAGGTTTTGAATGGTCTTAATGGATAGCTTGGGTTTGATTTACATAAGAAAAGTGTCTTCGTTTTGTTCCTACGGGCCTTATGAGCTGAGATATTTCGATGTAAAGTTGCAATTTGCTGAATTTTATGTTCTTAAAATTCAGCATCGTCCTCGTCCTCGTCGTCGTCCTACACTTCTAGGCAAAAGGGGAGTATGAAAGGGTGAGGAAATGTCCCTCAGGCACGTCGTTCATTGGATGCGGGTTTCGGCCAATCGCGTAACAAATAACCTGACAGCTACATAGTCAAAGATAACCTACAATGTGCTTAGTGTCAAATAAAGTAAATTGTCCGAATTTGAAATGTCACGAGTTTTTACATTAATTAGGAGACCGAATTATTGTCTTAATTAAGAAGGTAAGTCGCCAAAATTTTTTAAATCGAGTTAGTATGTACAGTCGTAGACTTGGAAGTTGTCCGGAGAAGGTTCGACAGAGAACCATCTTCTTTCGTATAAGTTTCTGGAAATTTGTACCATGCATGTATAAAATAATAATACCATGCATGTACAAAATAATATAAATTGTAACAAATTGCATTGCATTTAAATTGCCAGATATTTTTATACCAGCAATTTAGAGATTTTATGTAAAGCTTATATACATTATATTTAGAAATGAAGGAGACGCAGAGGACCTGGATAAAAATGAAAGGGACGCGCAGGCTTGGATAGAATTGAAGGGGACGCACAGGCTTGGATGGATAGAAATGAAGGGAATGCACAGGCTTGGAGGTTGTCCGGAGAAGATTAGATAGATAGACAGAGTATCTTATTTCGCACAAGTTTCTGGAACTTTGTCAAATAAGGTAAATCGACAAAATTTGTCTAAAGACATAGCATTAAGAATTATTAAGAAAATAGATTATGGTGGACTGCTTGCAATGTAAAGCAAGTCACATTAGTGAAGAAAGTACACTGAAAACACATCTACGTTAATGCTTTTCAATCTTTTGTGAAAGACATTCGTAATACTTTAATTAATAAAATCCAAAGTAGTTGTCACGCTATTCATTAATTCATTAATTTGTTAGATTCCCATTATTTCAATTCACCAATAAACATACTAAATTAGTTTCATTCCAACACCAATAAAGTGTGCGTTAAAACTATTGGATCTCCTCGTTCATTTTCGCTGAATCATTACCATTAGCATTTAAATTTCCTGCAACAAGACTTTCTACCATACGCTCTCACCTCTTTTGGACACATTATTTAGTCTCTACACTCAATAAAGCAAAAGGCCACTCTATTTCTATAAATAGTAAGTTCTATGTTAAGTTGTATATAATTAAAATGTGGCTTTATATATTTACAGATAATCAAAGCAGAAGATAATGCAGTGTAGCAATACGGAAATTTAATATATGTACTATTCCCACAACCAAAGTAGTAATAGCTGGACAATCATATAAAGTTATGAATGCCATATTTCATAGTGGTTCATGTATTGGGGATGGCCATTACACCAGTATATGTAAAGAAGAAGGAATGACTAGTAGTTGGATTGAAGCTGATGACGTGCAAATTAAAAAAAGGCAATGGCCCAAAGGCGCTAAAAATCTTTATATTTTATTCTTACAAAAAAATTATAATAAATAAGCATGGTAGTGAACCGATGTACAATCCCATAAAAAGAATCCCATTTAAAAAATTGTCGTAAATTAATAACAGTAAACACTACAAAATGTGTGAAATCCCCACAAAATTACCTTTTTAGAAAAAGGTACAAAAAAGAGCGCCAAGTATATAATCTCTTCAAAAAGAATCCTATTTAAAAACAATGTCGTAAATTAATATAAATTTAATAATGTTCTATACTGTACAAAAATAATGTTCTAGACTGTACAAAAATAATGATATACAACAATTGCGCCAATTATCACAATGACTATTTATACAAAGAAAAAATCACAATAGTACAATGAAAAAATGTATTAAATAATATCAAGCAGATATATTTTATACTAATAAATATTTTAATACGAATAAATCACATAAAAAAATAGAAGAAAATATACAATATAAAAAAATATATGAAATCAAAATGAGCTGCAAGTACATAAAGGTGCTTTCCAACTGCGCTTAAGATGACACAACTACATATACACAGCTAAAATGCTGTATTCATACATTCCGTTACTCATATCGCGGACATTTTAAATAATATGAAGATAAAATGTAACATCTAGATATTTGCCTAGATGTCCGCGGTCAAGGTGTCGATGAATAAGAATTATTTATAAACATAAAACAATGAATGTGTATTTATATTGTCAGAGTTTTAAATTGATAAATTATGTGAAAGCTTGTGAGAGGAAAGGTATCGGTGTCGATAAATAAACTTACAATTATTTTAAAACGCAATATAATGAAAATGTACTCATATTATCTACGTTTTAAATGGACAAATTATCTGAAAGCCTGCGAGGGGGAAGGTATGGGTATTGATGATTTGAGAATACTTTGCCTGGCCACGCCAAGTATTTGACTTCCAGGCCGCGGACATCTAGGCAAATATCTAGATGTTACATTTTATCTTCATATTATTTAAAATGTCCGCGATATGAGTAACGGAATGTATGAATACAGCATTTTAGCTGTGTATATGTAGTTGTGTCATCTTAAGCGCAGTTGGAAAGCACCTTTATGTACTTGCAGCTCATTTTGATTTCATATATTTTTTTATATTGTATATTTTCTTCTATTTTTTTATGTGATTTATTCGTATTAAAATATTTATTAGTATAAAATATATCTGCTTGATATTATTTAATACATTTTTTCATTGTACTATTGTGATTTTTTCTTTGTATAAATAGTCATTGTGATAATTGGCGCAATTGTTGTATATCATTATTTTTGTACAGTCTAGAACATTATTTTTGTACAGTATAGAACATTATTAAATTTATATTAATTTACGACATTGTTTTTAAATAGGATTCTTTTTGAAGAGATTATATACTTGGCGCTCTTTTTTGTACCTTTTTGTAAAAAGGTAATTTTGTGGGGATAGATTCGACACAAGCGATTATCCTACTGACAATGTATATAATATGCCGCGCGTAAGTAAGAAGGTTCCAGGGCTGATGAAGGACAAAAATAACGGTGCGATAATGACCGAATTCGTAGGTCTTAGAGCGAAAATGTATGCACTTCGCGTAGACGGCAAAAAAGATACGAAAAAGGCGAAAGGCGTCAAGACAAACGTCATAGCCAGAACGATAACTTTCGACGACTACGCGCAGTGTTTGCAAAGGGAGATCGAAATGGTTCGCAGACAATCATGTATACGGTTTAAATTGCATAACGTGTACACCATTTCGGAATCTAAAATCGCTTTAAGCCCACACGACGACAAGCGGCATATCGTACCCGATTCGACCGACACTCTGCCCTGGGGACATTACCAAATTCCGTTGTAAAAATATCATTATAAAAAGAAATGTGAACTTGATGCCGCTCTCTCTTCGTGTGAACGAAGCCTCTGACTCCGTCCTCAGTCTATGACAACTATCATAACGCTCACAAAATTTGAAAACTTCGTATCGAGGTGATGTATAGTTTCATAAAGAGCGATGGTGAAAAGCAGACAATTAAAAAATAGGATTATGGAATATTCATGTCTCTGTGAACCCAATCATATCATGCTGTTCTACGAATTCCCAGAATTTAGTGAAGAATTATGTATCTTTCTTTGCTATCCATGGGCTAGTAAATGAAGATACATAATTCTTCATTAATTCTGGGAATTCGTAGAACAACTCGATATCATTGGGCTCACAGAGACAAGAATATTCCATAATCAATATTTTTTTTTATTGTTTGCTTTTCGCCATCGCTCTTTATTAATTCGTTTCTTATAAATAGTAGAATTATTGTTTGCAAATGTATAGAAATTATTATAAATAGCGAAAGTATTGCATAAAAATTGTTCATACATGTATAGAAATTATAAATGGTGGAATTAATGTGTTAAAATAAAAAAAATTGTTCACACATGTATATGTATAATTGTATTTATTGAACCATGTATTATTCTTATTTTACAATATATTATTTTTATTTATCCAAGAATTGTGTGATTTATCAAACCCCAGCCACTTGACGTACACCTTATCCCCCTTTCTACGCAACACTTTTTCCACTAGATACACATCAGGATCGGTGACGCGTTGCAGCTCGTGTTCATAGAATCCTCCAGCAACGGGTTTTCCACAGGAATCGACGAGCAGATACGTTGCAGGATTAGTTGCCTGTACTTTGGCAAGCTTGAACACCTCCGTTTCCAATTCGGCGTATAGCCTTTATCGAAGATGGTTTTAAATTTGCTCACGCGCACAAACTCGCTCAACTTAAATCTCGCTGGAGCAGCGATCTTTATGTTGCTGTATACGGTGGCTAGCAGCGTGTCGGCGATCGCAGGGGTAACATCGCAAGGACGCATTCCGATGGTTCTATGTTTTCGTGCGTTATACTCTGCAAGTAGACTTGGTAGCGCATCGGTCCATCTATAGGTTCCATTGAGCGTAAACAGTTTCCACATATTGTTCTTCAAAGTTCGATTGAAACGTTCTACGACGGAGGCCTTTCATCACCGAATACGTCGAATAATGATTAATGTTGTGCTTTGTCAAGAGTTTCTGCACATCGGTGTTGTAAAATTCTTTTCCTTGATCTGTTTGCAAATTTTTCGGATATCGATCTCTAAATATCTTTGCAAACGCTTTAGTCACTTCAGCACCACTTTTAGTCTTGAGTGGCAACGCCCATGCATACTTGCTCAACACATCGATGACGGTGAGTATATAGTGGTGACCCTGGTTGAATCGCGAGTATGGACGCATTTCTACAATGTCAGCTTGCCACAGATCATCGTATCCATGCACTATGACGCGCCTCCGCGGAAAATGTCTTCGAGCTGGAGCATGCAATTCCTCAACGAGTTGTCGCTTCTTGTGGCCGTGGTTTTCTTTACTCTTGGATTTCGATAATGGCTGCATGTTTGATCGCAGAGGTGTCTTGGACACGAATGATGCGATAATTATCGGGTACATGCATTATGTGCTTCCCGTTGGTCTGAGAAAATTCTGGACAAGTTGCTGCTCCGCAGCAAAAGCGGTTATAGCCCCTTTAACTTTACGAATTTCATTGTCCGGCTGTGGGACAGAATTCAACGCCTGCGATATTATTTGAACGCTGTTTTGCAACGTCAGCATATCTGTCTGAAACACGACCAGCTTCCACTCTAATTCTTCCTGCTGCTCTCTCAAAAGTTTAATGCTCTTTTCCAGGTATAGTTTATTGACGGCATCGGTGTCGGCCACCGGCTGAGCTACGCGTTGTATCTTGCGTGATTTTGCATCAAAGTCTGCACCGGTCACGCAAAGAGCGTTATCTCGCATGTAATTTCGAAGCAAACCGCTCCATTTGTAATAGTCCATTCTAGCTGCTCCACTCTTCTCGAGTGATACCCCAAATTTGTTGATTGGCATCTCGATGCATACTGTGCACATCATCGGCGCGCGGTTTTATATAATGAGGCCTACCTCGCGGAATTCTTCAATAATCGATAGAATTTCGGGATCGTGAGAGTTGTTACCCGCCTGACGCGACGCTTCGAGCAAACGGAATCGATCCACCAGCTCGTTGGGATCGTCCCAGTGTACGTAATCGATCTTGTTATCGTTTACCACCATGGCTCGCGGTACCGTTATACCTTTTCCTGCTCTACTAGCCGATGCGCGAGGGATTAACGGTGCAATTACATGTTTGTACTTGTATCCCTTGTTGCCCAATATGGGATTTTTAGCACCATGAGCGCGTCTGTGGGCATTCGCCGCCAGCAGTATATTTTTGTATTTTTGTTTATCAGCATCGGTGTATACAGTATCGTCGGGAATTCTCTTAAAAATCAATTCGTAAAGGCCGGGTGTTCCTCTGTATTTTACACCACCTATGATTATATTATCATCCTTGTCTATATCGAAAGCCTTACCCCCAAGCATCGTTCTACTATTGCCAAAGTATACACCGTACACATAGTCCATTGTTGTATCCTTATCACTACTTAGGATTGCGTTCATGTATTTTTGTCCCAGCGGGCCGAAATGACTGCGGAACGTTTCTTGTCCCTCGGATGTTTGAAGTTGTTGTCTAATAGATGTTACAAACGACTCATCGGGACTAGTTTCAAAAACGTCGTCATCATCATTGGTTGTGAGCAATTGTACACTGGGAAATGTATTTATTGGTGTGGGAGGAACGGGAGACTCGTTTGATCTAACATTTTGTCGGTTCCGCTTCGATTGAACTGGTGTCGAGGTTATGGGTGAATATTCAGTCGACACGTGTTGTTTTCTCTTTGCCTTGCGCGATGTGTTCCTTTTCGACTGGATTTTTTTAGGCGTTAATGTTTCGTTCCCATCAACGTCTGTGCTCATCAGCGGTGATGTGTCAGTTTCTGCTGTTGTGGTATTTTCCGCAATATGTTTCAAGGGTTCGACGATAGGTTTAAAGTATCTCTCCAACCCGATATCTTCCTCCATCTTGCCAGTCTCCAAAGCCTGATGTTTCCGACGAATGGCTTCGCTGGTTTTTGCAATTTCCTTCGCTATTCTCTCGCGATCCTTAATCTCCAGATTATCGATACCAATCATCGTTGTACCACAGACGTTGCTTTCCCACCGACGTGTTGACGACAATTGACCATCTCACGGTACGGCAAACTCGTTAAATCCCTTTCTATAACGTCCATTGGACATGGCGCTATCCTTGTCTATTACCACGAAACCATACTCCCGTTGCAAACAATTACGACACAAAGCGCAGAAATCCTCGTAAGACATATCAGTGTTTACATGATCGTTGTACACATGTTTCAAGTTGGTACCATCCTGCTTAAACAGAATCAGCAGATTCGCATTGTCGCGTATAACAGTGATGAGCAACCCGCGGGCCGCATTTGGCCCGCCAGCCGCAGACCTGTGGCCCACCTGAACATCGCCCATATATGTTTTTCACGAACGAGCTTGACAATATTAGGTGCGATATTTGAAACTGCTACTCTAAGTCTTAGTGGCGAGCAACCTTTTGTCAGAAGTGGGCCACAAATGGAAACCAACTTCTCTACGCGGGCCGCAATATTAAATACATAATTATAACTAATCCAAGAATTTTAATTTATGGGCTGAATTTGTTATTTTTAACATTGATTTACAATAAAACGTTATTTTTAAACCTTGATGTACTGTTTATTAGCAAAATATACACATTAATATATACCTACATATTATAATCTAAATTCTAAACAGATATATGTACCTATATTTTTCGAATTTAATGAACTTAAATAACCACTGAAATTTAATTAATGAGATACTTGACTCTGTTTTTCATGAACGAGCTTGCCAATATTAGGTGTGATATTTGAAACTGCTACTCTAAGACAATTATTTAATCTTTCGTCAGTGAGTCGATTACGACGATCACTTTTTACAATTTTTATCTTCGAGAATAATTGCTCACATGCATACGTACTGCCAAATAAGCTCATTATTTGCCTGGAGTGGGTAGCTAGCAATGGAAATTGATTAGCCGGAAAGTAACGATTGTAAAACTCAATAAGACTAACATTTTGAAAGTTATTCTTTAATTGTGTGTCGGTTTGTAAATCGATTAATTCCATTTGAAATTCTTCAGGAATTCTTTTAGCTGTAGCATTTATATTAAAGGGTAATGAAAAAATATCCAAACTTGTTTGATTTTCGCGGAAGTTTTTGAACCGCAAACTGAAATCTTTTTGTAATCTCTGTATCTCCTCCGCATATTTCTTCGTTTCAGATGGATTTTCTTTTTTCAAAATTGGAAAATGAACCATATTATTTGATTTTAGTTGCCGATTCCAAATTCTTAGTTTACTTTCAAAGGCTTTTATCTTATCGAACATTTCAGTGATAACTTTGTTTTGCCCTTGAAGATTTGAATTTAATACGTTTAAGTGTTGCGTTATGTCAACACAAAATGCAAAATCACACATCCAGTCTTTGTCGTTAAATTAAGGAAACGGATTGTTTTTCATCTCGCAAAAGAGTTGAATTTCGTTTTTTAAATCGTACACACGCTTAAGCATTGTGCCGCGACTTAACCACCGAACTTCGGTATTAAAAAGAATCTCGTCATATTCACTTTCCATATCTCTTAAAAATTCTTTAAATTCGCGATGATTTAGTCCTCGAGATCTAATAAAATTTACAATTGTAATAATAGGTGGAATAACATTGGACATTTTTAAAACTTTTGCACTCAAATTTTCTTGATGCAAAATGCAGTGAGTAATAATTATATCACGTCCTGTTAATTCTTTTATATCTTTGGATAATAATCCCGACAGACCAACATTCGGACTGCACATAGCTCCAGCTCCATCTGTAGTTACTCCAACGATTTTTTCTATTGGGATATTTAATGAATTAAGAATAGTTTTCAGGTCCTTGTATATATCGTATCCAGTAGTAGTTCCTTTTAACGGAACTAAAGATGCAAATTCTTCTGTGACATTGAAATTAGTATCTGTTCCTCTTAAAAATACAGCAAGTTGTGCGGTATCACTAATGTCACAACTTTCATCCACAGCTAGCGAAATCCATTCTAACTTGGAAATTTGTTCCCGTAACATTTCCTCAATATTCTCCGAAAGTTCGCCAATCCTTCTTGCGATTGTAAATAGTGACAGGCTAATTGTTGAAATTATATCCTTTTTATCAGGAAAGGCTATATCTGCTATCGCTAATAAACATTCTTTTACCATTTCTCCATCAGAGAATGGTTTCATCCTTTTTGCCAAAATTTGGCTAACAAGATAGCTTGCACGAACCGTATTTGCGATGGATGAATCACTTACAAATAAATTTCGTTGTGTTTCTTGTAGTTGATCCACCATGTCCTTGCGTAATTGTCCTTGCAAATTATCAAATTTGGAAGAATGTTTACTTTCATAATGTCTCTTAACATTATATTTCTTCAATACTGATAGTTGTTCACAACATATCAAACAAACAGCTCTGTCATTTATGTTAGTAAAAAAATAATCATATGTCCAACTTTTGTGAAACTGTCGATTTTCATTTTCAACTTAGCGTTTTCTACTAGAATTAGAACTCATGGTGAAATAAACAAAATACCTGCTTTAAAAATACCTTGATTTTTAGTGAAAATCAATCTAAAATTTGTTAACCTTCACGTTTGTTTTAGTAACCCATAAAGTAAATTGCCTAGCGACCAGAGAACCAAGAACTTCAAGCCATTGAATGTGGTACTTAACATTTTCTCATCACCCTTTAATTTGAATATAAAGTTGCAAGAATTCCCGAAGAATTTCAAATGGAATTAATCGATTTACAAAACGAGACAGAATTAAGGAATAAATTTCAGAATGCTATAGTCTTATTGAGTTTTATAAGCGTTATTGTCCGGCTAATAAATATCCATTGCTAGCTATCCACTGTGTGGGGTGCTTAGTGAGATAGATATATTTATAAGATATACAAAATATCGTCTTGCGACGCAGAACAACGAACCTATGACATTATAATATGTAGGTATATATTAATGTGTATATTTTGCTAATAAACAGTACATCAAGGTTTAAAAATAACGTTTTATTGTAAATCAATGTTAAAAATAACAAATTCAGCCCATAAATTAAAATTCTTGGATTAGTTATATTTATGTATTTAATATTGCGGCCCGCGTAGAGAAGTTGGTTTCCATTTGTGGCCCACTTCTGACAAAAGGTTGCTCGCCACTGGCGTATAAGATGTTTGGGAATCTTTGCATACGTCTGACAGAGATAGAAGCAGTCAACATTCGAGTGGAGCCCCATTGCAAAGTATTCCCTTATCGTATCTTGCTTGTCGCATGCCACGTCATCAAAGATAAAAATGGAATTCGGAAGCGATTCACTCGGTAGGATGACGTCACTGTTATTCGAAAACGTAAAGTAGCCAATTTCATGTATCAGAGTCAATAAATTCTCAAAATACTGGTATTTCGGCTGTTGCAACGACTTGGAGTACACGTACACGTTCTCGAAGCGGACGCCGCGCCGTGAGGACTTTCCAACAAGCTCACCAGCACGTTGGTCTTTCCACAATTTGATGCACCGCAAATGACACAGCGTATAGTGTTTGGTAGCATGCTACCATGTCTGCGTCTTGTTTTCGAAGACATCACTCGTGATTTATCGTAAAAATTTGTCACGCGTATCGTCACAGGTTGTCGCACGAATCGCATCCTCTCCATGAACTGTGAAAAATGATTTTGATACGTCGAAGCGGCGATGCGCCCTATTTATACGTCCGCGCCGAAGCAAAACGGTTCAGTATTCAAAATGCTTCTGGTCCTGTCGGATAATTGCGACATTCGAGACCTAACCTCTGAGCAGTTGAAATATATACCAAAGATTATTCTACTCCGAGAGTTTGGCAGACATATTGATCAGTTGTGGGACAGACTCCCCGAGCATATAAAAGCCGATTCTGAGGTTCAGCAGTATCGTCGGTGTCTGGAACATTATAATCGCCCTTGGCAGCGAACGCATATCGACGGTCCAGCACCATTGATTAAAAACTGCGGCGAATGTCGCCGACGAGAGTAAAGAAAGGCCGTGGTTTGTTAAATCGGGCGATAAACGCGCTACCTATCGAATTACATATTCCGGGAAACCAGTTTTGCGGCCCGGGAACTCATCTGGCAAAACGATTGGCTAGAGGGGATCGAGGCATCAATCCGTTGGACGCAGCGTGTCGCGAACACGATATTGCATATTCGCGTAGCAACGAGCTCAGCGAAAGGCACGCGGCAGATAACGTTCTCGCTGACAAAGCGCGAAAACGCATCCTTGCGCGAGACTCGACTCTGGGTGTAAGAGGTGCTGCTACGGCTGTTTGGGCAGCTATGAAAGCCAAGACGAAAATCGGAATGGGGATGAAAGCAAAATTGCGCAAAACGATTCCAAAGAGAGCACCGAAAAAGCGGATTCTTCCAGTAGCAAAACGAGGTGGTATATTACCACTTCTACCGCTGCTAGGCGTTCTCGGATCATTAGCTGGCGGAGCGGCGGGGATGGCCAAGGCGGTAAACGATAATAAGGCGGCGCAACATAAGCTGCAGGAAATGCAACGCCACAATCGCTCCATGGAAGGTCGCGGACTTTATCTCGCACCATACAAGCGCGGACAGGGAATATCGAAACGGAAAAAAAACGCCGAAAAGAAAATAAAAATGTCCGCGGGCGTAACTACCGATGCGCAATTCGAGGAGTTGGCAAAACGTATGCGTATTCCATTCTTTAGAGGTGTTTTTATGCGTAACGCGTTACCAGTTGGAAGAGTACGTCGAAACGAGAGCGGTATCGTAAATTTGGACAATGTCGAGGGGACTGGGACTCATTGGGTGGCGTATGCGAAGAGAGGGTGTCGAGCTATATATTTCGACAGCTTTGGGAATCTTCGACCGCCTAAGGAATTGGTGCAATATCTGAATAAAGATGCTGTGAAAATTGAATACAATCGAACGTCTTATGAAAAGTACGATCAGAGAAATTGTGGACAACTATGTCTACGCTTTTTACAAACGATCAGCGCCAAATTAAGGATTGACTTCCCACCCCTCTGATTCAGTACTAGTCGAACAGTTCGAGCAGAATATGTCGTTAACATTCACTCTAACTGGCAAGAGTAGCACCCTCGCGGTGAACTACTTTCCACACATAGATTTGAGCGACGATGATTACGAGCTTGGTCTAACAACATTTGAAACTTATCACACAATGCCGAACATCGACTCGAGCAACGATAAATTCTATTTCGTCGTAAACTATGATATCAACAACAGCGTCGACCCCAGTCATGAATACATTACGATTCCCCACGGCTCCTACGAACTAGACGCCATTGCCAAGTACCTGAAGCAGCGATTACTCGAGCGGTATCCCCAAAAAAATCTCGGTGGCATCTCTGAAAATCTATTTCGGGGATCAGGAGCCTAAATGGCGTTGAAATATATCACTTCTTGAGAACTTATACAAGCTATAAATTGCAAGATGAAATTGATTGTTAGTATTTTACGTGTAATGCAACATTTAACTAATGTTTTCACGTGTCGTACGCCGAAAAATATTAAAAATTGATGTTATTACTAACATTCCCACAAATCTCTGCACTTCGCGCGCCCCTATATAGGCGGTGCTCATCCTACGTCACGTAAAAATCATTGAAAATAATGAATTTAAACGTTTTTGTAAAATTTATATTCATAGTTTTTGGGATCTGAGACCCGTAAATCCCAACGTTTCATTACAAATTGATTGGCTCTGCCCTTTATAACTATTGAATGGATTTAAAAAGTATAAAAAACATCTACGATGTAAGTACACGAGGGTAGGTTCCGCTTACGTTAAGATCTGGGCACACATATCAGTTCCGTGTCAGTTCACGTAGAATTCACGTACTCTTCATTACTTTCCTCAATTATTTTACTCCAAGTACTTTCCATTACAGTCAATAAAAATAATCAGAATTATATCAAGTTTGGTGTCATTTTCATCAGAAAAACAGTAATCCATTAGTGATACTTCTATGATAGAAATTGGCATACTCATTACTGAATGGCCTATTGCTGACTTTGTCCTTATGCCACTACTCTAGCGTTCATGACCCCCGAGCCGCGTCATTCGGAAGCTTTTACCTAAGAACCCATCAGGGTCGTAAAAAAAGGTACGCGTTACCGTTCAACCGATTTCAAGAGAGCGTACAGCGAAAAGGCCAGAATGTCGTGGCCATCGAATTTTAACTTTCTGAGTACGAATACAGTTCCGACACTGAAAGAAAAAGATGAATGAGTATAATGGTCTTGAAACGCTGCGGATTGGTACATACATCTGAAGTATTCAGAAGTTACATTTCTTTGGGAAGGGGCTGGGTGAGGTGTATTTTGTGAACAATCAAATCGATTGCAAATTGTTTCTCAATTTATTAATCTATTAACAAGAACAGCAATAAACAGAAGATGGATAAATATTTCTAACATAATCATTATCTATTCACTGCTCTATCATTTCGTTGCTTGAGATGAAATTTTTATGAAATAAATATATTGGAGAACGGTAACGCAACCACTTCTCACATCATGCGCCCGAAACATGCAAATTGTTAATCCAAAAACAAATTAATTAGTTTTTTACGATTTTGGAATCCGAGGCTTCGTTCTCGAAATATTAGCGTGGAACTTTTGGGCCGTGTAGTAAAGCTGAAACATCTGAGCGTGGCGCAGTAAATGCTCTCACGCACACGCAGGAGGCACGCGTAGATATAGACCCACACACACACTAGAGCTGACCGTGCTGATGCAAAACGTGAAAATGGGTAGCGTGGGCTGCTCTACTGTGTGTGTAAACCGCCCGCTCAGCTGATTCGGCTTTAAACTGCGGTCCTGAAGATCCACCGCATATGTATACAATTTATGTTAAGGTGAAATCTGACGGCACTTAGATCGGCGAGTTTGGGCGCGCCTGGAATGTTTTCATGGCTGGAAGTCCCCAATTTGGACGCTATTAACCGGCCATCATAAAGCATTGTTACTGATCTTCGAAACAGGATCTCGGATTTGGGTCGGTTGTTTCAAACTAAGCATATTATGCTTTTATAAAGATGGAAAATTTAAAAAATTAACAATAGTAAAAAAAATGTACAGGATCATCATTTAATCTTGTAACTCGCACTCGCGCGAACAGGTAAAATGGTAACAGCGCCTCACGGACACATTCCATACAACAGAGATGGACCAAAAATTTTTTGTACGAAATTTTTATTTCAAATAATTTTTTGCTCATCTCTGCACTACAACCATGCGCCGTCACGGCTTTCGAAAAGCTGCCAGCGAGCGCTGGACAGCAGTGATCCCCGAGCTTCGAAAATTTTGGGATGGTCGCTTTCAAATTCACGTGGCAGAGAGCTATTAGGAATTTCGCGGCCCAGGTAAGCGAGCCGCGCGCTTCGATTTTATTGTCGGTTTACCACTCGCACCCCAGATTACTGTAATGAGGTTTGAAAACAATGTCGACCGGTTTCGTACTCGTCTCAATTTCAATATTTTTAGCTACGGTAGGGTTGACCGCGGCACTATACCCCTGCACGGAGAGACTTTTCGCCATCTGCGTGTAAAACCCACAATAATGGCGCATCGTTCCAAAGAATGGAAAATCAGAATTAAAATCGACATCAAAAAAATAAAAATGCACTAAAAAGTAAAAAATAATTTTGTTCCTTATTTACTCTACGACACTCAATTTTATTTACATCGGCGTCTCATCAGTTGCACCGTGTAAATCTGGCGTCGACTTAAAACAATTGAGTGTCGTAGATTAAATACGGAACAAAATTATTTTTTACTTTTTAGTGCATTTATATTTTTTTGAAGTCGAGAAAACCAGAACAGTAGATTCTGAGGTATGCAAACGCATTGTTGGACGTGGCCGAAGCCGCGACGTCGAGCCCGTCGACATCAACAAAAGAACGAGACGATCGGCGGTCGACGAAGGCAGTCTCCTCAGAAGACTCTTCTGCAGCACTTTATGTATTCCAAACCTTAAATATATTCACTTCGTTCATTCTAAATACCACCCCCCCCCCCTATACTATTCAGTTTCCTCCATCAAATAAAAGAAGTTTGATATGAAACATCTTTTTGCTTTTTCAACAGTTAGGAAAATAATAGCGTATCAAAAATAATATACGAACAAATCGGGCATACTGTATAAACTTATTGAAACATCCGAACGTCAGTTAACATTAATCAGTTAACATCAATTAGTATATAGTTTAAACAAATTAATTTTTCTAATAATTATGGAGGAGAATGCATTCCTTTTTCAAAAAATATGTATCCAATATTTTTGGCTACTCTACAGACTTGCACAATTGCACCAAAATCGGTGTGTACGGGTTCGATATGTCCCTTTTAAATAATATAGTACAGTAGAAGGATATTATTATTATTATTACTATTATTATTATTATTATTATTATTATTGTCATTATTATTATATGTCTGTATTCTATCGTATAGACCATCATTAATGTATGCGCAAACACATGATGAATGAGTGATTTCAGTAACAGGTGCTCTTAAAAAACATTTAAGCACTCTTTTTACAAATTACGTTATTACAAGCGAATGAAATTTGTTTTGCGTTAAATAAACCGGAATATGATAGCAAAGCTAAGAAGGCGAATGTGATATCGTTTTATTTTCATCCTTCTTTCTCTTCCGTTGAACGGAATATGTTCATAAGTCGATTTTTAAATTGTTACTCTAACAGAAACATTTGTAAATCGCGGCCTTCGACTCTCAAAACATAACCTAGTTTTAGCCGTCCTGAATTCTAATTCCTACCACGCGTAGCGTTACAATCTGTTTCGAGGCTTCACCGGTAACGTTGCATGCGACACTAAAATGGTAAGGAGGTCCTAGGACCCCCCAAACCGGTGACAGAAAAATACATTGGTTGATAGGTCTATTCTATACCTCGTCTGCGCCATAACTCTTGATACAACTTTCGCGAAAATTTTCAAAAATATCTGCCAATAACAAGACATCAGTTTTCAAATACAAGTCGCTATATTCGCCCAAAGTTCTAATCCCGAAACGCTGCCAGACTGTCTCGGCGTGTGCGTAGTCGGTCTCGGATACAGTCTCACCCTTTAACGAACTGTAGAATGATTCGCGCGGCGGTAAGCATGGATCCTGCAGCTTGTTCGCGCAATCAAGGTATTCGTATGGAAAGACACCCTTTCGCGTCAATAAATTGAAGTCTTCGGTGGATAATGTTTCAAATTTGGATCGTAAAATTTTTAATTGATCTGTGCTCAGAAAAGATGCTAATTTATCGAGACTGATATTTAGAAATTTGTACGAATCGATGAATCGTAATTTAATATAATTTCGCGAGTCTGATTCAGCCGTATCTTCGACATTTTTTGTGAAAGAAATGTACTTTTCTTTAGTAATAGGCAATACTTCAACGTGACCTTCGAAAGCGGTAGCAATTATCTCGATAATGAAATCCGAATCGTAGCCGGATAAATTATGAAAAACTATGGGGATGTAAAACGCATTTTTATAATTTAAATTGCACTCCGAATGTGCTAGGCCTCGAAACCGTCCTGATAGATGACAATGATCGCGAACTCGTAGATCATCAGCTTCGAATGGTTCTTCGCAAATGTGACAATGTGTTGCATCGTGAAATGTCGTCCCCTGTTCGGTGGTTAAATCATGCATGGGAACATTACTGGCCAAGATGGGTTTAGCAAAATTCGCAAATTTTTTTAGTTCATCGACGAACCATGAAACACAATCCGCGTCGCGACAACATCAATACGTCGATAGCGATGTATCATACGAACAATGCATATAATATGCAATGCTGTGCACTTTATGGTGCTGATACGCACGCAATTTATTATCTACATCATCCACTCGGTTGTCCTCTGTTATTTCAATGATGCATTCGAGATCTGCGTACACCACGAAGGGAAGTCCTTCCTGCAGTGGTTCTCGAAGCTTAGGAAATTGTTACCTTCTCTGGGCAGCACGATGGCACAATCGTTCATCTTGCTGCATTCCACTGCATGCGCCTCCAGCTCCTCGGTTGAGCTAAAGTAGTACATGCAGCTGTAAAAAAAATTTTATTTTTATTTCTTTTTTTCGCGAGACATTTCAACGTTTCACAAGTTTTCTATACGTACCGGTCAAAGATGAATTTCTTTGCTTTGTTTTTGCTCAGCTGGGCGCTCACCATACAGAACAGGTTCTTGATTAGCACAAAGTGCCCTACATCGCCATGCTCATGATTCGGTGTATAGAGCAGGTTGACGTGTCCATCCCTCTTGTGGCTGGTGAGATGCAGCGGAAAGACCTTCGAACCATTCTCCGCCTCGAAGCCGTAGACGTTGATGGAGATTTCGTTCAATCCTTCAAACTTTCCAATTTGCGCCAGGGACATTGGGAACTCAATGCCTTGGAGATTTAGCACGGAAGCATAAGGCGGGTACGAACTTGGGCGATCGGCGTATCGTTCGGCGGGATGGAGAGCGGCGGCCACTGCCCATGCGAAACACGCATTGTCTGAGGATTGCACGCTAATTGTGGCTTTCTTCAAAGACAATTCCCGCGGCAACTTGATGTGGCATCCCGCGCGCAGCGGATTGTACTTATTAACATTGACGGTCAGATTCATGATTCTCGCCAATGCCCATCCGCTGTCGCGTTCCTGGAACTCTTCCAGTGATGCCAGGGTGGGTTCGATGACGCATCTCTGGTACCACTTCTGCAGATCGGATGTGCCGAAGAGTTCACAGTTTCGGGTATTAATGCTTTTACAAGCATGCTTGTCACTCGCCATAAATTCGCCGTTAAATACAGTGTTGACTTTGAGGTGTCGATGTTTCCTCAAAGCGCCCCGCACGTGCTCCAGCACAATGGTCCCCGCATCCAGGAGGAAGTTGCGGGCTCGACGTAGTTCGAATTTAACACGGCACCAGTTAATACGCGGGTATCGAACACAGTGTCTATTTCACGCCACAAAAGTCCCGTGCTCGAATGTCCGGCACCTTCACGCACGAAACGTCCGCGCAACGAATATTTTAGTCCTTCGAGCTGCGCGATTCGAACAACCAACGATTGCCGAAAACCGATCGATAATCGAGGACGTTTCACGCGGCTGTGTTCATCTAAAGATTCGACACACTCGTTGCACCGTTCTTCCCACGCGAGGTACTCTTCCCGTGAAGTCAATCGTGCAGATTGATCCAACAATTGACGGGTTACTTGCGCGAATTCTTCCATGATCATAAATGGAATGTGAATGTATTGTATCTTTTCCTTGCAACACGTTGCAACGATTTGAGGCTTTGTGCAGTCATGATTTGGTATCTCCGTCTAACTCTTTTGGCGTACTCCCTCCCTCGAATGCAGTGCATGCAAAAATGGCGATCCGCCCCAACATGGTTCTATGCAGTTTCTGCGGATACAGCATAATTCTAATATTCGACGTTCCCAAAAGTATTATATCACGTTCAACACGTGTCGATACTTTTATCCTTGAGGATAGGACTCAAGTTACATGCGATCGTGCGATATGCTGCGACGTTAAGATTGAAACACATTATGGAAAATTGATAGTTTCAAAATGAAATGCGGTGGTGGGGGAAGCAATTACACCTCTATTTAAGCCAGTCTCTCGAACGCTATTCCATCAATCGCTCAGTAGCCTCAGTGACTTTCGACGGAACAAATAGTGCTCTGAAAACAAAATGTGCAGTACCAGTGTCGAAGCAAACGTTGAACGCATGCATTATGACGTTCCGATCGTGCGAGATGATGGTGTGGCTCAATGCGGGGAGGATTCAGTTTTTTGGTAAGGCTTAATTTTCACATCTCAAATTTATTATGTTTATTCCTAATACGAGCGGGCAATTTCATAGCTTTGATTCTTCTCTTAGCCCGCATCGAACATCACGTATCATGGTTAGAAGATACGCATTAACATCTACGGGCAGCAAATATTTGGAAATTGGAATCCGCGTACGGCCTATGATTGATGTAGAAATTATTCTCGGCGACAATCGTGGGATGTTTCTCACGTTACCATGGCATACATGGGTTTCGCTATGCGGCAGTCGTACGACCATTGAAGAACGTGCACAATTACCTGGATCACCTTCGATGCAAATGGATCAATTAACGGTGGATTTTTGTGAAATCTATAATTCTCCGATTGTAAGGATGACACTACATAATAAGCCGCTGTATTTCAAACCCGATACAGTAACATTTTTATTAAATCTTGAACCATGTATAGACTATGTGTATGCGCGGCTGCATTAAAATGTAAGAGATGTGCAGACGAAATTTGAAACTTTTGTTAACATGCTACAGCAAAGCGATGTTGCCTGCGAAATATTAGATGCGCGTCGTGCTGCTAAAATCATATGCGATAGTGAATATTACGACGAGGATTATTTTGTAGATTGCGAACTAGTAGCATGCACCATCAACGATATTCTAGCTGATGCTCGTAGGAAAAAATGGTAAATTCTATTCTTTTAATTTTTAAATAAAATTTCTTAAACGTATATTATTTCACCATTTTATTCACCCGTCTTCCTCCTCGCCTAGTCAATTTTAAGATTCAGCGTTTATTTCGTTCGAGCGTTCTTCGCGCCGTGAAAATGATGTCACCTTGCACGGCTGCTCTAGAGGAGTCAAATTACACACAATCGCGCGAGACGCTGCGGCGTTAAGATTGAAAATCATTTTTTAAAAAATTGTTGGGTTTAGAATAAAATGTGTTTGTGGGGGGAAGCAATTGTAGCTCTATTTAAGCCAGTTCCCGGACGCTATTCAATCAATCGCTCAGTAGCCTCAGTGACTTTCGACGGAACAAATAGTGCTCTAAAACAAAAATGTACAGCACCATTGATGAAATACTCGCTGAGTGTGAGGATTATTTTGTTCCGATTGTGCGAGATGATGGTGTAGCTCCATGTGGGAAGAATATATATAATGATTGGTAAGGCATAATTTTCACATCTTCTCAAAATTTTTATGTTTGTTCCTAATACGAGCGGGCAATTTCATAGCTTTGATTGTTCTCCTAGTTCGCGTCAATGATCGCGTATCATGGTTAGAAGATACGCATTAACATCCATGGGTAGCAAATATTTGGAAATTGGTATCGACGTAGGACCTACAGTCGATGTAGAAGTTCTTCTCGGCGACAATCATGGAAATCATCTCATATTATCATGGCATACATGGGGTTTGCTATTCGACAGCTGTGAAACCATCGAAGAATGTGCACAATTACCTGGATCACCTTCGATGCAGATTGATAGTTTAACGGTGGATTTTTTTCGGATCTTTGATTCACCAATTATAAAGATTACACAATGTGATGATACACTATATTACACACTGGACACAGTATCATTTTTTTTTAATCTTCAGCCATGTATAGAATATATGTATCTGCGGATGTATCAAACTGCGGAAGATGCGAGAGTAAAATTTAAAACTTTTGTTAACGTGCTACAGCAGAGCGGTGTTGCCTGCGAAACATTAGATGCGCGTCGTGCTGCTAAAATCATACGCGATAGCGAACATTACTGTGAGGATTATTATGTAGATTACGAACTGGTAGCATGCGCCATCAATGTTATTCTAGCTCATGCTCGTAGGAAAAAATGTTAAAATTATATTCTTTTAATTTTAAATAAAATTTCTTAAACACATATTATTTCATCAATGTTATTCACCCGTCTTTCTCCTCACCACCTAATTTTAAGATTCAGCGTTTATTTCGTTCGCGCCTTCTTCGCATCGTGAAAATGACATCATCTCACACGGCTGCTCCAGAGGAGTCTAATTACATACGATCGCGCGAGACGCTGCGACGCTAAGATTGAAAATCATTTTGAAAAAACTCGTTAACTTTAGAATGCATGCGATTGTACCCCTATGTAGTGTTGTCTCTTTCCATCCCTAGAATTTTAGCTTTAAAAGTGATGCTCTCTCTTTCCCACTTCTCTGCGTAGGAAATAAAAATTCGGGGTGGATCCGGTCTAAAAAAGTTTTCGGGGGTGGGCCAAGGTCTGAAAGAGATTTTTCGGGGGTCATTCCCCCTCTGAAAAATTTCCAGCGGTGGGTCCGGTCTGGAGAGGTATCCGCGGCGGCTCGGTCCGGACTGATCCCCTCCATCATCGCGGCTGTCCCCACTCCGCGGCTCGTGCGCGCGCAACCGGTCTTCCTCTCCCCGCAGGCCCCGCGCCCATGTTTCCCTCCGCCGCACTCCCCCGCGCGCCCTCCCTTCCCCGCGCCCCCGCGCTCCCCTCAGAGAACCAGGGTTAGAACCCGCTTAGCTATACTACTGTGCGTCTCGCGTTAAGGAAAAACATTGTACTGAATTTGAATAAGAATTCTGTACATAGTAATTGCTTAACCGACGACGATCAAACGCTTTTACAGGGGGATATGCTCTCACCGCAAGTGCCACCCGCGTTAGGCAATAATGTTGCATGCAGTCGCGATACAAATGTGACTGAGGAGTGGGATGACATCGATAATCCGGAAATGCAAGTGTTTGAATATGTGATGGAATCATTGTCGACGTCAACGTGCTCCTTAGAAACATGTGCAGTGGAGTATTTCGCTGATTACATTGCCAAAAAAAGCACGGACAAACCGCGTTGTCCCAGATGTCACGCCATTTTTATAGATGCAGATCGCAAATTTCAGCGCAATGAACATATGTTAATAGCATTTCGGGCGTATATTGTACGGGAGGAGACAGAATTCGGGCACCTGGTAACACCAACAGTAGAGTTTTCACATGTTTTTAAAATTATCAATGCTGTATTTGACTCATTTTTTTTAATCATTTTAGATAAACTGTTTCGGATTATAACTCACGTTGTACATACAAAATATCCGAATTGGTTTGCCGACAGTGAATGTGCTGCACACCGTCAAGATATGGTTTATTTTGCAATGACGGTTAAAATCCATAGGGATACGGTATGGCTCGGTCAGAAACTACGCAATTCTGTTAGTAGGAATTGCGGTTCGAGATTACAACATTTTCAAAACCTATAAAGGTGCTTTTCTCAGGTACATTTTGTATGCAGCGAAATAATCTATTTGGAATGCATGCTTGTAATTATAAGATCTCTGTACATAATTGTAAAGTAGTTATGCATGTATTTCTCTATGTATATATGATTGACATAGCCGGCACATTCCATGGTGTCCTCTGTAACACAAGTGCACAGCCTAGAACGGCCTTACTTCACATGGTTGGCGTCTCTTTCTTGAACATTTCGACAATATTTAGTAAATGTTTTGGATAAAGCCTACAACTTGGCTATATCCGAGACCATATTCAAAAAATATTGTAGAAGTTTCGCGAAACAGATGGCAACTATGTAAAATTGTGCCTCCCTCCGCCAGGAATTTGTTTTTAGAGGACAGTATCGGAAGTGCTGGCTGAACCATTAGAATTAATTTCATAAATCAAGAATACATTCAAGGTTTCAATTTATGTGCTTTTTATTTTGCATTTTGCATGTTACACATCACTTTATGGTGTTGGCAATCGCTTTGTATTTTTGAATGATGGTTACTGGTAATGAGCATTTCAGTTTGTCGGTTTCAAAAACATTGAGTGTATTTCGGGATGGCAAAGTCCTTCTTTTACGCATTCACGTGGCCCATCCTGTTAACACTATCAAATAGTAGTGATAGTGGAACTAAGATAAAAGAAAGGCACTAATTCACTTCTACAGATTATTTATTATTTTGGTTTCATAACAATCTTACAATCTTTCTCCTATTAAGACAGACAATGGTTTGTAATTGCTCTGCCGGAAACATGTAAGAGACTGAAAGTGGGTTAAATAATTAAATTATTTAATGCTTTGAGTGATAATGTGATAGTAATAGTCAACTGTTATGAAAATCTATCGCGTAATATTGTATAACGATTAAGTTTCTTTCATATTTCACTGCTCTCTTCAAATGATTTTCTCAATTGTATATTCACGTATTTCATTTATTTGTATCATGTATTTTAAATAATCGCTAATATTATTTCTATATATTTACAGAAAAGAAGAGATATCCTGCACACAAAAACCAAAATAGAATACAATAGATTCAAAGAATTTCATCCCAAGCAACGAAATGATAGAGCTGTTAATAAATAATGATTATGTTATAAATGTTTATCCATCTTCTGTTTATTACTGTTCTTGTTAAGAGATTAGTAAATTGAGAAAGAATTTGCAATCGATTTGATTGTTCACAAAATACACCTCACCCAGCCCCTTCCCAAACAAATGTAACTCCTGAATACTTCAGATGTATCTAGAGATGCGGTAGCGTCTCGACGCCAAGTACATGAATCGAAACCCTGTATATGTCGACTGTCGTTACCGCTATCATTTACTCGTCCCCGGGCTATTCCAACCTAACCTGAAACTTATTTCATTAATTATCTCATCACGCTTGCCATATTCTCTAAATTTAAAGGCATTTTTCTTATGTAAACCGCATATAAGCTTTCGAATAAGACCAATTTCAATAAAATCGGTCCACGAATGACAGAGTTATCATAATATCGTCTCATGGATCAGTCGAAAACGGTAAGATTTTTCCCCTGTTCATGATTCTCCTTCTTGTTCAATAAATTTTTCGTCAAACATAATACGTATACTACGCGTTACACGCGCACCTTCAGCCAAAACGAAACTAACAAATGTTTCCTTCTTCGTTTGTCGACTCTCGAGATGATTCGGCGGGGATCGTCGTCCGTCATTGTACATACCTATATTTTAAATATACCATTGAACTTTATCTAGAGACGCGGCAGCGTCTGGACGCCAAGTATTTAAATATACCATTGAACTTTATAACCTATCAATCTTAAGGTTAAGTTTCCTAGCAGCGGTCGGCGGCCGACGAACGCGGCCGGTGGCCCGCCTCGGCGACCAGACACCGGCCAGTGGCCCGCCGCAGCGGCCAGACTCCGCGCAGTGTTCAGGGTCCCACTTTGGGTCGAGGAACGCACTTGAAAAGGTCTACGGTCAAGGATTCATACCTGTTTTGGAAATAAAATAATTGTTTATTCTCTATTGTATCGATATGGAAGTGACACCAATGAATTCCTTTTGTTTTTTTCCGATAAAAATCATACGAAATTTCATGTAAATCGGATTATTATTAACGAAGACAACTTGAAATGATATAAATGAATTTTTCATGGAATTTCCTTCACATGGTCCGAATTATGTCGTTCGTGGTGTCAGTTTCATCCACGAAATATAAGGAATCCATTGACGTCGTTTTTGCAAAGATCTGATGGGAAATGCGGAAATCTTGGACATTTCTGACTTTTTAATGATATTCGAACCCTTTCGAGGGTCGAATGACAAAATTCGGTGAAGCACTGCGACGGGTTGTCCTCAAAGGACAGGCGCCGCTGGAGAATCACCCTGTATGTAGTAGTAGAGTAAAATACAACCTGCCATAACATCCAACTAAAAAAATTCTACACCAAGAAGGCTCGAAGCTATTATAAAATCAAAAGGCAATCCCACAATTTATTAAAACAGTAAATATTTAGTTTATTTCCATAGTTTATTGATCCTTTATTTAACTGTACGAATACTTACTGCGCGTCTATTTCTGCGCGTTTATCTCCTTTTATTCATATTTTTGTTAATGTTAAGGGGAATAAAAATTTGTTTATAAACTAAAAAATGCAATTTGTCGGAATAGCAAACAAAATAGTAAAGGCTGTTTTTTCAACTTTTTTTTGTGAGCCTGTAATGAAAATTCAAAAAACCCGTATGTAGATTTCAGTAAGTTTAAAATTTGTTTAAAACGTGTTTAAAATTTCATCACAATCGGTTACCGTTGCTCTGAGTTATGAACGCTTAAAGATTGCAGAATAAGGCCGAAAAAAGTGCTCGACGAGCCCACACTTACACTACTGCAGTTCGCCTCACCGATTCTACCCTTAGTAACGGCGTACGGCTGGTTACTTGCCGCTAGGCGCTGAAGAAGGCTCGCTGTGCAGGCCTGGGCTAGAGCGTCTCATCGGAGTCGCGGTTTATGATCGTATTGTCCCGCCCTTCGACGGCGGCCACGTATCCTATACCTACCACCTGCTGACACAGCAATATACGGATTAGCGAAACGGCTGCTTTTATTATATTTTAAAATTTTATTATGTTTTGGGCCTCTATATTGTGTTCTGTATTGTGCCTTCATGTTGTGTCCTTAATTATCCTAAACGAAGGGGGCTCTTGGAGGTAACAATTGAGAGCGGTGCGAAAATTCATTTACCTATCGTTAGCCTTGTTTCACACGTGACGGCACGGCACGGCAACGGCGCCGTTTATACGGCGAAAGGAACGAATATCATATAGAGACCTTTCACACGTGCCGTCGCCACATAGACGGCGAACGGCCGCCGTGATGTACCGTACCTCCCCAATACAATGCACGGCAACCGTGACTGCCTTTTTTATAAGCTCATATGGTAACGCAGGAAATTATGGAGTTTCGGTGGAAGTCAACACTCCTCATATACTTTCATTAGAAATTGTAATTGTTTATTATAAATATACGGTTTTCCACTTGCTGCTCCCGCTCCAGATTTTTATCTTTTTTGTTCTTATTACACGATTTTTTGAACGAATCCCTCAAATTAATCCACCTCTTCATCACGGCCTGGGCTGTACAAAATCAAATCTAGAAAATAATTAAATACCCCATAATATTCTTAATTATTTCAGATATCTGGCGAGCGGTTACGCTTTCTCAGAATTACATTACAGTTACCGTCTTGGTATTTCTACAATAAGTCTGGATATTGAATATCGTTTATCAATTTTTGTAGTATTAAAATTATTTTAAATAAATTTTTAATAAATAATCGTAATTGTAATTGTTTCTGTTAAGTTTTTATTGAATTACATGAATTCATCGTGCATTACTTGGCCTAGAACTTTTTCTCTATTTGAGGTTGGCACCACATCTGAGGTTCGGTTCGTCCAGAGAGCCCTGCTTCCGCTCTCTCTCTCGACCAGGGGGGCCAAGCTTCCCTCTTATGAAAGTTGAAGCAGAGTTTGTAGCGCCTCCTACCTATAAGGCGCATACTACACTGTGAATGTGTGAATTGGTGTGAATCGGGACGTATGGGTATGTGTATATGTGTAATGCACCGCTTACTTTAAAACCTGTCCACGGATCGTCGCGCCAGCGACACGTATGCAGCAGATAGAAGGATAAACATTGAAATTGAATATTTCTTCTTTTCATAGGAAAAGAAAATATATTCAATTTCTTTGTATATCCTTCTATCCGCTGCATACGCGTCACTGATGCGACGATCCATGGTCAGACGGCCTTAGAAAAGGTAAACCAGGGAAAGTGAGGACGCCATTTGAAGGATTTCTGGTCATTCCAAAATTTACTCTTTTAAATTATATTTTAGAAATGACAGGGGTCCTTTGAATCACGTCCGTACTTCCTCCGATTTACCTTCTGAAAATATAAATATAATTAAAAGTAAAGGTATAATTAGATACATAAATATATGTTAAATTATATACAAATTCTTTATTAATTTTAAATAATATTAGTCATTACAATTATTACAATAACAATGATCATATTAAATTTAACAATAATATTACAAAATTTATACAACTCCTAAAATATTTTACTTTATTTCCGAAATTGCTTCAATTCGTTGACATCAATAGAATCTGCAAAATAATTAAATTGTTTACAAAAATTTTTTTTGTAACGTTTTATAACATAACCTCAGTAGTTTATTTCCCGATTCGCAACCTTTCACTTCGCACTTCTTAGGCCCGGACATAATCTCAAACTCAAATTGATGCAATTAATAAAAAAACTTACAGTATCTCAAAGACGCTATATTACAAAAATTACTTATCTTATGTGATGACTGATCCACGTGGGTTACACTTCCTCGTGTCTGCGCCAAACAATTAAAAATGGCGACGGTCGTCATGGTAACTGTTGGTAACATTTCACCAACGTCGAAAGGTTGTGTGTCGTGCTCACTGATACATCTAGGTATGTGTGTGTGATGTACCTAGCGCCTCCTACCGATAAGGCGCAAACTAAACGGGAACTTCGGCCAAACAATGACGGCTTGGTCCCCCTGCTCTCGACGATCGTCCGTCGTGTTATACGCATGTGCGTGATATCAAAAGGAGTATCTCAAAATCATATCATTTTTATTTATCCCGAGTTAAAAGTGGGATCAGGAGATACGAGCCAGACGCATTTTTTTATATTCAGGGCGGTTGATATCTTTTCCATTTTGGGCTATTTTTTTGGGGCTATTCGCGCTACCTAACCTCAACAGTTTCATATGTCGTTACGTCCTTGCCCCGCAGTGGGGTAAGTTGATACATTTTACCTTCGTTCAAATAACATTTTGTCATTCATTTTGTATGTATTTTTTCAACTTTTCATTTACAATATATTAAAGAGGAAGGACGGAAGTATATTTTAGCATATTTGTTATTAAATAATTAATTCAAACAAAAATGAAAAAAATTGAAACCTGAAAAACGTATCAACTTGCCCCGGTCTCCCCTACTTGTAGTAATAAGTTTTTCTCATTGATAATATGTAACGCACTCGTGATTAACAAAAGCATTTACCGATGTTGTTAGTAACAGGAAAATTGATAAACGATATTCAATATCGAGACCTCACACCGAAGACATATTGAAGAATCTGCAAAACGTCTAAACATTGCATAGGTTGGTCACTTGCATTGTAGCTTTCACACGTGCAATGAGTAGTTGACCCGGGTTATATTATAGTTTCTTTACAGAAAATGGAAGACTTAAAGCTTGACCTTTTGATTTCACTAATCGAGCAAAGACCTGTCATATGGGACAAGACCTTGAATTTGTTAGAGGCAGAAAGGAGACTCAAAAGGCGTGGAAAGAAGTTTTTATTGAACTCAGAAGTGACTTTGAGGAGTGTGCAGCCATAGAAAAGAACGATTTCGGTTAGGTTCAAAATTATTACAACAAGCACACAATAAATACGATAGTTTTGTAGTAGTCTCATTCTTTTATATATATATGTTTATTTTCTTATTCTTAATGGTAAATATACAGGATCAGTTATATACATATACTATATTCAAAACAGTAGTAAAATTATATTTTTGAAAGTTGCCATTCTACAGATCCAACGCCTGTTAAGAAATAATCAGATAAGATATTGCTCACATCATTTAGCGAAATTCCCCCACGCGCTACTCTTTGTCGAGGCATATCAGAAAGTCCTGTTATCGTCATTGTATCCTCTACTTCGTAGCCATCTCTATCCCGAAGATAGTTGTACAAAACAACATAAGCCTTGACAATGTCTACAGCAAAATTAGGCTCCAAGTTTATAGGCCGATGAAAAATCCTCCATTTATTGCTTAATATTCCGAATGAGCATTCTACATATCTCCGAGCTCTACAGAGACGGTAATTGAAAATTCTTTCTTTCACCGTCAAACTGTGTCGACCATACAGTCGAATTAGGTGTTTGTCCAGGCCGAATGCTTCATCCCCCACCATAAAATAAGGTACCTTAAGACTTAACGACCCCGGAAGACATCTTTCTTCAGGAATTTCTAATTCTTTATTTTTCATTGCGGTCCAGAGCGAGGATTTCTTAAATATATTGGAATCACAATCTTTCCCATAACTTCCGATATCAACGTACACAAAACGGTAATCCGAGTCTGATACCGCCATCAAAACCACAGAAGAGTAGCCTTTGTAATTAAAATACATCGAGCCAAGTGGGTTCACTATTCTGATATGTTTCCCGTCAACAGCTCCTAAACAGTGGGGAAAGTTCGCTCTTCTTCCGAAATCTGGTGCTATTGTTTCCCAACTCTCTTTACAGAGTACGGGAAAACATTCCGAACGCATAAGACTCCAAATGGCACAACATACTTCTCTTACAATTTTGCTTATGGCAGAAATACCAAATCGGTAACTGTAGTGTAATTCTGTGAAAGTACAACCGCTCGCCAGATATCTGGAATAATTAAGAATATTATGGGGTATTTAATTATTTTCTTAATTTGATTTTGTACAGTCCAGGCCGTAATGAAGAGGTGGATTAATGTGAGGGATTCCTTAAAAAAATCTTGTAATAAGAACAAAGAAGCTAAAAAATCTGGATAACAAGCATAGGAAGGAATCAACAAGAGACACCGGCAAGTGAAAGCCAACACTACTACACAATGTGACCGCCAACATGCAGTACACCAAACGCGAATACACCCGATGTTCTGTACGGCCAATTAGACACTTCTGATCAAAAGCATCTAAATTGCCTGAGATAGCGCTGCCTACCTTCTGAGGCAGCTATGTTTGGTGGCCGGAGTAAAGTGAATTATTCACGTCCCTCATAATCAACGACTCACAAGTAATTGAGATCAAAGGCTGCATTACCTGCTGTCCAGCCTAAGTGCTCGACAAGCTTCTCAACTTACCCGTCGTCTCAACGAGAACCTTAACGGCACCCAATGACTTGATGCCTTCTTTCACCAAGCCAGAAGACGTCGTCTCCATCACCATCACCCTCTGTTCAACCTTGCCCTCAACCAGAAGTGACACAATCAGATAAACAAGAATTCTGAAGTATCGCTGTAGTGCCTGTTCAACCAGGCCCCTGAATCATCTCATCTCACTGCGCTCAACGAGGCATTGTCAACCCTCAGACTCATGACGCAGGACTCATCAAGATCATCATCAAAACCCAGGTGGGTCGTTTCAATACTTTACAAGTCATCATTGACAATATTCACACGTGCACTCAAGGCTCGCTCCTCTTCGAGGTACGCCTGATTACAGAAATACAACCAATCTGTCAGTGCATAAATACGCCATCGTAATGCTCCACCTCATCAAGCGTCAAGCTCCCCTGCGCCATGAAGGCTCTCACCAACATTCTCAGTGCCCAGTGAACGCCAGACTTCACCATCATCAGTCGAACTGAGCTCTCAGAGCTCTACTTAACCTCGATTGACGTCAAGACTGCCACCAACCATAACCTCAAAGTGGCAAGGGAAAGCTGAATGCTTAAATTCAGGGTTTCATCATTGGCGCATCAAGCAAAAGGACATTTTCAAGTCCAGCTCACCACAGATGCCAATCACAACTACCAAGCTTCAAATATGACGAGAACTTCACTCGTAAATCAACCTGGCGATTCTTTGTGCTCACACTAATCAACCCTCCTCGGACGTAACGTACAGGTCATTCATCAATGCTCGTGCCTGCACTTAGGCATACTCAACCACCTCACCGTAACCACTGAGTATCGTAACAGCAATCATGTAATCAGAAAGGAGTCCAAAGACTTCTTTCACATGGTAAGAACACCATAAATGTCATCTAATGATAACAGCTGCTCAATTCTAACTATTAGTCATGCTTTCGAGATGCATCAACAACGCATAAGGCAATGCTAAAACAGCTAACAGACTCAGTGGAACCACGCATCAAGGATAAAGACCTGTGCGAAGCGGGCAGCGTCTCACTTCGCATATTTCCAATTACACAATCTGTACAACACTGATTGTGTCTCAACTCGCAAATGACATTCAACAACCCATTGGAGATTGGAACTCTATCTCTACTTCATCACGATACTTCTCGACTGCAACCTTAGTCAACGACCATCACGTGCAAGGACCTGTGTGACGCGGGCAGCGTCTCATTTCGCACCTCACAAGGAATTCAACCACTCTTCAGCATTGGACTCACAGTTGGGAGTCCTCCTAACCATTTTGGTCGATAACTGCCCGACAGAGCACTCAGATTCTAAGCAACGTTATCATCCACAACTTGTCCTCAACTTCAATGTTAGCATCGAACTTTACGTTCTCACTCAACCATCCTCAGCGCAAAGCACAGGTCATTCATCACCACCCATGCCTGCAAACAGGCATGCTCATCAAATTCAACAAGATCAATGAGTATCGTCACAGCTATCATGGACTCAGGAAGGAGTCCGAAGACATCATCCATATGCCATCAATCATGCATGCTGGATGCATCAACGACGTATCTGGCAATGCTGAGGTAGCTGACGAATTCATGACGACCGCTCATCCATTGGAAGGACCCGTGCTACGCGGGCAGCACTTTCAGTTTGCACCTCTCGAATCGTACACCTGCACAACACCAACGGTGTCTCAACTCGCAAGTGAAATGCTCTGCCCGGCTGAGATTGAAGCTGTGACATCGTCACCATACCCGTCTCAGCTGCAACCTCCGTCGACGATCTTTGAGATTGTATTTTTACGAATTATGTCGTATCGAACAGAAGGACCTGTGCGACGCGGGCAGCGTCTCAATGCACACTTCTCAAGACTCAACTCGTGCGACACCAGCGGTGTTGAGACCTTCAAGTGGAACTCAACATCTTCGGTATTGAGCCCACCTGTGAGAATTCTACCATTCATCACACTCAAGCACTGCCCGACAGAACATTCTGATCACTCTGCTTCCAACGAAGTCCTTACATCCTCAACGTCAATTAGAATGTTTAACCTTATCTTCTCGTTCAATGCTCCATCACAATCATCACTGATGCTCATCGACATGTCACCACAGCAGTAATTTTCATCACTGCAGTCACATCGTCCACAGATCACAAAGTGTCGACACTCGATGCCCTATCAAAGGCATTCACCAGGGTGCTCCAATAAATAGACAGCACCGTGCATCATCCTCAAGCTAGCAACTTCACTCACTACTGCAGTAATCCTGGCACGCCATGCCAGCTACGTTCAATCAATTCTCACCACAACATCACGACTCACGTGTGGACGGATTCTCAAACTACATACACAAATGGATCACTTCTCAAACATCACCCTGGAAGATTCCCGATCAAGAATTCACCTAACATGTGCAATGGAAGGATCCAAGCACATCAACTCCAAATGATTGACCTCAACATCAGCTAATCAACTCCAGGAGCATAGATTACTCCGTCGATCAGAGCGCCATGACTTGTGTCGTTGCGAAAGCATTCTTCACAGCCGAGCAGACAGAATTTACAACTCTGCCTTACCATCATTGCACAACAGTCAAGAAGTCTGGTCAATAGAAGTCTCGCATTCAAAGCCACATCACTACTTCAACCAGGGACTCGCCTGCAGACCATGCGCAAGCTGGCTGTTCTCGGACCTCGAGGTGATACTCACCGTACTGGACTGAGAGGAACTTACAACTCCTCTCCTCATGACTCACTTGTACCCGCTTGCATTCAAATAATCCTGAGGCGAGCTGCTGTTCGGTACATCCAAGTTCATCGGAGACTAGATCAAGACTCTCTGACTCGCTCCACATTCAACTTTCAAGTATCATTTGGAGCCCACATACAAACCTGAACTCTCATCACATCCACTCACCCCAGTTCAGTTTGTTTCAGAACCATCACAAGATTGAGAAGCTGTATCTCAGTCGCATCCATCTCATCTCGATAAGATGGGATGAAGATGGGCAGAAATCATGCAGATGACAGACTCACCCTCAACCTGCATCCCTATCGAATGCAGTACTCGCGAACTAAGTCATCCTAGCCCTCAAGACTTCCTTCAAGCGATTAATTCACATTGGAGGCTGGCTCTTTCTACGAGCACGTTGAAGTCAAGATTAAACGCACGGCATCGCGACTCATCGGCTCAAACCAGCAGTCATCTGCAACTCTTCTATCAAATATCAAGACACCCATCAAGAAAACCACGCCTTTTCACGTCTCTCAGGTCTGAGTCAGGACCACGCTCACGACATCAACATGTCAGAAGAATTCACCTTTGTCCCATTTCCATCGGATTAACCCACTGGATCATCAGACGACGAGTTCCAGTGAGAGGTCAACTTCATCGTTGTAGGGTGCGTGCTTGACAAAGGGGGATCCGTGTCCATCGTCAGATGGGCCAACTACCTCTTTCGAGAGCCACACCCTCACAACTTCATTCATCACTGACAGCGCCTGTCACAAGTGAATAGCTGATTGTTCACTTACTGCTCGCCATTCAACAATCACGGCCTGACTCACTTTACAGATTCTCACCCTGGATGGAATTGTTATTCTTCCAACAGTGACTCACAAGAACGATCAGCGTGTATTACTACAATCACATTGATTCACCTTTCGTGGGAACCAGTTCAACTCCTCATCGCTTCGTGTATTTTGCAATAACGAGACGAGCTCATACTCAGTGCATCTGCACTCAAGTCAATCACATCGCCATCAAGACATGGAAAGGGCAAGATTCACCTCGCCCAAGATCAACATCATCTGTGGCTCATGCGCCATTTGTATCGCCAGTGCAAACTCAAAACCAGGACTCACTTCAGTCAGCGAGGTGATACAGCAGCTTGCTGGACTCATCGTTCAACACCATCTCTACGAGAACAACTTTATCCAGCTTAAGCAGGGCTGTCCCTCCAGTGAATCCGAGATCAGCTCAGTGACGCTCCTCAACTACATCCAGCCCAAGGGGAATGGCTCAACTCAGCCCGCATCAGCTATAACTGCACTAATCATGCCAATCGCGAGGTTGGCGGTTTCAATTGTTTCAGATACCATCACCATCTTCTGTCCAGCTGATGATGGCGGGCAGAATGTTTGGGAATGCATTAATTCCCAAAGCCGCCGCACTCGCTCTCGGCGCAGCACCTCCTGGGCAGCTGAACACCAGGCTGATCTACAATCGATCAGCCAATCACAATTCATCCACAATCGATCAGCTAATCAAAGCTCACCATGTCTATTCATCAACCAACCAAATTTTCCCACGTCTATACTCTCTCGAGCATGTTCAAGAAGACGCGTAACGGAAATGATCATCCATTCTTGTTCAGTCTCTTGTTCACACAGCGTGCGCGTAAAGACGTGTCGGTTTCGCATCGGTCGTATTTAAGCAACTTGTGAATTCTCACATCTCACCCTGATCAATGTGCTATCAAATTCATCACCTTTCTCAACACTTTTGCTCATTTCTCCAAAGAAAACGGATCGTGTGTGTCTCAGCTTCGTGCGTTGCGAATAATTCGCGAACACGTGGTGCATGTGCACGCAATCATATCACGGGTGATTATGTTTACAATTATAATCCTTCGCGGTGCTCAATGAGCACCCTCTCTCACTCTACAAGTGGATTTTACAATAAAGACACGTAAATCATTTTACTCAACATACTGTGTTGTGTGCACCTCTTCACTGTTGACTCCTAACCTCACTTTCTACCAGCGTGCTGACCCAAATTAAGGGGGGGGGGGGGGTTGTGGGACCGAAAAGGTAGGTGATATTTGCGAATTTTTTATAAATGTTCTGGAAACGGATAGTAGCGGTGGTTTTTAAAAACTGTCTCGAGGCATGAGAGGCTTTCTTGTCTCTTTGTTCCTTTATTCTTATGCTATTCTTATACTATGCTTATTCTATCTTATACTATGCTTATTCTATCTTATACTATGCTTATTCTATCTTATACTATGCTTATTCTACCTTATACTAAGTTTATTCTATCTTATACTACGTTTATCCTATACTTATACTATCCTTATTGTACAGACACTTTATAATAAATAGGAGCGCTCGCACGGCGGAATCGAGGCATTGGCGGCCGTGTCCCCCCGCTTCCCGCGGGAGCCCGGGCGGACCGAGTAGCTCGGTTCTCGCGGGAGCCACGGGGGGAGAGCGGTTGGCCCCCTCATTATCGCCGACATAAGGCGAGCCATTGTCTTAATAGCGACGACGCGGTATACCTCGTCCTCCGAGTGCTCCGACCATTGAATTTTTAAAGTTCGTACGTTATTGAGTTCCAATCCGCTTCACGTAATTCGGAGACGAATATTCACCGTTTAAGGCCCTTCGCTTAACGAGAACCGGCAATTTATCTTGGGCTCGGGATAAATCTCTTTCGACGAGAGGAGATTCCCGAACAATAAAAAAACCGTTGAATGTATATATTTAAAATTTGACAAGTTGTTTTACTTGTACTTTGTAGTATTCTATCAAATTTTTATGAGGCCATACAAAAAAAAGGGCGTGTGTAGAGCGTCGATTGCAGAATGTTGAGGAAAAAAACGGCTCGTGCTGGCGTTGAAGAAAAGTGCCCTATGGCTTATCTGAAACTCAAAAAGGAATAGGGATTCTTAATCTGCATGGACATGGCTATCTATGGAACTAGAACAATTAAGAAAAATGAAAAATTCTTAAAATGGCAGTCTTTTGGAAAAAAAGTTCAAATTTTGTCCAAAAATCGCAAAGAATTATTTAAATAAAAAAAGAACGGTAACAGATACAGCCATAATCCTAGTTCCATAGATAGACTAACGTTTGCCGAACATGTATGTACAAGGTCGATACCAATAGCTTCATTGGACTTCGAGATTTCTTCAACGCCATGTTGAAAAATGTTGTTTCGAGAAAAACGAGTTTAAAGTTTCATGTTAAATTGTTATAAAAGTACAACTACTTACAATAGTTAAAATCCTCCAGGGCTATAGAGTAGTCCTTCCACTTCTTCATACATCGATTGTTGGTCTGATGCCTCCATTCTTCGGGCAGTTCTCGCCTCCTTGCTTGCGAACGTATGACGCTCCTCAGCCCTGCTTATGCGCTCGGCGTTGCGTTGTTGGGCGTATGCGCTGGATAACAGACCCAGTTTTATGCCCATAACGTCCATTATTTTCAATACGGATGAAAATCCTTCATTATACATACAAGCACTAATAAATGCACAAATTTCTGTGATTTTGGCTGAATTAAATGTATGTTTTGGTGCCATTTGCCAAATAGTGCTATTAAAACTTTCATTAACATTCTGCGTATTCCCACCGAGGCATCGGTCTAGTAATTCTTTGGACGAGAGACTTTCATAAATAGGCCTCAGTACTTCTTGTACTGCATCGGCCAAAGGAGGGAGGTGGTCGAATTCCTCTTCTTTTCCTTCGGCCTCTGCGCGACGCCATTTACACCAGGAATCCGCTCCAGGTGGACAATTCATGTACATGGGCTTTTCATTTGTTGAGCACTTATGGAAAAATGCAGCCCAAATTTCTTTTTCCATTTCTTCCACGGAATCCGGATGTCTGCGTATCGCCAAACCATAATATTTGGACAAATCGCAAATTAATTTGTCCGTCAACTTTCCACGACCTTTATCACCAATCCCTTTGCTATTTTTTTTTGCACTTCTGAGTCTTGTCCCCATTCTCTTTTAAACGTGCCCTACGCACTCACTTTTTTTTATTATTACATCTTCGTACGGTTGTGCATTCAAAACTCCTCTGAAGGTGTGGGAATCGCCGTCACCAATGTAATTGGTGTATTTCGCACTGTGAAGTTCTTCCGATCTTTGGAACATTTGGACGATCCCATCTACTTCCATTTTGCCTGCACTTCCGACATGATTAACACTACACGATTCTGTGTGTTCATCGAGCCATTGCGCATGCTCTTCCGTTCCTATTTCATGTCGATGTAGTGTACAGGCATGACAGTAGCTTGATTTTACTACTAAGTCCAAAACTTTCTTACTGTGTTGTCCAATTATTGTAACTACACCAAGTAACGAGGTAAATCCCTTCTTACTCCAGGAACCATCTCCTGACACGGTCAGTTCTCGGTCTGCATTTCCTGCCTCCATATTCTTCGCTACTTCTTCTTCTCCTGCATTTTTTATTAAAATATCGAAGACTGATTGGACGGCACTGTAAATATTGTCAATCGCTGCATAGTATGCGCTCTTCGACAGTCCACTGCAAATATCCATCATTCCACAAAACATGTTTACTCCTTTGACGCCAATCCCTAAAAGGCGCATCACAAATATCATTCTGTGATTTATTTCGAAGGACTTTCCACTTATTTTGGGTGACGAGTTTATGTACTTTGTACCACATTCGCAAGTAATCGATAACTGAAATCCTAGTCCTTGTTCGCCTTTTCGGCCAAACTCCACTTCACCATCACATACTTTACACTTTAGAAATTCGCGGATTGCCGAAAAAATTAAATTAAAATGTATGATCGCATACATATGCATTGAATCCACGATAAATTCACAATCGCGACTTTCCCTCAATTTTTTTGATGATGTACTCGCGAATTCCGTTTCGTTTTCCACTGTATACCGATTGCCTTTGAAGCGTCTTTTGGTCAGTTTACTCCCTGGACGAAGCGAGCCTGTCTTCCCATGCTTCGTGTCTTTAGACATATTGCTATATAACGACGTGCTTCTCTCGATGTTTGAAAACGGACTGAAACAGGGGGATTCTCCAAGGCATTACTGACCATATAACGGTCTTCTGCCGAATACATGGGAGTATAGATAGAATAGCTTTCAGAAGGAAAAAGGGACCCCTTTCAACAATAGAAATTTCAGGTAAGGGGACCTCAGGTCAATAAGCGTACCCCAGGTTGTCCATTCATACAGGGACGCACCGCGCGATACGGTATTTCTGCGCACCGCTTCCGTTCGCTTCAAGATGCTATAACTTCGTTACTATTTCGAATTTTTCTATAAGCTTTGGAGAGTACGTTTTCAAGGTCCAAATATTTGGAGAAATGCAAAAAAAATCCATTTTTTCGACCCCACAAGGCAGAACCCCCCCTTAATTCTCAAACAGTACTGTTTTTGGAGTACTGCAAATTGGTGGTAACATGTTGTGGTAGTGTTGGCTTCCACCACTTGGTGGTGTCCCCCGTTGACTGCTACCTGTGCGTGGAGAACGCATATTTCTCCGCTGTCGCTCAGGCGGCAGTTGTATATTATTACCCATAAAAAAACTTCAAAAAAGTAAAAAAATTACGCTAAGTACATGAAAATCAAATAACTCACAAAAAATAGAAGATAATAATATAAATCACAAAAAAAATAGAAGAAAATATACAACAAATAAATCACTAAAATAGAAGATAATAATATCACAAAAAATAGAAAAATATACAATACAAAAAAAGATGTGAAATCAAAATGAGCTGCCAGTACACACAGGTGCTTTCCAACTGCGCTTAAGATGCCACAACTACATACACATAGCTAAAATGCTGTGTTCATACATTCTATTACTCATATCGCGGGCATTTTATTTATCCCATCAAAAAGAATCCCATTTAAAAACATTGTCGTAAATTAATTAATAGCTTTACAAAGTTAATGATATACAAAAATTGCGCCAATTATAACAATGGCTATTTATACAAAGAAAAAAATGTATTACATAATATTAAGCAGATATATTTTTATGCAAATAAATATTTTAATACGAATAAATATTTTATTCAAAATACTTGGCGCTGCGATCTAAAATACATAAACATATACATATACATACGAGTATTAGAAACGCTGTCAGATGTATTCTACATATATTTATTTCGAATATCATACGTAGCATATGCTTATACACACATTCACGAACGTACGCACACGAAAGAAAGAAAAAGATTATTGCAATTTATACATATTTATTCAGTTTAGCAATACCAATTCGGAGAGCAGCGCCAAGTATTTTGAATAAAATATTTATTCGTATTAAAATATTTATTTGCATAAAAATATATCTGCTTAATATTATGTAATACATTTTTTGCAGGCCTGACTTGCTTGTTCGTACGTTCGTAGTACAAGCGCAGTCGCCTACCGCGTAGCCAACGCTACCGCGGGAGCTCGGGCGGAAGGCGCGCGCTCTAATTGGTCGGTGTTTTTTGTTAATATCTCGTTAACGAAATCTCGGAGAGCATTTTCGTAAAGGAAAAAGTTGTTTGCAATCACCCCCTGAATCACCCCCTTCAAGGAACCGCAGCATTTTTGGGACACCCTGTATATAAATTATCACACGTGCTCATATGTCAAGATCATTGAATCATTGAATGAATAATTGCGTATGCAAAACGCTACCTGAAAATTTGTGCGTACACAGTTCGACGTAGATCACACTGCATCATCTTCTGCTTCGATTATCTGTAAATATATAAAGCCACATTTTGTAATTATATACAACTTAACATAGAACTTATTATTTATAGAAATAGAGTGGCCTTTTGCTATAGTGAGTGTAGAGACTAAATAATGTGTCCAGAAGAGGTGAGAGCGTATGGTAGAAAGTCTTGTTGCAGGAAATTTAAATGCCAATGGTAATAATTCAGCGAAAATGAACGAAGAGATCCAATATTTTTAACGCATAATTTATTGGTGTTGGAATAAAACTAATTTTATATGTTTATTGGTCAATTGAAATAATGGGAATCTAAAAAATTAATGAATTAATGAATAGCGTGACAACTACTGTGGATTTTATTAAAGTATTACGAATGTCTTTCACATAAGATTGAAAAGCATCAAGGGAGATGTGTTTTCAGCATACTTTCTTCACTAATATGACTTGCTTTACATTGCAAGCAGTCCACCATAATCTATTTTCTTAATAAATCTTAATGTTATGTTTTTAGACAAATTTTATCGATTTACCTTATTTGACAAATTTTCAGAATCTTGTGCGAAACAAGATGCTCTGTCTATCTATCTAATCTTCTCCGGACAACCTCCAAGCATGTGCATTCCCTTCATTTCTATCCATCCAAGCCTGTGCGTCACTTTCAATTCTACTAACCAAGCCTGTGCGTCCCCTTCATTTCTATAATATAATAAGCTTTACATAAAAACTCTAAATTGCTGGTATACAAATACAAATATCTGGCAATTTAAATTCAATGCAATTTTTTTTCTACAATATATTATTTTGTACAAGCATGGTACAAATTTCTAGAAACTTATGCGAAAGAAGGTGCTTCTCTGTCGAACCTTCTCCGGACAACTTCCAAGGCTGCGATTCTACATAAAAAATCTATTAAATAAATTTGGCAACTTACCTTGTTAATTGAGACAATAATTCCGTCTCCTATTTAGTGTAAAAACTCCTGACATCTCAAATTTGGACCAGTTACATTATTTGACACTTGGAAGGTTAAGATTGGTAGGTTATAAAGTTCAATGTATTTAAAAAATAGTTTGTACAATGACGGGCGACGATCCCTGCCGAATAATTCCGAGAGTCGACGAACGAAGAACGAAACATGTGTTAGTTTCGTTTTGGCTGAAGGTGTGCGTGTAACGCGTATATACGTAGAAGAACGAAACATGTGTTAGTTTCGTTTTGACTGAAGGTGTGCGTATAACGCGTATACGTATTATGTTTGACGAAAAAGTTCTTGGAGAATCAGAAGAATCAGAAGAAGAAAAATCTTAATATTTCCGACTGATCCATGCCCTGCTGCAACTGCCAGTTAGAACCGCATTGAAATTTTTTCAACCCGGTTTAGGTCGGTTTTCTTCCTGTAAAATACGGATTGAACCGGACGAAAAATATTTTCTATCAGTTTCAATCCGGATATGCATGTAAAACCTCGATGGTATCTATCTGTATTTCCTAGCACAATTTGTCGTCGGATCTAATCGGATCTACACGTTCATTTTAAAAGCTGGTTGAATTTGGAAATCCAGATCCAAACCATTACAGAATCTATTGGTCCTTTCAAGCTATTTTACTACCTGGTTTTATTTGTATTGGCGTAACATTTATGATGCTGTAACGATACGTAATATACCATTTATTTTGTTCAGAATTTTATTTGGAAATGCAGGTACAAATTTTCATTGAATCTATAAGTAATTAGATGCAATTTTTGGATCAGTATGAAATAGTAGAATTTGGAGAGCTATTGATAAAATTTTAATAATTTCAACATGATATTACATTTACAAAACTTACAAAACTTACAAAACTTACAAAACATACAAAACATACATAACATACAAAATATAAAATGAAAAAGACTAATCTAAAAAACTAGAAAAATCAAAACAATATTGTTACGTTTTCGCGTTGGCATAATATAAGTTTAATGTGTAATAACAGAACGTGAACATTAACAAGGATAATAGTAATTAAATAACAGTAATTAATCAGGTAGAGGTGTTCGGGACTACGTCTGCTCGCAATGGCGTCTGTATCTCAAGTGACAGCTTGACAGGCGATCGATCAGATCGCCTTCTTCTCGCTGTCCCTTGTCTTCGTCGCGAGCACCAGCGGGCCATGGATTCCATCCATAGGGTGCTCGCAACATTGCTCCCCCCTCTCGAGAAGCGGTCGTCCCGACCGCTGTAGCTTCGTTCTCCGCTGTCTGCAGCCGTACCCTGGTTCGAAAGAGTGGACTAAGTGCTGTGTGGCCTCTTCCGACCGTCGCCTCGGCATTCGCCTTCACGCCCAAGGGAAAACCACCCAAAAACCTTGGGCAAGGCGTGGGTACGTGGTTCCCCGTGTCTCTACCCTCCACTTGCGTCTTCGAACTTGCGCACTTCTTTCTTGGACTTCATCTTCTGTGATGGCGCATCCTCTTCCTGGGTAGAGACGGGTACGGGGTCTTGTCATCTCAGGGTCGGGGTTCGCGTGTCTGTCCTGGATTTTGGGGTTTCTGGATGCAGCTTCAAAATTTCTTCTTGTTCCACGACGACATCCCCTGCGTGGGTCCCCGGGTTGTCCGGTCTTGGGATCTGGCCGTCTCCACGTCCTGCGTCTGGATCGCTGTCCCGCTCGCTAAGTTCGCCTGCTGTTGCTGTCGCTCCGGTTTCCCTTGCAGAAATACAAAGCGCTTTAGGGTTCGGTCGTGTCTGTAAACAGACCGTTGGGGCCGCCCGAGCCGGAAAGCCAACGAGGAAGGCCGAGCACGCGAGCAGGGAATTGCAGCTAGTCACAAGTATGCAAGCGGCCCAGCCCCCACGGCAGCCGCCGGACTCGTCCACCCTGATGATGACCTTCTTCTTCTCTCCTCCAGCCCCCGGCTTCGTGATGGCCCCATTCCTCTTCCTGGCCTCTGGTGTTGTTCCAGGGGACCGTCCTGTACGTCCGGTTAGCGCTCCCGTTTCCGCGACATCCCCTCCAGCCGGTCCAAGCAGCGCTTGTCCGTCTGGTGATTGGGGATGCCATTTCCCTCCTGCTGTCCACCCTCTCTCCTTCTTTTTCCTGGGTACCCCGCGAGATCCTCCATCCTGGCCGTGCCAGGGGCTCGCAGGGTCTCCTCCAGGGGGCTAGCGGGGCGCTTTCACGTATGTCCGCACCCCGCTGCGGACTGCCACGCTATTGTGGCACATTCGGGGAATTCGGGAGCGCGTATCCCGACCGCGGTGGTAGTCCCCCGACACCTTGTCCCTCGTCGTGGGGTATCGTGTTCCCTGAAACAGACTCAAAAAAAAGAGGGCCGGGCTACGAAGGCAGCCTCCGCAGCCCAGTCCACCAGATTAGCTTAGTCTAATCTTCTTTCTTGAGTCCAGTGGTGGTCCTGCTACGTCTTTACTCCTCTTGTAGTTGTCCTTCGTACTTGGCAAGGCGGCGCACGTGGACCACTTTACACTTCTTCCTGCGTGATGGTTGGATCCTGTAGACGACGTCATTGGTCCTGTCCACCACCGTATAGGGGCCTTCCCAATCCGCTTGTAGTTTCGGGCACTTCCCCTTCACTCTTCGTGGTTGGAACAACCACACTCGTTCTCCTGGCTGGAATTCTACCGTGTGAACGCGCTTGTCGTACCACGACTTCATTTTCGAACTGTAGATGTCCAGACGGCGTCGAACGAATTCGTGGATCTTCTTCATTTTTCCTCGGATCCATTCGGAGTATCCACGTTCAACGTCCTCGTCGTCTTCCACCTCTGGGGGTAGTCCTCTCCATAATTGTAGAGGTAAACGCAGTTCCTGGCCATATAGGATCATCGCTGGCGTTAGTTGTGTAGCTTCATGTCGTGCTGACCTGTATGCGAGGAGGAACATGGGAATCCATTCGTCCCAATCTCGTTGATGTTCTGAAACAAACATTGCAAGATATTGGAGCAATGTTCTGTTCAAACGTTCTACTAGACCGTCGGATTGAGGATGCAGAGGAGTTGTTCGTGTTTTCCTGATTCCTAGCAGTTTCAGCAATTCCTTGAACACGGAGGATTCGAAGTTCCTTCCTTGGTCCGTGTGTATCTCTAACGGTACACCATGACGACACACTACGTTGTGCAAAAGAGCTCTTGCCACTGTGACAGCTCGCTGGTCTGGCATCGCGATTACTTCCGGCCACCGGGTAAAGTAGTCCGCCACGACCAGCATAAACCTGTTGCCGGCCTGAGACCTCGTGAGCGGACCCACAACGTCCAGGGCAAGTCTCTCGAACGGAGCTCCCACGTTGTATACTCTCAGGTTCCCTGCTCCCCTTTGACGTGGTCCCTTCTTTGCCGCACAGGTGTCACACCGCCGGCACCACTCTTGAACGTCCTGTCGACACGTAGACCAGAAGAACTGTTGGCGGATCTTTGCCAAGGTCTTGTTTACTCCGAAGTGTCCAGCTGCTGGCGCATCATGGAACTCCTTCAGGACTCCTGCAACCTTTTCGTGCGGTACCACCAAAAGCCACGAGGTCGTTGTACCATCGTGGGACTCCCATTTCCTGAAAAGTAAACCTTCGTGAACTTCCAGCGAGTCCCAGATTGACCAGTAATATTTCATTTGCGGGGAGAAACGAGCAACATCTTGCCAATCGGGCTTCTCCCCTTCTCCTTTCTTTTTAAGGATGAAGCCGATCGTTTCATCCTTCTCTTGACTTCGTTTCCACTCGTTCTTGTCTTCTTCACAAAATATCCTGTGAATCTTCTTCGTGGTCTGTACTTCTCCTTCTGCTTCTTTCTTCTCCAGTCGATTGCAGTTCTTACAATTTTCTTCGATACACGGTCTTCTGGAGAGTCCATCGGCGTTTCCGTGGGCTTTTCCTTCCCTGTGACGAATTTCGAAGTCGTATTCTTGTAGTCGTTCGATCCAACGGGCTACCTGTCCTTCAGGGTGTTTGAAGGTCAGCAGCCAACGAAGCGCTGCATGATCTGTCCTTATTAGAAATCTTCGTCCGTAGAGGTAATGATGGAAGTGTTCGATGGATTTCACTACTGCTAGTAGCTCCCTCCGGGTGACGCAGTAGTTCCTTTCTGCTTTTCCCAGGGTCTTGGAGAAGTAGGCTACGACCTTTTCCTGTCCTTCGTGTTCCTGTGAGAGGACGCCGCCTATGGCGAAATTAGAGGCGTCCATGTCCAGGATGAAGTCCGTGTTTATCACTGGGTATGCTAGTATCGGGGTTTCGGTTAATTTCTTCTTCAGCTCTTCGAAAACTCTTTGGCATTCGTCGGTCCATTGGTAGTCTTGTTTGGTCTCGGTGAGGCGATGCAGGGGTTTGGCGATCCTGGAGAAATCCTTTACAAATTTTCGGTAGTACGTGCATAATCCTAGGAAACTTCTTAATTCCGTGATGTTCTTTGGTTGTGGCCATTCCGAAATGGCTTTAATTTTCTCCGGATCTGTTTTAACTCCACTCTCTGTTACGATATGGCCCAGATATTTTACTTCTCGGCAGAAGAAAGAGCATTTCTTGGGGCTCATCAATAGTTTAGCTTCACGTAAACGAGAAAACACTGACCGTAGGCGTTCGAGCTCCTGTTCAAAGTCATTGCCGTAGATGATTATATCGTCCAAGTAGACCAAGCAGATTTTCCAGGTCAGACCTTGAAGCACGTTTTCCATCAGTCGCTCGAATGTGGCAGGGGCGTTGCAGAGTCCAAAGGGCATCACTTTGAACTGCCACAGTCCCGTTCCCACAGAAAACGCAGTTTTCTCTCGATCTTCTTCGTCCATAGAGATCTGCCAATATCCGCTCTGCAGATCCACGGTTGAGAACCAGGAAGATCCAGTGAGGGCGTCCAGGGTATCCTCTATACGAGGTAGAGGGTACGAATCCTTTTTGGTAACCTCATTAAGACGACGGAAATCCACGCAGAACCGTATACTTCCATCCTTCTTCTTCACGAGGACGATCGGGGAAGACCACGGGCTCTGCGATTCCTCGATCACGCCCTGAGCTAACATCTTCCTGAGTAACTCTTCTACTTCTGCTCGACGGTGTAGAGGCAACCTCCGTGGTTCCTGCTTTATGGGCTGGCAGTCTCCGGTGTCAACTGTGTGTTTCACCCGGTCGCAGTTCCCAATCTGACTCGAATCCGTGGCGAAAACGTCCTGAAATTCGTACAATAATTCAGCAAATAGTTTCTTTTGTCCTTCTGACAAACCTGATGAGCAACGTGTGTACAGCTCTTCTAAATGCTGTGGGACGACCGTTTCCCCTTCTTCTTCTGATTTCTTCTTCTCGGCAATTGGCTCACCAAAGCGTATCTCCGTTTTGCCGGGAAGGCACAGCACATTCCGGGAAAGGTCGATGTTGCAACGGTGTTTCCTCAGAAACGTCGCTCCCAAGATGCATTTTTCCACCATTTCCACGACGTAGAAGTCTTCTACACTCGACAGCTCTCCAACGCTGACTTCCATGCTCGTTTTACCGAACACTTTCATTTTCTCTCCCGTAGTGGAGCGAATGTCGATTTCTGTCTTTTGGAAGTCTTTCCTCGGGCACAATTCTTTTTCCAGAAGGTTGATCGGAGAACCTGTATCTAGGATAAGTTTACACGATTTTCCGTTAATTTTTCCACATACGTAAATCTCGTCGGCCGGATTCCCCTGACGCTCAGTCGCCTCCTGCATCGCCACACTCTTGACGACCGGGGGACTGTTCTTTACGGTCCGGCGTCTCCCCCTTACGCCGTCCTCTTCCCGTTTCCCTCGGGTTTCTTCGTAGGAGCGGCTCTTGGCTGGTCGTTCTTGGCCTTGAAACAATCCTTTTGTAGATGGCCCAACTTTCCGCAGAGCCAGCACTTCGGTGTTCTTTCGGTGCATTTTGGGTCCTCCGTTCGTTCCTCGGGTTTTGCAAATCTCCGCTGCTTCGCCGGGCACCTTTCAAAATTGTTGGAGGATTTAGCTTTCCGTTTTTCCGCGTATCGTTCTCGCGATTCGGCCGTGGGGTGGCGAGACATCGTCTCGACGGCCTCGATCTCGAGAGCTCTGGTCACGGCGGCTCTTAAAGACGTAAACCCGCCGAGTCGCAGTTCCCGCTGCATAACCGAGCTCGACAATGCCGTTACGAATTGGGACGCGGCTAACTTGTCGCGGGTTTCCACCGGGCATTCGGCGAAAGCGGACTGTGCTAATCGCTCTATTTTTGTGGCGAGCGAGGAGATGCTCTCATCTCTTCGCTGTCTATGGCTTTGGAAGAGTACATAGTTCAAATTCGACAGGTTTTTCGCCCCGTAGCGGAATTCCAGCGCGGAAACCAATTCCGCGAAGTTCTCGCATTGAGCTGCGGAGAGCGTCGTAAGGACGCTCCTTGCCGTGCCCCCGAGGGTAGCAATCAAGGCTGTAGCCTTTTTTTGGTCATTCCAACCATTCGCGCGCGCGATCGTGTCAAATTGTACCCTGTACTCTTCCCACGAATTATTCCCATCAAAAATTGTCGGTTTCACCGCGTACCCCAAGCTGAGTATGTGTGGTTCCGACACGGGGGTAGCGACGGGCGCACCGACGGGCGTGGGGATATGCGTCGGCGGAACACTATTTACAAGTGCATTCTCCCCACTCCGAAGGCTCGCGCTGCCACTAACCGAACTATGGCTGTTATGAAACGAAGCGGTTACGACCTGAATTCGTTCCTCCACGTTCGATAGGCGCGCCTCTAAGGCCGCCTGTGTTCGCTGGATCTCTGTGTCCCTCTCTTCCCTGCGACGGTCTTCCCTCTGCCAGCGGGCTTCGTCCTCCCTCCTCTGTTCCCTCATCTGGCCCACGATGCTTAACTGCAGGGAGGTGAAGAGTTCCTGGATAGAGGCATCCCCCGTCGCTGTAGGAGAAGGGTTCGTGGAGGCCGCGGATGCGCGAGTGGGCACCCCACTTCGAGTGGGCATCCCACTTCTGACACCAATGTTACGTTTTCGCGTTGGCATAATATAAGTTTAATGTGTAATAACAGAACGTGAACATTAACAAGGATAATAGTAATTAAATAACAGTAATTAATCAGGTAGAGGTGTTCGGGACTACGTCTGCTCGCAATGGCGTCTGTATCTCAAGTGACAGCTTGACAGGCGATCGATCAGATCGCCTTCTTCTCGCTGTCCCTTGTCTTCGTCGCGAGCACCAGCGGGCCATGGATTCCATCCATAGGGTGCTCGCAACAATATATTAATTTTCTGAATTTGGCATCAAATTTGTGTCAAGAAATTCATAAAAGTATGCTTCGCCTTCGTGCATTTCTTCGTCATTTTGTTGCTCATTGTTCTCCTGTTCACACTCCTGTTCATAGTTGTCCTGTTGTTCATAGTTGTTCTGTTGTTCATAGTTGTCCTGTTGTTCATAGTTGTCCTGTTCACATTCCTGTGGTTCATAGTTGGCTTGGTCCAGGGTGGTATATAAAGGTGGTTTGACAGGACCATGAACGGCGTCTTCATAACAGTTTAATTCGCAGAATACTAACCAGATGGCGTTAACTCTAAGAGGCGCGTTACCGCGGTAAATTTGAAATGTAAATAATATATACCCAACAGAAATGGTTATTAATAATAATTTTAAGTTATTGTAAAGGTTATATGTATGAATTTCGTGTACATGTTTATAATGTATTTTATATATTTAGCATCCAAAATTTTATTTCTCATAATATATGTATATAACCCTCATCATTTTACCAGCAGTACTGCTGCCAAAATATTTCTGTGTTTAGTGTTATTTTGTTAATTTCGTTGTTAGCCAACGGAGATCATACATTTACAAAATTTGTTTTCAATTGGTTGACAAACATGTTAGAAATTGTTGGAGTAATAAGGTTAAACATTCCGTAAATAATAAAGAAAAGGAAGTATTAAAGTACACTTATATTACAATTCATACTAAAAATTTATTGAAGTACAAACGTTTATTGAAACGTTTATTGAAGTACAAATTTAAAAACTTAATTAGTAACTACTCTACTGCGTTTTGAAATTGTTTACTTATATTTTTGTTTTCTTTGTTGTGTATTCGTGCGAATTGTCGCATTCTAACTTCCAAATAGTAATGAATACAATAGGATATCACGTAATCTATATGAATTTCGCATGGAAATGTTAATTTTATATTGCTTTCCGTAATACTATTAATTACATTCAAATATACATTTCCGGAATCAATGTATTTAATAAATAAGTTTTCAATTTCTCTTAATATTTTATATAAAAATATATTCGTAAGCATCAAGCCACCCCTGTTTTTTAAATTTAATAAATTAGCAATTGCAAGTGTGGAGTTTTCTTCTTTAGATGCAAATGCCTCCTGACAAACGATACATTTTGTTTTCTTCAGCATTTTCCTGCAGATGAAGCCACATATATAATAAATCACGCAATTGATAATTTGGGGAGACATTTCGTTGTCGAGTTCAATTATGTCGTCACACTCCCAAGATTCATTTGCTATATATCCATCTAGCTTTGCCTGTAAATTTTGAAAGTATTGCTCCCTATAAGATGATTTACTTTCATTTGTAGAAAATGCTTCTTTAAATTCTTGGAATGATATTTTTGACCGTTGCTCCAATAGACTGTCTGCATTCCGGCAGTTACCAAATTTCGGGGGCTTTAAATTTTATATACTGACAACAAGTGGTACAGTTGCATAAATGTTGGAAAAGTAGGGTGGTCATTTTGACAGCCTGCTTGCTTAATGATTCCAAAAAAGCGCTAAAATGTAAAATTGTACATTTATTTTGCATAAAATTTCTTCGAAAAAATGTAAATGTATTTATTAATTTATCTATTTATGATTAATATCTAAGAAATTTTAATATATTTACCTCTAAACAATCTTGATTCAGCTTTGATGTCAATATATATTCAAATTGACAAGAGTTTAATAAATAACGGGAAAGATTACTTATGGAGTATAATGAAACTCTAAGACCCTCGGCAGTCTCACTACTTAAAAAATTATTTTTACATTGTTTGACTTTGATTTTATAGTCTCTATCAATCCTTTGTAATACAGCCTTATTCACCTTTACTTTCTTAACATCGGTTCCTTTGCGACTTTTTAATTGCTTCCGCAGCTCGTTATTTATTGCTTTAGATTTTTCTCTTACAATCGCCTCCAACTCTTTGTTCATTTCATTTTCCCAATTATCGAGCCACGTAATAGTATTTTCTAAAACCTCATCAATAAAAATGAACAATATATACTGTATCTAATAATTTAAAAATTTATTTACATTAGAATTAAAAAATAATGAATAATGAATGTAATAAATCAAATATGAGATACCTGAAAATCTGAACTATTTAATGTCAGTCCCTTAAAACGATCTGAACTATTGAGGATATCAAAAATATCATTCATCTTTTTTGTGAATTGTATTGTGGGTTCACAATCTTCAAATAAGTGCGAAAATTGCGTATTTTGCATATAATGTTCTAGCGCATCTGCTGTTGATTTGCTGAATAACTACAAAAACAAAATTTTATAATCAAAATTTGTTAAAAGTATAGGTAACACAAAGAAGTAAAGCATACTTGAGTTGCCAAAAATACTCGCATTTTTAACATGTTTGAAGGATAAATGTGATTTAAAGTCAGTTTGTAACAAATTCGTAAATTTGCTGGTAATTGTGAATCAGTTTTGTACAAATTTTCGTAATACTTCCACTTTACATATTCATCAGCAATCTAGAAAAATGAAAAGTTTAGCAAAAACAAATTTAAAATAGTTACCAAAACATATTAAAGATATGATTTTGTAGGAGTGGAACGTGAGGGTGAATATTACTGTTCACTATTAACAATAACAATGATGATTTATTTACACTGTAAGATGAATACAAAATCACCAACTTGTGGTGCCTAACCGTTTGAGTGAAACGTCTTGCTTGACGACTGGTAGTCTTCTTCAAATGACGCCAAAACTGCGTCGGCGTGCGGTCCCCAATCTCCTCGGACTCCAATAACTTTCGGACGCGTGTACTGTCTGAATCGGACAGTCGTTTTATGAGCTCTTCCTTGAGGGCTGCATATTTGTTCTCGGCCGGCGGGTTACAAATTACGTCCTCGACTTCCTCCGAGATTTAAAGCCATCGCCTGCCACGCGTCATGGATCATATAAAACATTTGTTTTTAAAGAATTTTCGATATCCCCTTACGTTTTTGTACGAACTTTACGCGGCTAACGGTACGCGCATCGCCACCTACGGAACTGTAGCGGTGAAAGTGAATTTTTCTTTACGCCGCGACTTTGCATGGCATTTTGTTGTGGCCGACGTGGAAACACCAATAATTGGGATAGATTTTCTGGCACATTATAATCTGCTCATCGATCCACGCAATAGACGTTTAATCGATGCAACGACTAATTTGTCTACCTACAATTTAAAATTTATAAATGTATCAAACCTTGAATTCTTTTGGGGAGTACAAATTGTTTCGGACACATTTGATTAGATGTGGAACATCAGAAATTATATGTACAGCACGATTCTCATCAAAAGGATTACTGAAGTTGTATTTGACGGATTGGTTCACTTTAGCTCTTATGCCAAACTCTGACCATATGCCCCCCCCCCCTTTTTTTTTATTTACTTGGAGGAAATCCCCACGGATACCCCCCGCCCGCGGGCGGGCGGGGGGTTATGTGGGACTCGAACCCACTAAAACCTCCAAGGGGTCGTCCCTGGGGGAGTATCTATACCTCCCCCGGTCGATTCCATGCGCCGGTGGCGCGCGACGGACCACGCGTCCGCGCCACCCCTTCCGGGGTCGCTGCTACTAGGGCGGGTGGTGCCCCCTGACACCTCCGCCCCTCGACCCCGCGATCGAGCTTCTACCCGGCCGCGACGCGAGTGTTAGCGCCGCGACCGGGCCGGGGCGTTGACGGCCTTACAGGCCGCCCAAACCGCCCTGCTCTCCGAGGGTGCCTTAAGACGGCCGGGGGATATCGACCCCCGGCGGGCACCTCAGGCGGGCGGCTGACATACGTCCATTGGGCGGCCCTCTATCGGCCGCCCAACATGCCCCGCAAGCTCGATCGCTCACTCGGGAGCGGCTTGACGCCGCCGCTCCCCGGGGGGGTGGGGAGCCCTTGACGCGGGCCCCCCAATCCTTCGCCCCTCCAACGCCGCCGCGGCCCTGGCGCACCCTGCCACGGTGCGGCCGCGATGTTGTCGTGGGGACGGCGGCCCTAGCGTGTGGGCCGCCGCGCGAACCCCCCTTCCCCCCACCCGTCTGCACCCACCCCCCTGTCCAGCTAGGGGGGCGCACGGGCAAGCTGGTGCCACACCGGTCGGTTTTCGGGTGTGGCACCCCGTCTCGCTCCCACGGGGACGCTACGTCTTCGCGGCCCGGGGCCATTAACCGGCGGAGCGGGGCGACCCTCGACCACTAGGTCGCCGCACGGCCTCCCCTGGCCCCGGGTCATCCGCCGCGCACCCGTCTGCGCCCGAGAGCGCCTCGGCGGGACGGCTTTTGTCCCGCGCGCTCCCGGTCTCGCTCGGTCTCCTCCTTCTCGAGCATTATGCTCTCGGAGAAGGAGGAGACGGCCTCCCAGCAGTCCCGATCCTCCGCCATCCGACGCACGACCGTCGGCAGCGAGAGGTCGGGACCCAGCTGCGACTGGAGGACCCGGCGGTCGTCCTGCCACTCGGGGGCAGACGGCCGATGTATGGTCCGCCGAGTCCTCGACGCCCCGGTCGCAGCTCTGGCACTGCGACGTGGCCTCCCGCCCAATTCGACACAGGTAATCCCCGAAGCATCCTACTCCGGTGATCACCTGCGTCAGGCGGAAGGTGAGCCTGCCGTACCTGCGCCCCACCCATTCACCGAGAATGGGCAGGAGCGTCCCGACGACGCGTCCCTCCCGATGTTCGGGGAGGGACAACCACTCGAGCCACTTGGCTCCCGTGCGTCGCCGGGCCTGGCCCCGCGCCTCGGATCCTTCGGGCGCCAGGGGGTCCCTCGCTCCGCGGAGATCGTGGGAGGAGAAGTACACCTCCGCCTCCATCTCCGCGAGCAGGTGGAATGGAGGGGACCCACCCAGCGCCGACAGTTCGGCGTACGACACCGTGCGGTAAGCCCGCACGGTGCGGAGGACCGCGCGGCGGTGAACTCTGGCAAGCAGCTCCCGCCCGACGCGACAGTCCCCCAGGTCGCCGGCCCACACAGGCGCTCCGTAGAGCGCCATGGACCGGACGACCGACACGTACAGCCGCCGAACCGCCTCGTGCGGGCCACCCAGGTTGGGCATGATGCGTCCGAAGGCAAACACCTGTCGCTCCAACCGGGGGCCCAGGACCCGAAAGTGGCGCGTAAATCGCCAGTAGGTATCCAGGGTCAGGCCGAGATACTTCATCGATCGGCCGACCCTGACGCAGGCATCCCCGACCCTCAGGGACGCTCTGTTTGGGATACCAGTCCCAACCCTGTCTGCGAGCCACATCGCCTCCGTCTTGTCGAAGGCGACTCGCAGACCGAGCGCCCCTATCGCGGGGATCACGAGCCGCAGTGCCCTCTCCGCGACGTTCAGTGCTGCCACCCATCGCTGCCCGGAGGCCACCACCAGAGTGTCGTCCGCATAGCAGACGAGCGAAACGTCCGGTGATGGCATCTCCACCCGCAGCACCGCGTCGTATGCCAGATTCCAAAGCAGAGGCCCTAAAACGGACCCCTGTGGCACGCCGCGGTGCACTTGAGCCACCCCGTCCCCGTCCCGGCCGACGTAGGAGACCACCCGGCCGCGGAGATAGTCCCAGACTATCGGAACGCGATGATAGACAAGCGCCCGCTCGATCGCCGCCCAGGAGACGGTGTTAAACGCGTTGGCGATGTCGAGTGACACCGCCACGCTCACACCGCCCCCCTCGACCGCCCGGCGCGACAGCGATCTGACCAATAATATGGCATCTACCGTCGATCGCTGCCGCCTAAAGCCGAATTGGCGGTCGGACAGATCCGGGAATTCCGCGGCTCCCAGGTGGTCCAGGAGGCGGGCAGCCAGAACTCGCTCTAGCAACTTGCCCGCCTCGTCCAGGAGACATATCGGCCGGTATGCCGAGGGTGACTCTGCGGGCTTTCCGGGCTTCCGGAGCAGCACCATCCTCGCTTCCTTCCAAACATGGGGGAACCTCCCGGTCCTCAGCGCGGCATCGAACACGCGTCTGAGGCCGTCCCCTAGGGCGTCCATGGCGCAGGCCCAGGCTCGCCCGGGCACACCGCCCGGTCCGGGTGCAGCGCTCTTCGAACGCATTCGTTGCACCGCGGACTCGAGCTCCTCTTGCGTGACCCTCGGGGCATCCGCGATGTCGGTGCCCCACGTCAACCCCGGGTCTCCGGAACCGCCGACGTCACCCTCCCCTGGAACCGGGGGAGGGGGAAACAGCGCCGACAGGACTTCGCGGAGAAACCGGGGTTCGAGGCCCTCTGTTACCGAGGGCTCCCAAGGGCCGAGCTTCACAGACACGGCCTTGTATGGGCGCCCCGAAGGGTCCTCGTTGAGGGTCGCGAGGAACTCGTCGTACGAACGGTTCTTCGCCCGGGCGATGGCCGCACGGAGCTCCCTGCGCGCCGCTGAAAACGCGGAGCGCAGCTCCTGCAGCCGGTCCTCCGGTACCCGCCGTCGATCCTGACGGCGGGCGTTGGTGAACTGGCGTCGAGCCTGGAGATTCGCGGCTCGGAGATCCGCGATCTTCGTCGACCACCAGTACACCGACCTCCGACCCCCTCCTGGCGCCCCGACTCGCGGCATAGTCGCGTCGCAAACAGATTGCAACGCTCGCCGGAGCCAGAGGGCGCCCACAACGGGGTCGTCGAGGACGTCGCCCGGCAACGGAGGCCAGGCGATGACGGAGGACGCCATTCGGGCCGCGCCCGCATCTAAATGCGTGAGCGCCCAGCGCGGTGGCTGTCTACCAGCTCGAGAGGCAGGGGGAGGCGGGCGACGGAGGTGGCCAGGATCACGTACATGTGATCCGACCCTGACTCGCAGTCCTCCGCCACCCGGCAGTCCGACGTTAGCGCCGCGGCCGCGGGATTGACCCAGACGAGATCGATGACCGACTCGCCCCGCGGCACGTCGTGACTGCGTAGGGGTTCTTCAACGTGAACCCCATCGCCTCCGCCCACTCGAGCAGCACCTCCCCCCGGAGATCAGTCCTGGGGGCGCCGTACTCGCAAACGTGGACGTTAAAATCCCCCAAAAGGACTACCGGCTGAGCTAATTGGGGGGCAAGGAAAGACCCCACCTCGCGCAGCCGGTCCTCGAACTCCGGGACGCTGAGCCTTGGTGCCAGGTAGCAGCCCACCACGAGGAGACTCCCCACTTCGCTGCCATCCAACCCCGTCCGTGTTGGGCGACCGAACACGGCGGGGTACCTCTTCCCACCTCCCACGTCATCGCCACCTGCCGGTCCGGATTGGTGGACCGAGAACACCGGTCCGCCAGCGGATACGGCTCGGCGATGACGGCCAGCCCGACCCCCAACTCCACGCGAGCCTGCTCAAGCAGGTCGTGCGCTCGCATGGAGTGGTTGAGGTTCGCGAGTAATATCGGAGGGCCTCGAGACATTAAGCAGTGTCACTGCCGGCCTCCTCCGACACCCCCGCGGGCCGGGCTGCACCCCCGATGGAACTGGGGGGCCCGGGACTATCCGTCCCGGCATCAGGGAGGTGGGAACCACCCCCGAAAGACGCCGCGACCGAGCGCGCCAAGTCGCGCGCCTCCCCGCGGCTCGCCTCACCCGTCCCGGCACCAGTCGGTGAGGGAACCACGCTGGCCTTTAAGAAGGCCTCCCTCCCGACTGGTTTGGGCACCTTGGGGAGGAGCTCTGGGTTGCTCCTCCCCTTGCCACTCTCCCCCTTCCTTCTCCTCGGCGCCCTCGGCGCCCTCGGCGCCCCGGGTGCCGGCGAGGTGGGACCGCTAGCCGGAGAGTCCGACTCTTCGCGGTCCTTACGTTTGCCGGCACCTGCCGTGGCCATGGATGTAGAGGCCAGGGGGGCCGTCCCCATTGCCACCGGCGAGGACGCCGGTGGGAGAGAAACGGTTGTCGCGGGGGGAACTTTAGAGGGCGGGGAGGGCCGCGCCCCGGGAGGTCTCGGGACTGGTCCCCTCCTCCCGGACCCGGGGCGCGCCGCAGGGGGTGGCCGACAAGCCGGTCCACCCATTCTGTGGCCGCCCGGGAGCCCGGCCGCCGTACAGAGCGGACAGTCGGGGGGGGGGGGGGGACCTCGCAGGAACGCGCCACGTGCCCCTCGCCACCACATCGGTAGCAGAGGCCGCTCCTGTCTACGGGGCTGCCGCACTTGGCCCTTGCGTGGCCAAACTCGAGGCAGCGGAAGCACTGAAGCCTCCGTTGCGCGAGCGGCACCACGCGGGCCAACAAGGAGTCCACGATGATCATGGACGCCCTGATCAGCTTGGCGACAGCCGCCACAGGCCCGCGAGCCCACAGGGAGTAGAGCCCGGCGGCGTCTCGGCGCTTTACGCCCACCGAGACGTCTTCAGCCGCGCAGCCTCCCTGGGTCGCTATCGCCCCCCGTACCGCCTCCGTCGACGCCAGCTCCGTCAGGCCACACACCCGGAACTCGGCCTGTTTTTGGGGGCAATGCACCGTGATGCCGGTGCCCCCCAGCTGCTCCGCGAGCCTCGATTTGAGGGCGGCAGCCTTGGCCGAGCCTTGAGACCCGGAGATCTCAAGGACCAGCCCCCCCGTAACGGCGCGCCTCGGCCTCATAGAGGTGATGCCGAGTTCGGTGACCCTGATGGCCGCCATCGCGCCGGCGACCCGCGTTGAGAAATCTTTCTCATCCCCAGGGGCGGCGGTGATGGCCACCGCCGCGGTTCTGGGGGCGCGCGGGATCGCTGTCGGGGTTGGTCCGGATGTGCCGGCCCGTTGGGGAGCCGCTGGCTTCGCAACCCCCCCTGTCCTCCGCTTACTTTTGCCGCCGCCAGCGGCCGCCGTCTTGGCCGCCCTTTTGGCCTTACGGCCGACGACTTGGGCCCATGTGCCGTGAGGAGCCGCCTGGGTGGACCGAGTGCGAGGGGTAGCCGCCCGAGCGCCCGTAACGGGCGCGGTCGCGGCGGCGGTTGCGGCCACCCTCCCCTCGGCCGTCTTGGCCTTCCTGCGCTTCCGCCTGACCCGTGTGGGGGAGAGCTGGGGTGGATTGCCCACCCCACCCCCGGCAGCAGCAGACGCCGGTGGGACGACCCCAGACGGCTCCCTCTTCTTCTTGACGGCCTTAGCCGCCGTCGCACCGCGAATCGTCGCGGCCGATGCCGGCGGTGGCCCGGCCCTCCCTTTTCCCGACGAGGGCGGCGGTGCGGGGGTAACAACCCCCGACACGCTCGCTGGCACCGCCGCGGGCTCACCAGCGGACCCGCCGGCACCCTTCTTCCTCGCCGCGGTCTTCTCTTTACGAGAAGCGGCCCCACCCCCGACCCCAACGGGGCCCTCCTTGCCGATTTTGGCCCATTCTAAGGCCAAATGGGAAGGACCGCCTCCCGATTTGGGCGCCAGCTCACTGCGGCCCAGGACTTTGCCCAGGGCCAGGAGCCGCGCGTCCACGCGCCTCTCCAGCTCCTCCATCCGGCGCAGGACGGCGTCCCACGGTTGCTCCGCGGAGGCAGCACCGGCGCCGCGGCCGGAGGAGTCACCGCCCGATGGCGGGGGCGTCGCCACCCTCCTCCTCTTCTTCCCCTTGTCCCGGGTCGGCACGGGACCGGGCCGCGCAGCTGACGACGGCCCGGGGGCGGACTCCACCTGTATACAGGAGTCCGACCAGGGAGGAAGCGTCGGCGGGAGGAGCTCCGCGCGGGTGGGAAGGGGGATGGACGGGTGGAAGGGCATCGCCTCCGCCTCCGTCACGTCCACACCCTTAAGAGACGCCCGCGTTGCGAGGCGGGCGTACTTCCCGCGCAGGAACTCTAGTTCCCGCTCCCGGACATGCAGGCACTCACCCAAGGTGTGTGCCTGATCGGTGAGTGCCCGCACCTGCGTCGAGAGTTTATGTGATTTCCGCTCCCACGCTCCCTGGCGGAACACCACCTCCCGGGCAGGCTTATCCGGGTTTTCCCCCCTCTCGGCCCTGCCGGTCAACTCGGCCGCGAGAGCGGACGCGCGACGGATCGCGACTCTAACAGCGCGGACATTCGTCGTCTTGATATTCTTGGCGGCGCTGATAGTCGCCGCCACCTCGTCCAACTCTCGTTGGGCCTGCCCCGCCAGGCCACCCACCGACATGGTCTCCGCCCAGTCGCGGAGATGCGCGCGCGTCGGCAGGGCCTTCATGCCGGGGCCCAGCCTTTTTGGGTCTGTCCAGACCCCAGGCTTACGGCCCCTCTTACTGGGAACGAATCCGGGCCGGTGCCCCCGTCGGACGACGGCAAGGGGGCGTCCAAACAACCCCCCTCCGTGTCCATTTCTCCCCTCTCCACAGCGCGATCCTTGTCCGTACCGGACGTCACGATCCGTCGCGCCCCCCTCACACGTCTAACGGCCCCGGTGATCTGGTCGTCGGAGCCGTCTCCGTCGGTCGCGGTCGAAACATTGACCTCCATCCCCGTTCCGGAGACGCACGGGGTCCCCACCGTAGCGTCTCCATTCGGGGGCATCAAACCGACAGCGTCCGACTCCTTTTTCTCCTCCTCGTCGGAGGAGACGACCAGGACGCATTCGTCGCTCGGCGCGAGCGCGTCGCACCTCTCGAGGACGACGCGGGCCTCCCCCGCCGTCGCCCTGTCGCGCACCGACGAAGCCACCGACCGCATGGAGCCGGCCGGCGAGTGGCAGCGCGACCGCGCGGTGACGGTAACGGCGCTCGAATCGAGCCGTCCCATCAACCGCGCGACCTCCTTGTGCAGGCCCAGTAACTCCTGGACCTGCGACGAGGTCTTCACCTCAACGCTCCTCACGTACGGCACACCTCTGATGGTGTTCGGTGCCGCACGCGGAGCGCTCCCGACTCGTGGGCGCGAGACCTGAGGCGTCTCGCTCGGGATGTCCTCCCATTCAGCCTCCGGATCGCGCGTCGAGGGTGAGTCAGCCCTCGACGCCTCCAGCCCCTCCAGCATGTCGCTGACGTTGCTCCCCCCGGAAGCCGTGATTGTTATCGCGCCGCGACGAACTCGCAGTAACGGGGATACATCCGGTGTCTCCCGGCCCGCGAAAGAATCTCCGTCGACGCTTGAGTCGGGGTGACCGTCGCGGGAAGTGGCTAATTTGCCACCCCCGCTAGCCTCAACCCACGCCTGCCCTTCCTCCTCCCACCCCGCCAGGCCAGTGACCCGCGAAACCGCGATCGACAACTGGTCCTGGAGTGAGGCCGGCGACCCGCACGAAGCGATCGAACGCCGGTCCTCGATGTGCTCCAGCGACATAACCCGGTCGCTGGTCGAGGACGTTGTTGTCCGGTCGTCGCCCGGAGGTGTATGTAGGGCACCGCCCTGGAGGTTCTCCATGTGATTCCCACGAGGAGTCGCTTGAAAGGTCACGCAACGGTAGAGGCGACCTGCCGTTGCGAAGCCGTTGTACCCGGGCTCCTAAGGGCGCGGGCTACGTCTGGGGGCGGCAGTTCCCCAGCCGGATCATGGTTAGGTGGAGCATAACCCGCTCCACCCACGTGCCCCCTCAAAACGCGAGGGGGTCACGTGCCCTGGCACCACCATTGGGGCTCAGGGTTAGGGGGTTTTATTATAGAGGTTTTTCCTTACCTCGCGATCCAGCCGGTTAAGGCAAGACCATCGGTCCGTACTGGCTTCGCATACCCTCGGGAGATATCTCTCCGAGGGGTCGTCGTTCCACCAGCACGGGTTACGATACTCCCGGAAGCGATACGCTTCCGGGCTTCCCCTCTAAGGCGGGGGGTGCGCCGTAGCCCCGGAACCGTTCCAAGGCTACTGTCCAACCCTGTAGGCGGAAAATCCGCCAGGGAGGACGTCCCTACGGACAAGTCCGATTATTGGGATTGTGAGATGCCATGCCCGCGTCCGCGCCCCTACCCGACTATCTCGCGTAGGGACCCCGGGAGCACCGACGTGGAAGTGCGGTACATGGACTTACCCCGGTCGGGCCTCCAACTTCGTCCAAGTTCTCCGCTCCGGGCTGACCCTGGATCCTCCCCTCGCGGCCAAAGGCCCGGGGGTACCACCAGGGACGACTACCCGGTTGAGAGAACATGGAACCCATCGGAGTTCCCCATCGACCATGCGCCGGCAAGCCGACAGCCGATGGAGTGCCCTTCCAGAGCTTCAAGGATCGAACTGATCAGTCGTGGGACCTCTCGTGCCGGCAACGTACCGCGCACCGAGCGACTGACCTGATCCCGATTTTGCTCCCACCATATGCCCCTATTTGTAGATGCACCATCACAAATTAGTGCATGCACTTTACCACCTGCCTTTTCAATAACTATGATTGCTGCAATTATTAATGTTGCTAATTGCTTTGATGGTGTACCTCCCTTACAAGCAAATACGCCAACTGGTTGGTGGAATGTATTTGCCAATGAGGAATACATGAAAACAAGTGCATGATCTGCTTGTTGATCAGTTATGCTGTCACTATTTTCTAAGCTACTACTGTCACAATTATAATTTAGTAATCCATCGAAAGTCATACTTTTTACATTCACTTCAATTGCTGCACGAACTTGTATTTCGTCAAATACCAAAGTGCCATTCCTAGCTAATTCAGGATAATTTTGAAGTTGCTTTTTGAAAAGAGAAAAGAAATTCTCATCAAATTCACACCCTACGTTTGAGCTTTTTAAATATTTACATACAGTACTTTTACAGGGTAAAGGTAGGATATTATTTTCTCTTAAGAAATTATATGTACTGGAGCTTCTGATGTGTAATAATAAGCAGGTCAATAACCATTCATGGCTATACCTATGGCCTTTTGCATTTTGAACTTTACTTAAAGTTATAATTTCTTTGATTACCATAACCTAAGGAACACAAGTTTAAAGAATACAAAATATATTTAAGAACATAGTAGAATAATAATATATTATGTAGTATATACAAAATAAAGATAGAAATCATGTATACAATTGATTGAGTAGATACAAATAATAAATAAAAACTATAATATAAAATATACAGTTATAAAAATCAGTAAAAGCATTACTAAACTGGGAACGTTTATGCAAATTCATATCTTTCTAACTACGACTATAAACATGGAATCTAAGGAAAAATCTTTTTCAACCTTCAAATATAACATTGAAATGAGTACCTACTTTCAATAATTTGTAAACTTTTATAAAATATGTGTATTTTGTACTTTTTTGTAAAAAAAATTATCAAAATACTAAATCAAACCTGATTGTGTGGTAGATTTAACTTATCTATTTCATCTACTAATTTATTTCTTTCAAGCTGTGTAATTTTTAATACAGACTGATTTAACTGTTCTGTAATCCTTTGAAGTACTCGCTCTTTTCGACATAATTTTTTGAGTCGAATATTACTTTTTGCTCTTATCATTGCAACTTTCTTTTTTGTATTTGGTGAGCCTAATAACCTAATTTTCGTGTTGTTTTTTCTTTGGTTATCAATACACCTTGCTAATAAGGTATGGAGATTTACACAATGTGTACAAATTAAGGGGACTAGGCAGTCGTTTTTAGTGAGAAATGGAGTCTGTTACTTATTTATTTGTAAAAAAAATGTAAGCAAATCCAGATGTATCCTTTTACCCAATGTTTGTTAATACCATACAGATTGAAAAAAAAATTGGTAAGAAATATATATGTACTTAAAAAATGGCGCTGCAGACGTGTAAACATTTTAACGTTTTTCCGTCGTTTTCCCTTAATATCGGTCTTAAAATGTAACGCAATTCGATTTCAAAGGTGTGATTCTTGTTTCTTGGATTCATAGTTTCGGACCAAACCTATAAAAACAAAAATTAAATAAAAATTATGCAATTCGTGGCTGAAAAACGGCGATTTTCCGAGAAAAATTCGTTCTTGTTTTGACGCTACCAAAATCCGGTGACATCTTAATTTTTTTATGAAAATTTCGAAGTTTTACGGATCATATCAGAGGTTTGGTCCGAAATGGCATATGTTTTACACATCCTGTAATTTTTTCGAGTCGATCTGAACCTCCATTCGTTCACAATCAGGAAAAAAGCAAGAGAAAAAAAGATTTCGAGGAAAACGCGTTTAAAGTTTTTCTACGTCTTAAAATACTTTTACATTTATATACCTCGCTTAATGAGCTCCAGCAGAGTAGTATGAGATTTGTAATGCTTCCTCTGCATCAGCCTGTCGCTGCTGATTGATTCTTCTTTGGATCCGACCTATTTTGGACCTATTTTGTAAGCTGATATCAGCGTCGTGCAAGCGCTTCTGGTCCACTACGGCGCATACGGCCTCAGCGCGCGCTCCAACTTTCACTCCTATCTCCTCCAATAAAAAAAGCAGTGCTTTACAGCCGTCATTAAATGTAGCAGCTGATAGATAAGTAGCTATTTCTACTATTTCTTGGCCGCTAAAGGTCCTTTTTGAAGCTATTTTCCACACCATATTATTGAAGCTTTCGTTCGCGTTTTGTGTAAATCCACCGATACACTTAGTCAGAAGTTCTTCATTTGACAAGTCATTATAAATTGGTAAGATGGCTTCTTGTACGTCACGGGGGAGAGCAGGCTTGTGTTTATACGTGCCTAAATTATTTTCGACCTTTGCCTTTTTCCATGAGCACCAACTGTCTGCTCCTTCCGGGCAAAGGTGATGGTGTAAATTGTCGTCCGTTGAACATTTGTGATAGAAGGTTGCCATAATTGCGTCCTTCATCTTTTGCACATCATCGAAGTTATTTCGTATAGCCATACCGTAATACTTGCTTAATTCTCCAATAAGCTTGTCACTTAATTTACCTCTTCCACCAATACCTTTATGCTCCTTTTTAGTATTGCGCAGCCGTGTGCCCATCCGTTTCTGGACGTGGCCTACGCACTCTTTTTTTAAAACCTGAAACTCTTCTCCGTACGGGTGCTTGTCCAAAATAGATTTAAAAGTCTTTGAATCTCCATCCCCGACGTAATATTGATATTTCACACCATATAACTCGTCAGATCGTTGAAACATTTCGATTATCGCGTCCACCTCCATCTTACCTGCAGACCCTTCATGATTAATTCGGCATTCTTCTTCGTGTCCATTTAACCATTCCACGTATGCATCGGTACCGGAACGTTTCTCCCATAATTTACAAGCTGCACAGTAAGACGATTTAATGACGACATCAACAACTTTTCCAGTATAATCTCCGATTAGAGATGCGATACCGTGCACAGATTGAAACCCGCGTTTTCTCCAGCTCCCGTCGCCCGAAACTATTAGGTTTTCTGTATTTTCATAATGCGAAGTTTCTTCAGTCATTGCTGAATTTAATGATAATTGGCAGACAGATTTTGCAACGTTACGCATACTTTTTATAAACACGTCATAGCTGTGACGAACCAAAGGCACCGGAAGGTCCACAAGCCCGCAGAATAATTCGATACCACTGTAACCAATACCTATATACCTCATTACTGCCATTATTCTTGAATTAATTTCAAACACAATATTCTTTTGTGTGACTGATGTTGGACAAGAATAAACAAATCTATCCGCACATTTTGAGCACGTAACTGTAATTTTAAAACCGAGGCTGCGATGGTAGTCTTTCTCAAACTTCACATTTTCACCGCATTCTTTGCATACTACAAATGTAGCAATTGTACTAAACACAGTTACAAAATTAATGATCTCATAACCAATTTTAGGATCAATCGTAGTAGAAAAAGAACAATCCTTTAATTTGTTGTGTGCAGTAGAAGATTCATTGCAATCTGGGACAATAAATTGATTTCCATGAAACCGTCGTTTCTTCACTTTTCTTCCCTGGTTTTTTTTTATCAATTCTAGGTCTTTTTTCCATTTTGTACACAGTTATTAATTAAAAATATAAACACTCTAATAATAATATAAACAGAAATGTAAGGAAACTACAAATAATATTTTGCTCAATATTCACGTCGATCCTAACAGTCGAAACGTTCGATCGAAACTGGCAGACGACTGTGCTCCTGAAGGTACTAAAACAAAGCAGTATCTGGAACTTACTTTTCCAACAATGTAAGTTATAAAACTTTATAATACTCAAAGGAGGGCCTTTCAACGCCCGCCGCGCCGGTGCGGCCCCCCTATCTGCGGCCGGCTGAAATCGCGTTCGTGCGACGCTTGACATTTTTAGCTGCCAAATCAACAATTTTGTGAATTTTAATATAAACCTAACGGTATTTTATTCAGAAAGGATAGTACTTCCCAAAAATGCAATAAAAAAATCGATTTTTCGACTGCCTAGTCCCCTTAACCCTTTATCCAAGATTATTGGACAGTCTTTATGCCTCCAACATAAATCATCCCTAACTGCACATTCAAGATGAGCATTTTTGTAATACTTTATACTTGGCCCCCCTGAACAAATTTTATAACTATCTATTTCTAATAAAATATGTTCCAATTCTTCAACAGTTTTTGGTTTACTGATTGATGTCAACTTAATATTTTTTGTATGGAAATAGACTTCAATTGTAGGACCACATCCAATCTAAAAACAGCAATTTCAGAAAAATAAGAACACATAAAACCTATGCTATTATTATTGTAAATAAGAATAGTTTTAAATTACCCTCTTCAAACATATAGGAATTAATGTATTTTCCTGATCTGGAGAAGGAATCATTTCTGCATGCGTAAAGATTACACTTTTGTTCGCAATAGATTTATGAATACCCCAATTTTCATTTGGTAAATTAACAAGTAGCCCGTTTGATAAAATTTGTTGTATCAAGTTTAAATACAAGTCTCCACAAGTATTTTTAGTACTTTGGTGATGTGCAGATGATGAACTGATGTCATTTTTTTCTAGCTCAGTTTTTACTTCAGGCAGAATAAGTTCTATTTCATTTTTTAATACATTATTTACTTTCATATTATCATATAATGATGCAGAAGGTATATCAGAAAATGTGGGAAATATTTAATTTTATTATTTATTTTACTGCATAGTACGTTTTATATATGCAAATCATAAAAAAAGTTCGAGTGCACATGTGCTGAAAATACATATTTTTTTTCTTACACACTATTTCAAATTATCTATGTGGAATCTAGTTCTACGGAAGTGTCCTACATTTTTATTATTCTTACTATTGTTATGTATAGTACTTTCCTCTCCAAACAAATTTTTAATATCGCTTATGTTTGAAATCGTACTTGAATCTATGAAATTACTATCATGTACATTATATGTGATTGTATCAAGCTGTTCATTTTCACTATTGTCATTAATTCCTTTTTCAATAGTAATCTCTTTTTTGCAACTAGAATAATCAGCATCAATATTAATATTTTTTTATTCAAAATCATGATGTATATGAGCCCCTAAGTTGACAAGTGGCGTAAATCATATGCGTCACATTTGAAAATATTATTTTTGCTAACAAATATTTAAAAAATGCATAGCCCTTTTCGCATTTTTTATTCTCTCTGGTTTCAGCAGTGGATTATCTTTCACATGCACCTAGTGTTATCGAGATAATTCGTATAGAGTAACTTGAAATAATATAAAATCATAGTGTAATTTGATTTTTCATTTTCTGGACTTATGCCACTCGTCAATTGAGGGGCTCATATCCTTCTTACTCCTATTACAAACCACATACTTTCCAATTGAATTATATGTAATATTTGGAACTTCTATCTCATTGTCAGTAAGTAAGTTCAAAACTTTGTCTGTTCCCTCAATTTGAAAAGAATGATCTAATTTTCTTTTTGGTAATGCACCTTTATTTAATATTTTCCTCTTATATTGACGCTGATAAAACATTTAACAAATTTAATAAGTAATAGATTATTTTGAATATTTATATGTAATTTCAGGACTTACAGTAAATATAACTTCTCCATTTGGTATTTGTGCAGTAAAACTGTCTCTTATATGTCTGGGAGAAAAATGTTTCTCGCAAACATACGACACTTCATTGAGGTTACAATTTAAAATTTCGCACCACTTCTTTCTTTGGATTGTATCCTTTGGTACTGCAAAAATAGATATATTTTTTTCTTTTCCAGAAGAACCACAATTCTCTACTTTGCACCGTTTAACCATAATGCCAGTTAAAATAATAGTTTATATAAGGAACACAGTACACGGAACACGGTAACGTGGCGTCGTTACACTTACGCAATCAAAGTCGACTCTATCTGTGTGGGATCCATGCACACACGCCATCTGCTACATAAAATCTGTACTAAACTCTTATGAAGACACTGTTACTAGGGAAAAGTGGCTTTGTTGCATCACCTTTATATACCACCATGTCTTGGTCACAATAGGGAATTTTCATGATTCTCAAAAAAAATATATTTGGGAGCTCTTATATAAGTTTTATTGTAATTTTTTTTTCATAATTTTGTATTGCTTGTTAAGCGAGAAAAACAAAATTAAATATTACAATATTTAAAATTACCGAAAACGATCCGGAAATTCCCGAGCGTGGCCGAAGAAGCCTGTGACGTCACACAGTAGTATTTTCACACGTTTAGCATTGCAAAATACATTTTCTTTCAAAAAATGAATAAAAAAACTACATATAAGTGCCCTGATAACCAGATGTCTGCAATCTGACGTCAGATTGGCAGCAGGGTCTGCCGTGAGAGCGCAGAGCCTGACGTCAGATCCATAGTCATCTGTGCCCGCATTAGGCTGCGGTCTGAGGTACATAGCCTGACATCAGGGCCTGGCGTCAGCTGAGCAGCAGATTCGCATCAGATCCTGCCGTTCGCCTGACACGTATAACAGCGCCATCTGGGGGTCAGAATTGGCAAACAATTCCCTACACGTGACGTCACACGGCCGTCCCTACAGGTGTATCCCTACCCTTACATAACTATCAAGCAGATTCTGCAGTTTATTAAATAATTCATTCTATTTACTTTAAAAAGTAATTATTCTTTGTTTATTAATACAGGATTGACAATTACAATTATTACAAAATAATATAGGTAGAGCATATAAATTCGAAGAAGAACATTCAATATTTACATTTATAAATCTATATACAATGCGTTCCGTAACCAGTGCTACATATTAGGTGCGATATTAGAAAATTTCCTGTATTTTCGATTTCCTTTTTGTGTGGAAGCATCATGTTTCCTGTTGTGTTATCGCTGAAAACAAACACAATATTAGGAGAAAATTAAACGTAACGTATGAATAAACAGGATACATGGGATACTTACTTCAGCTACATCTCCACACAGTACACACCCTAGGCGATCATGCATGCTCCTGCGAACATTAACATTTAGAAGAAAACATGTGTTATATTATTATCTACTAAACAAGACGCTAAACATTCGCACTTCCAGCATAACCATACTTTTCTGTCTTGCAGATAATGTAAATCTTGATTTCCACGACGTAGATAATTGGAAATTATTCAATTTCATAATTACCTTTGTCTTCTGGATACATCGAGATGATTTGTCCGGATATTGATGTTTGAAATTACTTGGAATATTCTTCGAACGTACGTCTCCAAGCAGAACGGATGGTTTAAACCAGGCATGGAACTAAAGTGAACGCAGCGGCCGTTTTTCGGAGGCAACGCCTCCTTTCTCCCGCCGCGCGTCTTTGCCCCCGCGGCGGGCCCAGGAGCTTCGAGCGCCTCAGACCCGTACCATATGAACCGCGCGTGGCGCATTGACAAAACAAAAACGCATCGACAATCGTGCTCTCTGGGTCGATGTGGAAACCTATTGATACAATGTCGCCCCAATGCGCCACGCGCAGTTCATAAGGTACGGGCCTGAGGCGCTTCACGAACCTAGGCCCGCCGCGGGGGCGAAGACGCGCGGCGGGAGAAAGGAGGCGTTGCCTCCGAAAAACGGCCGCTGTGTTCACTTTAGTTCCATGCCTGGTTTAAACGAAGGGTATGTAGGTAGGTAGATGTACCACGGTAGAGGATAAATAAATGTGGTATAATGGGCTACGCTCGGATTGGCTGCACCATAGTGCCGAAACTCGTGATTGGTCAAGGCTCTACGTCCAGTTTGTGTTCGTTTTCGAGGTATGAGATGGCAGTCACTGTCAGTGGCAGTCAGTGCCGACAAAATTAAAAAATATTCCAAGTAATTTCAAACATCAATATCCAGACAAATCATCTCGACGTATCCAGAAGGCAAAGGTAATTATGAAATTGAATAATTTCCAATTATCTACGTCGTGGAAATCGAGATTTACATTATCTGCAAGACAGAAAAGTATGGTTATGCTGGAAGTGCGAATGTTTAGCATCTTGTTTAGTAGATAATAATTTAACACATGTTTTCTTATAAATGTTAATGTTCGAAGGAGCATGCATGATCGCTTAGGGTGTGTACTATGTGGAGATGTGGCTGAAGGAAGTATTGCATGTATCCTGTTTATTCATACGTTACGTTTAATTTTATACTAATATTGTTTTTGTTTTCAGCCCTAACATAACAGAAAACATGATGCTTCCACACAAAAAAGAAGTTAAAAATATTGAATGAAGAATTCAGATATCGGCCCTAGAAGGTACCAGTGGTTGTAGGACGTGGATTTGTAATTGGAAATGTTGAAAGCCCCTCTTTGGATTTGTATGCGCTACTTATATTATTTTGTCAAAATGGTAATCACGGATCTTGTATATTATTAAAGAATAAAATAAATACTGTTTTAAATAAGTAGAATTAATTATTTAATAAACTGCAGAATCTGCTTGATAGTTATGTAAGCGTAGGGATACACCTGTAGGGACGACCGTGTGACGTCACGCGTAGGGAATTGTTTGCCAATTCTGACCCTCAGATGGCGCTGTTATACGTGTCAGGCGAACGGCAGGATCTGATGCGAATCTGCTGCCCATCTGACGTCAGGTCCTGATGTCAGGCTCTGTACGTCAGACCGCAGCCTAATGCGGACACAGATGACTACGGATCTGACGTCAGGCTCTGCGCTTCAGATCTGGTTATCAGGGTGGTGTTTCGTGCCTCAGTGTAAAAGCACAACGATTAAGACTCCGGATATAGTGTTTTTTTTTATGCCTCAAGATGTAAAACTACGAAAAATGTGGTTTACAAGTGCTAGACGTGCCGATGAACCAGGGAAGTCGAATTATTATTGTTGTCAGGATCATTTTGATTTAAAAAACGACATGGATAATTACGTGAAATATTCTATCATGGGAGCTCCAAGAAAATTGAAGAGTGGTGTGATTCCTCACATATTTGATTGCCAACCAGGGAGGTTAAAGACATCAGTGAATTTATCTCGGCCAACCTTTGTAAAATTAAATAGGAAAAGGACTGTCGCTGAAATGCTGTCTAATACAGACAGTGAAAAAGAAAATAGCTGTCAAAGTACACATACGTCTAAGAAACAAGCAGTCGAGGACAACGCAACTTTGAATAATCCTGCAAAAAAAATGTGTACCGATCTTAATAACAGAGCAAGTACTTCCTATGAAGTATTTGTAAATAAAAGTTCCAGGAGTAAAGAAGAAAGCAATTCAGAGGAAGATATTCTTGAATCCACAGCAAACTTTTCTTATACACAGAATTTAGCATCAAGTTCTTCGCATATAAGTCATGCACACACGCATACAGTAACCACAAATACCGACATAAACTGTAAAAAAACTTCAGTTCTAAGTTTTGGTGAATCTTCAGGCTGCCTATTACCTAAAAGTATTGGCAAGAAAACGGTTTTGCAAAAAAGTATTGGAGTGCAAGTATACCAGAAACTTGTAAAACCTCATGTTCGTTCCAAGGCCACTATGTGTGTTCCTTCTACATCCGATGCATCATGTCAATGTAAAATAGAAGATAAAACAATTAATTCTGATCAGTCTACTTCTTTAGTCTCTCATTCGAAAAGTGATTATAAAATTTCATCTGAACCAAGTGAATATCAGCAGTCAACAACTTGTAGCGAGGAAGAAAAAGAAAAAAATAAACAAATGAAAATCAACGTACTGAACATGACCAGATATTTTATAAGTATTGATTCTAAAAAATATATTGGGATTGGCACTGAATGGCTTTGGATTATTGATTTAATACATTCGTATATTAAGTGCAGTATTGATGACATCAAGTTAACTTTGATGAAAATAAAAACAGACGATTCATTTAGTCGGTTAGGAAATGAATTCGGTCTGTCAACATTGCAGGCTAGCAGAGTATTCCATAAAACAGTGAATTTAATAAGTCAGTGTTTAAAAAAACTTGTGTACTGCCCATCTCCAGAACATATAAAAAAAAACTTACCAATTGCTTTTCGTGCGTACTACAGTAACGTCTGTGCAATTATAGATGCTTTTGAAATAGAAATTGAAAAGCCTTCTAACTCAGTGCAACAAGCTCTGACTTGGTCAGACTATGAAAAGTGCAATACTTTAAAGCAGGCATGGAACTAAAGTGAACGCAGCGGCCGTTTTTCGGAGGCAACGCCTCCTTTCTCCCGCCGCGCGTCTTTGCCCCCGCGGTGAGCCCAGGAGCTTCGACCGCCTCAGACCCGTACCATATGAACCGCGCGTGGCGCATTGACAAAACAAAAACGCATCGACAATCGTGCTCTCTGGGTCGATGTGGAAACCTATTGATACAATGTCGCCCCAATGCGCCACGCGCGGTTCATAAGGTACGGGCCTGAGGCGCTCCACGAACCTAGGCCCGCCGCGGGGGCGAAGACGCGCGGCGGGAGAAAGGAGGCGTTGCCTCCGAAAAACGGCCGCTGTGTTCACTTTAGTTCCATGCCTGCTTTAAAGTATTTGATTGCTTGCACTCCAGTAGTAAGGCTATGACAGTTCTAACTCAGGTCCTCTGAGGGGAGCGCGGGGGCGGGGGAAGTGAGAGCGCGCGGGGGAGCGCGGCGGAGGGAGACATTGGCGCGGGGCCTGCGGGGAGTGGAAGACCGGTTGCGCGCGCACGTGCCGCGGAGTGGGGGAAGCCGCGATGATGGAGGGGATCACTCCGGGCCGAGCCGCCGCGGAGACCTGGCCCACCGTCGGAAGGAGGGAATGACCCCCGAAAAATCTCTTTCAGCCCAACCCAAATATTTTTTCAAACCCCCACCCACCTCGAATTTTCCCCCAACACAGAGAAATAATAATTTATTTTTTATTGGAAATTGTTTCGGAAGATCTCGGGAAAGATCGACGTTTTACGAACCGCGTCTTCGGAGGAGGGAAAGAGACAGAGCATCACTTTTAAAGCTAAAATTCTAGGGAGGGAAAGAGACAACACTACTTAGTGGTGCAGTCGCTTTTGTTGTTTAGATAACAGTATTTCAAAATGATTTTCAATCGCAACGTCTCGCGCGATCGTGTGTAACTTGACTCCTCTGGAGCAGCCGTGCGGGATGATGTCATTTGACAGCGCGAGGAACGAAATATAATTATGCAGCGTTAGCAGAATGTTTTTTTCCCCAACGCAGAGAAATAGTAATTATTGAAACGCTGAATCTTAAAATTAGGTGGCGAGGAGAAAGACGGGTGAATAAAATGGTACAATGAAGTGCGTTTAAGATATATATATATATTGTTACAAATAATATGAAAAAATAAGAGGTGCAATTGCTTCCCCCACCACGGCGTTTTATTTTAAAACTATCAATTTTTCCATAATGTGTTCAAGGTATCAGACAATGCAGATAGTCGTGTGAAAAAAGTATTTTATTTATTGATAACATATATACTATTCTGGCGTCTGACATGCATCACGAACGATCAATCCCAAGCCTGATGCTAAGAGTTCACAATCTATTAAAGAGTTCGGTTCGTAGCAGTCGCTTTCAGTAATGATTTTCTCGTATTCCGCGGCCGTTGTATTAGCAGTACGTATAATGTTGACAAAGGAGGCGTACTTATTGGTTACGGAGTACAAAATTTCTGATAAACATGAGAACATATGGTCGATACAACGAGCATGTTTGAACATTTGAATTATCGCAGCTTCAGACATGTATATGACTGAACTATTATCCGAGATTTTAGCAATTCGTTCACTGTGTATTCTTGTGAAATCGATACGTAAATGATCAATAGCGATAGGGTCTTGATATACTAATGCGGCATCGAAGTGCAAACGCCGAAGTATCTGTGATTCTTGCTGCAGTAGAAGCTTCCACGTAGACATGGAGAAGCAAACCTCGTGACATTTATTATCGGCTATAGCAATCTCGATGCGGCCCAAATCCTGGCCGATGCAAATCCCTATTATGAGACGTTTGTAGGCAGTAGCAGTCAATGGATAATCACGTCCCAGGATTCGTATGATAGGTTTTTTCAATACTGATGTGGATGCATTGCTGTAAGAGCCACATACCCAGAGTTAATGATTCAGTTGGTTTCGTATAAATAAAAAAATTCATAGAGAGTACTATATCCTATGTACCTTATATTCTGTTTGCGTTCCTGAGGCTGTTGTTGTTGAGACTGCTGCTGCTGGTTTGAAAAATCCATATCGTTCCAGTCATTGGTGTAGTTTCCGCACATTCGGGAAGTGAACGTAAAACGCCCGCGATTATCAATCGGTGTTTAACAATCGTTGGTTGCTCGAATCGCGAGGCTCGAAGGACTGAAACATTCGTTGCGCGGACGTTTCGTGCGTGAAGGTGCAGGACATTCTAGCACGGGACTTTTGTGGCGCGAAATAGACGCTGCTTTCGATACCCGGGTTGTAACTGGTGCAGTGCTAAATTCAAACTATATCGAACCGCGCAACTTCCTTCAGGATGCGGGGACCATCGTGCTGGAGCATGTGCGGAGCGCTTTGAGGAAACGTCGAAACCTCAAAGTGAACACTGTATTTAACGGCGAATTTGTGGCGGGTGACAAGCATGCTTGTAAAAGCATTAATACCCGAAACTGCGAACTCTTCCGCACATCTGATCAACAGGAGTGGTTCCAGCGATGCGTCGTCGAACCAACCCTGGCATCGCTGGAAGAGTTCCAGGAACGCGACAGCGGATGGGCATTGAAGCGAATCCTCAACCTGACCATCAATGTTAATAAGTACAATCCGCTGCGCGCGGGATGCCACATCAAGTTGTCGCGGGATTTATTGTTGAAGAAAGCCACGATCAGTGTACAATCCCCGGACAATGCGTGTTTCGCGTGGGCAGTGGTCGCCGCTCTCCATCCCGCCGAAAGAAATGCCGATCGCCCAAGTTCGTACCCGCCTTATGCTTCCGTGCTAAATCTTCAGGGCATTGAGTTTCCAATGTCCCTGGCATAGATTGCGAAGTTTGAGCGGCAGAACAACATCTCCGTCAACGTGTACACCTTCGAGGCGGAGAAGACGAAGACGGTCTTTCCCTTGCGCCTCACCAGCAACAAGAGGGATCGACACGTAAACCTGCTCTACACGCCGAATCAAGAACATGGCGATGTAGGGCATTTTGTATGGATCAAGAACTTGTCCCGGCTGGTGAGCGCACAACTGAGCAGGCACGATGGAAAGAAATTCATCTGTGATCGGTACGTATAGAAAACTTATGAAATATTGAAATGTCTCGCGAAACAATTAAATAAAAAATTTTTGTTTACAGGTGTATGCACTATTTCGGATCTGCCGAGAAGTTGGAGCTTCATTCGCTGGACTGTGGGCAGATGAACGACTGTGCCATCGTGCTGCCCAGAGAAGGCAAAAATTTCCTCAGCTTCGAGAACCACTGTAGGAAGGAGCGGCTCCCCTTCGTGATGTACGCAGATCTGGAGTGCATCATTGAAAAAACAGAGGACAGCCACCGAATTGATGACAACAAATTACACACGTATCAACATCATAAAGTTCATAGTATAACCTATTATATGCATTGCTCGTACGATACATCCCTATCGACGTATCGATGTTGCCGCGATGCGGATTGTGTTCCATGGTTCGTAGACGAACTGAAAAAATTTGCAAATTTCGCCAAACCCATCTTGAGCAGTAATGTTCCCATGCCGGATTTAACCAACGAACAGTTGACGGTATTTTACAATGCAACACACTGTCATATTTGCGAAGAATCATTCAAGGCTGGTGATGTACGAGTTCGCGATCATTGTCATCTATCCGGACGGTTTAGAGGCCCGGCACATTCGGAGTGCAATTTAAATTATAAAAATGCGTTTTACATCCCCGTAGTTTTCCATAATTTATCCGGCTACGATTCACATTTCATTATCAAAGAAATAGCTACCGCTTTCGACGGTCACGTTGACGTATTGCCTATAACTAAAGAAAAGTATATTTCGTTAACTAAAAATGTCGAAGATACGGCTGACTCAGACTCGCGAAATTATATTAAATTACGATTCATCGATTCGTACAAATTTCTCAATACCAGTCTCAACAAATTAGCATCTTTTCTCAGCACAGATCAATTAAAAATTTTACGATCCCAATTTGAAACATTATCCACCGATGATTTCAATTTATTGACGCGAAAGGGTGTCTTTCCGTACGAATACCTTGATTGCGCGAACAAGCTGCAGGATCCATGCTTACCGCCGCGCGAGTCATTCCACAGTTTGTTAACGGGTGAGACTGTATCCGAGAGCGATTACGCACACGCCGAGACTGTCTGGCAGCGTTTCGGGATTAGAACCTTGGGCGAGTACAGCGACTTGTATTTGAAAACAGATGTCTTGTTATTGGCAGATATTTTTGAAAATTTTCGCGAAAGTTGTATCAAGAGTTACGGCCTAGATTCAGCACATTATTATACTCTACCTGGTTTCACGTGGGATGCAATGCTAAAACATACCAAAATTACATTCGAATTGCTCACCGACGTCGATATGGTTATGTTTATCGAACGCGGTATACGCGGAGGTTTAAGCCAATGTTCCGGAAGATACGCACATGCCATCTTACAACGCATCGGAAGAGTCATCGTACTTGATGTACTTTGACGTGAACAATTTGTATGGTTGGGAAATGTGTCAGCCCATACCATACGCTAAATTTCAATGGGTCGAAGATGCTGCAAATTTTGACGTGTCTTCAATCGGTGTCGATTCGCCCACGGGGTACATTCTCGAGGTAGATTTGGAATATCCGCAACGTCTGCACGACGCTCATGCCGATCTACCGTTCTGCCCGACGCGTGCCAAACCACCTGGCAGCAGGCAGGACAAGTTACTCGCGACGGTATATGATAAGCAGCGTTACGTCATCCATTACCGTAACCTGCAGCAGTGCACGCGTCATGGTCTTCGTATTACAAAGATACACCGCGTGCTTCAATTCGCTCAATCTCCCTGGCTCCGCGATTACATCGAACTAAATGCACGGTTTAGAACAAGCGCGACAAACGATTTGGAAAAAAATTTGTACAAATTGATGAACAACGCGGTATTTGGCAAAACTATGGAAAATGTACGAAATCACGTGGACGTAAAACTTTTAACACATTGGGAAGGGCGGTATGGCGCGGAGGCAATGATCGCGAAACCGAATTTCCACAGCAGAAGTGTTTTTTCGGAAAATTTAATAGCTGTTGAATTGCGAAAACTCGAGGTGAAATTCAACAAACCGATATACGTGGGTATGTGCATTCTGGACATATCAAAAATTTGTTTGTACGAATTTCACCACGAGTACATGTCTCCCAAGCACGGACAAAAATGTAAAATTCTATATACAGACACTGACAGCCTCATTTATCATATTCGATGCGACGATATCTACGAGACCATGAAACACAATATCGATAGATTCGACACAAGCGATTATCCCACCGACAATGTATATAATATGCCGCGCGTAAATAAGAAGGTTCCGGGGCTGATGAAGGACGAAAATAACGGTGCGATGATGACCGAATTCGTAGGTCTTGGACCGAAAATGTATGCACTTCGCGTAGATGGCAAAAAAGATACGAAAAAGGGCGAAAGGCGTCAGTAGTAGGGTAAGGGGGATTCTAACCCAGGTCCTCTGAGGGGAGCGCGGGGCGGGGGGGAGGTGATGGCGCGCGGGGGAGCGCGGCGAAGGAAAACATGGGCGCGGGGCCTGCGGGGAGTGGAAGACCGGTTGCGCGCGCACGAGCCGCGGAGTGGGGGGAAGTCGCGATGATGGTGGGGGTCAGTCCGGGCCGAGCCACCGCGGAGACCGGGGCCCACCGTCGGAAACTTTTCAGAGGGGAATGACCCCCAAAAATCTCTTTCAGCCCACCCCCCGAAAATTTTTTCATACCTAACCGAGGGGGAATGACCCCCAGAAATTTTATCCCCTGACACAGAGAAATAATAATTTTTATTGGAAATTGTTTCGAACAATGTCGGGCAATGTCGGCTTTTTACGAACCGCGTCTTCGGAGGAGGTAAAGAGACAGAGCATCATTTTAAAGCTATAATTCAGAGGAGGGAAAGGGACAGCAATACTTGGTGGCAGAATCGCATGCATTCTAAAAATTTTCAAAATGATTTTCAATCGCAGCGTCTCGCGCGATTGTATGTAATATGAGTCCTCCTCTGGAGCGGCCGTGCAAGGTGACGTCATTTTCACGGCGCGAAGAACGAAATAGAATTATGCAGCGTCGGCAGAATGTTTTTCTCCCCAACGCAGAGAAATAGTAATTATTGAAACGCTGAATCTTAAAATTAGGTGGCGAGGAGAAAGACGGATAAATAAAATTGGCAAATAATATGTGCTTAAAAATGATAATATATTGTTACAAATAATTAAAGAATATGAATATAATAAAAAGAATATAATAAAATAAAACTAGAATATAAAAATAGAAAAATAGAAAAATAGGAAAAAATATAAAACTATTCTAAGAAGGGGGATGGTGGCGATGAAGGCGGCGAAGGCGGCGAAGGTGACCACGTATCCCACTCGATAGGGCCATCAGCAAATAGTTCACTTAATAATAAATCTATAGGAACTTGCGCAGGGTCAGTTTGAACTGCAATATCGCAAGCCCGAAGCCCCGATATTTTATTCGTGGAAACGTTATTATAAACAATCTGTGTTTCCACGTTTCGCCAAACCACGCTCTTTGGAGCAACCTCACGATTCTGCTGAGGTCTATTCCAATACACATCATCATCATCGGAGTCTATAAACATTTGGTCTACATGTCGACGCAACCAATATTCCTCATCATTGCAGTACTCATACGTATTCATTGGGTTACGAAATACTTTTAAATAACTGTCGCCATCCTGAACAGCTTCCGCCTCATACAGTTCCACACATCGCATTTCTTCGGTTTGAACCGCAACATTTTGGCACATCACATACACTTTCGGACTGGATGGATGGAAAATTGTTGCAGCAGCGGTGATCGTAGCGGTAGCTGGACGATTCAAATTGACTGACAATGACATAATCTGAAACCGATTTTTTCTTACAATTCTCAAAGTTACTAACACAACAATTCACTAAAAAATATGATAATGGAAACTTACGGTATTATTCGACTGTATTTTCAATGCGTTGAACGATTGATGATATCCTTCAAGGGCAATTTCACTTAAAATGAAAAAATGACTGGTCTCGCTGCATCTCCAAGCTCTCACATCTAAACTCCTATCGTGAAATTGAGAAGTGCATAGCTTTGCAAAAAGTAAAAGTGCGGGGTTGATATCATTTAGCAGCGCGAAGCAGGCGCGAACGAAATAAACGTCGAATCTTAAAATTAGGTGGCGAGGAGAAAGACGGATAAATAAAATTGGCAAATAATATGTGTTTAAGAAATTTATTTAAAATTAAAGAATATAATTTAACATTTTTTCCTACGAGCATCAGCTAGAATATCATTGATGACACATGCTACTAGTTCGCAATCTACATAATAATCCTCACAGTAATGTTCGCTATCACGTATGATTTTAGCAGCACGACGCGCATCTAATGTTTCACAGGCAACATCGCTCTGCTGTAGCACGTTAACAAAAGTTTCAAATTTCGTCTGCACATCTCTTACATTTTGATGCAGCCGCGCATACACATAGTCTATACATGGTTCAAGATTTAATAAAAATGTTACTGTGTCCAGTTTGAAATACACCGACATATTATGTAGTGTCGTATTTACAATTGGAGGCGAGAATCATAGAAAGAATTATGCGGAATCGATAGAAATTGGTGAGGTGAGAAGGGGGGAGACAGACAAGTAAATAGATTGTAATATATGTAAAATGATTATATATTGTTCCATTAATTAAAAAATAGAAATATAAAAAGAAAAAATATAAAAATAGCATATAAATAGTGTCTCGGCAGAACCATCTCTCTCTCTCTCTCTATCTCTCACTCTCTTTCTCACTCTATCAATCTCTTTTTTTCTTTCTCTTTCTTTCTCTTTTTCTCTTCTTCTCTTCTTCACATCAATCGCAAGACAATTTGAACATTCTCGAACAGCTTGTTGTGCCCGGACCGACACCTAAGCGTGTCGACACCACCCACATTCCGATTGTCCCAATCGAGCGGCCGGAATTCGGCACAACCGCGTAAGGGATCTCGGAAGCGCACGGAGACCCGTCAGCACATGGCGAAATACCCAAAAGCAGGCCAAAGGCGGAGACCCCGATGGTCCCCGCTTCGCCCCGACCACCTTATAAGAATAATGTACGAGCAATGCGAGCTCAGACTTGATACCAAATTGTCACGGGATCAAGACCCGACTTTTCAAGACTCATGCCAAACTAGGTACAGTGTAATTGTCACCCAGATCGGGATCAAATAAACTTGTTAAACCTTACGGTGAGTTCCAACTCTTCGACCTGCAACGATCTCCTACCTCCGGATTCTAAACCGAATCCTTCCGTCCCGGCATAATCACCCGAACCTTCGGAGCCCGTGGACGACGATCGCGAAGGACGCCCAGGAGCACCCCGAGATTCGTACCCAGAATCTCGACCCCCAGGCGCCTCAGCACAACAAGCTGATGAACTTCCTATTTACTTTTCGCGACATCATACATACATACATACTCTTCCACACAACACCTCATATACATTCATACACACTCACGCTCTCGTGACCGACCCGAGTGCTCAGTTACACAGAACAGTAATATCTCGAAAACATTCACCGAAAGTGTTACATATCTATTGTATCGCCTCAATTCTTATCTCTAATTAAACCGCACTATTCTCAACATTTTTGAGTTCTCTCTATACAAATAGAACATAAAAATATGAAATAAAAATATCAAATAAAAAGAAAAATGTAAAAATATAAAAATACAATATAAAAAGAAAAAATATAAAAATAGAGTATAAATAGAATACACAAATATAAAATAAAAATATAAAAATACAATATAAAAGAAAAAATATAATAATTTAATTTATTGCCCACTTTCGTGTTACAATTTAACGATCATATACTCTTTCCATTTCATTCTCGTGATTGCGTCAGTGTAAGTCCTGCCCTTCTAATGTATTCTGCTGTGTCTTAACAATTTTTTCTATTTTACAAGTGTTTCCTAATCTATTATATGTTACATAATCTTTTTTTATCACTTTCCTGTTCTTCCCATATTTTCCATCTCCCTATTATCTCCTGCAGAATAGCCAAGTCTTTCCCTTCTCCTCTAATTACCTCTGTCCAATTCCTACCACTCTTTCCACTTATTTCACATGCTTGAATCACGTGTTTCACTGTTTCTTCCTCTTTCTTACAATGCCTACATAGCCTTTCTTCTTTCATTAGCCAATATTTGCATGCCCTTGTTTCACTACCCTGTATGAATCTTCCTATCGTTTCCAATTCTCCTTTTTTCTTTTTCCCACATAAGTATTCCGACCTATCTCCTGGTTTCCTTGCCACCTCTCTTAATTCTCTTAGGAATTTTGACTCCTACTTTCATCTCTCTTTCTTGTTCTTGGGTGTCTTTACTTATCTGTCCTATTTTGGTCCACACTTCTTCCCCATTTAATTTCTCGTTTTCCATTTTTCATTTGACCATCCTCTCCCTTCCAAGAATTTGATTATCATTCTTTCCCTTTTCGTTACTTCATTTCCTCTCATTAGTCTTCCCCCACATTCATATCTTATCGATGCTTTATCCGAATTTATTAGCCTCTGTTCAAACTTCATTGCCCTTACTCCAATTTTAATTGCTATGTCATCTCTTCATGTTTCTTTTAACAACCAGTATGTTGGTGTTGATCTCTCCAATTTCATTAACCACCCTATGTATTTCGCCTGCAATTTTTCTATTTCCTCATACCTTCTCCATCCCCATATCTCTGCCCCATACGCCACGGTGCTTCTAACTAGCGCATCAAGCAGTTTAATTCTTCTTTCAAAGTCATCTCTGAATAATCTTTCTCTAATCCCCCCATACATTTCCTAGTTCGTTGTTCTCTCTCTCTCTCTCTCTCTCTCTCTCTCTCTCTCTCTCTCTCTCTCTCTCTCACTGTATAACATAAATATTCCATTTCTCTTCCTCTCTCCATTTTTCTTCATTCCAACAGAATCTTTCCTCTTTTCTTCTTCCTCCAGCTTTCTTGCATATCATTATCTTAGACTTTTGCACATTTAGCTCCAAGCCTTTCTTCTTTATGTATCTCTCGAATCTCTTTATCATATTCGTCAGACCCTATGCATTATTTGCCATTAACACAACATCATCCGCGTATGAAATTGTTCAAATTTTCCTTGTACCTATTACGACTCCTCCTTCAACTTCTTTGCTCATTTCTTTTCTCCAGGCCTCCAGACGCGACACTGAAAAGTGTCGAGATTAACGAGCACTCTCGTCTAACTAACTTTCCTGTTAAAAAAACTTTCCTATCAGTTCCTTTTTTCACTCGTTCAGATCGACGTGAGCCAGAACGGTTTGTATCTATATTTATTTAATATATTTTTGTATGAAAGGAATGAATTTATCTTTTTTTTTGTTTTTGCTATATTCAATAAAAATTGGAATTTTATGTTTATTAAGAATAGGTGTTTACCCTGTGATAATTGTTGGTTGGGCTTCAAATTCTACTTATTCAATATTAGGAGCGATTGTGTCAATTTCACAGTCAGTTTCTGATGAAGTGAGTTTATTTTTAACAATTTTTTCTATAATTTTATTAAATGAAAGTTATTCATTATTAGATTTATATAAATTTCAATATTATATTAAATTTAAAATTCCATCTGCATATCATTTAACATTCCATTTTTCCATTTGTTCTTCTAATCTTCTCCTTAGAATTTCCGCGTATATCTCGTAACCCATGTCCATCAAAGTTATGCCCCTATAGTTCTTAACCATTTCCCTTTCTCCTTTTTTTTGAACACAGGACTTATTATTCCTTCTTTCCATACTTCCGGAAAGTCCCCTTTCTTCCATGTCCTGTTTATGACCTTTGTTTGATTACCTATATTTATGAAGATGATTGCGACCTCAATGTTAAATTAAGATATAATTTAAATGCAGGAGTTTAAATTTTAAGTCTGTTCGACTTTTAATATCATACATGATTTGAGTTCATATCGACGCGAGATCGGTTTCTATCTATATTTATTTAATACATTTTTGTATGAAAGGTCTTGATTTATATTTTTTTTAATATATTCCATAAAAATTGGAATTGTATATTTCTTACGAATACGTGTTTACCATGTGCTAATTGTTGGTTGGGGTGCAAATTGTAATTATTCAAAAAAAAATACAATACAGTACAATATAAAAAACAATGTAAACATAAAAGAAAAGAAAATATAATAATAAAATAAAAGAAAACACAATTAAATAAGAAATATTATAAAAAAGAATATAATAATGAAATAAAAGAAAATAACATAAAATAATAAAATAAAAGAAATTAAAATGAAATAATAAAATAAAGGAAAATACAATTAAACAAATATAATAAAAAGAATATAATAATAAAATAAAAGAAAATAAAATAAAATAATGAGAAAAAGAAAATACAATTAAATAATAAGTATAATATAAAAAGAAAAAAATATAAAAATAGAATATTAATAGAATATAAAAATACATTATAAAAAGAAAAATATAATAATATAATTTATTGCCCACTTTTATGTCACAATTTAACGATCGTATACTCTTTCCTTTTCATTCCGGTGATTGTGTCAGTGTAAGTTCTACCCTTCTAATGTGTCCTGATGTGTCTTAACAATTTTTTCTATTTTACAAGTGTTTCCTAATCTATTTTATGTTGCATAATATTCTTTTATCTCTTTCCTGCTCTTCCCCTCTTTTCCATCTCCCTATTATCTCCTGTAGAATAGCCAAGTTTGTCCCTTCTCCTCTAATTACCTCTTTCCAATTGCTTCCACTCACTCCACTTACTTCACATGCTTCAATCATGTGTTTCACTGTTTATGCCTCTTTCTTACAAAGCCTACGTTTCCTTCCTTCTTTCGATAGCCAATATTTACATGCCCTTGTTTCACTACCCTGTATGAATCTTCATATCCTTTCTAATTCTCCTCTCCTTTTTTCCTTTTCCCCCATAAGTATTTCGGCTTATCTCCTGGTTTCCTTGCCACCTCTCTTAATTCTCTTGGGAACATTGACTCTTTTATTTTCATCTCTCTTTCTTGGTCTTGGATGTCTTTACTATATGCTCCATTTTGGTTCACACTTCTGTTCCAATAAAAATATAAAAATGCAATAAAAAAAATATAAAAATAAAACACAATACAATATAAAAAATATAAATATAAATGAATATAAAAATATAAAAATACAATTAAAATAGAAAATAAAATACAATATAAAAATCAATATAACTATTAAATAAAATAAAATAATATAATAAAAGAAAAGAAAATACAATTAAATACAAAAAATATAAATATAAAAGAGAAGAAAATGATATAATGAAATAAAATAAAATATCATTGTATAATAAATATAATAAAAAAAGAATATAATAATAAATATTAAAGAAAATACAATACAATACAATATAAAAAACAATATAAATATAAGTATAAAAGAGAAGAAAATAAAATAATGAAATAAAAGAAAATACCATTGCATAAGAAATATACAATAAAAAAATAATATAATAATAAAGTAAGAGAAAATGAACAAACATAATAAAATAAAAGAAAAAATATAAAAATAATAATTTTATTTATTGCCCAGTTTTGTGTTTCAATTTAACAATCATATACTCTTTCCACTTCATTCCCATGATTGTATCAGTGTAAAATCGGCTCGACCATATCAATCTGAACGTGTACAGAACGTCTTCGCACCACTTTCAACGTGAATCGAACGTGTATCATACCACTTCGAACATGCATCGAACGTGAATGGTACCACTTTCAACGTGTATCGAACGTCTATCGTACCTCTTCGAACGCATATCGAACGTCTATCTTACCACTTCGAACGTGTATCGAACGTCAATCGTACCACTTCGAACGTGTATCGAACGTCAATCGTACCACTTCGAACGTGTATCGAACGTCAATCGTACCACTTCGAACGGGTATCGAACGTCTATCGTACCACTTTGAACGTGTATCGAACGTCTATCGTACTACTTCGAACATGCATCGAACGTGAATGGTACCACTTCGAACGTGTATCGAACGTCAATCGTACCACTTCGAACGTATATCGAACGTCTATCGTACCTCTTCGAACGTGTATCGAACGTCTATCGTACTACTTCGAACATGCATCAAACGTGAATGGTATCACTTCGAACGTGTATCGAACGTCAATCGTACCACTTCGACCGTATATCGAACGTCTATCGTACCTCTTCGAACGTGTATCGAACGTCTATCGTACTACTTCGAACATGCATCAAACGTGAATGGTATCACTTCGAACGTGTATCGAACGTCAATCGTACCACATCGAACGTCTATCGTACCTCTTCGAACGTGTATCGAACGTCAATCGTACCACTTCGAACGTGTATTGGACGAGTAATGAACCACTTCTATTGTCTTAATCTAGCGTACACCACATGTAGGAGATTAGGTTGGGGGAGGGTGAAGAAAAAACATTTTTAATATACATTAAAAAAATTGATTATATTTTATTTATGCCTCTGGTGTTTAGACCACCATTGAATATTTTAAATACATTTTGCATGTCACAGTGTTTTACGTGTCTGCCACATCGCGGAGTATTAATAGCAATAAGAAGATATTGCGGTCCATGATGTTAGTCCCGATATTAGTTCATGATGTGTTGTCGCAATATCTTCTTATTGCTATTAATACTCCGCGATGTGGCAGACACGTAAAACACTGTGACATGCAAAATGTATTTAAAATATTCAACTGGTGGTCTAAACACCAGAGGCATAAATAAAATATAATCAATTTTTTTAATGTATATTAAAAAAGTTTTTTCTTCACCCTCCCCCAACCTAATCTCCTACATGTGATGTACGCTAGATTAAGACAATAGAAGTGGTTCATTACACGTCCAATACACGTTCGAAGTGGTACGATTGACGTTCGATACACGTTCGAAGAGGTACGATAGACGTACGATGTGGTACGATTGACGTTCGATACACGTTCGAAGTGGTACCATTCACGTTCGATGCATGTTCGAAGTAGTACGATAGACGTTCGATACACGTTCGAAGAGGTACGATAGACGTTCGATATACGTTCGAAGTGGTACGATTGACGTTCGATACACGTTCGAAGTGGTACGATTGACGTTCGATACACGTTCGATCTGGTACGATTGACGTTCGATACACGTTCGAAGTGGTACCATTCACGACCAATACACGTTCGAAGTGGTACGATTGACGTTCGATACACGTTCGAAGAGGTACGATAGACGTTCGATGTGGTACGATTGGCGTTCGATACACGTTCGAGGAGGTAAGATAGACGTTCGATACACGTTCAAAGTGGTACGATAGACGTTCGATACCCGTTCGAAGTGGTACGATTGACGTTCGATACACGTTCGAAGTGGTACGATTGACGTTCGATACACGTTCGATCTGGTACGATTGACGTTCGATACACGTTCGAAGTGGTACCATTCACGACCAATACACGTTCGAAGTGGTACGATTGACGTTCGATACACGTTCGAAGAGGTACGATAGACGTTCGATGTGGTACGATTGACGTTCGATACACGTTCGAAGTGGTACCATTCACGTTCGATGCATGTTCGAAGTAGTACGATAGACGTTCGATACACGTTCAAAGTGGTACGATAGACGTTCGATACCCGTTCGAAGTGGTACGATTGACGTTCGATACACGTTCGAAGTGGTACGATTGACGTTCGATACACGTTCGAAGTGGTACGATTGACGTTCGATACACGTTCGAAGTGGTAAGATAGACGTTCGATATGCGTTCGAAGAGGTACGATAGACGTTCGATACACGTTGAAAGTGGTACCATTCACGTTCGATGCATGTTCGAAGTGGTATGATACACGTTCGATTCACGTTGAAAGTGGTGCGAAGACGTTCTGTACACGTTCAGATTGATATGGTCGAGCCGATTTTACACTGATACAATCATGGGAATGAAGTGGAAAGAGTATATGATAGTTAAATTGAAACACAAAACTGGGCAATAAATAAAATTATTATTATTATATTTTTTCTTTTTTGTATTTTTATACTGAATTTTTATATTTTTTCTTTTTTATTTCATATTTTTACACTCTATTTATATTCTATTTATATTCTATTTATATACTATTTTTATATTTTTTCTTTTATTTTATTATGTTTGTTCATTTTCTCTTACTTTATTATTATATTATTTTTTTATTGTATATTTCTTATGCAATGGTATTTTCTTTTATTTCATTATTTTATTTTCTTCTCTTTTATACTTATATTTATATTGTTTTTTATATTGTATTGTATTGTATTTTCTTTAATATTTATTATTATATTCTTTTTTTATTATATTTATTATACAATGATATTTTATTTTATTTCATTATATCATTTTCTTCTCTTTTATATTTATATTTTTTGTATTTAATTGTATTTTCTTTTCTTTTATTATATTATTTTATTTTATTTAATAGTTATATTGATTTTTATATTGTATTTTATTTTCTATTTTAATTGTATTTTTATATTTTTATATTCATTTATATTTATATTTTTTATATTGTATTGTGTTTTATTTTTATATTTTTTTTATTGCATTTTTATATTTTTAGTGGAACAGAAGTGTGAACCAAAATGGAGCATATAGTAAAGACATCCAAGACCAAGAAAGAGAGATGAAAATAAAAGAGTCAATGTTCCCAAGAGAATTAAGAGAGGTGGCAAGGAAACCAGGAGATAAGCCGAAATACTTATGGGGGAAAAGGAAAAAAGGAGAGGAGAATTAGAAAGGATATGAAGATTCATACAGGGTAGTGAAACAAGGGCATGTAAATATTGGCTATCGAAAGAAGGAAGGATACGTAGGCTTTGTAAGAAAGAGGCATAAACAGTGAAACACATGATTGAAGCATGTGAAGTAAGTGGAGTGAGTGGCAGCAATTGGAAAGAGGTAATTAGAGGAGAAGGGACAAACTTGGCTATTCTACAGGAGATAATAGGGAGATGGAAAAGATGGGAAGAGCACGAAAGAGATAAAAGAATATTATGCAACATAAAATAGATTAGGAAACACTTGTAAAATAGAAAAAATTGTTAAGACACATCAGGACACATTAGAAGGGTAGAACTTACACTGACACAATCACCGGAATGAAAAGGAAAGAGTATACGATCGTTAAATTGTGACATAAAAGTGGGCAATAAATTATATTATTATATTTTTCTTTTTATAATGTATTTTTATATTCTATTAATATTCTATTTTTATATTTTTTTCTTTTTATATTATACTTATTATTTAATTGTATTTTCTTTTTCTCATTATTTTATTTTATTTTCTTTTATTTTATTATTATATTCTTTTTATTATATTTGTTTAATTGTATTTTCTTTTATTTTATTATTTCATTTTAATTTCTTTTATTTTATTATTTTATGTTATTTTCTTTTATTTCATTATTATATTCTTTTTTATTATATTTCTTATTTAATTGTGTTTTCTTTTATTTTATTATTATATTTTCTTTTCTTTTATGTTTACATTGTTTTTTATATTGTACTGTATTGTATTTTTTTCTTATTTAATTGTATTTTCTTTTATTTTATTATATGGCCGAATCGCTCCTAATTTTGAATAATTACAATTTGCACCCCAACCAACAATTAGCACATGGTAAACACGTATTCGTAAGAAATATACAATTCCAATCTTTATGGAATATATTAAAAAAAATTATAAATCAAGACCTTTCATACAAAAATGTATTAGATAAATATAGATAGAAACCGATCTCACGTCGATATGAACTCAAATCATGTATGATATTAAAAGTCGAACAGACTTAAAATTTAAACTCCTGCATTTAAATTATATCTTAATTCAACATTGAGGTCGCAATCATCTTCATAAATATAGGTAATCAAACAAAGGTCATAAACAGGACATGGAAGAAAGGGGACTTTCCGGAAGTATGGAAAGAAGGAATAATAAGTCCTGTGTTCAAAAAAAAGGAGAAAGGGAAATGGTTATGAACTATAGGGGCATAACTTTGATGGACATGGGTTACGAGATATACGCGGAAATTCTAAGGAGAAGATTAGAAGAACAAATGGAAAAATGGAATGTTAAATGATATGCAGATGGAATTTTAAATTTAATATAATATTGAAATTTATATAAATCTAATAATGAATAACTTTCATTTAATAAAATTATAGAAAAAATTGTTAAAAATAAACTCACTTCATCAGAAACTGACTGTGAAATTGACACAATCGCTCCTAATATTGAATAAGTAGAATTTGAAGCCCAACCAACAATTATCACAGGGTAAACACCTATTCTTAATAAACATAAAATTCCAATTTTTATTGAATATAGCAAAAACAAAAAAAAAGATAAATTCATTCCTTTCATACAAAAATATATTAAATAAATATAGATACAAACCGTTCTGGCTCACGTCGATCTGAACGAGTGAAAAAAGGAACTGATAGGAAAGTTTTTTTAACAGGAAAGTTAGTTAGACGAGAGTGCTCGTTAATCTCGACACTTTTCAGTGTCGCGTCTGGAGGCCTGGAGAAAAGAAATGAGCAAAGAAGTTGAAGGAGGAGTCGTAATAGGTACAAGGAAAATTTGAACAATTTCATACGCGGATGATGTTGTGTTAATGGCAAATAATGCATAGGGTCTGACGAATATGATAAAGAGATTCGAGAGATACATAAAGAAGAAAGGCTTGGAGCTAAATGTGCAAAAGTCTAAGATAATGATATGCAAGAAAGCTGGAGGAAGAAGAAAAGAGGAAAGATTCTGTTGGAATGAAGAAAAATGGAGAGAGGAAGAGAAATGGAATATTTATGTTATACAGTGAGAGAGAGAGAGAGAGAGAGAGAGAGAGAGAGAGAGAGAGAGAGAGAGAGAGAGAACAACGAACTAGGAAATGTATGGGGGGATTAGAGAAAGATTATTCAGAGATGACTTTGAAAGAAGAATTAAACTGCTTGATGCGCTAGTTAGAAGCACCGTGGCGTATGGGGCAGAGATATGGGGATGGAGAAGGTATGAGGAAATAGAAAAATTGCAGGCGAAATACATAGGGTGGTTAATGAAATTGGAGAGATCAACACCAACATACTGGTTGTTAAAAGAAACATGAAGAGATGACATAGCAATTAAAATTGGAGTAAGGGCAATGAAGTTTGAACAGAGGCTAATAAATTCGGATAAAGCATCGATAAGATATGAATGTGGGGGAAGACTAATGAGAGGAAATGAAGTAACGAAAAGGGAAAGAATGATAATCAAATTCTTGGAAGGGAGAGGATGGTCAAATGAAAAATGGAAAACGAGAAATTAAATGGGGAAGAAGTGTGGACCAAAATAGGACAGATAAGTAAAGACACCCAAGAACAAGAAAGAGAGATGAAAGTAGGAGTCAAAATTCCTAAGAGAATTAAGAGAGGTGGCAAGGAAACCAGGAGATAGGTCGGAATACTTATGTGGGAAAAAGAAAAAAGGAGAATTGGAAACGATAGGAAGATTCATACAGGGTAGTGAAACAAGGGCATGCAAATATTGGCTAATGAAAGAAGAAAGGCTATGTAGGCATTGTAAGAAAGAGGAAGAAACAGTGAAACACGTGATTCAAGCATGTGAAATAAGTGGAAAGAGTGGTAGGAATTGGACAGAGGTAATTAGAGGAGAAGGGAAAGACTTGGCTATTCTGCAGGAGATAATAGGGAGATGGAAAATATGGGAAGAACAGGAAAGTGATAAAAAAAGATTATGTAACATATAATAGATTAGGAAACACTTGTAAAATAGAAAAAATTGTTAAGACACAGCAGAATACATTAGAAGGGCAGGACTTACACTGACGCAATCACGAGAATGAAATGGAAAGAGTATATGATCGTTAAATTGTAACACGAAAGTGGGCAATAAATTAAATTATTATATTTTTTCTTTTATATTGTATTTTTATATTTTTATTTTATATTTGTGTATTCTATTTATACTCTATTTTTATATTTTTTCTTTTTATATTGTATTTTTATATTTTTACATTTTTCTTTTTATTTGATATTTTTATTTCATATTTTTATGTTCTATTTGTATAGAGAGAACTCAAAAATGTTGAGAATAGTGCGGTTTAATTAGAGATAAGAATTGAGGCGATACAATAGATATGTAACACTTTCGGTGAATGTTTTCGAGATATTACTGTTCTGTGTAACTGAGCACTCGGGTCGGTCACGAGAGCGTGAGTGTGTATGAATGTATATGAGGTGTTGTGTGGAAGAGTATGTATGTATGTATGATGTCGCGAAAAGTAAATAGGAAGTTCATCAGCTTGTTGTGCTGAGGCGCCTGGGGGTCGAGATTCTGGGTACGAATCTCGGGGTGCTCCTGGGCGTCCTTCGCGATCGTCGTCCACGGGCTCCGAAGGTTCGGGTGATTATGCCGGGACGGAAGGATTCGGTTTAGAATCCGGAGGTAGGAGATCGTTGCAGGTCGAAGAGTTGGAACTCACCGTAAGGTTTAACAAGTTTATTTGATCCCGATCTGGGTGACAATTACACTGTACCTAGTTTGGCATGAGTCTTGAAAAGTCGGGTCTTGATCCCGTGACAATTTGGTATCAAGTCTGAGCTCGCATTGCTCGTACATTATTCTTATAAGGTGGTCGGGGCGAAGCGGGGACCATCGGGGTCTCCGCCTTTGGCCTGCTTTTGGGTATTTCGCCATGTGCTGACGGGTCTCGGTGCGCTTCCGAGATCCCTTACGCGGTTGTGCCGAATTCCGGCCGCTCGATTGGGACAATCGGAATGTGGGTGGTGTCGACACGCTTAGGTGTCGGTCCGGGCACAACAAGCTGTTCGAGAATGTTCAAATTGTCTTGCGATTGATGTGAAGAAGAGAAGAAGAGAAAAAGAGAAAGAAAGAGAAAGAAAAAAAGAGATTGATAGAGTGAGAATGAGAGTGAGAGATAGAGAGAGAGAGAGAGATGGTTCTGCCGAGACACTATTTATATGCTATTTTTATATTTTTTCTTTTTATATTTCTATTTTTTAATTAATGGAACAATATATAATCATTTTACATATATTACAATCTATTTACTTGTCTGTCTCCCCCCTTCTCACCTCACCAATTTCTATCGATTCCGCATAATTCTTTCTATGATTCTCGCCTCCAATTGTAAATACGACACTACATAATATGTCGGTGTATTTCAAACTGGACACAGTAACATTTTTATTAAATCTTGAACCATGTATAGACTATGTGTATGCGCGGCTGCATCAAAATGTAAGAGATGTGCAGACGAAATTTGAAACTTTTGTTAACGTGCTACAGCAGAGCGATGTTGCCTGTGAAACATTAGATGCGCGTCGTGCTGCTAAAATCATACGTGATAGCGAACATTACTGTGAGGATTATTATGTAGATTGCGAACTAGTAGCATGTGTCATCAATGATATTCTAGCTGATGCTCGTAGGAAAAAATGTTAAATTATATTCTTTAATTTTAAATAAATTTCTTAAACACATATTATTTGCCAATTTTATTTATCCGTCTTTCTCCTCGCCACCTAATTTTAAGATTCGACGTTTATTTCGTTCGCGCCTGCTTCGCGCTGCTAAATGATATCAACCCCGCACTTTTACTTTTTGCAAAGCTATGCACTTCTCAATTTCACGATAGGAGTTTAGATGTGAGAGCTTGGAGATGCAGCGAGACCAGTCATTTTTTCATTTTAAGTGAAATTGCCCTTGAAGGATATCATCAATCGTTCAACGCATTGAAAATACAGTCGAATAATACCGTAAGTTTCCATTATCATATTTTTTAGTGAATTGTTGTGTTAGTAACTTTGAGAATTGTAAGAAAAAATCGGTTTCAGATTATGTCATTGTCAGTCAATTTGAATCGTCCAGCTACCGCTACGATCACCGCTGCTGCAACAATTTTCCATCCATCCAGTCCGAAAGTGTATGTGATGTGCCAAAATGTTGCGGTTCAAACCGAAGAAATGCGATGTGTGGAACTGTATGAGGCGGAAGCTGTTCAGGATGGCGACAGTTATTTAAAAGTATTTCGTAACCCAATGAATACGTATGAGTACTGCAATGATGAGGAATATTGGTTGCGTCGACATGTAGACCAAATGTTTATAGACTCCGATGATGATGATGTGTATTGGAATAGACCTCAGCAGAATCGTGAGGTTGCTCCAAAGAGCGTGGTTTGGCGAAACGTGGAAACACAGATTGTTTATAATAACGTTTCCACGAATAAAATATCGGGGCTTCGGGCTTGCGATATTGCAGTTCAAACTGACCCTGCGCAAGTTCCTATAGATTTATTATTAAGTGAACTATTTGCTGATGGCCCTATCGAGTGGGATACGTGGTCACCTTCGCCGCCTTCGCCGCCTTCATCGCCACCATCCCCCTTCTTAGAATAGTTTTATATTTTTTCCTATTTTTCTATTTTTCTATTTTTCTATTCTAGTTTTATTTTATTATATTCATATTCTTTAATTATTTGTAACAATATATTATCATTTTTAAGCACATATTATTTGCCAATTTTATTTATCCGTCTTTCTCCTCGCCACCTAATTTTAAGATTCAGCGTTTCAATAATTACTATTTCTCTGCGTTGGGGAGAAAAACATTCTGCCGACGCTGCATAATTCTATTTCGTTCTTCGCGCCGTGAAAATGACGTCACCTTGCACGGCCGCTCCAGAGGAGGACTCATATTACATACAATCGCGCGAGACGCTGCGATTGAAAATCATTTTGAAAATTTTTAGAATGCATGCGATTCTGCCACCAAGTATTGCTGTCCCTTTCCCTCCTCTGAATTTTAGCTTTAAAATGATGCTCTGTCTCTTTACCTCCTCCGAAGACGCGGTTCGTAAAAAGCCGACATTGCCCGACATTGTTCGAAATAATTTCCAATAAAAATTATTATTTCTCTGTGTCGGGGAAAAAATTTCTGGGGGTCATTCCCCCTCGGTTAGGTATGAAAAAATTTTCGGGGGGTGGGCTGAAAGAGATTTTTGGGGGTCATTCCCCTCTGAAAAGTTTCCGACGGTGTTGCCAACAATTACGGCACAAAGCGCGGAAAACCTCATAAGGCATGTCAGTGTTTACGTGATCGTTGTACACATGTTTCAAGTTGGTACCATCCTGCTTAAACAGAATCAGCAGATTCGCATTGTCGCGTATAAGATGTTTGGGAATTTTTGCATATGTCTGACAGAGATAGAAGCAGTCAACGTTCGAGTGGCGCCCCATTGCAAAGTATTCCCTTATCGTATCTTGCTTGTCGCATGCCACGTCATCAAAGATAAAAATAGAATTCGGAAGCGATTCGTTCGGTGGGATGACGTCACTGTTATTCAAAAACGTAAAGTAGCCAATTTCATCTATCGGAGTCAATAAATTCTCCAAGTACTGATATTTCGGCTGTTGCAAGGACTTGGAGTACACGTACACGTTCTCGAAGCGGACGCCGTGAGGACTTTCCAACAAACTGACCAGCACGTTGGTCTTTCCGCAATTTGATGGGCCACAAATGACGCAGCGGATAGTGTTTGGCAGCATGCTACGATGTCTGCGTCTTGTTTTCGAAGACATCACTCGCGATTTATCATCAAAATTTGTCACGCGTATCGTCACAGGTTGTCGCACGAATCGCATCCTCTCCGTGAACTGTGAAAAATGATTTTGATACGTCGAAGCGCCCTATTTATAGGTCCGCACCGAAGCAAAACGGTTCAGTATTCAAAATGCTTCTGATCCTGTCGGATAATTGTGATATTCGAGACCTAACCTCTGAGCAGTTGAAATATATACCAAAGATTATTCTACTCCGAGAGTTTGGCAGGCACATTGATCAGTTGTGGGACAGACTCCCCGAGCATATAAAAGCCGATTCTGAGGTTCAGCAGTATCGTCGGTGTCTGGAACATTTTAATCGCCCTTGGCAGCGAACGCATATCGACGGTCCAGCACCATTGATTAAAAACTGCGGCGAATGTCGCCGACGAGAGTAAAGAAAGGCCGTGGTTTGTTAAATCGGGCGATAAACGCGCTACCTATCGAATTACATATTCCGGGATACCAGTTTTGCGGCCCGGGAACTCATCTGGCAAAACGATTGGCTAGAGGGGATCGAGGCATCAATCCGTTGGACGCAGCGTGTCGAGAGCACGATATTGCGTATTCGCGTAGCAACGACCTCGGCGAAAGGCACGCGGCAGATAACATACTCGCTGACAAAGCGCGAAAACGCATCGTTGCGCGAGACTCGACTCTGGGTGAAAGAGGTGCTGCTACGGCTGTTTCGGCAGCTATGAAGGCCAAGACGAAGATCGGAATGGAGATGAAAACAAAAACCTGCAAAAGGATTCCAAAGAGAACACCAAAAGAGCGGATTCTTTCGGTAGCAAAACGGGGTGGTATATTACCACTTCTACCGTTGCTAGGTTTTCTCGGATCATTGGCTGGCGGAGCGGCGGGTATCGCCAAGGCGGTAAACGATAATAAGTCCGCGCAACATCAGCTGCAGGAAATGCAACGTCATAATCGCTCCATGGAAGGTCGGGGACTTTATCTCGCACCGTACAAGCGCGGACAGGGAATATCGAAACGAAAAAAAAAACGCCGAAAAGAAAATAAAAATGCCTGCGGGTGTAACTACCGATGCACAATTGGAGGAGTTGGCAAAACGTATGCATATTCCATTCTTTAGAGGCGTTTTTATGCGTAACGCTTTACCAGCCGGAGGAGTACGTCGAAACGAGAGCGGTATCGTAAATTTGGACAATGTCGAGGGGCCTGGCACTCATTGGGTGGCGTATGCGAAGAGAGGGAGTCGAGCTATATATTTCGACAGCTTTGGGAATCTTCGACCGCCTAAGGAATTCATACAATATCTGGATAAAGATGCTGTGAAAATTGAGTACAATCGTACGTCTTATCAAAAGTACGATCAGAGCAATTGCGGACAACTATGTCTACGCTTTCTACAAACGATCGGCACCGAATTTAAGGATTGACTTCCCACCACTCTGATTCAGTAACAGTCGAGCAGTTCGAGCAGAATATGTCGTTCACATTCACTCTAACCGGCAAGAGTAGCACCCTCGCGGTAAACTACTTTCCACCCATAGATTTGAGCGATGATGATTACGTGCTTGGTCTAACAACCTTTGAAACTTATCACACAATACCAAATATCGACTCGAGCAACGATAAATTCTACTTTTTCTCAAACTATGACATCAAAAACAACAGCGTCGACACCACTCATGAATACATTACGATCCCCCACGGCTCCTACGAACTAGACGCCATTGCCAAGTACCTGAAGCAGCGATTTCTCGAGCGATATCCTCAAAAAAATCTCGACGGCACCGATGACGGTGACAACGATGCGTATCCTATAGTGTTGCGTCCCAACAACAACACCATGAAAAGCGAACTGTACTGCCGGTTCGCCGTAGACTTTACAAAGCCCAAAGTAGTATAGCTAAGCGGGTTCTAACCCAGGTCCTCTGAGGGGAGCGCGGGGGCGGGGGGAAGTGAGCGCGCGCGGGGAGCGCGACGGAGGGAAACACGGGCGCGGGGCCTGCGGGGAGAGGAAGACCGGTTGCGCGCGCACGAGCCGCAGAGTGGGGGAAGCCGCGATGATGGAGGGGATCACTCCGGGCCGAGCCGCCGCGGAGACCGGGCCCGCCGTCGAAAACTTTTCAGGGGGTAATGACCCCCGAAAAATCTCTTTCAGCCCACCCCAAACATTTTTTTCAAACCCCCCACCCACCCCGAATTTTCCCCACCAACGCAGAGAAATAATTTATTTTTATCAGACGATATCGGACAATGTCGGGCAATGTCGGCTTTTTACACCGCGTCTTCGGAGGAGGGAAAGAGACAGAGCATCATTTTAAAGCTAAAATTCAGAGGAGGGAAAGGGAGAGCAATATTTTAAAGCCAAGAGCATTCTAAAAATTTTCAAAATGATTTTCAATCGCAGCGTCTCGCGCGATTGTATGTAATATGAGTCCTCCTCTGGAGCGGCCGTGCAAGGTGACGTCATTTGGCAGCGCGAAGAACGAAATAGAATTATGCAGCATCAGCAGAATGTTTTGTCCCCAACGCAGAGAAATAATAATTTTTTGAAATGTTGAATCTTAAAATTAGGTGGTGAAGAGAAAGACGGATAAATAAAATTGACAAATAATATGTGTTTAAGTATATATTGTTACATGGAAAAAAACGATAATAATTATAATAGTAGTAAATATAAAAAGAAAATAAATATAAAAGAAAAAGTATAAAAAAATCTATATAAAAAGAATAAAATATAATATAAAAAAGGAAAAATATAAAAATAGAATATAAATAGAGTGTAAAAATGGAATAAAAGTATAAATATAAATATATAAAAGAATAAAAAAAAGAATATAATAATATTAAAATAAAATAGAATATAATAAAAGAAAATATTTATAAAGGGGAAGGTTGCGAGGGGGGTGACGGCGGCGATGGTGGCTGCGGTATCCAATATGGAGCCCATCTCGGCCGCCGCAGCTGCAGCCGCGCGGCCATCTGCACCCCTCGGGGTGCAACCCGGACCGCCAGGTCCGCCAGCCAAGTAATTATCCGTGGCAGGTCCTAGAACACACACACACACACACACATCGATATAATATTAACACATTAAACAGGAAACACACAAAACAATGCACTACATACTTGCGGTGGCGGTGGCGGCGATGAAGGCGGCTGTGGCGGCGACGGCTGCAGCGGTGGCGATGGCGACGGCTGCCGCGACCCCCAGTCGCTCGACCACTGGGGCGACGGTGGTGGCGACTGTGGTGGCGACGGTGATGGCGAGTTCTGGAAAAAAATAGAAACCCGCGATATAATATTCACTCGATTTAAAAGGTTAAACTCGATAAATGTAAGAAAACATTGTTGTGTACATACCTCAGAGTCGTCTCGCCATGCATCCCACTCCGACGCAAGTCGGTAGTATCCCATATTTGCTCACAATGGTAACTGTTACAAACTGTCACAAACTGTACTCGCTGCAACGATTTGAAGACAACTGGTCTCGCTCCATCTCCAGGCCCGCGCATCTAAACTCATATCTTGAAATTGAGAAGTGCGTAGCTTTGCAAAGTAGGATGCCTTTGTTCTTCACCATCTTCATCACAGGCCACCTGCATTTTCGCTGACCATCCTCCTCCATGTACTTATCTTCTTCTTCGCTGACCGTCCTCTCCTTATTCACACGCATCTTCTTTCCCTTCTTCTTTGACACATCATTCGACTAGATTACACCACTTTGAATGTGTATCGAACGTCAATTGTACCACTTCAAAACGTGTATCGAACGAGTATCGAACGTGTATCATACCACATCAAACGTGAATCGTACCACATCGAACGTGAAACGAACGTCAATCGAACGTCAATCGTACCACATCGGACGTCAATCGTACCACTTTGAACGTCTATCGGACGGGTATCGAACGGCTTTCAACGTGTATCGAACGTCTACCGTACCACTTCGAACGTGTATCGTACCACTTTGAACGTGTATCGAACGTGAATCGTACCACATCGAACGTCAATCGTACCGCTTCTAAATAATTTCAACTATCGGCTTAATCTAGCGTACATGTAGGAGATTAGGTTGGGGGAGGGTGAAGAAAAAACATTTATGCATTAAAAATTGATTATATTTTATTTATGCCTCTGGCGTTTAGACCACCAGTTGAATATTTTAAATACATTTTGCAAGGCACAGTGCTTTGCGTGTCTGCCACAACGCAGAGTATTAACTACATTTAGCTTATTTAGGGATTTTATATCCTCGTAGTCAATGTCCAGCGTCTCGATGATCACGTCCACTCTCGTATTTTCATCCAGGAAATCCGCAAGCCAGTCGCGTTTCTGCAGCCCTTTAACGTATACTATATGCGATGTGTCATCTTCTTCGTCGATCGCATCAGCTACAGCTTTCGTAATTAGCTGTTTAGCCATACTGTACGGAACGTCTCCATCGTCCCAACGTAGTCCATGATGTTTTGCCACCAACCATCGGATGCTTGATTTATCGGATTTTGTAAGAAGATATTGCGGCATTGAGCTCCCAAAAATATAGTGCGAGAGAATTGTCCCCTTGCATAGGACAGCCACTTCCTTGACGACAAATCTTCCATCGACGATGAACCCTTGCAGGTCAACAAATGTTGGCACGACCATTATCGGTACAATTTAGAGGTCCGCTCGCTTTCAAGACAGATGGGAGAATGCAGTTTTTCTCGTAAAGCATCTCGATTTTCATGATTAAATTTTGTGTGAATTTCGCACAGGAGAGGGCGGGCAAGTAGCGTGGCAATTTAATTCATTTTGCGCACCACGTTTGTCAGTGGATTGTATTCAACCACCCGATCGTGCAGAATCAGACAGTAGGCTGTAGTATTTAGCGGCACATTCTCTTTACACTCGAATTCTATGCGCACGTCCACGGTACCATTCTTGATCGACTCATTTTGTCGCGAGCAATCAATCACCACGATGGGGCCAAATTGTAAAAATTCAGCCACGGTGAATAATGCCTCGTTGCAACTATGTCCATAATACGATTTACCGAATTGCGTATACATGTGATACAAGATGGCATGCTTATTCTTGTCAAAGTCCAAGTTCATGTCATCGTATGGGTAAAATTCCGAGTTGAGAAAAAGTTTTACATTGGTCAATTTACAGTTGTTGAACTTAGTAACGTCTTCGCTCATCACATTCCTTCGACCAGTCTGTAGAGCAAGGATCACGCATCGCGGCTTCTCCAGCTGTGCAGATGCCTTCACGGCCCACGAATGCTTGGTCGTGCTCTATAAGAGAGGATACTCGTACAGATCCCATGATTGAAAACAAATGCTCAGGTTTTGTCCACTTTCCAAAGTACGTAGCAACGATAGCTTATTAACGTCGTTCAGCGTCACATGAGGCATCCGCCATTGTAGTTTAAGTAATTCAATTTCTGGTTCCAACATCGGTGATCCTATTAGAGCATTGTTGTCGTTGCGCGATCGTATTAAAATCAATTCGTGACGCGCATTAATAATCATGCGTTTGTAGTCCTGGCAAAATCCCAGCAAATATTTGAGTGGGACGCAAAAATTGAAATGGTTTTTCACTATTAGCCCATCGCGTCGTTTCAAGCCCCATCCGGCATTCTCCATATTTTTGTCTTCGTCCGATGTCAGCGATACATAGTTTTTAAGCGTGCTAGTTATTCCAACGTTTCTGTTGCGATCAATCTCCACACCATTCAGCTCGTATCGAATCTCATCGAATAAGAACGCCATGCAATTATTTCCCAACATCACCGTTAACGCATCGTTTGGCTTATTTATCTTCAATTTCCCCTCCACATAGAGGAAACTTTCGCACGGTAATGTGTATAAATCCTGCTGCTGTATCGGTATTCTTATCTCATCGCTGTATCCAAACGTCGTGTTGACGTATGGGTTGTATGTGTGAGTCTCGAGCTTGACGATGCAATCATCAAACGTCGGCTTCCCTCCAATGCTTAGAATATCAGCCATTTTTCAACTTAAATGCGTACAATGAATCCCAAAGATTTCAAAAATGCAATGTTTGCAGCACTGAGCTTCTTCTTTTTAGCGTGATCGGAGTTGCAGTTGTTGGTGTTGTAAACAATTTCACTTGGAAGAAACGGGTTTCTGGAGTCGTTCAATACAAGCATCTCTTTCGCACTACACGTATTATCGCCGTCGTCGTACGTGCAGTCTGATGGTAATCTCTTCACTTCGAAAATCGAGCAATCGTCCGTCTTGATCCACAACGCGTATCGTTAGATCCACAATGACCCGTGCGGTGATTGGAAGGTAAATGATCTGCGCGGGCGTTTCCGATATCTTATATCCTGGTGGGACTCTCGGAGAAAATTCATGTATCGTATGTACACGCCTCCCATTGTTGTACGCGCCAGCGGTCACGCTACATTCTATGCGAATAATGTTCACGTTCATGATATTAATTGGATCGTCCGATTCATGCCATCGTGCTGGTTCTAATATCCGATTCGTCGAGAATCCCAGTAGCGATCCGATGTTATTGGGCTTTGTAAAGTCTACGGCGAACCGGCAGTACAGTTCGCTTTTCATGGTGTTGTTGTTGGGACGCAACACTATAGGATACACATCGTTGTCACCGTCATCGGTGCCGTCGAGATTTTTTTGAGGATATCGCTCGAGTAATCGCTGCTTCAGGTACTTGGCTATGGCGTCTAGTTCGTAGGAGCCGTGGGGGATCGTAATGTATTCATGAGTGGTGTCGACGCTGTTGTTTTTGATGTCATAGTTTGAGAAAAAGTAGAATTTATCGTTGCTCGAGTCGATGTTCGGTATTGTGTGATAAGTTTCAAAGGTTGTTAGACCAAGCTCGTAATCATCATCGCTCAAATCTATGGGTGGAAAGTAGTTTACCGCGAGGGTGCTACTCTTGCCGGTTAGAGTGAATGTTAACGACATATTCTGCTCGAACTGCTTGACTGTTACTGAATCAGAGTGGTGGGAAGTCAATCCTTAAATTCGGTGTCGATCGTTTGTAGAAAGCGTAGACATAGTTGTCCGCAATTGCTCTGATCGTACTTTTGATAAGACGTACGATTGTATTCAATTTTCACAGCATCTTTATCCAGATATTGTATGAATTCCTTAGGCGGTCGAAGATTCCCAAAGCTGTCGAAATATATAGCTCGACTCCCTCTCTTCGCATACGCCACCCAATGAGTCCCAGGCCCCTTGACATTGTCCAAATTTACGATACCGCTCTCGTTTCGACGTACTCCTCCGGCTGGTAACGCGTTACACATAAAAACACCTCTAAAGAATGGAATATGCATACGTTTTGCCAACTCCTCCAATTGTGCATCGGTAGTTACACCCGCAGGCATTTTTATTTTCTTTTCTGCGTTTTTTTTTTCGTTTCGATATTCCCTGTCCGCGCGTGTACGGTGCGAGATAAAGTCCCCGACCTTCCATGGAGCGATTATGACGTTGCATTTCCTGCAGCTGATGTTGCGCCGCCTTATTATCGTTTACCGCCTTGGCGATCCCCGCCGCTCCGCCAGCCAATGATCCGAGAACACCTAGCAACGGTAGAAGTGGTAATATACCACCCCGTTTTGCTACCGGAAGAATCCGCTTTTTCGGTGCTCTCTTTGGAATCCTTTTGCGGGTTTTTGTTTTCATCACCATTCCGATCTTCGTCTTGGCCTTCATAGCTGCCCAAACAGCTGTAGCAGCACCTCTTTCACCCAGAGTCGAGTCTCGCGCAACGATGCGTTTTCGCGCTTTGTCAGCGAGTATGTTATCTGCCGCGTGCCTTTCGCCGAGGTCGTTGCTACGCGAATACGCAATATCGTGTTCTCGACACGCTGCGTCCAACGGATTGATGCCTCGATCCCCTCTAGCTAATCGTTTTCCCAGATGAGTTCCTGGGCCGCAAAACTGGTATCCCGGAATATGTAATTCGATAGGTAGCGCGTTTATCGCCCGATTTAACAAACCACTGCCTTTCTTTACTGTCGTCGGCGACATTCGCTACAGTTTTTAATCAATGGTGCTGGACCGTCGATATGCGTTCGCTGCCAAGGGCGATTATAATGTTCCAGACACCGACGATACTGCTGAACCTCAGAATCGGCTTTTATATGCTCGGGGAGTCTGTCCCACAACTGATCAATGTGCCTGCCAAACTCTCGGAGTAGAATAATCTTTAATAAAACCATTTTGCTTCGGTGCGGACCTATAAATAGGGCGCTTCGACGTATCAAAATCATTTTTCACAGTTCACGGAGAGGATGCGATTCGTGCGACAACCTGTGACGATACGCGTGACAAATTTTGATGATAAATCGCGAGTGATGTCTTCGAAAACAAGACGCAGACATGGTAGCATGCTGCCAAACACTATCCGCTGCGTCATTTGTGGCCCATCAAATTGCGGAAAGACCAACGTGCTGGTCAGCTTGTTGGAAAGTCCTCACGGCGTCCGCTTCGAGAACGCGTACGTGTACTCCAAGTCCTTGCAACAGCCGAAATATCAGTACTTGGAGAATTTATTGACTCCGATAGATGAAATTGGCTACTTTACGTTTTCGAATAACAGTGACGTCATCCCACCGAGCGAATCGCTTCCGAATTCTATTTTTATCTTTGATGACGTGGCATGCGACAAGCAAGATACGATAAGGGAATACTTTGCAATGGGGCGCCACTCGAACGTTGACTGCTTCTATCTCTGTCAGACATATGCAAAAATTCCCAAACATCTTATACGCGACAATGCGAATCTGCTGATTCTGTTTAAGCAGGATGGTACCAACTTGAAACATGTGTACAACGATCACGTAAACACTGACATGCCTTACGAGGATTTCTGCGCTTTGTGCCGTAATTGTTGGCAACGGGAGTATGGTTTCGTGGTAATAGACAAGGATAGCGCCATGTCCAATGGACGTTATAGAAAGGGATTTAACGAGTTTGCCGTACCGTGAGATAGTCAATCGTCATCAACACGTCGGTGGGAAAGCAACGTCTGCGGCACAACGATGATTGATATCGATTCTCTGGAGATTAAGGATCGCGAGAGAATAGCGAAGGAAATTGCAAAAACCAGCGATTCCATTCGCCGGAAACATCAGGCTTTGAAGACTGGCAAGATGGAGGAAGATATCGCGTTGGAGAGATACTTTAAACCTATCGTTGAACCCTTGAAACATATTGTGGAAAATACCACAACAGCAGAAGCTGACACATCACCGCTGATGAGTACAGACGTTGAAGGGAATGAAACATTAACGCCTAAAAAAATCCATCCGAAAGGGAACACATCGCGCAAGGCAAAGAGGAAACAACACGGGCCATTGGAATATTCACCCATAACCTCGACACCAGTTCAATCGAAGCGGAAACGACAAAATGCTACATCAAACGATTCTCCGGCTCCTCCCACACCAATAAATACATTTCCCAATATGCAATCGCTCTCAGCCGTTGATGACGACGTTTTTGAAACTAGTCCCGATGAGTCGTTTGTAACATCTATTAGACAGCAATTCCAAACATCCGAGGGACAAAAAACGATCCGCAGTCATTTCGGCCCGCTGGGGCAAAAATACATTAGTGCAATCCTAAGTAGTGATAAGGATACAGCAATGGACTATGTGTACGGTGTATACTTTGACAATAGTAGAACGATGCTTGGGGATAAGGCTTTCGATATAGACAAGGATGATAATATAATCATAGATGGTGTAAAATACAGAGGAACACCCGGCCTTTACGAATTGATTTTTATGAGAATTCCCGACGATACTGTATACACCGATGCCGATAAACAAAAATACAAAAGTATACTGCTGGAAATGAATGCCCACAGACGCGGTCATGGTGCTAAAAATCCCATATTGGGCAACAAGGGATACAAGTACAAACATGTAATTGCACCGCTAATTCCCCGTGCATCGGCTAGTAGGGCAGGGAAAGGTCTAACAGTGCCGCGGGTCATGGTGGTAAACGATAACAAAATCGATTACGTACACTGGGACGATCCCAACGAGCTGGTGGATCGATTCCGTTTGCTCGAAGCGTCGCGTCAGGCGGGTAACAACTCTCACGATCCCGAAATTCTATCGATTATCGAGGAACTCCGCGAGGTAGGCCTCATTATATAAAACCGCGCGCCGATGATGTACGCAGTATGCATCGAGATGCCAATCAACAAATTTGGGGTATCACTCGAGAAGAGTGGAGCAGCTAGAATAGACTATTACCAATGGAGCGGTTTGCTTCGAAATTACATGCGAGATAACGCTCTTTGCGTAACCGGTGCAGACTTTGATGCAAAATCACGCAAGATACGACGCGTAGCTGAGCCGGTGGCCGACACCGATGCCGTCAATAAACTATACGTGGAAAAGAGCATTAAACTTTTGAGAGAGCAGCAGGAAGAATTAGAGAGGAAGCTGGTCGTGTTTCAAAGAGATATGCTGACGTTGCAAAACAGTGTTCAAAAGATATCGCAAGTGTCGAATTCTATCCCACAGCCGGACAATGAAATTCGTAAAGTTAAAGAGGCTATAACCGCTTTTGCTGCGGAGCAGCAACTTGTCCAGAATTTTCTCGGTCCAACGGGAAGCACTTAATGCACGTACCCGATAATTATCGCATCATTCGTGTCCAAGACACCTCTGCGATCAAACATGCAGCCATTATCGAAATCCAAGAGTAAAGAAAACCATGGCCACAAGAAGCGACAACTCGTTGAGGAATTGCACGCTCCAGCTCGAAGACATTTTCCGCGGAGGCGCGTCATCGTGCATGGATACGATGATCTGTGGCAAGCTGACATTGTAGAAATGCGTCCATACTCGCGATTCAACCAGGGTCACCACTACATACTCACCGTCATCGATGTGTTGAGCAAGTATGCATGGGCGGCGCCGCTCAAGACTAAAAGTGGTGCTGAGGTGACTAAAGCGTTTGCAAAGATATTTAGAGAGCGATATCCGAAAAATTTGCAAACCGATCAAGGAAAAGAATTTTACAACACCGATGTGCAGAAACTCTTGACAAAGCACGACATTAATCATTATTCGACGTATTCGGTGATGAAGGCCTCTGTCGTAGAACGTTTCAATCGAACTTTGAAGAACAATATGTGGAAACTGTTTACGCTGAATGGAACCTATAGATGGACCGATGCGCTACCAAGTCTACTTGCAGAGTATAACGCACGAAAACATAGAACCATCGGAATGCGTCCTTGCGATGTTACCCCGGCGATCGCCGACACGCTGCTAGCCACCGTATACAGCAACATAAAGATCGCTGCACCAGTGAGATTCAAATTGGGCGAGTTTGTGCGCGTGAGCAAATTTAAAACCATATTCGATAAAGGCTATACGCCGAACTGGACAACGGAGGTGTTCAAGATAGCCAAAGTACAGACAGCTAATCCCGCGACGTATCTGCTGGACGATTCCTGTGGAAAACCCGTTGCCGGAGGATTCTATGAACACGAGCTGCAACGTGTCACCGATCCTGATGTGTATCTAGTGGAAAAAGTGTTGCGTAGAAAGGGGGATAAGGTGTACGTCAAGTGGCTGGGGTTTGATAAATCACACAATTCTTGGATAAATAAAAATAATGTATTGTAAAATAATAATAATACATGGTTCAATAAATACAATGATACATATACATGTGTGAACATTTTTTTTACACATTAATTCCACCATTTGTAAATTCTATACATTTGCAAACAATAATTCTACTATTTGTAAGAAACGAGTTAATAAATACAATAATAATAATTTCTATACATTTGCAAACAATAATTCCACTATTTATAATATATACAATAATTTCTATTTTACAATGGAATTTTGTAATGGCCCCAGGGCAGAGTGTCGGTCGAATCAGGTACGATATGCCGCTTGTCGTCGTGTGGGCTTAGAGCGATTTTAGATTCCGAAATGGTGTACACTTTATGCAATTTAGACCGTATGCATGATTGTCTGCGAACCATTTCGATCTCCCTTTGCAAACACTGCGCGTAGTCGTCGAAAGTTATCGTTCTAGCTATGACGTTGGTCTTGACGCCTTTCGCCTTTTTCGTATCTTTTTTGCCGTCTACGCGAAGTGCATACATTTTCGCTCTAAGACCTACGAATTCGGTCATTATCGCACCGTTATTTTCGTCCTTCATCAGCCCCGGAACCTTCTTATTTACGCGCGGCATATTATATACATTGTCGGTGGGATAATCGCTTGTGTCGAATCTATCGATATTGTGTTTCATGGACTCGTAGATATCGTCGCATTGAATGTGATAAATGAGGCTGTCAGTGTCTGTATATAGAATTTTACATTTTTGTCCATGCTTGGGAGACATGTACTCGTGGTGAAATTCATACAAACAAATTTTTGATATGTCCAGAATGCACATACCCACGTATATCGGTTTGTTGAATTTCACCTCGAGTTTTCGCAATTTAATAGCTATTAAATTTTCCGAAAAAACACTTCTGCTGTGAAAATTCGGTTTCGCGATCATTGCCTCCGCGCCATATCGCCCTTCCCAATGTGTTAAAAGTTTTACATCCACATGGTTTCGTACATTTTCCATAGTTTTGCCGAATACCGCGTTGTTCATCAATTTGTACAAATTTTTTTCAAAGTCGTTTGTCGCGTCTGTTCTAAACCGTGTATTGAGTTCGATGTAATCGCGGAGCCAGGGAGATTGAGAGAATTGCAGGACGCGGTGTATTTTTGTAATACGAAGACCGTGACGCGTGCACTGCTGCAGGTTGCGGTAATGGATGACGTAACGCTGCTTATCGTATACCGTCGCGAGTAACTTGTCCTGCCTGCTGCCAGGTGGTTTGGCACGCGTCGGGCAGAACGGTAGATCGGCATGAGCGTCGTGCAGACGTTGCGGATATTCCAAATCTACCTCGAGAATGTACCCCGTGGGCGAATCGACCGGGATTGAAGACACGTAAAAATTTGCAACATCTTCGACCCATCGAAATTTAGCGTATGGCAGGGGCTGACACATTGCCCATCCATACAAATTGTTCACATCAAAGTACATCAAGTACGATGACTCTTCCGATGCGTCGTAAGATGACATGTACTTGTTATTAGCATGTGCGTATCTTCCGGAACATTGGCTTAAACCCCCACGTATACCACGTTCGATAAACATAACCATATCGACGTCCGTGAGCAATTCGAACGTAATTTTGGTGTGTTTTAGCATAGCATCCCACGTGAAACCAGGTAGAGTATAATAATGTGCTGAATCTAATCCGTAACTCTTGATACAACTTTCGCGAAAATTTTCAAAAATATCTGCCAATAACAAGACATCTGTTTTCAAATACAAGTCGCTGTATTCGCCCAAGGTTCCAATCCCGAAACGCTGCCAGACAGTCTCGGCGTGTGCGTAATCGCTCTCGGATACAGTCTCACCTGTTAACGAACTGTGGAATGACTCGCGCGGCGGTAAGCACGGGTCCTGCAGCTTGTTCGCGCAATCAAGGTATTCATATGGAAATACACCCTTTCGCGTCAATAAATTGAAATCCTCAACGGATAATGTTTCAAATTGGGATCGTAAAATTTTTAATTGATTTGTGCTAAGAAAAGATGCTACTTTGTCGAGACTGGTGTTGAGAAATTTGTACGAATCGATGAATCGCAATTTAATACAATTTCGTGAGCCTGAATCGGTCGTATCTTCGACATTTTTTGTGAACCAAATATACTTTTCTTTAGTTATGGGTAATACATCAACGTGACCGTCGAAAGCGGTAGCTATTTCCTCGATAATGAAATGCGAATCATAGCCGGATAAATTATGAAAAACTATGGGGATGTAAAACGCATTTTTATAATTTAAATTGCACTCCGAATGTGCTGAACCTCTAAACCGTCCGGAGAGATGACAATGATCGCGAACTCGTACATCATCAACCTCGAATGGTTCTTCGCAAATGTGACAGTGTGTTGCATCGCGAAATGTCGTCCACTGTTCGGTGGTTAAATCATGCATGGGAACATTACTGGTCAAGATGGGTTTGGCGAAGTTTGCAAATTTTTTCAGTTCGTCTACGAACCATGAAACACAATCCGCGTCGCGGCGACATCGATACGTCGATAGCGATGTATCGAACGAACAATGCATATAATATGCAATACTGTGAACTTTATGATGTTGATATGCGCGCAATTTGTTGTCCGCCTCACCCGTTTGGTGGTTAGCCCCTGTTTTTGCGATGATGCACTCCAGATCTGCGTACATCACGAAGGGGAGCCGCTCCTTCCTACAGTGGTTCTCGAAGCTGAGGAAATTTTTGCCTTCGCTGGGCAGCACGATGGCACAGTCGTTCATCTGCCCACAGTCCACTGCATGCGCCTCCAACTTCTCGGTAGAGCTAAAGTAATGCATACATCTGTAAAAACACAAAAATTTTTTATTTAATTGTTTCGCGAGACATTTCAATATTTCACAAGTTTTCTATACGTACCGATCACAGATGAATTTCTTTGCTTTGTTTTTGCTCAGCTGCGCGCTCACCAGCCGAGACAAGTTCTTGATCCATACAAAATGTCCTACATCGCCGTGCTCTTGATTCTGCGTGTAGAGCAAGTTGATGTGTTGATCCCTCTTTTGGCTGGTGAGGCGCAAGGGAAAGACCGTCTTCGTCTTCTCCGCCTCGAAGCTGTACACATTGACGGAGACGTTGTTCTGCCGCTCAAACTTCCCAATTTGCGCCAGGGACATTGGGAACTCAATGCCCTGGAGATTTAGCACGGAAGCATAGTGCGGGTACGAACTTGGGCGATCAGCGTGTCGTTCGGCGGGATGGAGAGCGGCGACCACTGCCCACGCGAAACAGGCATTGTCCGGGGATTGTACACTGATCGTGGCTTTCTTCAAAGATAATTCCCGCGGCAACTTGAAGTGACACCCGGCGCGCAGCGGATTATACTTATTAACATTGACGGTCAGATTCATGATTCTCGCCAATGCCCATCCGCTGTCGCGTTCCTGGAACTCTTCCAGCGATGCCAGGGTGGGTTCGATGACGCATCTCTGGTACCACTCCTGCAGATCGGATGTGCCGAAGAGTTCACAGTTCCGGGTATTTATGCTTTTACAAGCATGCTTGTCACCCGCCACAAATTCGCCGTTAAACACAGTGTTCACTTTGAGGTGTTGATGTTTCCTCAAAGCGCCCCGCACCTGCTCCAGCACAATGGTCCCCGCATCCTGGAGGAAGTTGCGCGGCTCGATGTAATTCGAATTTAACACGGCACCAGTTAATACCCGGGTATCGAAAGCAGCGTCTATTTCGCGCCACAAAAGTCCTGTGCTCGAATGTCCGGCACCTTCACGCACGAAACGGCCACGCAACGAATGTTTCAGTCCTTCGAGCTGCGCGATTCGAGCAACCAACGATTGCCGAACACCGATCGATAATCGCGGGCGTTTCACACGGCTCTGTTCTTCCAAAGATTCGATGCACTCGTTGCACCGTTCTTCCCATACGAGGTATTCTTCCCGCGAAATCAATTGTGCGGATTGATCCAGCAATTGTTGGGTTACTTGCGCGAATTCTCCCATTGTTGTAAATGTAAATGTCTTTTCCTCGCAACACGTTGCAACGATTTGAGGCTTTGTGCAGTTTAGGCTGCACTTTTATACCTAGACTGCAATTTGCTATCTCCGTCAGCGTACTCCCTCCCCTCATATGCACAATTTTCGCTGACACAGCTTAATTCTTTCTATGATTCACACGTATGGCGAATTGGCGCGCAAGATCATCCGACACAGTTTCTGCTGACGTCGCATAATTTTAAGATTCGACGTTCAACACGTGTCGAGACTTTTATCCTTGAGGATGAGGCTCAAATTACATACTGTGACGTCAAGATTGAAACATATTATGGAAAAATTGATAGTTTTAAAATAAAAATGGTGTGGTGGAGGGGACAATTGCACCTCTATTTAAGCCAGTCTCCCGGACGCTATTCCATCAGTTGCTCAGTAGCCTCAGTGACTTTGACGGAACAGACGGTACTCCATAAAAAATATAGCACACATCAAAATGTACAAACGCAGCTTAAACGATTCATCCTGCGCAGCCGGCAACGATGGTGGGTTTCCAAATAAATGCCAACAACGGCAGCAACAACATCATCAACAATCCAATATGAGGTACGTACGCGTTACTATACACTTTTCATTTACTTCATTCACTGTAAACGCAAACGATCGAAGTATCAATTTCATGTACTTGTTTCTTACAGTTCTGGATCCGTATCGTTTAAAACGATGAAAACACCGAAACCATCAATCGTACGGATCCTGGGGCGTGATTATCCACTGACTGCAACAGCTTATAAACGTCTAACTATAGGAATTCGCATTGGTATGGATTTGTGTCACGTCGAGATCGCCATAGCCGACAATAAAGGCAGCGAGTTAAGCTTTTCAATGTCTACGTGGAAGCTCCTGCTACAAAATGAGGTGGACATACTCCAACGATTCCGCAGCAACGCAACATCGCCCCAAACTCACATTATAATTGATCATTTACGACTAGAGTTCACGCGTATCCATGATAATCAACTTATTAAAATCACCGATAATCGCGTTGTCATATATATGACTGAAGCCACGATGTGTAAACTATTCGTGTACAATCATTGCATTGAACATATGTACACGTGGTTAGCTGAAAATATGTACTCTGTAAGCAGTAAATATGCCACTTTCGTAGACGTTCTACGTAGCGCTACCGCGCCAACAGATTATGTAAAATTAATTTCTGAAAGCGTACACTTCGAACAGCATTCATTGATCGATTGCGAACTGGTAGCATGTGCTATCAATGATATTGTGGATGATGCTCGTAGGAAAAAATTTTAAATTATATTCTTTTAATTTTAAATAAAATTTCTTAAACGTATTTCATTGTACCATTTTATTTACCCATCATCCTCCTCCTTTCCTCACATAATTTTAAGATTCAGCGTTTATTTCGTTCGAGCATTCTTCGCGCTGTCAAATGACATCATCCCGCACTTTTACTTTTGCAATTCTATTTCTATTTATATTTCTATTTATATTTATATTGTAACAATATATGATCATCTTTTAGCACATATTTCTCCATTTTATTTACCTGTGCTCATCCATCTCTCCTAATCACCTAATTTTAAGATTCGACGTTTCTGCTGACGCCGCATAATTCTGTTTCGTTCTTCGCGCCGCCGAATGACGTCATCCCGCACGGCTGCTCCAGAGGATTCAAGTTACGCACGATCGCGCGAGACGCTGCGACGCTAAATCTGAACGCTTTATAATACTCTTGGCTTTAAAATATTGCTCTCTCTTTCCCTCCTCTGAATTTTAGCTTTAAAATGATGCTCTGTCTCTTTCCCTCCTCCGAAGACGCGGTTCGTAAAAAGCCGACATTGCCCGACATTGTTCGAAACAATTTCCAATAAAAATTATTATTTCTCTGTGTCGGAAAAAAAATCGGGGTGGGTGGGGGGTTTGAAAAAATGTTTGGGAATGGGCTGAAAGAGATTTTTCGGGGGTCATTACCCCCTGAAAAGTTTTCGACGGCGGGCCCGGTCTCCGCGGCGGCTCGGCCCGGAGTGATCCCCTCCATCATCGCGGCTTCCCCCACTCCGCGGCTCGTGCGCGCGCAACCGGTCTTCCTCTCCCCGCAGGCCCCGCGCCCGTGTTTCCCTCAGCCGCGCTCCCCGCGCGCGCTCACTTCCCCCCGCCCCCGCGCTCCCCTCAGAGGACCTGGGTTAGAACCCGCTTAGCTATACTACTGCCCAATAACATCGGATCGCTACTGGGATTCTCAACGAATCGGGTATTAGAAACAGGACGGTGGCATGAATCGGACGATCCAATTAATATCATGAACGTGAACATTATTCGCATAGAATGTAGCGTGACCGCTGGTGCGTACAACAATGAGAGGCGTGTACATACGATACATGAATTTTCTCCGAGAGTCCCAGCAGGATATAAGATATCGGAAACGCCCGCGCAGATCATTTACCTTCCAATCATCGCACGGGTCATTACGGATCTAACGATACGCGTTGTGGATCAAGACGGACGATTGCTCGATTTTCGAGGTGAAGAGATTACCATCAGGCTGCACGTACGACGACGGCGATAATACGTGTAGTGCGAAAGAGATGCTTGTATTGAACGACTCCAGAAACCCGTTTCTTCCAAGTGAAATTGTTTACAACACCAACAACTGCAACTCCGATCACGCTAAAAAGAAGAAGCTCAGTGCTGCAAACATTGCATTTTTGAAATCTTTGGGATTCATTGTACGCATTTAAGTTGAAAAATGGCTGATATTCTAAGCATTGGAGGGAAGCCGACGTTTGATGATTGCATCGTCAAGCTCGAGACTCACACATACAACCCATACGTCAACACGACGTTTGGATACAGCGATGAGATAAGAATACCGATACAGCAGCAGGATTTATACACATTACCGTGCGAAAGTTTCCTCTATGTGGAGGGGAAATTGAAGATAAATAAGCCAAACGATGCGTTAACGGTGATGTTGGGAAATAATTGCATGGCGTTCTTATTCGATGAGATTCGATACGAGCTGAATGGTGTGGAGATTGATCGCAACAGAAACGTTGGAATAACTAGCACGCTTAAAAACTATGTATCGCTGACATCGGACGAAGACAAAAATATGGAGAATGCCGGATGGGGCTTGAAACGACGCGATGGGCTAATAGTGAAAAACCATTTCAATTTTTGCGTCCCACTCAAATATTTGCTGGGATTTTGCCAGGACTACAAACGCATGATTATTAATGCGCGTCACGAATTGATTTTAATACGATCGCGCAACGACAACAATGCTCTAATAGGATCACCGATGTTGGAACCAGAAATTGAATTACTTAAACTACAATGGCGGATGCCTCATGTGACGCTGAACGACGTTAATAAGCTATCGTTGCTACGTACTTTGGAAAGTGGACAAAACCTGAGCATTTGTTTTCAATCATGGGATCTGTACGAGTATCCTCTCTTATAGAGCACGACCAAGCATTCGTGGGCCGTGAAGGCATCTGCACAGCTGGAGAAGCCGCGATGCGTGATCCTTGCTCTACAGACTGGTCGAAGGAATGTGATGAGCGAAGACGTTACTAAGTTCAACAACTGTAAATTGACCAATGTAAAACTTTTTCTCAACTCGGAATTTTACCCATACGATGACATGAACTTGGACTTTGACAAGAATAAGCATGCCATCTTGTATCACATGTATACGCAATTCGGTAAATCGTATTATGGACATAGTTGCAACGAGGCATTATTCACCGTGGCTGAATTTTTACAATTTGGTCCCATCGTGGTGATTGATTGCTCGCGACAAAATGAGTCGATCAAGAATGGCACCGTGGACGTGCGCATAGAATTCGAGTGTAAAGAGAATGTGCCGGTAAATACTACAGCCTACTGTCTGATTCTGCACGATCGGGTGGTTGAATACAATCCACTGACAAACGTGGTGCGCAAAATGAATTAAATTGCCACGCTACTTGCCCCCCTCTCCTGTGCGAAATTCACACAAAATTTAATCATGAAAATCGAGATGCTTTACGAGAAAAACTGCATTCTCCCGTCTGTCTTGGAAGCGAGCGGACCTCTAAATTGTACCGATAATGGCTGTACCAACATTTGTTGACCTGCAAGGGTTCATCGTCGACGGAAGATTTGTCGTCAAGGAAGTGGCTGTCCTATGCAAGGGGACAATTCTCTCGCACTATATTTTTGGGAGTTCAATGCCGCAATATCTTCTTACAAAATCCGATAAATCAAGCATCCGATGGTTGGTGGCAAAACATCATGGACTACGTTGGGACGATGGGGACGTTCCGTACAGTATGGCTAAACAGCTAATTACGAAAGCTGTAGCTGATGCGATCAACGAAGAAGATGACACATCCTATATCATATACGTTAAAGGGCTGCAGAAACGTGACTGGCTTGCGGATTTCCTGGATGAAAATACGAGAGCGGACGTGATCATCGAGACGCTGGACATTGACTACGAGGATATAAAATCCCTAAATAAGCTAAATGTAGTTAAAACTCTGCGTTGTGGCAGACACGCAAAGCACTGTGCCTTGCAAAATGTATTTAAAATATTCAACTGGTGGTCTAAACCAGGCTTCGGAATTAAGTGAACGCGGCGGCCGATTTTCGGAGGCAACGCCTCCTTTCTCCCGCCGCGCGTCTTGGCCCCCGCGGCGGCCTAGAAGCTTGGAGCGCCTCAGGCCCGTACCATATGAACCGCGCGTGGCGCATTGGGGCGAAACCCGTATCAATAGATTTCCACATCACCCAAGGAGGTACTATTATCGATGCGTTTTTTTTTGTCAGTGGTATCCCCTGTAGGCCTATTCCACTGTGTCGCGCGATAAAAATGGGATTGGAAAACCGCGTTTTACTACCAAAATTTTAAATATGTATGGGAAAACTAGATTTTCGCGCACGTTTAGGCGAAAAAAAAGTTTTCCCATACCTTGACAAAATTTTGATAATACTTCTGCTCTGTGGGCATCTTGATCTGATTCGTGAATTCCGAATTCACTAAAAATCAAAAGCAATACTCCTGTCCGTTCGCTCTGAACGAATGGAGAAGTCTGACGAAAAGACGTTACAGTTTCAGAGACTGTTTTCTGTCTTTCGACATTGTATGTAACGTCTTTTCATCAGATCAAAAGACTGTTTCCTTCTGCTGAAACTGTAACGTCTTTTGGTCAGACTTCTCCATTCGTTCAGAGCGAACGGACAGGAGTATTTGGACACAGTGGAATAGGCCTACAGGGGATACCACTGACAAAAAAAACGCATCGATAATAGTACCTCCTTGGGTGATGTGGAAATCTATTGATACGGGTTTCGCCCCAATGCGCCACGCGCGGTTCATATGGTACGGGCCTGAGGCGCTCCAAGCTTCTTGGCCGCCGCGGGGGCCAAGACGCGCGGCGGGAGAAAGGAGGCGTTGCCTCCAAAAATCGGCCGCCGCGTTCACTTAATTCCGAAGCCTGGTCTAAACGTCAGAGGCATAAATAAAATATAATCAATTTTTAATGCATAAATGTTTTTTCTTCACCCTCCCCCCAACCTCCTGCATGTACGCTAGATTAAGACGATAGTTGAAATTATTTAGAAGCGGTTCATTACACGTTCGATACACGTTCGAAGTGGTACGATTGACGTTCGATGTGGTACGATTGACGTTCGATGTGGTACGATTGACGTTCAATACACGTTCAAAGTGGTACGATTGACGTTCGATACACGTTCAAAGTGGTACGATTGGCGTTCAATACACGTTCAAAGTGGTACGATTGACGTTCGATGTGGTACGATTGACGTTCGATACACGTTCAAAGTGGTACGATTGACGTTCGATGTGGTACGATTGACGTTCGATACACGTTCAAAGTGGTACGATTGACGTTCGATACACGTTCAAAGTGCTACGATTGACGTTTGATGTGGTATGATACACGTTCGATACTCGTTCGATACACGTTCGAAACCTTTTCAATGTCGTTCGATACACGTTCAAAGTGGTGTGATCTAGTCGAATGATGTGTCAAAGAAGAAGGGAAAGAAGATGCGTGTGAATAAGGAGAGGGCGGTCAGCGAAGAAGAAGATAAGTACATGGAGGAGGATGGTCAGCGAAAATGCAGGTGGCTTATGATGAAGATGATGAAGAACAAAGGCATCCTACTTTTGCAAAGCTACGCACTTCTCGATTTCAAGATATGAGTTTAGATGCGAGAGCCAGGAGATGCAGCGAGACCAGTTGCTCTGCAATCGTGACAGTCGACAGTTCACAGTTTTTAAAGTGTATAAGAATTTTTTCTTTTGCAAAAAAAAAATGGGAGTGCAGCGGATAGCCCCCGAGTGTGATCCTGAGGTACGTATATATCAATATTTTGACACTTATCGCGTTCAACCATTGAAATTGAATTAGATTAAAATCAGACGGTCGTGTTAATATTAAATCGTGGGTTCCTATATACTAGGGCTCGCCACCACCGTCGCCAACGTGGTCAGACGACTGGGGCTCGTCGCCGCCTTCGCCACCTTCGCCGCAGCGTTGGTCGCCGCCGCCCCCTCGCGTTCACCGCCTCCTCCACAGGTATGTATTAATACTTTGCATTGTTTTGCACGTTTGATATTTAGTAGGTTTATTGTGCCAACATTATATCGATGTTTGTGTCTGTGTTACAGGACATGCCGCTGGATCTCAGCGTGCCATGGCGGGAGGCAGCATATGGGGCTGCGCGGCTGCGGCCATATCTGTCGCCTGGGGCCCTGCGACGACCACGGCGCCCATCACCCCCAGAGGGGCTGCGGCCATATCTGCCGCGGGGGCCCTCGGTCCAGGCCGCGTCGCCGCCCTCGCCCTCAGTCCAGGCTGGGTCGCCGCCCTCACCCCCATCACCTCCCTCGCCACCATCGCCTCCCTCCCCCCTTTAGAGTAGTTTTTTTATATTTTTATATTTTTATAATTTTATATTTTATTCTTTTTCTTATTTTATTTTATTTTTTTTATTATTATTATAATGTTATATATATATTTTATTCTTTTTTCTTATTTTATTTTGTATTTTTTATATTCTATATTCTTTTTATATTTATATTTTTATCATATTATTTGTAACAATATATATATATATCTTAAACGCACTTCATTGTACCATTTTATTCACCCGTCTTTCTCCTCGCCACCTAATTTTAAGATTCCGCGTTTCAATAATTACTATTTCTCTGCGTTGGGGAAAAAAACATTCTGCTAACGCTGCATAATTATATTTCGTTCGTCGCGCTGTCAAATGACATCATCCCGCACGGCTGCTCCAGAGGAGTCAAGTTACACACGATCGCGCGAGACGTTGCGATTGAAAATCATTTTGAAATACTGTTATCTAAACAACAAAAGCGACTGCACCACTAAGTAGTGTTGTCTCTTTCCCTCCCTAGAATTTTAGCTTTAAAAGTGATGCTCTGTCTCTTTCCCTCCTCCGAAGACGCGGTTCGTAAAACGTCGATCTTTCCCGAGATCTTCCGAAACAATTTCCAATAAAAATAAATTATTATTTCTCTGTGTTGGGGGAAAATTGGAGGTGGGTGGGGGTTTGAAAAAATATTTGGGTTGGGCTGGAAGAGATTTTTCGGGGGTCATTCCCTCTTTCCGACGGTGGGCCAGGTCTCCGCGGCGGCTCGGCCCGGAGTGATCCCCTCCATCATCGCGGCTTCCCCCACTCCGCGGCACGTGCGCGCGCTACCGGTCTTCCACCCCCCGCAGGCCCCGCGCCCATGTATCCCTCCGCCGCGCTCCCCCGCGCACCCTCACTTCCTCCCGCCCCCGCGCTCCCCTCAGAGGACCTGAGTTAGAACTGTCATAGCCTTACTACTCACTCCTGATGGATTTATTCTGTTTGTATCTTCTGGGTATGGAGGCAGAATAAGTGATACATTATTTGAAGAAAGTAATATAATGAATATTTTACCAAGAAAATGCGGTGTTATGGCAGACAGAGGATTTAAGCTAATACAGACAATTTCAAATAAAAAACAGTGCGAGTTACTTCGTCCACCATCTGTTTCAACTTCAACTAAACCAACGAAAGAAGAAGTATTAAATACTAAAAGGATCGCAAGTTTAAGAATTCACGTTGAAAGGGTGATAAGAAGAGTTCGAGAATATAAAATTTTGGAGCCGCATTCTTGTCTCAATTTGAATATTATGCCTTATATAGACGATATTGTAACAATAGTGGCAGGTTTAATAAATTTACAGACACCAATTATAAAAACATAAAGTTTAGGTGTATGTATATTTCTTTAAAATTTGAAAAACAACATACAAAAATATTGCGACATATTATTTTCTAAACGATTGTAGTAATATAGGAAAGATATTTTGCTTCCAAAAATTAAGAGCTCTTTCAATCATAGTATTTGTAAAATCTGCATCATAATCAAGCTATAAATATTTAAATTGCTTGTTAGTTTCAAATTCTGGATCCGCAACAACAAACAATCCTTTACTTTTTCCTGCAGCCAGCATTTGTAAGTTTATTTGTCCTTTGCACTTTTTACTTATATTCCCATTGGGTAAATAATCAGCAACAGTTTTCTCCGAGCTAGAACATTTAATTTCTAAAATAAGGTCAGATCCAATACCATCTGGCGAAGCTCCAAGCACAGGTATTGACGGCTTCAGAATAATGCCACTTTTTTTAATTTGTAATTTTAAAGTTTTCTCGATTTCTGCAATAACTGCATCTTCTAATTTTCTTCCGCGTTCCATATGTTTGTTGTCATACACTTTGGCAACTCCAATGATACGATGGACTAAATTGCCATCTACTGTCTGGCACCGACTACTTTCGTATATATTTGAAGCAGTAATTCTCCCAAATTTCAATTCATGCCATAACACATTATTACTCTAATCCCGAGTATTCCTTTCTCCTTCCTTGCATAGATCCTCGCTCATATTTTCTTCTGTGTGCTTTAGAAAATCTTCAGCTGAATCTTTGATATCAGGAAAACTGAACATCAACTGATGTATCGATAACAACTGAGCCTTTCGTTCTAACAAGTCGAAAGAATACCTTGTTAATTGGCAATCTAGTTGTTTTCTTGCGCACGTTCAAGCACTTTTTCTAAGAATGTGGAGCTGTCCATGTCACATACACTTGTTACTTTGTCTTTCTTTGCCATCTCTGCCGTTGTTATAAACTTTTTGGATGTCCCTACTTGAGACAATTTTGATTTCTTCCAATAACATTCAACTTCAGTTGGAGATGCGGATTCATATCTAGAGACGCGGTAGCGTCTCGACGCCAAGTACAGGAAAGAAAGTACAGGAAAGAAAAAGACACCCTATATATAGCGACTGTCGCTACTGCTTATCATTTACTCGTCGCCCGGCTAATCCAACCTAACCTGAAACTTATTTCATTAATATCTCATGACGCTTGCAATATTTTCTAAATTTAAAGGCATTTTTCTTATGTAAACCGCATATAAGCTTTGGAATGAGACCAATTTCAATAAAATCGGTCCACGCATAACAGAGATATCATAATATCGTCTCATGGATCAGTCGGAAATGTTAAGATTCTTCTTCTTCTTCTGATTCTTCTAGAAATTTTTCGTCAAACATAATACGTATACGCGTTACACGCACACCTTCAGTCAAAACAAAACTAACACATGTTTCGTTCTTCTACGTATATACGTGTTACACGCGCACCTTCAGCCAAAACGAAACTAACACATGTTTCGTTCTTCGTTCGTCGACTCTCGGGATTATTCGGCAGGGATCGTCGTCCGTCATTGTACAAACTATTTTTTAAATACATTGAACTTTATAACCTACCAATCTTAACCTCCAAATGTCAAATAATGTAAGTTGTCCAAATTTGAGATGTCAGGAGTTTTTACACTAAATAGGAGACGGAATTATTGTCTCAATTAACAAGGTAAGTCGCCAAATTTATTTAATAGATTTTTTATGTAGAGTCGCAGACTTGGAAGTTGTCCGGAGAAGGTTCGACAGAGAAGCACCTTCTTTCGCATAAGTTTCTAGAAATTTGTACCATGCTTGTACAAAATAATATATTGTAGTAAAAAATTGCATTGAATTTAAATTGCCAGATATTTGTATTTGTATACCAGCAATTTAGAGTTTTTATTTTATGTAAAGGTTATTATATTATAGAAATGAAGGGGACGTACAGGACTTCGATAAAAATGAAGGAGACGCACAGGCTTGGATAGTACAATTGAAGGGGACGCACAGGCTTGGATGGATAGAAATGAAGGGAATGCACAGGCGTGGAGGTTGTCCGGAGAAGATTAAATAGATAGACAGAGCATCTTGTTTCGCACAAGTTTCTGGAACTTTGTCAAATAAGGTAAATCGACAAAATTTGTTTAAAGACATAGCATTAAGAATTATTAAGAAAATAGATTATGGTGGTCTGCTTGCAATGTAAAGCAAGTCACATTAGTGAAGAAAGTACACTGAAAACACATCTCCGTTAATGCTTTTCAATCTTTTGTGAAAGACATTCGTAATACTTTAATTAATAAAATCCAAAGTAGTTGTCACGCTATTCATTAATTCATTAATTTTTTAGATTCCCATTATTTAAAATCACCAATAAACATACTAAATAAATTAGTTTCATTCCAACACCAATACATTGTGCGTTAAAAATATTGGATCTCCGCGTTCATTTCGCTGAATTATTACCATTAGCATTTAAATTTCCTGCAACAAGACTTTCTGCCATACGCTCGCACCTCCTTCGGACACATTATTTAGTCTCTACACTCACTAAAGCAAAAGGCCACTCTATTTCTATATATAATAAGTTCTACGTTAAGTTGTAACTAAAATAACTAAAATGTGGATTTTATATACAGGGTGTCCCAAAAATGTCGGAGTTCCTTGGAAGGGGTAATTCAGGGGGTGATTTGAAACAACTTTTTCCTTAGCGAAAATATTGTCCGAAGCTTCGTTAAGGAGATATTAACAAAAAACCCCGACCAATCAGAGCGCGCGCCTCCCGCTCGAGCTCTCGCGGTAGCGTTGGCTACGCGGTAGGCGACTGCGCTTGTACTACGAACGTACGAACAAGCAAGTTAGCATGCATCGAAGGAAACCGCGTTACACTTTTTTTTTAAAGCAGAATCTTAAATAAGAATCATTTGAAGTGACAAGAAGTACGTAAATTTCGTTTTTAAATAAGGCATAAACGAAAATGTACGACATGTGATCGTAATTCGTTATTGAGGTAAGAATCCGTAGTTTAATAACGGCCATCACAACTAAATTTAAAAAATAATATTAGGTGTACGAATAAATTCTTTCCGACTGGATTTACATAACCAGTACAAAGCTACTGAATTTCTATCGCGGTGGTATTCATAAGCTGCCAGAAAAATGGCAAAAAGTCATTAACAATAATGGAAATTATTTCGATGATTGAGTTGTTTTCATATTTTTTTAAATCGAACTGTTATTGTACCCTAAAATCGAAAAGAATTTATTTCTACACCTAATAATCACCAATAAATTAAATAAAACTCACCCATTCGGACATTCCTTTCCTTCCTTTTCGGAAACCTGTGTCACTGGGTCACTGAACCGATCCTGATTTATGGTAGGGTAGCGCCTAGTGCTCAGCTGATCGCAGGTATTCGCAGGACACCACCCGAAGGTAAGGGTCGCAAAGTCAAGTGCGTCCGGGTTGATGTACCGAATATTCACTTCACTGCACTGATAGTAACACTGATCATTTAATTTATTGTTCCTGCGTTATAAAAATTGGTGGCCGCGAAAGGGGCCGCGCGTACACCCAGAACATCGCGTAATACTCTTCGGCTGAGTACATTTCTGGGACGAGATTACTAGCTGACTGACAGGATTTTTTCCCCAAGCAACTTCCTCTACCCCCAAGTAGTTTCTCTCGTTCCATTATGAGTTTACTCCCACCAGGACAAGAGGCTTTAAGTAAAAAGAAGCCAGCACATTTTCGAAACACACGTGTTTTGCAGAAGTGCAACGAACGAACCATCCTACACTTTCACAAAAGCCCGCGCTCCGTCCTTTTACTGCCAATGTACCCATTGCTTAGAGATAGACAGCAGACACCACGTGTTTCGGTTCGAAAGGGTCCGAAGAGACGAGAAACAGAAAGTCCTCGAATTGTTATAAAGAAGAAAAGGCATACCATTCCTGTTTCCGTTTCCCGATGCCCTGAGTTCACGTTTGCTACGAGGAGGAACCAGTTAAGCCATAAATTACCCAAAACTGTAGTAAATCGTTCTCTACCAGCCTGATTAATTTTGCAGAACTAGAAATTAAAGAGTATTATCCAACATCAATACGCCTCGCGAAGAGATACAGGAAGAGAAGGGGCAGCCCGCTGACTGCGCGTAGTCCCGCCTGCTTCGTCCTACTTTCAAATTAAAGACGGATCCCTTATCTTTCGTGTCTAAACGCGCGCTCGAATTTCAAAACAAAAGCACGCGTCGACGTATTCCGTGCGAGAGATGCTGGGCCTTGGGGAGGAGATATTGCTGTGAAGAGGGCCTCTTCAGGACAGTGGCCATTTGGGAGGGATGCAGGCCTGATTAGTTAGTTTGAGGCCAATCGGACCTCAAGGCCCAGCATCTCTCGCACGGAATACGTCGACGCGTGCTTTTGTTTTGAAATTCGAGCGCGTGTTTAGAGACGAGAGATAAGCAGGTCTGATTGGTTAGTTTGGGGCCAATCGGACCTCAAGGCCCACCATCTCCCGCACGGAATACGTCGACGCGTGCTTTTGTTTTGAAATTCGAGCGCGCGTTTAGACACGAAAGATAAGGGATCCGTCTTTAATTTGAAAGTAGGACGAAGCAGGCGGGACTACGCGCAGTCAGCGGGCTGCCCCTTCTCTTCCTGTATCTCTTCGCGAGGCGTATTGATGTTGGATAATACTCTTTAATTTCTAGTTCTGCAAAATTAATCAGGCTGGTAGAGAACGATTTACTACAGTTTTGGGTAATTTATGGCTTAACTGGTTCCTCCTCGTAGCAAACGTGAACTCAGGGCATCGGGAAACGGAAACAGGAATGGTATGCCTTTTCTTCTTTATAACAATTCGAGGACTTTCTGTTTCTCGTCTCTTCGGACCCTTTCGAACCGAAACACGTGGTGTCTGCTGTCTATCTCTAAGCAATGGGTACATTGGCAGTAAAAGGACGGAGCGCGGGCTTTTGTGAAAGTGTAGGATGGTTCGTTCGTTGCACTTCTGCAAAACACGTGTGTTTCGAAAATGTGCTGGCTTCTTTTTACTTAAAGCCTCTTGTCCTGGTGGGAGTAAACTCATAATGGAACGAGAGAAACTACTTGGGGGTAGAGGAAGTTGCTTGGGGAAAAAATCCTGTCAGTCAGCTAGTAATCTCGTCCCAGAAATGTACTCAGCCGAAGAGTATTACGCGATGTTCTGGGTGTACGCGCGGCCCCTTTCGCGGCCACCAATTTTTATAACGCAGGAACAATAAATTAAATGATCAGTGTTACTATCAGTGCAGTGAAGTGAATATTCGGTACATCAACCCGGACGCACTTGACTTTGCGACCCTTACCTTCGGGTGGTGTCCTGCGAATACCTGCGATCAGCTGAGCACTAGGCGCTACCCTACCATAAATCAGGATCGGTTCAGTGACCCAGTGACACAGGTTTCCGAAAAGGAAGGAAAGGAATGTCCGAATGGGTGAGTTTTATTTAATTTATTGGTGATTATTAGGTGTAGAAATAAATTCTTTTCGATTTTAGGGTACAATAACAGTTCGATTTAAAAAAATATGAAAACAACTCAATCATCGAAATAATTTCCATTATTGTTAATGACTTTTTGCCATTTTTCTGGCAGCTTATGAATACCACCGCGATAGAAATTCAGTAGCTTTGTACTGGTTATGTAAATCCAGTCGGAAAGAATTTATTCGTACACCTAATATTATTTTTTAAATTTAGTTGTGATGGCCGTTATTAAACTACGGATTCTTACCTCAATAACGAATTACGATCACATGTCGTACATTTTCGTTTATGCCTTATTTAAAAACGAAATTTACGTACTTCTTGTCACTTCAAATGATTCTTATTTAAGATTCTGCTTTAAAAAAAAAGTGTAACGCGGTTTCCTTCGATGCATGCTAACTTGCTTGTTCGTACGTTCGTAGTACAAGCGCAGTCGCCTACCGCGTAGCCAACGCTACCGCGAGAGCTCGAGCGGAAAGCGCGCGCTCTGATTGGTCGGGTTTTTTTGTTAATATCTCGTTAACGAAGCTTCGGACAATATTTTCGCTAAGGAAAAAGTTGTTTCAAATCATCCCCTGAATCACCCCTTTCAAGGAACTCCGACATTTTAGGGACACCCTGTATACTTGGCGCTCTTTTTTGTACCTTTTTTATAAAAAGGTAATTTTGTGGGGATTTCACACATTTTGTAGTGTTTATTGATGACTGGATAACTTTTTCACCCCCTCGGGGTTATTTTTTCAACAATATATTATATCGTTATCCAAACTCCGCACGCTTGCAAAGCTACAAGACAATTGGATTGGTCGAATTGTTTTCAAGTTGAGTTTTCAGATATGAAGCAAACATACAAGAAGCAAACATAGAATCGAAGCTGAATAAAATCGTTTAATTAATATAATACTATGTCCGATTTATTTTTGTTGTCTGAATTATACAGTTTTCCACATTCATAATAAAACTCAATATTAATTGTATATACATATTTCTTAAAACTCTAGAATACAATTATACATGAAAATGTGCTTATTTGTCTCATTTGCAGCACGGTTACTTTCTCTATCGCTTTTGCTTCGATTATCTGTAAATATACAAAATTCCACATTTTAGTTATGACGTAACGTAGAACATATAAAAATAGATTGGCCCTTTGCTATTTTAAGTGTACAGACTACAAAATGTGTCCGAAGGAGGTGAGAGCGTATGGCAGAATGTCTTGTTGCAGGAAATTTAAATGCTAATGGTAATTCAGCAAAAATGAACGAAGAGATTCAATATTTTTAACGTACAATGTATTGGTATTGGAATAAAATTAATTTAGTATGTTTATATTTTTGAATTGAAATATTGTTAATGGGAAACTAATAAAATTAATGAATAGCGTAGGAACTACTGTGGATTTTAATAAAGTATTAGGAATACCTTTCCAAAAGAGATTGAAAAGTATCAAGGGTGATGCGTTTTCAGCGTACTTTCTTCACTAATGTGACTTGCTCAACGTTGCAAGCAGTACGCTATAATTTTCTTAATTCTTAATGCGACGCTACTTTGACAAATTTTGTCGATTTACCTTATTTGACAACTTTCCAGAAACTTGTGTGAAACAAGATGTTTTTCTGTCTGTCTAACCTTCTCTGGACAACCTCCAAGCCTTGCATCCCCTTCATTTCTATCCAAGCTTGTGCGTCCCCTTCATTTCTATCCAAGCCTGGGCGTCCCCTTCATTTTTATTCGAGCCTGTGTAAAAATTGTTTGCTGGTATAAAAACAATATATTAATTTGTGGAAACTTGTGCGAAAGAAGATGCTTCTCTGTCGAACCTTCTCCAGACAACTTCCAAGTCTGCGACTCTACATAAGTAATTTATTTGAAAAATTTTGGCGACTTACCTTGTTAATTGAGACAATAATTCAGTCTCCTATTAGTGTAAAAACTCGTGACATTTCAAATTCTGACAATTTACTTTATTTGACACTTAGCACTTGGTAGGTTATAATATCTCTGCCTAGCTGTCACGTGACAACAATTTATTTGACACTTAGCACTTGGTAGATTATAATATCTCTGCCTAGCTGACACGTGACAACAATTTGTTACGCGATTGGCCGATGCCCGCATCCAATGAACAACGTGCCTGAGAGACATTTCCTCACCCTTTCATACTCCCCTCTTGCCTAGAAGTGTAGGACGATGACTATGACGATGCTGAATTTTAAGAACATAAAATTCAGCAAATTATAACTTTACATCGAAATATCTCAGCTCATAAGGCCCGTAGGAACAAAACGAAGACACTTTTCTGATGTAAATCAAACCCAAGCTATCCATTAAGACCATTCAAAATCTAATTGGATCAGCCGTTATTGAGATTCGGAAATCTCAGGGTTCTTGATAGCGAGTCGTCGCGTAATAGAGCCACTCCGTGTCTTCCGCTGCGCATATATATCTATATATATACTTGGCGCGAGACACTACCGTGTCTCTTGATAAATTATGCAATTCCTTTTAAATGCAAATTCCCTATTCGTCTGTTCGTCATCGTCCATTTCTTCTGAAATGTTGCAATTTTTTGTACGGCGTGGCGGGCGATTTAAATCAGATATTTTGGAGCTTATAATACTGCCAACTCGGCGCAACCATAAATCTGTTTCAATTTGGCTGCATTTGGTTGCCTCCATATAATATTGAAATATATCTAAAATAAGTATATCAATAATTATATCAATTGTTATTGAAAGCAGTTGAAGGGGAAATTAAATATTTTTATATGAAAATGGAAAATTACCTGTAATTGCTCTTAATTTTACTGGATCAAGTGGCGTTTTGGGGCTACTATTTTTCTTTCTGTTGGATACCCTTCCTTCCACACTGCTACTCTTTAAAATTTCCGGGCCAAACAAAGCCAATGCCATATTTTTAATAAAAATCCGTTTAGATTTTGTGGCGTTGTACACGACGGCATCATAGGTACACTTTGGTAGCCAAAGGCCTTGTCCTATTTGTATCTAAAACGTGTACAAAATTTTTTATTATAAACACATATACAAAATTAAAAGTGTTTTAGAAATATTGATTCACAATTATCAAAATTGCATATCGGAAAATACAATGCTGCGGAATTCAATAACGAAATAACATATATGTATCATGCGTACCATGCTGTCCGATTTTCTTAGGAATCCCACGGAGGGAAAGTTTTGTGACAAATTTTGCTGCATGTCAAGTTTTTCCACTTCAATATCTATAAACCAAAATTGAAAGTGTAAAAGTTATTTTGTAAAATATGAAACAACATTTTTAATTAATTCATCACTTGAGAAACCATATACTATACAAACCTTCATTTTGCTCAAAAAAGTTTATCACGCGGCGTTGTAAATCCATATTTAATTTAGTTCTTTCGGTCAGCATTTCCTGCAGCTCCTGATTCTTTTGTGTCAAGAATTTTGTTCTTGCTTGGCTAGCTTGTAATCTTTTCTCCTTTTCCAAGCATTTACTCTGGCATTCTTTTAGTTGTATCTTCAGATTGAGGTACTCTGACATCATTTGTGGCTTTCTACTTTCTTCCGTACTGTCACGTCCCGGGTGAGGTCTTTGGGAACGTCGACAATGGGAAGGAAAAAGACAGGCGCGAATCTAGAATCCAGCACTCTGAGGTTTTGAGGGATTTAGGCGCGAATATTAAATCCGTCACACTGAGGGTTTTGAGGGACTTAGGCGCGAATATTAAATCCGTCGCACTGAGGGTTTTGAGGGAAGACCAGGCGCGAATATTAGGGGCCTTTACACGATCGTTCCCGGCGCGCGTTCCCGGCGTGCGTTCCAGCGCGCGGCACGCAAAAGTACTTGAACGCCGGAGCGACGCTCCTTCGTGCGCGCCAGAAGATTATACTCGCCACTACTTAGAGACAACGGGTTCGGCCTCACATTTCTACGTGGACTCCATCCAATTTTTCGATCTACGAAACGATCAATGACATATCTTGATATACCTGGCTTATAGGGGATATCAGAAATGTTATTACTGTAGGGTACACTGAAACATCTGTTTTTACGAAGCTACATTTGGTTGACCTGAAGATGCTATAAATTATGGAAATGGTTTAAGAATCAGTTATAACGACTGTAAAATTTTACAAGGGTACATTAAAATATCCAAATGTTTCCCCGGCAATGCGATGGCAAATGAAATTGCAGGTAACACATTCACTGTTCTGACGATCATAATTATTACTATTGACGGCAATAATAACCATGTCATTGCTTGTTTTAATATAAAAACTAATATTGATAAACAATAAATACACATAGGTATGCAAGTGATGTTATATGTAAGATAAATGATGAAGAGGTGTAATGTGCAAGATGTTTTGAAGAAAGGGGGTAGTCTTCTGATGGCGCGTGATGCAGGTCAAATTTTTCAGCCACGCTCTAGCGTGGCGCGCAAGAAAGCACCACACTCCTGCCCGCGCGCCAGAAAGCACCACGCTCCTAGCCGCGCTCCAACCTTCACTCCAGAACAGTTTACATAAGAGACAGAAAAAGTAGTTAGAAAAGGAAAACGGCAAGGGTTCGGCGTGGCGCGTGGATTTCCGACAGTTTTGAAATCCTGGAGCGCACGCCGAGCCTAGCAGCCGATCCTGGCAGCCAAGACTCCAGAAACAACGCCGTCGATAAGCCGTGCCTCGATGGGTTTCGAGTACTTCGACCCTCGAGACCAGGGGGGCCGTGCAATGTTTCCCCCTAAGACGTGACGAATCGAAAATTCTACATTTCTCACCGGATCTTGGCGAAAGTGACGTGAATCGTTTCCTTATGTTTTCCCGATGAAAATGGTCCAAAAACGACACAAATCGGATTGTAATTAAGGAATCTTCATAATAAATTGATTTCCATAACTTCGTTAAAAATAGTCCGATTTACATGAAATTTGGTATAATTTTCATTTGAAAAACATGAGAAATCCATCGGTATCACTTCCATATCGATACGATAAAGAATAAAGTATACAGTTTTTCTGAAACAGGTATGAATCCTCGGCCGACCGCAGCGAATCGAGGTCGGCGACCCACAGTCGAGGGTGAAATATTCATTACAGCGTATTAAGAATTTCTTTATTCTTCATCGTATCGATATGGAAGTAACACTAATGGATTCCTGGCGTTCTCTCAATTAAAATTATCACAAATTTCATGCAAATCGGACTACTTTTACACAAACAATAAACTTGCTAATGGACTAATTTCTGTACCTATTTAAAAATTATATGAAAAAACTATATTTACTTAGTGTTCCGTGTTGCGGACAAAAGCGGGCTTATAGTGAAGCGAAAATTCATTTATTCGTTTACAACTAGGCAATTGCTTCTTTCTGAAGGTTTCGTCGGGAAGCATTTGTCTGCCAGATGTCGAAAAGGGGCAATCGACATCGTGCCGTTTTTCAGGTTTTTCGAATTTGTTCCCTCTGAGTTAAATGAGTATATTGACCCATCGGCGGGTTCCACCGCTGACCCACGGGCAATGGTTATAAACCGCGACCATATCGAGACTCTGGCCGATCCATTTGGCTAGTTTTGGTAAGCAGATGTCTAATTTTCACCCTCTACGTTGCGAAGAGGGAGAGGTGGTTCCTCCTACACCGTCGAACTCACAGAGAGAAGGTTCCTCCTCTCCGAGGTATATTTGGCCAATCAGCAAGGTTCTTTGCTGGTTCTGGCCATCGTTCGGACCACGAAATCCGAGCAGCCTTCATAAAACAAAGTTTTCACAATTATTTTGATTACCGTACAGATCACAGAGTCTACATCGATCTAATCATGGATTTGGATAAGTTACACTCTCGTTGGGCTCTTGGATGAGCCAGGTATCATTGGTGTCACTTCCATATCGATACGATAAGAGAGTGTGTTAAAAAAATGCCTACTTTTATGATTTGTATTGCTTGTGTAAAAGTACTTCGATTTGCACGACATTTTGGATAATTTAAATTGGGAGAACGCCAGGAATCCATTGCTGTTACTTTCATATCGATACAATATTAATAAGGAATTTCTTAATACGTGTAATGAATATTTCACCCACCATTGCGGGTCGCCGACCTCGATTCGCCGTGGTCGGCCGAGGATTCACACCTGTTTCAGAAAAACTGTATTCTTCATTCTTTATCGTATCGATATGGAAGTGATACCGATGGATTCCTTACGTTTTTCAAATTAAAATTATACCAAATTTCATGTAAATCGGACTATTTTTAACGAAGCTAAAGAGTACTTTGGGTATCGAACTGCTTAAAACTCATGAGAAAACACTGGTATCACGCCCATCACTAATCAATACTTCATGTAATCATGTAGGACATGTAATCAGTCCTTCCGCAGGCGGCCCCCCGCGTGAACTTCCTGTTCCCGGGTCCCTTCGCAAAGTGTATTGGCCCTCGTCGCGAGTAATCTCGTGTAATTTTTTAGTACATAAATGCGTGGGTGAGATTGTATAGATTAAGAGTTTGTTTTAAAATATACTTATTTGAAAATATACTAGCAGCCGCTTACTGATTAACGCGGCTGATTGAATGTAAGGTATTCAGTGGAACAACGTGTATTTCTACATACTTATAATAAAACTGAATTTAGTTTATCAATGTCAGAAAACAAGATATTCTAATTACCTACGCCTACATATTCATCATTTTTAAGCATGACTCTTAAGACCCGGTATATTTAAGTTTATATCTTGCGCCTGGCGAACACTTGGCAATTTTAATTGCCATACTCCTGGGACTCTTGACAATTCCGTCACTGATGGGCTTCATCCCACGACGTTTTTATTGCTGGACTAAACCTTCAGAACCCCAGGACAATGGTCAAATAAGGAAATACCTGGCGAAACTTGCACATCTGGCCGCCAAACGTAAACTAAAGACGTATTTACAACCCTTGATTTTTATTACTCGACCGCCGTTCGGGAAGCGTTTTGCATTTCCGCCTGAACTCAAGTCAGCCCCTTTTGTCACGCTTTGACCAATTATATTTTGCCATTACCACCTCCACTCGACATTTGACCTATGGAGGTAGGAATCAATGCTTACCTTTTAAGTGAAAACACAGAGAAAAGGCAGAATCAAACGAAAAGTCGAAGTGCCAATACCGTGTTCCTATAGTTCGGCTACGATAGTGCATTTCTGCGTGTTTACTGCAAAGTATGATGGACGACGGAAAGTGGAGTAACGAAGCAGTGACAGGGCTTCTTACTTTATACAGAACTATGCCATCTCTGTGGAAAGTTAAATCTAAGAAACACAAAAATCGTAATCTGCGCAAGGCGTGTTACGCAAAACTAATTGCATATTGCAAAAAAATATTTCCGGAAGCAAACGAGGATTTTATTAATAAAAAAATTCAACGTCTCCGTGGATCATTCCGGAAGGAATATAACAAAGTATTGGCATCCAGACGGTCTGGGAACGGGGCTGAGGATGTGTATGTACCAACATTGTGGTATTATGATTTATTAATATTCACAAAAGACCAAGACACACCAAGTGCCAGCATTTCGAATATTGAAGAGGAGGCATCTCTCGTGAACGAGGCGGTAGCGATGCGAGACGAACCAGAAGAAATTGAGGTTCACGATGCAGTTGTGTATGACATGGACGACACCGATACACAGCCTCACAATGAAGTAAGTTTATTTATAACCTCATTTATTTTATTACTACACTCCTCAAAAAAAAAAAAATAAACGACGACTTTTCTGTGTAAAATTAGTATTCATTGGTGGTTGTAACTTGTAAGTACCCTTTTTTGCCCGAGTTATTCAAGTTTGAATAAAAGAACCTCCCTTTCGTTTTAAGTGCTCCTACAAAGCCAGGAAATCATTGTAGAACGTTCCACAATAAAGCAATAAAAAGATGAGTCTTTCCTCTTTAAGACGCATATTTTGTTTTTTTTCATTTCAATTAACATTTCGGTGAACCAAGTCCATTTGAAAATATGGTTCAAACTTGTACTTTTATTTTTTCTTCAAGGGAGTACTCTAATGTAGAGAACCCGCAATATAACTTTGCCTCCAAGTGGTCACTGAGTAAGCCATACGTGCGGGAGAGTCTGACCGTCAGCTTTCTTTTAATTCGATTCGAAAAACATAATATCGCACACACATGAGTTTCACACTGACCTGTTACTTTGTATGATACTCGTCGGTGTGCGGTCGCATGTTTTTCGAATCGAATTAAAAGAACGCCGACCGATAGATAGATAGTCGTTGGTGTGAGGACTCTTAAGTGATTTAAAATGACAAAATTAAGACTTATTTTCTTTATTATGGTTGTTGCTATGGCTGGAACCACGGACGACTTTCTACCTTGTAAAAAATTAATTCTACACAACAAAACTAGCTAAATGTCTAGCAGAAATCGAACAATGTTTTTAAAATGCTGTCACTGCAAACTTTTATTCTTAGGGAGCCTCTGTGGCTCCGACTACGTGGAAATATCATTTCAATGTAGAACTGATGGTAAACAAGAAACGGAATATAATTTTACAATGGACACAGACAAAAAAGGAAACACATGGTTGTCTTTTTATGAAATTATAGTTTATTAGGGTGACTAATTATGTAGGTATTACAATTGCACAGAGATGTGCAGAAATACAATTGGGTTACTTCATGAATTATTGCAAAATGATTGCAAACTAATTCAATTAAATCGTATTCAAACAATAACTATGGGCCTACTCACTACTCTGCCGCTTTGGTTGTATGTACCCGAATGGTGGGATCTGGCACAGTGGCCCAAACTAGGTCAATGCACCTTGCACTACCTTCTGTCCCTTTAAACGTCGAATTGTGTTTGTTTACGTTTAGGGGTACGCACTGTGCCAGACCACACCATTTGGGTAGATACTGCCAAAGCGGCAGAGTACTGGTAGGTTCATGCCTATACGTGCAACTCTATGCAATCGAATCGTTAGAAAATCATTTTCAATGTTATAACAAATTTTTTAAATATAAACATTTATCGCAATTCCTCAGATGATTACAGTAATTAGCAATTCAATTACTTGAAAAATTTGAATTATGTAATTCAATTACGGCGTAATTTAATTGTTATGTAATTAAATTACATTGTAACTTAAATAGCATAACCGTACAATTGCACGATGCTCGCTCGACTTCATTTAAGCTCTCTCATCCTCTTCTTATTCCCGTCCATACAATTGTTCCTCTCCCACTCTGTCACTTGCTTTTGCTCCTTTTGACAATTATCCTATCACACACTCATGTCACTCTTACATCTCTTACGCTCTCGCTCTCTGTCTCCCCCTCACTCTTCTCCACACTTGCTCAGAAAGAGAGGTTTTTTGGATATCCGCCTCAGATTACATTCGTTTTTGGATATGTTTTAGAGGAGCAAAAAATAAGGAATGCGTGTTTCTCTTGTATTGGTGCGTAAACATACTTATGGGATGAAAGAACCCTTCAAACTTCATAAGAAGAGGTACAAAAGTAACATCATGCATTCGGCAAGTTATGACGCAAATGAAATATATATCAGGTTTTATTCAACACAATGTTATAATATTCTTTAAACTAACAATAGGATCTTTTGTACCTCTTCTAATGAACTATGAGTGGTGGTTTTATCCTCGAAATATGCAAACGAGCTGATATAAGAAAAACACGTACATATTTCTTACATTTGGCTTCTTTAAAACACATCCAAAAAGCACAGCAATCTGAGCCGTAGAACCTAGAAACGTCTCTTTGTTAGACACATGGTATTCGAAAGTATATATTTTAAAATTCTTGAAATATATGGAATAATAGGCGATCTCCCGGCAGCTTTTTTATTTAAGCACTTTATGGTGACCGTGACTGGAGCTTTGACCTGGTTCATCAGAAACAAAAAATTCGACCCAATTTAGTTAGTATATAAAATTATCAAGTGCTTAATCGTTCATTATCCCGAAAAATTAATTCCAAACAAAATGCCGGCTGTGAATAGTAAAAGTATCGAGTTTCGCCACAGAATCCCTCTCATTTTTCATTATCTTACATCAGTTTTCATCTGTAAAATTAAATGTACCCAACGAAATTAAAGAAGCCACGATTAAGCACTATATAATTTAATATACTAACTAAATTTGGTCGAATTTTTTATTTCCGATGACTCAGGACAAAGCTACAGTCACGATCACCATAAAGTGCTTAAATAAAAAAAATACTGTCGAGAGATCGTCTATAATTCCTTTATTTATTTATATATTAAATTGCAAAAAAACTACAATAACTTTAAAATATATACTTTCGAATACACAGCAGTTTATTTAAAAAAGTCTTCAAGTTTAAAAATGAACAAAATAAATGTGTTTTCAGATCTCACAGGTTGGCATGACCCCTTAAGGGGTTAGGCCACCTTGGACGAAGCAAAATTGCAGTCATTTTCTGCATGTAAAAACTAAAACTTCTTGGTATTTTTGTTTCTAAGTCAAACGGTATAGCCGTGAGATTGAACATCGTGGAAAACGTCGCTCCTCAAGATCTTACATATCATGGCAGAAAATGGTAGAAAAAATCGTATTATTTCCGGCGAGAGTTGTAAAATAACAGGCTTCATATTGAATTTTCTATTTAATTCATTTCTTCCTAAAAAAAATGCCGAGTATGACTGCAATTTTGCTTCGTCCAAGGTGGCCTAACCCCTTAATACATCAAACACTTACGCTCTATACACATTCAACATATCTTCCTGCCACGGAACACTTCCTTCTCCTACAAAATACTCTTTGTATCGGTCCCTATTTTGTTTGGCAGAGTTATTTATATTTCTATGATTAACGGGTTGCAAATTATCCATCCGTACTGCATCGTGTTGACAATTTCCCTCCTGCATAATCCTGTTGTTCATTACATATGCTGCACTCTGTCTCCGTAAGAAATTATGGAGAACGCAAGTAGCCAATACGACATAGGATATATTTTCCACCTTCATATTAATTGCTGTATGTAATACTCGAAATCGCGAGGATAATATACCGAATGTATTTTCGACTACGTTCCTAGCTCGCGATAATCTATAATTGAATATTCTTTTATCGTGGTCCAGTTCCCTTTGCGCATACGGCTTTAAAAAATTATTACTCAAAGCAAACGCTTCATCGCCTAAAAAGGCGAAGTTCAAATTTTTTATTGGTTTAGTATTATCGGGTAAATTCAACTGCCCGTTATTTAAACGTCTCATAAATTGAGTATGTTCGAGAACACCACCATCCGATACCCTTCCATTTTGGCCGACGTCGACAAAAATAAATTCATAATTAGAATCAACTAACGCCATTAGTACAATACTGTAGTAATTTTTATAATTATAATAAAAAGCCCCGGAATCCGGTGGTGGGATAATACGGATGTGCTTCCCATCCATAGCACCTCCGCAGTTGATGAAATCCCATTTGTTTTGAAACCCTTCCGCAATTTGATTCCACTCGTCCTTGGTATTCGGGAACTATGACAAAACAAAATACAATAAAAAAATATAAAAAAATTAATTTCTTTGTTATTTCTTATTTTATTAAATTATTTGTGTTTTTTTTTGTATGAAGGACGAAGAAGTGCAACCGTCTGGATGCACAAATAAACGGCCGGCTGGGAATATGATTCGCTGCGCCAAGAAGAAAAAAAATGATGATAATGGTGTCCTGGAAGTTTTAAAAACTTGCGCTGTCGCGCTCAAAAACCCCACCACCACTAAAATCGATATTTCGGAATACGAAGCATCAGGGATAAAAGTTGCCAAGCAATTGGAAAGAATGGATCCGGAGCAGGCGATTTATGCGGACACCATAATAGCAGCAGTATTGAGAAGAGGGTTATTAAAAACTTTAAAGCCTCACACAGATTTGTGTGATAACGAATGCAAGCTCTATGCTGTGCCCTATCACAGCAGGAGTTTTTAGAGATGTATAGATACGATCGCGAATTCATATGCAAATTTGTGTATTGTATTCATTTAAACTATTTTCAGATGCTCCGTTTGAATAGTTGCTGTGCGGTGTGCAGCATAGCGGCTGTTCTATTTATCTGAAACAATGTACAAAAAAGATTTATGTTTTTTAGGAAATTGCGCAAGTAATGAACCTCGGAACGCAGTAAATGTTGCCGTTATTTTGTGAATTTTACAGTTTTTATCCTCCCAATCGACCTTCATTAACTGCGCAATTTCCTGAAGAACAAAACTCTTTTTGGTATTTTGTATCAGATAAACAGAACAGCCACTATCTTGCACGCCGGACAGCAACTATTCAAACTGAGCGTCTGAAAATAGTTTAAATAAATACAATACACAAATTTTCATATGAATTCGCGATCGTGGATTAGGTTTATTTAATTAATAAAGTATTATTGTTAGTCTACACCTATTATTAATTTGTAACCCTTACCTTTAAGAACTCTGCACGTAGGGCATTATACAGAGCTTTGCACGTCTCAGGAATTATTTTACATAACGAAGGAGCTGATATGCCAGTTGTAAATTTCAAATCTTCGTAAGAACGTCCCGTTGCCAAAAATCTTAAAGTGGCGATAAGACATTGCTCTGGAGTGATGCTCTGCCTCATAACGGTGTCCATTTTTTTAATATTGTTTTCAACTAAGCTGCGGAGATGATGAAACGCTTCAGAATCCATCCTCAAATAATTCCGGTAGTCATCTGGATAATTGTCTCTCAGCTCTCGCAGAAGGGGCTGAACATTACAATTTCCGCGGTATTCTTTTACCCAGACCTGGCGGTTTCTTCTTCTGTTTCTTCTTCGATCTGCTACTGTTAAATGCACAGCAGCAGCAGCAATAACAACAACAGCTAGGTTCCGGTCACGGTTATTATTCACCGCAAACATGATAACACTTTTGCTCACAGCCTTTTGTAAAACGCGTTCTTCACACAGGCTTCTTACACTTGATGTGGTTCGGTGTAAGGATAATCACACACCTAACCCAACTCAATGTAGATTATCCACAAATAACAGTTAATAATAACAATTAACAATAACAATTAAAAATAACAATTAACAATCACAAATAATAGAAACAATTAACAGTACCAAATAATGGTAATAATTAACAGTAACAATTAAGAGTAAAAATTAACAGAAATAATTAAGAGTAACAATTAATAGTAATAAATTAACAGTAAAAATGGAGAAACAGTAAGAATGCGTGCGCGGTACGTGATGTCTGAGAGCCGGTTCGAGACCAAGTGTCCGCTCCGTGAATTTTCGCCGGTTAAAAAGGAAAGACAAGACAGAGTTAGAGATAGCGAATAGAAAAAGATAGCGATACCCTAAAACGAAGATGAAATAGCAAAGAACAGAGAAAAACATAGAGAGGGTGGAGAGAAAGCGTGAGATAAGAAAACTCTCCTTCGGCGCGCAAAGGTTTGGTCGCCAAATGTTCCTGACGGTGACCAGGCCTGTGCGAACCCTTGAAACTCAGTAGGTATATGTAAGCAGAAACGGCAAGAAGAGGTAGGTACATACATATAAAGGGGTAAAAGTGAAAGTTAGAAATAGCTCCAGAAACAGAAAAAAGAAATATGGCAAAAACGTAGTTTAGTATGAAAGTTGTATTTTTGTGTATCCATCACTCTATTCTGATAGCCAATGGGCAAAGTATCTACCCATGCAAACAGATATGTCGTATTCATGTTACTTACAAAAAATTGATCTCAAGTTGACCTTTCGTAATCTAACGAGAATCGTGCCAATTTTCAGACCAGAATGTCGCTATTTTTCATAATTTCTGTAGATATGTATAAGTTTATATCTCATATATATTTTGAATGTGTATAGTCTAAGCTTATTTATGACATAAATACTAAGTCGGTTGCTGCAAATTAGACTTTTGCGTCTTAAAGAACCAGCGAATTTTTTATTTAAGAAATCGATGTCCGTTTTAGAAACTCCCGTTTTTGTTAATTTTCAGCATTTCTCACTTAATCTACTTCGGGCGGTAGCCACACTCATACAGGTTGCCCAAATTTTATAATTTTCTATTTCAGACAACTACAGCGATTGATTTTATGCTATCAGTGCGCATGGGAGTTTTGTAATGCGCTCCATTTTAAGCTCTATAACGACAGATATAACCATTATTTTTGCATACAATTTTTTTACATATTCCCTAAAGATTGCCAAATGAAGCCACAAAGCTGGAAGTAAATAGATATATTTAATTGTTTGTTTTTAAAAAATTCGCGTTCACTTCCTACCGCTACAAGCGGCTCGCATAGGCTTGGCTGCCAGACTCGGCGTGCGCTCCAGGATTTCCTTTTTCTGTTTCTGAAGCTATTTCTTACTTTCACTTTTACCCCTTTATATGTATATACCTACCTCTTCCTGCAGTTTCTGCTTACATATACCTACTAAGTTTCAAGGGTTCGCACAGGTCTGGTCACCGTCAGAAACATTTGGCGACCAAACCTTTGCGCGCCAATGGACAGTTTTCTTATCCCACGCTTTCTCTCCACCCTCTCTATGTAGCTCGTTCTAGTCATCGTTCGGACCACGGAAACCGAGCAGCCTTCATAAAACAAAGTTTTCACAATTATTTTGATCACCGTACGGATCACAGAGTCTACATCGATCAATCATGTTTTTGGATAAGTTACACTCTCGTCGGACTCCAGGGTGAGCCAGGAATCCATTTGTCACGTACATATCAATACGATAAGAGAGTGGGTTTAAGAAATGCCTACTCCTTTTATAATTTGTATTGTTTGTGTAAAAGTAGTCTGATTTGCATGAAATTTGTGATAATTTTAATTGAGAGAACGCCAGGAATCCATTAGTGTTACTTCCATATCGATACGATGAAGAATAAAGAAATTCTTAATACGCTGTAATGAATATTTCACCCTCGACTGTGGGTCGCCGACCTCGATTCGCTGCGGTCGGCCGAGGATTCATACCTGTTTCAGAAAAACTGTATACTTTATTCTTTATCGTATCGATATGGAAGTGATACCGATGGATTTCTCATGTTTTTCAAATGAAAATTATACCAAATTTCATGTAAATCGGACTATTTTTAACGAAGTTATGGAAATCAATTTATTATGAAGATTCCTTAATTACAATCCGATTTGTGTCGTTTTTGGACCATTTTCATCGGGAAAACATAAGGAAACGATTCACGTCACTTTCTCCAAGATCCGGTGAGAAATGTAGAATTTTCGATTCGTCACGTCTTAGGGAGCAACATTGCACGGCCCCCCTGGTCTCGAGGGTCGAAGTACTCGAAACCCATCGAGGCACGGCTTATCGACGGCGTTGTTTCTGGAGTCTTGGCTGCCAGGATCGGCTGCCAGGCTCGGCGTGCGCTCCAGGATTTCAAAACTGTCGGAAATCCACGCGCCACGCCGAACCCTTGCCGTTTTCCTTTTCTAACTACTTTTTCTGTCTCTTATGTAAACTCTTCTGAAGTGAAGGTTGGAGCGCGGCTAGGAGCGGGGTGCTTTCTGGCGCGCGGGCAGGAGTGTGGTGCTTTCTTGCGCGCCACGCTAGAGCGTGGCTGAAAAATTTGACCTGCATCACGCGCCATCAGAAGACTACCCCCTTTCTTCAAAACATCTTGCACATTATACCTCTTCATCATTTATCTTACATATAACATCACTTGCATACCTATGTGTATTTATTGTTTATCAATATTAGTTTTTATATTAAAACAAGCAATGACATGGTAATTATTGCCGTCAATAGTAATAATTATGATCGTCAGAACAGTGAATGTGTTACCTGCAATTTCATTTGCCATCGCATTGCCGGGGAAACATTTGGATATTTTAATGTACCCTTGTAAAATTTTACAGTCGTTATAATTGAGTCTTAAACCATTTCCATAATTTATAGCATCTTCAGGTCAACCAAATGTAGCTTCGTAAAAACAGATGTTTCAGTGTACCCTACAGTAATAACATTTCTGATATCCCCTATAAGCCAGGTATATCAAGATATGTCATTGATCGTTTCGTAGATCGAAAAATTGGATGGAGTCCACGTAGAAATGCGAGGCCGAACCCGTTGTCTCTAAGTAGCGGCGAGTATAATCTTCTGGCGCGCACGAAGGAGCGTCGCTCCGGCGTTCAAGTACTTTTGCGTGCCGCGCGCTGGAACGCACGCCGGGAACGCGCGCCGGGAACGATCGTGTAAAGGCCCCTATTAAATCCGTCATACTGAGGGTTTTGAGGGAAGACCAGGCGCGAATATTAAATCCGTCACACTGAGGGTTTTGAGGGAAGACCAGGCGCGAATATTAAATCCGTCACACTGAGGGTTTTGAGGGAAGACCAGGCGCGAATATTAAATCCATCACACTGAGGGTTTTGAGGGAAGACCAGGAGCGAATATTAAATCCGTCACGCTGAGGGGTTTGAGGGACTCAGGCGCGAATATTAAATCCGTCACACTGAGGGGTTTGAGAGGAATTTAGGCGCGAATGTTGAATCCGTCACACTTAGAATTTCTGGAGGCGATCAGGCGCGAATATTAAATCCGTCACTCTAATCGACCAGGGAAGGCAAATGTACACTTGGAGAACACCCGTTATGGTGGTTCGTAATTGTTTTGGTTTGCGTAATAGGATTTAACGCTGCATTCGTGTAAAAGAAACCACGCTTAGTCTTTCTGTGGATTGCACGGTTCATGCAGTAGTATGTTTGTAAATACTGAAAACGCTCTCGCGTCTACGAACAGAAATCAGCTGCTGCGGCAGCTTATTTCTGTTTGGAATCGTTATAACCGAGGATGCACACAATAATTGCAAACGTGATTGAAAACAAGTTGGTTTATTAACTTTGAGCTAGAGTACGTTCACTGTTTGTGTGATAACGAGATTAACAGAATAATGCGTTGGACGTTGAGCATTAGCACATGACATATATAAACGGTAATTAATCAAAATGTGAGAATATGAACATGAAACACATGAAATTAAGTAGAATGATACAAGCAATAAGCGTCGTTGATACAAAATAATAAATGATAAGCAATAGGCGTTGATATAGAAAGCAATATGAATAATAATACAAATAATATAAATGAAAGCAATAAGCTTTAGAGTGCGATAAGCATGATAAGATAATTAATATGAAATACAAAAAGCTTAAGAATAATAAGGCAAAGTACATATACGCACTAAGCGTTGATAATACAAAATAATATGAAAAGCAATAATAATACAAATAATATAAATGAAAGCAATAATAATACAAAATGATATGAAAATCAATAACAATACAAAGATACGATGAAGGTGATATGCTATGTTAATGGTAATTGTAATATCTTACGATGATTGACGAGTGGTGATTGTTGATCACTGATTTGAATAGCACTGAATTAAGGATAAAGAGTCGTTAAGTGACACTAAAATGGATAATGAGATAATGAATCTCCGGCCTCTCAGGACCTCGTATTTATGTATTTTTACAGGAGTGATGCGGGGGTACGCGCGGTAGAGACCTTGACACATTTCAAAATAAGACGTAGTAGGACTTCCGGGGTTTTTACAAACGGTATGGTTATTAATAGACATATTTATGTCACGTACGCCAAATATGCGTCGCAATTAGGTTTCTGGGGTTCTTATGACTGCGAAAGGAGATACTCAACTTGTCGAATGGATTTTGGGTATTTTATAGGAAAAGGGTTAGAGTGGCTTGGACCCTGTGAGTCGTAAAGAGGGGATTGAAACGTGGTCTCGATTTAAGAGGGTTCTGTAACGAGGGGCTTGTTTGAATTCGTTTTGGGGAAAGGATTCGTGCCTCATAGGGCGAATAGGGGACGGAGTTTTGTAACGATCATCTCGTGATGGGGACCACTAAGGTACATCATCGAGGTGGAGTTTTGTAACGATCATCTCGTGATGGGGACACATACAACATCAAGGTGATCAGCGATTGGGGAGATGGGGTAAGAGTTGAGTTTGAGATTTTTTTGTGGAGTGATTTTGAGATTCATGAATAAATTTTGGAATAGGACCGCGCGCAAAATGGTGGGACATCACAGTACAATCTGATTCTTTGGTTTGTATATTTATTTTTATAATTTTTTTTTCATTACATTTAATGTTTTCCGAAGCCCTTTTTTTATTCTAAATCCACAAAATTTTGTTCAATAAAAATTTAGTATACAACTTTTCGTAATATTCATAAATATATATGATAAACACTTACATTATCGGATGCATTTAGTGGATGCGCTTTTGCATTTATTTCGGAACTGCCAAATCCCTCAACTTCCTTATGTGATTTTTCCTAAAACATAATTTGATGATGTCAGAAGTGAGGCGCGCAGATTATTTAATATTTATGAAAGTTGCGAAAGCCCATGCTAATATTGAAGAATATTCCTTAGCCAAATCATGCGATGTATCTCAAACTCTTCTAATTTTCCACAATGCTCATTCCACACACCACATAAAGAGAATATGAAAATTTTCCAGTGAAACAATACTACATTATATATATCGTATGTTATAAAAAGGACATGAAAAAGTGGGAAGCATGCATGGGGAAGCGTACTCATAACTTATACAACCAACTCTGATAAGTTCAGTAATATTATAAAAATATCTTAACATATCTATGAATTTATGAAATCAAATTCCAAGATTAATTTTTTTCATAACGGTATCCGGATCAGAAATGCCAGGTGGCTAGCAGACTTCGTAGACTTTTCTAATCGTATAACGTTATTAAGGGGGTAGACACGTCACGTGGTCTGGCCGCCGAGGCCGGTCGGTATTACAGCAGATTTTTTCTGCACAGAAATGGTAATACCCATAGATACGCGGCTGCCTGTGCACACGAGAGGGAGCTGTTTGCTATTTCCATATTTTATTTTGAATGTGGAAAGAAATTCTCTGCTGTTACGTTGTACTTTTTAAACAGAAAGTCTGCTGGTACTGTAAACGTAGAAAATTCATTGTACATTTGCTTGAAATGTGCTTATGCTACAATATTCTATGTTGGCAGTAAGGAATTATAAGTGAAAAGGAAAAATACATGAGGGCATGTCCCCAGAAAATGAAGTTTGTTAGGATAGGCATTTTTTTATTAGCAAAACACTGAAACAGAACATGAAATACACATCCTATGCAGAAAACTGTTATGAACAAACATATATAAAATTGTGTTTGATGTTGAATTCAACGCGTGATTATTATGTGGCCCCTCCTCGAAGTGACGTATAGGTTATATTTTCTGTCACTTCGAAGACAGAAAATCCGCTCCTCAAAGTGACAGAAAATATAACCTAAGTATATGCTATATGACAACAAATGTTTAGTGGCTATTTCGTTCTTTTACAAAACATTTGTGAACTTTTTATCATCCTTTCAAAACATTATTATTACGCCACAACAGTATCTTTAGGAAATCGTGTATAGCATATAGGTTATATTTTCTGTCACTTCGAGGAGCCGACCACATAATAATCACGCGCATCTAGCGTGCGCATTTTCAGTAGCGGATTTCATGAACGGATTCTGAACTAAGTAGATGTATTATGAAACACAATGTTTACGGGGTTTATTACTATTTTATTTGTAAAAGATGCTTCAATTCTTTTAATGTTCCTGTCCATATAACTGTTGGCTATTAACAAATAATATAAAAAAAAGTACTAAAAAATAATGCTCTACTTACAATTAGCTGTTTTAGCACTCGCATTGACTGTTGGTGCCGCGCGAGATTTATATATATCGCCATATCTTCTACAATTATTTATTATTCAGTGTGAAAATTAGTGAAAATGTTCTTTGTATATTAAGGAAAACCTATGTCACCTCAAGTTATATGTACGTCAAAATTGTCTCGATACTTTTTAACGGCGAACGTTGAAATACATGGGTTATGCCCAGTATTTCTTTTTAATTAAATATTATTACATTTATTTAACATAAGGGTTTTGTGCATACATTTTACGGTTTTGCTAGAGTTTTCCGAGTTTTATGTTTCAAGTCCCATAACAATCCGATAATAATTACTCAAGTTAACGCAATTTTTGTTTAAAAAGGTATTGACTGTGGTCGAAGAAATTTGTTTGGTTTATAATTTTTATCTCGAATACTAATGATTCGATAAAGAAAGTGTAAATAGAAAAAATATGTGTCGCGACGAGCTTTACAACACTATAGTTTCAAAGATACAGTTTAACAACATTTAATTTTCCAATATTTCTTAGCGTTTGGACAATAAATTTTCCTATTTTCGACCGCTAGTCCGCTTATTGCATCCAAGCCTTCATTGAATTCCCCATGATTAAATTAATTCAATCATAGTGCTTCAATTAAAAATTGGCTTGGGTTATTTAAGTAATGTCCATCTCTTGTATTTTGCCATATAATTTAGGCAGTGAGAGTAACAACGGACTAACCCGCATTTTTTTCGAAATTGAGTTAGTAGTAATAACGTATTCCAATAGGCTGTACTAATCATATACAATAGGAAAAAAATTTTTAATGTGGGTTAGTCCGTTGTTGCTCTAACTGCCTCAATTACTATAATTGTATACAGTTCGTAACAGTTTTTAGTCAATGTATGCCTAAAATGCATATAACCTAACCTACAATCATACGAAAATGCATACATTGACTGCATCACGCTTTTACTGTGGCTCGTGTATCCAGCTAACGCCTCAGTTTTGCTATGATTCCACGTTCGCAGTCCTCCCGAGTAGGCGCCATCTCGTATCCACTAGCTCAACTAAATTTGTCACGTGACTTGCTCTGTATTATCGCCAATATGGCGGAACTCGTATTTGGGAATGCAATTACGAGAATACGTTGTTTGTCCTTATATGAGCAGATTTTGAGCTGGGTAAGGTCTCATTCGAAAGAGGAAGGTTCAGTGCAGCGCGCTCTGGTTCTCGTTTGAGTCACAAAACTCTTTTAGTGACCTAAAAATACTTGGATTATGCGGGTGTATTTTGTCGAATTTTGCTCTACTTTGAACACTCATATTATTAGATATCAACACAAGCTCGTCGAACCATGACCAGAGCGCGCTGCACTGAACCCTTCTCTTTCGAATGAGACCTCGCCCAGCCCAAAATTCGCTCATATAAGGACAAACAACGTATTCTACTAAACCCATGTTTCGGGCCAGATTATGTCGGTATACAGCGCGCTGCATTACCCGTGTCTACCCCCTTAACAACAAGAATGTTAATATACTATAATCAATGTTTTTGGCAGAGTCTGGTGAATGCTGTCATGAGTGTAAAACATTCCTTTATATTCAATTATTATCAAATCCAAAACAAAGCAGACACAAAAGAAAAGTCGTTGAACGTACGTTTTCCAGATATTATTACTGTGTTTCCCATACATTTGGCAGGAAACAAATATAATCTCCAACAGACTCCAAATTCATAACAAGCACTTTGTTCTTTATCTGCGAAATCTCGAAAATTAAAAACACTTTATCTTTATTTATAATTTTTTCAGATGATTTAAGTTGATTGTGTTGTTCATTGAACTTGTATACAACTCTGCAGCCAATATATAGCATTTACCCTCAATCCTGACTATGTATTCAATTTCTACAACGCTTCCGTTGTACAACAGAACAACTGTATCCTTGGTCTTTTGAACTTTCATATATTTTGTACAATGTACAACCATATTCTTGTGAATGCAGCGATCGAAAATCTCTACGATTGCTTTATCATTCGTAAGAAAGGTGCGAAGTTTTTTTGTTATATTTTCTGATATTTTCGGTGCACCTACTAGTACAGTCTCGCCACCGTTGCTTCTTCTAATGCAATCGTTCTTCAATACTTGTGAACTGAATAGATTGTTACAGAAATCAATGCATCTATTATTAGCAGACACGTGTGTAACCAAAGATTGATAATACATTGTCCTTGACCATTTTGTGACAATTTGATGTCCTACATTATTGGGACCATTTATATAACTTTTACACACCCGAATTCCATTCTCAAAATGAAATGCTGAAGTTGACCATAATGGTCCACTCCTTCTAACGGAATCCACTAAATGTGTTACACTGTGGAGATTAAACGTTGGTGCACGATCACCATACAGAATTTCACATTCTCCTGCAAACTTCAATAAGTCCCGTTCGCATTGCTTCAGGTCATCCTCTGTGACTTCTAGTTTCAGCAATGTATATACACTTCGACAGAAGAGTAGAAATGATTGGTAGGCACATTCATCCAAAATGCCATTCAAACACACCGGACTATAAAATAAGATCCATGAACGCCATTCTGACGCCTTCCATTTAGCTTTCTCTGCTAAAGATCTTGGTATTCTATGAACCTCATGTGGCACGCGAATCAATGTCAAACGATGGTTAATTTCATTTATTTCTGTAGCATTAAGCTGATATTGACATTCTGCACTACTCCAGAGGTCCCATAATTGCTTAGCAACCCCCAAGGTGACTCCGTGCATATACTCGACAGGATAACCCCATACTGTGTCGAACAACGGTAACCTGGCAATTTCGGAGAAACCTTTAACTCCCCGAATACATTTTTGAAGCGTAACACTGTTGTTTGTGTCTTCCATATTTGCTTCATGTGTTCGCAACTCGTCACTGCTTTCAGATAATGGAAATCTGACTGAGCCGTACATATATTTGCCATAGACATAACACCAACTACAACCATAATATCCATTGAATTGTAGGCGGTTTTGCAGAAGTTGACGAGCTACGGAATCCACACATGCTGCTATAGGTATCAATCGGAAGATCATAGTGCGTTTAGTATCATAATGTTTTAATAGTAAATTTTAATTTCGGCGCAATGGTTCGGTCAATTTGAAAATTCATTTTGTTAATAATGTTTTAATAATAAACCTTTCTTATTTAATTTCAATACTTGTTCCACAAAGGAGGACATCATACAATTCATAATAGCTGGTGATGGTTCCTTTTTTGTGATCCAAATAGAAGCTAAAATGATATTTTTAAATCTGATAGACGGTGGCAACTCATTAATTATAAATTGCAGTGGCCAGATACTAAGTTTTGAGCTTTTAAATATGGGTGCTCCGTCGGTGTTGAAGTTACATGTCAATGCTGTAGAACAATTTCTTTGAACTTTTTTACATAAAATGGTATCATACACGTCGCGTATTGTAAAGTCATTTTCTGTTCCGTTTTTTGATAAATTTTCCAATAGAGAGGACTGGATAGTTTTTTGATTTAGCAGGAATTGTATTTGATATTCTATATCAATAGAGTAAAAGTAATTCGAATTTACTGATGTTAAGTTATATGCTTCTTTGCAATTGTTGCATATTCCTTCCTTGTTCTCAAAATTCTGTTTGAGTTTTACTTGACTTAGAGGATTATAACAATTTGTACAATAAAAATTCAACATAACTTTATCCCCGGGAGTACCATACAGTTTGGACATGGTATAATCACTAAAATTCCATTCATCGAACTTTGGACCAGCTAGCCTTCTAGTAAATTCGACAAGCGCTGCACTTTGCACATGTGTCATGTTAAAACGTATCAGCATTCCAGTTATCATTAATTGGATATCCCCTGTTGTTAATTTAGCTTCAGGGAACATTATTGTATCGTCAGTTTCAAAAACTTTATTATGACAATTTGAATGGGACTTATCATTGGAGTATTCAACATTATTGGAATCATGTGTATTGCAGTCTTCATCACTACTATCCGAATCATCAGTGGCATCATTATTATTTTGAAATGAAGAACTTTCAATATTGATTTGTTCTTCTTGTAATAAATTCTCATTATCGGAGGAAGTATCACTTATTTCATGAATGTTCCTTTTCATGCCACATTGACTATGGGGAATGGGTGCGACTGATACAGGATTTTCAGCTGTAAATTTTGTTCCTTAAAAATCCTATATAGAAACCATATATTTTAATCTGTATTAATGTGTAACACGCTTACTTCGATTTTGTGCCATACGTTGCCAATAAAAATGTGTTTTTTCACATACTTGTGATTTCTTATAAGTAGAAGATAAAAAAGATTTGTAAAGCTTTTTCGTTGAAGGTCCGTCCTTATTTGCCATGATGGACAAAATTAATGTTATAATATACACATTCGTTTACAATCTCTCTCTCTCTCTCTCTCTTTCTCTCTCTCTCTCTCTCTCTCTCTCTCTCTCTCTCTCTCTCTATATATATATATATATATATATATATTCTTTCAATTCTGAATTGAAACAGTTTACTATATCTGCAAATAGTAACCAATTGTAAGAGCATCAAATAGGATTTAAGTTCCCATTAAAACATTGCGGAATTGTACACATTTAATAAACATATGTGTGCACGCAACATACAAATTGTAGAAAAACAACATTCTTAGCTATGTCCAGATGTAAGAGATAATGTTGACGATTCACTTACCAGACTTGATTTTGTGAATTTTTTCTCCAAATCCAACATTCTGTTGCTTAAAATTTGCTTCCTGGTATTATCGTTGTCCTGAGAATAGTATACAAGAAAAGTTATAGAAATGTAAACTTAAACTAGCAATCTAAGTGCAATATGTATTATCAACAATGCTATAATAGTCTAACTCAGAGGTGCACAATTCCAATGGAAAGCCAGCTCCCATGGGCACAGGAATTGTGCAACTCTCGTGTAACTCCCCATATGTTTATCAAAGTTACAGGAGGATATGTGCATACGCAAAGTATGCATGTGTGATTTTGTAATGTCATTAATGAACATAAGAATATGATTCATAGTGTTATTTACCAACTGTGCTTTCTTTGTTCTATCTCCTTGACTTATATCAGAAGTAGAGTACATCTGCTTTAATGGGGGTATTGATGCTCGTTTAGATGCAATTGACTGCTCTAGTTCTTCCTTAGATTCTGAAAGCATGTATCATAACGAATTAATACAGATAACAATAAATTATATTATTTTGTCTACAGTTATGGGACTGATACAACAAACTTTTTATATTTGAAGGCAATACATGGAACATACCAATTGTGCTGATATTTAAACAATAAAAAAGTTAAGACTAATAATGTTCCATTCACACAAACCCTGTAGTTTCGTGTGGTGTAAAAAAATTACACAAAAATATTGAATAAATAAATAAAAGAAATAAATATATTATACTAACATTTATGTAAAGCGTCTTGCAGTGTCGAGTTTTAAATTAATGAAAACCCGACGTATTGAAATTGCTCTGGCTTACGCCGCGTTTCTCTTCCGGGGTCACTCGTAAATGAAACGGCTTCAAATGTACGAATTTGAACACTTCATTACAAGCGAGACTTGAACTTTATAGCGAATTCGGTACCTCGCGCCGACTCTGCACTGGTGCCAAAAAATGACTTTGATTGGTTGATTCTTATAGAGCTATCTTTGTTTCGCTATTAGGATAGACGTGGATAGATGCGTTCTGCGACCGTTCGAACCGGCGTCTTCGGTTTCAGACGCTATGCACACTCGCACTCCCATTCGGTTGTTTTCGGCGATCGCCATGGCGATTTTTACAGGCGGCACGGAAAGACGCAACAATTTATAATATAATATTTTTATTTATACATTATAAACAATTATAAAAACTTACCTCTACAATAAACAATGGACGCGTCCTTAAATTCGTTTCCCACTTTAACTTTATAAAACTTTTGATACTTTATATTTTTTGAATCGAAGTGCCGGATTTGTTTCACATTAACTATAATACGTTTTCCGCACTGCCTTAGTTTCACATATGCGAACATGATACCGATACAACTTATACTGATCTATACCGAAGTAACGAACGCAAAACAGTGAACAATGGTAGCAAACGATCCAAGCATGTGATGAAACATTTTCTCTGCCACTTGTTGCGTGGGGGGGATGATGGAAGACGAATCGACACCACGGCCAACCAGCGTCACCGGCAAATATGTTGTCGACGCTGGTTGGCCGTGACGTCACTCGCCTAATTTATTTGTCCGCATTTATTTTCTATTCACAAATCCAATGGAAACCAAACCAAATTGTTTCTCTGTGAAACCCAGATGCATCCTGTAAATTGTTTAATCTGCCAATCCGGATTTCTACGGATTCAACTGAATTTGTGGCATTCCTAGATGCAAACTATTGTATTTTCTATGGGTCATTCCAGATTAAATCAAAACAAATTTCTTTCAAGACGTGTTTCGCAAAACCAGATGGAACCATTTTAGTTTTCTATCCGCAAATCCATTGGAAATCGAACCAATTGTCTCTCTGTGAAACCCATGTGTAACCCGTGAATTGTTTGGTCTGCCAATCCGGATTGCGACGGGCTCGACAGAGTTTCTGGATACCCAGTTTGAAATCGTAAGGTTTTTGGTCTGCAATTCCAGATACCAACCTTTCGGTTTTATATAAGTGGCAATCCCTGATAGAAACCGACATATTTTGGACCTGCATATCCTGTTTTATCCGTCAATCCAAATATTCGCATTGAACCGGATGATTTTTTTAACTGCCACAAAACTGGGCTTGATAATCCAGATAGAGCCACATTGAACCATATAGATCCAGTTCAAAATTCAGTTCGGTTCTAACAGGCTGTTGCAGCAGGGTGAGACGATATTATGATATCTCTGTCATGCGTGGACCGATTTTATTGAAATTGGTCTCATTCGAAAGCTTATATGCGGTTTACATAAGAAAAATGCCTTTAAATTTAGAAAATATTGCAAGCGTCATGAGATATTAATGAAATAAGTTTCAGTTTGGTTGGATTAGCCGGGCGACGAGTAAATGATAGCGGTAGCGACAGTCGACATATCGACATATATAGGGTGTCTTTCCTGTACTTGGCGTCGAGACGCTACCGCGTCTCTAGATTATATTATATTATATATTAGACTTCCGTTTCCGGTCGCGAGTGTGTTAGTAGCGTGAGAGTGAGCGGTGTTGGCGAGTGAAGGAAAGTCTGGTTAATAGGAAGAGGAGTGGGTGTGAGGAAGGTGAGGGTGAAGTGAGGAAGGTTTAGGGATAAGGGGAAGAGGGCTGGGATAGAGGGTGACAGGAGAATAGAAGGTATAAGGTTTGGAGGTTAAGTGGCAGAGGTAGGCGAAACTTGGCGGGAAAGAGGCAGCAGAAAGGCAAGGGGAGACATCTGTGGGTGAGGAGAAGAGGTAGAAGATTTGGAGAAAAGGCGGGAGATTTGAATGGGTTAAAAGGAGATAAGATGGCTTTTTTGGAATGTGGCGGGATTAAAGAATAAAGATGGGGACTTCTGGAAAGGACTGGAGGAGTGGGAGGTGATAGTGATGTGTGAGACATGGATGGAGGAAAGAGATTGGGATTATGTAACGAATGGGCTGCCAAAGGGATACGTGTGGGGAAAACAATGGGCTAAGAGGGAAAATAAAAAGGGGAGGGCAATAGGGGGAATGTTAATGGGGATAAGAAAGGAAATAGAAGCAAGGGACGAAGAAGTAGGGGAAAGAGAGGGGATAATGATGAGGATGGTGAAGATGGGGGGAGTGGTGGAGGGTGCTGGGAGTATACGCGAACAAAGACCTTCAGAGGAAACTGCAGGCGATAGAGGAGTAGGTGGAGGGAAAAGAGGAGGGTGTAAGGGTGATGATAGGGGGGGGATTTAATGCAAGGACGGGAAGGGAAGGGAGGGAAATTACGGGAGAGGAGGAAGGGGAGGAAAAAGGACTAGGAACCAGGAGTTCGAAGGATTTGGAGGTGAACGGGGAGGGGAAGAAGTTGTGCAAATATTTAGAAGAGAGGGGATGGGGAATACTGAATGGAAGCATGGAGGGGGATGAGGAGGGGGAGTGGACGTATACAGGAGGGAGAGGGAACTCAGTCATAGACTACGTCATACGGAACGAGGACACGAGGAAAGGAGTGGAGAGGTTAGAGGTGGGGGAGAGGGTGGATTCAGACCATCACCCGGTGGTGGTGTGGCTGAGGGGAGAAGATAGGGAAGGGGAAAGGAGGGGGAGAAAGGGTGCGGGAAAGTGGGTAGGAAGGGGGAATTGGACAGCAGAGGTGAGGGAGGAGTTTATACGAAGGTTTGGAAAGAGAGAGGGGGGAAAGAGATATACAGGAGGAATGGAAAGAGCTGAAGGAGAGGGTAAAAGGGGAGATTGGGATGGTGGGGGCGGGGCGAAAAAAGGTTGGAAAAGGGGGATGGTGGGACAAAGAATGTAGGGAGGAAAAAAGTAAGGTTAGGAAGGAGCTGAGAAGATGGAGAAGAGAGGGAGGAGAGGGAAAAGAGTATAGGGAGAGGAAGAAAGAGTATAAGATAATGTGTGAGGGGAAGAAGAGGAAGGGGTTGGAAAAGTGGGAGAAGGAGGTTGAGGGGGTTAAGACGGAAGGACAAGTGTGGAAAGTGGTGAATAAAGAGAGAAAAAGGAGGGGGAGGGTGAAGGGGGGGATAAAAATGGAAGAGTGGGAAGACTACTTTAGGGGAGTGTTGGGTGGAGTGGAGTGGAGGGTGAGAAAAGGGGGAGAAAGAAAGAGGGGTGAGGATGGGGAGGAGGAGTTAAGTAAGGAGGAGATTAGAAGGGTGGTAAGGGGGCTGAAGGAGGGAAAGGCGGGAGGAGGTGACGGCATAACCAATGAGGTGTGGAAGTTTGGGGGGGTAAAGGTGGAGGATTGGTTATGGGTAATCTTTAACAGGGTGTGGAAGGGGGAAGGGTGGGTGGAGGAGTGGAGGGACGGAATTGTGGTGCCGATAGTCAAGAAAGTGGTCGGGAAGAAGGTGGAGGACTATCGGGGGATTACTCTTACGCAGACGGCGTATAAGGTATATGCATCGGTGCTCGCGGAGAGATTAAGGCAGGAGGTGGAGGAGAAAAGGTTGCTACCACCGAGTCAGGCCGGCTTCAGGAGAGGAATGGGATGTATGGACAACATTTATGTGTTGAACCATTTAATTAACAGACAGGTGACCAGAAAAGCAAGGAAGATGGTGGTCTTCTTCATAGACCTGAAGGCGGCTTTTGACTCGGTGGATAGTGAGGTGTTGGTGAGGGCTATGAGGAAGAGGGGCGTGAGGGAAGGGCTAGTGGAAAGGTGTGGGGAGGTATTAAAGGAAACGGTGTGAAGGATGAGGGTAGGGGAGGAAGAAGGGAAGGAGTTTTGGACGGCGTGGGGGGGTGAGGCAAGGCTGCCCCCTGAGCCCAAGTATGTTCACCCTGTTGCTGGCGGACTTGGACGAGGAGTTGGAAAAAGGAGGGTGGGGAGGGGTGAGATTAGGGGGAGGAAAGTGTGCACCCTGGCGTATGCGGACGATGTGGCGGTGGTAGCAGAGGATGAGGAGGGAATGAAAAGTATGATGGGGAAGCTGGAGCGGTATATGGATGGAGAAGGTTTACAGCTGAACGTGGGAAACTCGAAGATTATGAAGTGTAGGAGGGGGGGGGGGTAGATGGAGGAAGGTTGTGTGGAGATGGAAGGGAAAGGAGGTGGAGGAAGTAAAGACTTTCAAATACCTGGGGTATACTTCGATGGGGAGTGGGGGGCAGGAGGCCCATGTGGAGGAGAGGGTGAAGAAGGAGGTGGCAGTGATGGGGAGGGTATGGGGGATCGGTAAGAGGAGGTTTGAGAAAGACTAAGGGAAGAGAATTTGGCTCTTTGATAAGTTGATGTGGGCGACGATGAGCTATGGGGGTGGAAGGTGAGGGAAACGATGGAGGGGGTACATGACAGATATTTGAGATGGGTTTTGGGGGTGGACTGGTGTACCCCGGGATATATGGTGAGGGAGGAACTGCAGAGGGATAGGCTGAAGGGTAGGGCGGGTTTAAGGGCATGGGGTTATGAGAGGAAGCTGGAGGAGGGGCAAGGAGGGGAATTAGCTAGGATGTGCTGGGAGGAGATAAAGGGTAGGGCAAAGAGGGGTAAAGTTTTTGGGGGGGGGGAAGAGGAAAGGAGGGGTTTCGTTGAGGAGAGGGGGTGGACGGTGGAGGGGCTGGAAAGAATAAGGGAAATGGGGGGAATGAGGGGAGAGGAGCTAGTAAGGAGGGAAAAGAAACTGCAGGAGAAGGAGAGATGGGAAAGGATTAGGGAATCGATATATAATAGGTGGTATGGAGCGATAAAGGGGGTTGGGGTGCCGGGTTATTTGAAGAAGGACTGGGGGAAAGTAGGTGGAGTAGGGTGGCGAGGTTTAGATTGGGGTGCAAGATGAGGGGAGGTAGATACTGGGAGGAAGAGGAGAAGAGGAAATGTAGGGTTTGTGCATAGGGGGAGGAGACGTGGGAACACGTGTGGGAGGAGTGTACCGAGTGGGGGGCGGGAGGAGGTGGCAGGAAGTAGTGGGAGAGGTAATGGAGGACGAGGGAGGGGGAGAGGAGTGGATGAGAAGAGTCGAAGAGTGGAGATGGGGGTGATTGGGAGAAAGAATGGCAAAGGAATGAGAGTGAAATGCGGCGAACGGAAGCGGGGGTCAAACGGTTGGGTGGGGGGGGGGTGCGGGGATGCGTGCGTGGCGGAGGGTGTGAGCGAGCGGGCAATTAGGTTAAGGTAGATTTTAAGAGTGGGCTAGGTTAAGATAGATTTAAGGGATAAGTGTAAGAGGAGGAGGGAGACAGCTTGTAATCCCCAAGGGGACACAAAAAATAAAGTATTATTATATTATATATCAAAACTACTGTTAAATACACTTTTATTATTAATAAATGTTTCTTATTAATTTATATAACATTTTTTTGTGTGTGGTTTGTTTCGAAACAGTTTACCACCTGAAGCGCAACACCACAAAAAATGAACATAAATCTGATTCATTTTTTCGATTTGGTTTTCATTTTGAAAAATTGAACGTTCTATTTGTTAAATGTAGTCTTGTTTTACTAACCTAATTGTGACGGCCAACATTTCGATAGGCTGGATGCATTCTCGCATAGCTGTACCTTTGTGCTTGTTTGCGCACGAACGCGAAGCTTCGACCGTTCGCGTATTAATTTTTAATGTAGAGTTAATTAGGTATAAGATAGCTGTTAAGGATAGCCGTTAAGTTTGAACGAAGGTCACGGACACTTTGTATTTACAGGACGTTGCACAATAAAGGACTAGTTTCGACACTTAAATTAGCACAGTACAGCACGGAACTTAATTAAACCTACTTAATTATCTATAAAACGAAAGCACACGAAAGATTGAAAGCGAGCTTAGAATTTAGAATAAGCGAGGTCTGGAACGTTCCAGTAAGCGCAAGCATGCGACAGAAGATCCACTACTTTACGAGTCGACGTTTCGTAGAAGAGAGATCGATCGCGATGATGGATCGGGCCGTTTCGCCGAATTCTGTGACGTCAGCACCCCACCTAACAGCTGCTCGTCCTGAGAGGGGCGAAGACTGTCTTGATAAAACAAAGCAGTTCGTATTAGGTGAGGTACGCGTCGACAGATGGCCCGACCGATATCATCATCGCGATCGTGCGTGACGCGATTTGGTCGCGTTAGTCACTTTCAAAGCGCGCGCGGTTTCGGCAACGGATCCGCGCCGACTTGGCCTGTGGCCGTTTGGGCCAATCCCAAACATTCCCGCCCGCCTCGTCAGTAGTGATGAGATTGCTGGATGCCTATTGGCGGAGGCTTGTCATTCCGCAGAGTACGTTGTCGACGAGGCTAGGTTGAGGTGGTCGTGAATGAATGAGAGTGTCCAACGCGTACGAATTGAATTTACGTAAGGATTATAGTGCCTCTAGTGGCAGGATAATAATTAATTGTCCAGTGCAAGTGCATCGGTATTCGGTCGCGGAGTGAACATAGAGTGATGTGAGAGGTCGTGCTTCGACAGTGAGAAGGCTTGGAGATCGTGAAGACAAAGAATGGTAAGCACCGGGTATTACGCTTCGCATCGTTCCCCGAATTTGCCCGCGACGGTTCTAATGCACGCCTGAATTGAGCTCGCGAGTGTTATTGTCATCGTTCGAGTAGCTCTCAGTATCGGTCCCGGCGTCGTCGTCGCGAAGTAGTATTACGATCTTGTGAATCGGGCGAGTGAATTCGGAAAGTGCCGTCTTAAGAGTGACCACACGTACGAGCCCATCCGTGCCTTGGTGCACTTGCATTACGCGGGCAAGTGGCCACTTAGATGGGGGCTGCAGTTCGTTTTTTATCAAGCACAAGTTGCCTGCCTTGATAGGTGGTTGAGGGCGAGTCCACTTGACCCGGGTTTGCAGCGTGTTCAGGTAATCACGAGCCCATAATCGCCAGAAATGCTGCTGCATTTTCTGCACGAGTTGCCACCGGGAGAGCCGATTTTCTGGGAGCTCCTCTAAATTCGGCTCCGGTAGTGCGGTAAGAGCGTCCCCGACCAGGAAGTGGCCGGGCGTGAGTACGCCGAGGTCGTCGGGATCGTCGGTCAGTGGCTGTAATGGGCGCGAATTTAAACAGGCCTCGATTTCGGTAAGGAGCGTGGTCATCTCCTCGTAGGTGAGCTTGTGCTCGCCTATTACGCGTCGGAGGTGGTGTTTGACGGATTTGACGGCCGCCTCCCAGATTCCGCCGAAGTGTGGGGCAGATGGTGGGTTGAAGGTCCACTCGATCCCCTCGGAGGCCACCGTGTCGAGCAGTTGGCTTGAGTTGACTGCCTGCAGCAAAGTTCGTAGCTCCCTATCTGCTCCAACGAATGCAGTCCCACAGTCGCTCAGGATCTGGCTGCATCGTCCCCGGCGCGAGATGAATCGACGTAGGGCGGCTAGGAAGGCTGCCGTCGTGCCGTCTGAAACCACCTCCAAGTGGACTGCCTTTGTAGCCAGGCAGACGAAGAGAGCAATGTAGCCCTTGTACGCGTGTTGGCCCCGGCCTTTACCAGAACGCAGGAGAATAGGGCCGGCATAGTCGATACCTACGCGCGAAAATGGCCGCGAGGGGGTTACGCGAACCGCGGGGAGATTACCCATAAGCTGGTTCATGGTGTTACCCTTCCAACGCACGCAGGTGGGGCAACGGTGGATGAGCGCCTTCACCATCGGTCGTCCGTGAAGAATCCAGCAGTGTTGACGCGACGTTGACAGCGTGAGCTGGATGCCGCCATGCAGGCATCGATGGTGGGCATCGGCGATCCAGATCTTGGCCAAATGAGACTCGTTCGGCAAGATGACGGCGTGTTTGCGATTGTAGGATAGCAGCGAGTGCTGCAGCCGCCCGCCGACACGCAGGATACCGTCGTCGTCAAGGAGTGGATTGAGGCGTAGTAGGCGACTCTTGCTTGGGATCGGCCGTCGAGCTTGGAGGCAGGCGAGTTCCTGCGCAAAGAATTGCTCCTGCTCCATCCGCACAAGCCGCTGTTGTGCCTCCTGGATCTTGTGACCGGCTAGATAGGGCTTCCGAGCGCCTCGATGCTTGCGCAACCATCGGCAGCACCACGCAGTTACTCTGAGGAGACGCCGAAAATTTGAAAATTTAGCCAGGTAAGGGCTCACCTTGGTTTCCAGCGTAGTAAGGATATGAAGCATCTGTCGCTGCTCCTCCAGGTCCTGGTCGGGCGCCTGGCGCATCTCGTCGGTCCAGTGATCCTTGACAGGGAGCCACGCCGGTCCGGTCCACCACAGTGGGTGCTTGGGCAGCTCCGTCGGTGACAATCCTCTAGAGGCACAATCCGCTGGATTGTCCTGGCTCCTCACGTGATGCCACCGTGCACTCGGTAGCGTGCGCTGGATGTCAGCTACTCGATTTGCTACGTAAGTTTGCCATCTGCTTGAGTGTGATTGGATCCAGCCCAATGTGACCAGAGAATCTGTCCAGAAGTGGACGGCGTCGACAGTCAACCCCAGGGTCTCCAGTGTTCGGGCAGTCAGTCGAGACAAGAGGTGAGCCCCGCACAGCTCAAGCCTCGGAAGCGATACTCGCTTGAGCGGAGCTACCTTTGTCTTAGCGGTGATGAGACTGATCCGCCCTTGGCCGCTGTCCTCGCTGACCCGTAGATAAATCACGGCCGAAAAGGCTCGCTCGGAAGCATCCGAAAATCCATGGATCTCCGTAGTTTGCTGAGTCGATGTCGAGCCTAACCACCGAGGAATCTGGATGTCGCGTAGCGCGGGTAGGGTGTCAATGAACCCACTCCACAACTGCTCCTCCCTTGGTGAGAGGGGTTCGTCCCAGTCCGTCTTCAGCAGCCATAGTGATTGGATGAATATTTTAGCTCGAATCGTGACGGGTGCAAGCCAGCCCAAGGGGTCGAAGATCTGAGCCGCTTGGCTAAGCACGGTGCGTTTGGTGATCCTCGCTGAAGAGCACCCCTGCAGGCAACGTATCTGGAATCGGTCGACCTCGGGTAACCACTGGATACCTAGCACGCTGTGTGGGGTGTCCGTATCCCATTGTCGTGTGGCTCCCAGGTCGGCGCTCGCGATGGAGCGCAAGAGGTCGGGCGAGTTTGACGCCCATTTCCGAAGGCGAAAGCCGCCCGCCGTACAGAGCTGGTCCAGCTCCTTTTGAAGGCGACGGGCCTCGTCGATCGTGGGCGCACCTGATAGGACGTCATCCATGTAGACGTCCGATAGCAACGTTCGAGAGTCAGCAGGGAAGCTAGTGGCTTCATCGTATGCTAGTTGCTGCAGGCACCGTAGAGCTAGGTAAGGTGCACAGGACAAACCGTAGGTGACTGTGGCTAGTTGAAACTCCTTAGCTGGTTTGCTAGGGTCACTGCTCCAAAGTATGCGCTGGAAGTCCCTGTCGTCCGGATGTACCACAATCTGTCGGTACATCTTTTCTACGTCGGCGACGAAGGCAATGCGGTGCCGCCTCCAGCGTGCGAGGACGTCTGCTAGTGCTGGTAACAGGTTGGCACCAATATGAAAAAGGTCATTGAGCGACTTACCAGAGCTGGTTGGCATGGAGCCATTGAACACGACGCGGAGCTTCGATGTCGTGCTTGCTGCTCTCATGACTCCATGGTGGGGTAAGTAGTACCCTGAGTCGCCCAGAGGTCGGTGGATTGAGTGCATATGCCCGAGATCCTCATATTCTTGCATGAATTTCTTGTAGGCCTTATGGAATTCAGTTTCCCCTTGGAACCGGCGCTGCATGGACATCAGGGTGCGAAGGGCAGCTGATTTTGACGCGCCCAGCTCCGGACGACTCTTGAATGGGAGTCGCACGACGAACCGGCCTTCGGAAGTGCGCCGATGAGTCGCGAGGAAGTGTTCCTCGCATGCCTGCTCGTCAAGGGTCAGGGTAGGTTCCACCCTGACTTCCTCCTGTTCCCAAAATCGCTCCAGTAGGTTTGTAAGGTCCGCGTGTACTGAACAGAATTGTACCGTAGGGCTCAGCTGATCTGGATGAGGGATGTGGGATCCCTTAACCCCTCCAGTGAGGATCCATCCGAAGACCGTTTGCTGAGCCAGGGGCGATCCTGGAGGCCCCTTTCGAACGCCCTCCAGCAGGATCTCGTTGTAGATATCAGCTCCAAGCAGTAATTCCACGGGATCCTGGTTTGCTTGGAGTGGATCGGCCCATGGCAGGCCACGCAGGTGAGCCCAACTGGTTAAGTCGGGTATTGTGCGAGGCTTGTAGCTCGACAAGTTGGCCAGAGCAAAGGCAGGGACTCGTACGCTCTGCTGCTGATCCGGGTCCGCCGTTACCTTGGTCCATACCAAGCCGCGAGTGCTGCGTGACCGCACACCGCCTGCGAAGGCCAACGGGAGTCGGGCCCGTTGTCGTTTGAGACCCAGTCGCTCAACGAGCTGGTCCGAGATGAGTGAGACTTCGCTACCAGGATCGATCAATGCTCGGACGACGACGTACTGTCCAGCGGGCGTGTACGTCCGCACCCGGGCTGTTCCTAGTATCACGGTCCGCCGCGCGCGAAGGTGAGGAGTCACGTGTTGTACCGTCGCCTCGCGTTCCTCCTCGAACGTCCCGTGGATAGTAGTATGGTGTTTCTCTGCGCATTTTTGACAACGTTTATTAGACGGGCAATCGGTCAGTTTGTGCTTACCTAAGCAGTTTAGGCAGCGTTGCAGTGACGTGAGGGTCTCCTTTCTTTCGGCTTGTGTCTTCTCCTGGTAGCGGGGGCAGAATAGCAAATAGTGCGGGCCCTTGCAAAGTCCACACGTCTGGGTAGCGTTGGGTTTGGTGGAGTCTCGCCCGGTAGCGACCTGATGCACCTGAGCAGGTTTGGCGTTGACTCGCTTTTTGCTAGCGTCCTCCGCTGGTTGGTCGACTCGTCGATCCTCCAGAGCCTCCACACTGTGGATACGTGCGTTGATGAACGCCTTCAGTGCTCCGAGGGTAGGTGGTTCCGTAGTGGCCCCGAGCGCGGCCTCCCATTCTCGGCGGGATTGGAGATCCAACCGTTCTACCGTTAAATGAACGATCCAATCCGTCGGGTCTGGTCGGCCCAAGTCGGCGAGTGCGTCGACGACGTCCCATGTATCATAATACAGGCGCTTTAGTTCTGCGGACGACTCCTCCTTGGCGGGCTGAAGGTCAGTGAAGCTCACTAACAAAGAACGTACTAAGCGTCGTTTGTTTTCGAATCGCTCTCGGAGGGTCGTCCAAGCGCGTTTAAAATTAGAGTCCGTTGTCTTGATATTACGTATCAAGTCGGCTGCTTCACCCGTTAGGCAGCCTCGCAAATAATGGAAGCGGTCGATATTCTTTAGCGAGGAGTCCTGGATGACGAGGGAGGTAAATGTGTCGTGGAAAGGAGCCCATTCGCTGTAGTGCCCGTCGAAAGTCGGAATGTTAATGCGAGGCAACAAAGCGCGTTGCCGGAGCTCGCCGCTCTCGGAGTGTCCCGACGGGATCGTCGTGTTCGACGCGTGGGGCAGTGTCCCTATGAGCTCTTCTCGCATGTCTAGTAGCTGAGCCTGCTGGTCCATGTAGGCCTCCTCGGCTATATTGATGCAGTCTTTAGTGAAATACTCGTGCGTCTCCTGCTCGGCGGTTCTGGACTCCACCAGAACTGTGTGCTGAGTCACGAACTGCTTCCATAGCGTGTCGAGCATAGCCAACCGCGATTGTATCACACCGCTCGTTATCTTAGCCGCGCCTTTCTTTTTCAGGTTTTCGTAAACGCGAGTCAACCGGTGGAAGACTTCAATTTGAGCGTTGAATTTGTCTGCCATCGTGAAGGTCGAGAGCGGACGTAATCACCACGCAGTCGCGGTAGAAGATTCCGGAACCGATCACTCGAAAGCTCTCGCGATTTTACCGGCTCCGGTTCGAAGGACCAATGTTTGCGCACGAACGCGAAGCTTCGACCGTTCGCGTATTAATTTTTAATGTAGAGTTAATTAGGTATAAGATAGCTGTTAAGGATAGCCGTTAAGTTTGAACGAAGGTCACGGACACTTTGTATTTACAGGACGTTGCACAATAAAGGACTAGTTTCGACACTTAAATTAGCACAGTACAGCACGGAACTTAATTAAACCTACTTAATTATCTATAAAACGAAAGCACACGAAAGATTGAAAGCGAGCTTAGAATTTAGAATAAGCGAGGTCTGGAACGTTCCAGTAAGCGCAAGCATGCGACAGAAGATCCACTACTTTACGAGTCGACGTTTCGTAGAAGAGAGATCGATCGCGATGATGGATCGGGCCGTTTCGCCGAATTCTGTGACGTCAGCACCCCACCTAACAGCTGCTCGTCCTGAGAGGGGCGAAGACTGTCTTGATAAAACAAAGCAGTTCGTATTAGGTGAGGTACGCGTCGACAGATGGCCCGACCGATATCATCATCGCGATCGTGCGTGACGCGATTTGGTCGCGTTAGTCGCTTTCAAAGCGCGCGCGGTTTCGGCAACGGATCCGCGCCGACTTGGCCTGTGGCCGTTTGGGCCAATCCCAAACAGTGCTGAATTGCATCCTTCAGTCGTAGGTGCAACAGATCAAAAGTTATAATTCTCATTCGAAAATAATTAAAAAATTTTTCTTCGTTGTTCCTCAAGTCCATAAAGAGAATATAAAATTCCCCAAACTCTTTTCTACCCATATTTATTGGGTGAAACCACCAAATTTTATTACTCCTTCTTTTTAATCGTCTGTATAGAAACAGCATCGCTATAACGCGTTCACGCTCCATGATGAACTGATCCCAATTGACTTGGAATACCGTCTATGAACCGTGAATTGTGCCAAACGCCTGTTTTGTCTAATAAACGGTGCCGTTGCCGTGCCGTGCCGTCACGTGTGAAACAAGGCTTAATGGTCGGCAATTCCGTATTTTCGAAGACCGCTTCGACAACATCTGGTTGCCAGATTTCCATAGGGCAATCAAGAACGTACCTCACCGTCTTTAAGAATTTAGAGATTATTCAGTAAACAGCGAACAGTAAACAGCTGGATATTTCCTAACAATGCAATTGCATGGTTCGAGGGGGCAAATTTATTAGTGCAGACCAATTTTTCGTCAATTATTATTTTAACAGATACGATGGTCAAGTTCGGTTTTCTGAATGGAACTATCTTTTTTTAGAGATCACTTGATAGTACGTTCCAAGACAAATTCAATAACATATAATGTATACACCTTATTTCAACTGGTTTTTGAGATATTGCGCTTGCAAATTTACTGACTTTTACTGGAAGAAAACCCGCTCGAATAGGAAGCACATATGTATGTATGTACATGTACCGATACCAGGAGTTCATACAGTACAATGTTCCTTCTTTCAACTATTTTATATTTTTCATTTTAATATACGCATAAAGAAGAGAAAGTAATATGGAGATAATTATTGTTGTAATTTAATTATGATACACACATTGGAAACATCCTTCCTCAATGAGGAGGGACTAGCCCCCTGTGAACTCGGCAGCGTAGGAGGAACCTTCTTCATCTTGACCAAATCGAGGGGGAAAACCTCGCATCTGGTTGCCAAAACTTATTGTTTACTTTACAATCTTTTGTTTACTTTTTAAAACCTTTATTTCTAGCATCTTTGGTCCCTTCACCCAATTAGCCAATTGCATGGTTGCCCAAATATTGTATAATTTCGTAGGAATGTACAGGGTCATCGTTTAATCCTGCAACCTGCGCGCGCGCGAACTTGTAAAATGGCAACACCGCCTCACGGACGCATTCCACTACAACCATGCACCGTCCTGGCGTTCGGAGAGCTGCTAGCGACCGCTGGACAGCAGTGATGCCCGAGCTTCGAGAATTGTGGGCTGGTCTCTTTCAAATTAACGTAGCAAAGAACTATTCAGAATTTTCCGGCCCGGGTTGAAAAACTTATGGACTTTTTCGTATAACTTTTGAACTATAAGAGATATCGGAATGCAATTTGCGCCGAAAAATGAGGAAAAATTATTCCCTCTTAATGATGGATAATTAAACATATTTTACTTCTTTTTTTAAGAAAAAACATACTTACTTTTTCTTTTAGCAATTTTTTAATCATAATTGTTTAAAAAGCTTTTGGAAACTGTTTATTTGATAATGTATTTAATGCTGTTTTTAAAATTCGGGGTGTTGATAAACAATAGGCTAGTTGTTTCTGTATCATTACTTTTATAAATTGAGAAATTAAATTTTTATTCAATTATGTGTTAGTTCTGCAGACCTCAAAATTTATTGTTCTGGTTTTCTTTTTTTATGATTTTATCCTTAATGCGGTGCATACCTAGATCAGACGTAAGGGGTAACTAATGGGACGTGTCTTTGATTGTAGCGGTGTTTGAATTTTTTTTCTACAATTTTTGTGTTTGAATGTTTTAGCTAGTCAACGCCACGCATACACCGGCTTCCGTTAATGCCATTTTTTGGAACGATGTGCCATTATTGTGGCTTTTACACGCAGGTGGCAGAAAATCTCTCCATACAAGGGTATAGCGCCGCGGTCAACCCTGTCGTAGTTAAAATTGTTGAAATTGAGACGGGTACAAGATTAGTTGACATTATTTTCAAACCTCATTACTGTAATCTGGGGTGCGAGTGGCTAACCGATCATAAAAGCGGAGCGCGTCGCTCGATTACCTGGGCCGGGAAATTCCCAATACCTAGCTCTTTGCGACGCTAAAATTTTCGAAGCTCGGGCATCCCTCTTGTCCAGCGGCGGCTGGCAGCTCTTCGCTGAGCCGGTGCATGGTTGTAGTGGAATTCGTCCGTGAGGCGGTGTTGCCATTTTACAAGTTTGCGCGCGCACGGGTTGCAGGATTAAACGATGACCCTGTATTAACACTTTGTGAACAGTATTTGGTACCTATATAGGTACTACATACACACAGCTAAAATGCTTTGTTCATACATTCCATTACAATTACATAATATTCAGCAGATATATTTTTATACACATAAATATTTTAATACGAATAAATATTTTATTCAAAATACTTGGCGCTGCGAAACCGAGTTGGTGTTGCTAAACTGAATAAATATTTGTATACATTGCAATAATCTTTTTCTTTCTTTCTTGTGCGTGCGTTCGTGAATGTGTGTATGTGCATATGCTACGTATGATATATAATTAAATATATGTAGAATAATAAATCTGACAGCGTTTCAAATACTCGTATGTATATGTATATGTATACCATCAAAAAGACTCCCATTTAAAAACATTGTCGCAAATTAATACCAATCAAAAAGAATCCCATTTAAAAACATTGTCGTAAATTAATACCATCAAAAAGAATCCCATTTAAAAACATTGTAGTAAATTAATATAAATTTATTAATGTTCTATATTTAACTTTACAAAAATAATGATATACAACAATTGCGCCAATTATCACAATGGCTATTTATACAAAGAAAAAATCACAATGGTACAATGGAAAAATGTATTAAATAATATTAAGCAGATGTATTTTTATACAAATAAATATTTTAATACGAATAAATATTTTATTCAAAATACTTGGTGCTGCGAAACCGAAAAAATGATAACCCTGATAGCCAGATCTGGGCAGCAGGATCTGACATCAGAACCGTAGTCGTCTGTGTCCGCATTTAATTGTCTTAGTATTAATAATTTACAATAACTCCCTTACAATCTAAAATACATAATGTACATATACATACTAGAAACGCAGAAAAAAAGAGAGAAAAAGATTAATGCAATTTATACATATTTATTCAGTTTAGCAACACCAATTCGTGGCGCAGCGCCAAGTATTTTGAATAAAATATTTATTCGTATTAAAATATTTATTTGTATAAAAATACATCTGCTTAATATTATTTAATACATTTTTCCATTGTACCATTGTGATTTTTTCTTTGTATAAATAGCCATTGTGATAATTGGCGCAATTGTTGTATATCATTATTTTTGTAAAGTTAAATATAGAACATTAATAAATTTATATTAATTTACTACAATGTTTTTAAATGGGATTCTTTTTGATGGTATTAATTTACGACAATGTTTTTAAATGGGATTCTTTTTGATGGGTATTAATTTACGACAATGTTTTTAAATGGGAGTCTTTTTGATGGTATATATATACTTGGCGCTCTTTTTTGTACCTTTTGTAAAAAGGTAATTTTGTGAGGATTTCACACATTTTGTAGTTTTCTTGTGCGTGAAACCGTGCTGTGCGCTATCCTGATGTTCCATAGCGTGGTAATTTTTGTTGGCTTATTTATTTATTATCCTTTTTTTTGTAAGAAAAAAATATAAATATCTTTAGCACCTTTGGGCCATTGCCTTTTTTTAATTTGCACGTCATCAGCTTCAATCCAACTACTAGTCATTCCTTCTTCTTTACATATATAAATCATAATGTGGTTATTTCATTTCCTCATGCGGCAGGGTTACTTTCACTTTCAGCTGTTGAAATAATTGTGCGTTCATAGTCTGACGTAGATCACACTGCATCATCTTCTGCTTTGATTATCTGTAAATATATAAAGCCACATTTTAATTATATATTCACAAAAGATTGAAAAGCATCAAGGGAGATGTGTTTTCAGCGTACTTTCTTCACTAATGCGACTTGCTTTACATTGCAAGCAGTCCACCATAATCTATTTTCTTAATAATTCTTAATGCTATGTCTTTAGACAAATTTTGTCGATTTACCTTATTTGACATATTTCCAGAAACTTGTGCGACACAAGATGCTCTGTCTATCTATCTAATCTTCTCTGGAGAACCTCCAAGCCTGTGCATTCCCTTCATTTCTATCCATCCAAACCTGTGCGTCCCCTTCAATTCTATTATCCAAACCTGTGCATCCCCTTCATTTTTATCGAAGTCCTGTGCGTCCCCTTCATTTCTATAATATAATATAATATAATAAGCTTTACATAAAAACTCTAAATTGCTGATATACAAATACAAATATCTGGCAATTTTAATACAGTGCAATTTTTTACTACAATATATAAATTATTTTGTACATGCATGGTACAAATTTCCAGAAACTTGTGCGAAAGGAGATGCTTCTCTGTCGAACCTTCTTTGGACAACTTTCTAGTCTGCGACTCTACATAAGAAATCTATTAAAAAAATTTGGCGACTTACCTTGTTAATTGAGACAATAATTCAGTCTCCCATTTAGTGTTAAAAATCCTGACATTTAAAATGTGGACTACTTACATTATTTGAGACGTAGAAGGTTAAGATTGGTAGGTTATAAAGTTAAATGTCATATTTAAAAAAAAGGGATTTACATTGACGGACGACGATCCCTGCCGAATAATCCCGAAAGTCGACGAACGAAGAACGAAACATGTGTTAGTTTCGTTTTGGCTGAAGGTGTGCGTGTAACGCGTCGTATACGTATTATGTTTGACGAAAAATTTCTTGAACAAGAAGGAGAATCATGAAAAGGAGAAAAATCTTACCGTTTTCGACTGATCCATGAGACGATATTACGATATCTCTAGCATGCGTGGACCGATTTTTTCGGAATTGGTCTTATTCGAAAGCTTATGTGCGGTTTACACAAGGAAAATGCCTTTAAATTTAAAAAATATTGCAGGAGTGATAAGATATAATGAAATAAGTTTCAGAATATTTTCGGGACGAGTAAAGGATAGCGGTAGCGGCAGTCGATACGATATATGCAGGGCTCGGAATTTCGGATTTCGGAAAATGGAGATACATGGCAGGGGCAGTCGACATTCATATACAGGGTGTCTTTTATGTATATAGGGTGTCTTTTATATATACGTAGTAAAGGGTGTCTTTTCTTTCATGTACTTGGCGTCGAGACGCTACCGCGTCTATAGATTAAAAAAATAGATTATGGTGGACTGCTTGCAATGTAAAGCAAGTCACATTAGTGAAGAAAGTACGCTGAAAACACATCTCCCTCGATGCTTTTCAATCTTTTGTGAAAGACATTCATAATAATTTAAATAATAAAATCCACAGTAGTTGCCATACTATTCATTAATTCATTAATTTTTTAGATTCCCATTATTTCAATTCACCAATAAACATACTAAATTAGTTTTATTCCAACACCAATAAATTGTGCGTTAAAAATATTGGTTCTCCTCGTTCATTTTTGCTGAATTATTACCATTATCATTTAAATTTCCTGCAACCAGACTTTCTACCATACGGTCTCACCACTTTCGGACACATTATTTAGTCTCTACACTCTGTTACGTCCTGAAGGGACTTCTGTGAATCGCCCTGAGCGGCTAGGAGGATCCACGGGGTTCGTTGCTCTGTCGAGGTGCTAAAGCACGCCTTGACTATACTTACCATGAAGGATAAGGAGTAAAGGGGGTTGAATCAATGGTTACACGGAATTCAAGGGAAAAACAATAGAGTAAGATATATTCTTGACGAAAAGATTAAAGTAATAATTAGAACATACCCTAGGGACGGCGCCCCGTCCCTGTTATCGCTGTGCGCTCGGGTGTCGGCACGCTTGCCGTCTATCGTTTCGTACGCTCTTTAGGTCGTTCAACCTAGCGCAGGTCGTGGTCGCTCGCTGTGCTCTCGGGTAGCACACGGAATTCGGAGTCCGTCGTTTCTATCTGTCTCGTTCCGTCACACGTCTTCGCGGAGTCAACGGCGGTTCGTATCGCGCGCAAGGGCTCTCCCGGCTAGGCCGTTCGCGGTATATCGGAAGGAGTTACCCAGGGCTGATCTCGACCGTCTGGACGGGTGTCGCGGTATCTACGTGGAGGCGAGGTCGCGATATCTAGACGGCCCGCTGGCTCGTCGCAACTTCCTAGCACGAGCTCTCGAAAAACGAATCTATCTTCCGCGGCTCTCGATCGCGGACCGAACCTCGGACAGTCCCCAGGAATGGGAGAAACTGCCCCGTCGGCAGCTGTTGCTTGTTTCGCTAATTCATCGATTATTGCGAAATAATCGGGGCCCGGGCCGAGCACGGTCGTTGTCCCTACCGCTGTTGCCACGGGCTCAGCACAACGTGATTTCTACACGCGAGGCGATTCCGCTGAATCGCCTTCCCGAAAGAAAACGACGCGAGGACAGCAAGCACGGGATGGACCTGAAGGGCCCATGTAACAACTCACTATAGCAAAAGGCCACTCTATTTCTATAAATAATAAGTTCTACGTTAAGTTGTATATAATTAAAATGTGGCTTTATATATATTTGCAGATAATCAAAGCAGAAGATGATGCAGTGTGATCTACGTCGGACTATGTACGCACAAATTTTCAGGTATTTTCAAGTAGGGTTTTCCATACGTAATTATTCATTCAATGATTCAATAATCTTGACATATGAGCACGTGTGATAATTTATAAATAATTAGTAAATGTGTCCTATTTTTCAGTTAACGATGCAGACGAAGAGAATTATTTGAACATATTAATGTTAAATACGTTCAGCGCCAAAGGCTGCTTTCAGCTCCATAAGCTGCTTCGCGCACCATGTATTGTACACCAAGTACCATACATATAATACATATGCATTGGCAATGCGGTGCACATGGTTTCTTTTCGTAGTTGCTAAACTTACGTAGAATTTATAGAATTTATCCTTAATTCTGTCCCGTGATAATTTGTAAGTTATATAAAATAATATTAAAAAGAGCAGCGCCAAGTATTTTGAATAAAATATTTATTCGTATTAAAATATTTATTTGTATAAAAATATATCTGCTTAATATTGTTTAATACATTTTTTTCTTTGTATAAATAACCATTGTTATAATTGGCGCAATTTTTGTATATCATTAATTTTGTAAAGCTATTAATTTACGATAATGTTTTTAAATGTGTTATTTTATACTGGGATAGTGTTCTATCACACACTGCACATTGAATATCAAGCGTGAGCACTAATTCGTGATAGACAAAGTAACATACTATCTTTCTTCACAATATAAAGTGATTGTATACTAGAACAATTATAAACTTTTCTTGTTGTATCGAGAGCACATTTTCACTGCGACTGTCCATTACAAGATCCAACAGAGTAGAGAGAGGCGGAAGTACAGAGGCGCCCTCTCTGACATCACGCACACACACTCATACAGAGAAGCATGCATTACATTCATTATATCTTACATAACACCCTCTCTTAATGCTTGCTTTCTCTACATAGCACGTTGAATTTCTACATTCATTTTAAATTTTAAACTTTTATATATATATTCATATCAATATTACTGTGTTAAGTACTAGCTCGTGTATCAGCATCACAACGTATTTAATTCTCTTTTAATTATCTGATCACAAGTAAAACAAATCTGAAGATACTAATTATCCACAATTTAAAACAAAATATATTCTTTTCTTCTTCAAATAACCAATAAAATAAAACACTTTGATAACATAATTGGTACATCCTGATATAGATATATGTGCATGTACATACTTATCTTTCATTCACCCTCTCTCGATTGTAGCCTAATTTCATTAATATTCAATTTGAGTTTTACTCTGCTAAGTCCTTTCGTTAACATGTCTGCCAATTGGTATTTTATACCAACATATTCAATTACAATAATTCCTCTCTTTACTCCGTCGCTTATATAATTATACTTTAGATCAATGTGTCTGACCCTTTTATTATTTTCTGGATTTTTAATAAGTGCATGCTTGGTTATCCTCAAAAACTTTGAGAACTGGTACTTTCACACGCATGTCCTTGAGTAATCTTTTGATCCATAAACTGTCCTGTATTGCTGCACACATAGCCACCAGCTCTGCCTCTGTACTCGATAACGCTACACAGGTTTGTTTCCTCGTTACCCATAAAACAGTGTTACCAAATACTTTCATTAGATATCCTGAAATGGACTTCCTGTCTTGCACGTCTTGTGCCCAACCGGAATCCACGTAACACATTAGTGGCAATGCACCTACATTCCTTTTGTATATTAACTCGTAGTCTATGGTCCCTTTCAAATATCTTAACAATCGTTTTAGATGTGTCCATACTTCATTCGAATTTCTGTCCTGAAACCTACTAAAATAATTAATTGCAAAACTTATATCTGGGCGTGTTCAAGAAAAGATGCATTCTTGCGCCATCTGCCCGAACCGTCAACAATTAGGCAAATTGTAGCTCGGCCCGCTGACTCATGCGGAGCGGCGATCAACACTCCTTCCCTCGACTCGCGATCGATGGAAGGGGAAGGCTCTTCCTTCGAGGAATTCGACCGCGGTTTCCTGGATCGCGATCACTTCTGTCAGGGGGTGGACAGTAATATAGGCGCCGTGCAGAAACATAGTTCATCCCGTTTTGAGTATACGCTAGATGGCGGTGTTTCGCCCTCCCCACGCCCCTCACTCCGCTGGTCGTAGGTTGTGTCTGTCTTCGTTGCACTCAGTAATCAGTTCAAATCAGTCACGTGGCCGCCATTTGCCGCTGTTTGCCGCCATTCACTGTCATATGCTGTCATTGTATCTGATCAGATTTTCAGTGATTGTCAGCAATCATCAGCAATTTTCAGTGATATTTTTGTCGGTAAAGTGTATTCATTGTGTTTTGTTTAATTCTGATTTAAGGTAAGTATTGTGCGTTGAAAATGAACGTGAAACGGGTTTCAAATGACAAACAAAAGTGTGCTGTCTTGAATTGTACATCAACTCGACAGGTAAAATCTCATCGTTTTCCAAAATGTATAATCGCTTCGCAGTGGATTGAAGCAACGCGTAATCCGCGATTGCTAGGCTTAACCTCCAAGCAAGTTCACGATGAGCGGTATGTAATTTGTCATTTGCATTTTCAACCACAGGATTATCAATGCAGTGAACGGAGAAGGCTAAAGGAAGGAACAGTACCTTCCTTGTTGCTGCCTGACAAAAGGGAAAGCAGTTCATCGTCAGAGGAAGTGGATCAGAAAATTGATGTGGAAAGGAACGAAGATTTGTCATCCGGGATCAATATTACTCCGTCAACTGCAGATTTTTCACCAGTTACATTTGGGAATTGGTTTTCAAAGTCACCGGAAAGAAGTTCTTCCCTTGCAGCCGCTGAATCCAGTGACTACATTTTTCTATTTATACTAAATTATACCATTTACTTAGACGGTCTAATAAAGCCAGCAATTCCTTATGATTTTTATCCATATGAAAATAAGCAATTCCTTTTTTGTTTAAGCAATTGATTTTGCTAATAATAAGGAATTGCTTAGTTTTTATTCATCAGGCCCATTGTTTTAATAGTTATTTAAATAAAACGTTTGGAGATAAGCCCTTTTTAAATGGAAACTATAAGAAATAAGCCCCTTTTGTATGAAACCATTTGGAAATAAGCCCTTTTGCTACAAACACATTTGGAAATAAGTACTTTTGTAATGTACACATTACTTTGCTTGATATATAATAAAAAAATTCTTTGAAACAATTTCATTGCCTTTTTCTTATTCATAAAACACACTTCTTATTCTATGAATAAGAACTTAATAAAATGAAAAGACCAATAGAAAACATACAGAAATACATAATTAGTTGTTACAAATAGTTACTGCAACAACTAATTATATATTTCTGTATGTTTTTCTATTGGTCTCTTCATTTTATTAAGTTCTTTAATTACGTATCAGCATATTATCTGAATAATATCTGCATCATCTGAACGGCCATATATTATCTTATCGTGGGGTTCTGAGTATACGCCAGATGGCGGCACTGGCGTCTATCCTTCTGCACTCTTAAGGGGATAGACACGTCACGTGGTCTGGCCGCCGAGGCCGGTCGGTATTACAGCAGATTTTTTCTGCACAGAAATGGTAATACCCATAGATACGCGGCTGCCTGTGCACACGAGAGGGAGCTGTTTGCTATTTCCATATTTTATTTTGAATGTGGAAAGAAATTCTCTGCTGTTACGTTGTACTTTTTAAACAGAAAGTCTGCTGGTACTGTAAACGTAGAAAATTCATTGTACATTTGCTTGAAATGTGCTTATGCTACAATATTCTATGTTGGCAGTAAGGAATTATAAGTGAAAAGGAAAAATACATGAGGGCATGTCCCCAGAAAATGAAGTTTGTTAGGATAGGCATTTTTTTATTAGCAAAACACTGAAACAGAACATGAAATACACATCCTATGCAGAAAACTGTTATGAACAAACATATATAAAATTGTGTTTGATGTTGAATTCAACGCGTGATTATTATGTGGCCCCTCCTCGAAGTGACGTATAGGTTATATTTTCTGTCACTTCGAAGACAGAAAATCCGCTCCTCAAAGTGACAGAAAATATAACCTAAGTATATGCTATATGACAACAAATGTTTAGTGGCTATTTCGTTCTTTTACAAAACATTTGTGAACTTTTTATCATCCTTTCAAAACATTATTATTACGCCACAACAGTATCTTTAGGAAATCGTGTATAGCATATAGGTTATATTTTCTGTCACTTCGAGGAGCCGACCACATAATAATCACGCGCATCTAGCGTGCGCATTTTCAGTAGCGGATTTCATGAACGGATTCTGAACTAAGTAGATGTATTATGAAACACAATGTTTACGGGGTTTATTACTATTTTATTTGTAAAAGATGCTTCAATTCTTTTAATGTTCCTGTCCATATAACTGTTGGCTATTAACAAATAATATAAAAAAAAGTACTAAAAAATAATGCTCTACTTACAATTAGCTGTTTTAGCACTCGCATTGACTGTTGGTGCCGCGCGAGATTTATATATATCGCCATATCTTCTACAATTATTTATTATTCAGTGTGAAAATTAGTGAAAATGTTCTTTGTATATTAAGGAAAACCTATGTCACCTCAAGTTATATGTACGTCAAAATTGTCTCGATACTTTTTAACGGCGAACGTTGAAATACATGGGTTATGCCCAGTATTTCTTTTTAATTAAATATTATTACATTTATTTAACATAAGGGTTTTGTGCATACATTTTACGGTTTTGCTAGAGTTTTCCGAGTTTTATGTTTCAAGTCCCATAACAATCCGATAATAATTACTCAAGTTAACGCAATTTTTGTTTAAAAAGGTATTGACTGTGGTCGAAGAAATTTGTTTGGTTTATAATTTTTATCTCGAATACTAATGATTCGATAAAGAAAGTGTAAATAGAAAAAATATGTGTCGCGACGAGCTTTACAACACTATAGTTTCAAAGATACAGTTTAACAACATTTAATTTTCCAATATTTCTTAGCGTTTGGACAATAAATTTTCCTATTTTCGACCGCTAGTCCGCTTATTGCATCCAAGCCTTCATTGAATTCCCCATGATTAAATTAATTCAATCATAGTGCTTCAATTAAAAATTGGCTTGGGTTATTTAAGTAATGTCCATCTCTTGTATTTTGCCATATAATTTAGGCAGTGAGAGTAACAACGGACTAACCCGCATTTTTTTCGAAATTGAGTTAGTAGTAATAACGTATTCCAATAGGCTGTACTAATCATCCTCGCCTCCGCCGGTGATCCGGCTAGCAGGGGACCTCCCGTAGACCCGGTGGTTCGTGCGAGGTTCGCGGCCTATAAAAGGAGTGCCCTGGAGGATGCTCTGGGACGAGTTTGACGGAGGCAATTGGACCAGGAGACTGGTAGCCTCTGTCCGTACCTTTTGTGGGGGGGGGGGGGGGGTGTGTCGCTCCAGATGGATTACTGGACCATGCAGCTGCTCACCTCGCATGGGTCCTTCGCCTCCTTCCGGGTCCGGCTCGGCAAGGCCAGCTGCGCGGCTTGTGCCGACTGTGGGGCAGCCCGGGATGATGCGGAGCACGTCCTGGTGGTCTGTCCCTCCTATATCTCCGAGCGCGAGGAGTTGGCGGCGGCCCTGGGTGCCCCGGTGGCGGTCGCTACGGTGATAGACCTGGCCACAGGCTCGGCCGATAAATGGACGGCCCTTCGGGCCTTCGCGGAGAAAGTTATGGGCGATAGGAGCCGCAAGGAGGTCGAGCTGGAGAAGAGGACCCGCGAGGAGCAGGGCAGGCTGGCCCGGGAGGAGGCGGCTGCCAGGGCGCTCCTGAACAGGCGTAGGGCCAGGAAAAGAAAGAACGGTCCTGTAGTGGCGGGCGGAAATCCCAGGCCGGCCAAGGCAAGGAGGATAACCCCCCCCCCCCCCCGGGGGGTCACTGATGCTCTGGATCACGGCCAGTGGTCGCTGACCCATGGCCGGGGGCCACGATACAATCCACTCCCTTACTGTTGTTTGTAAGGTCCGACCGATGTGGTATCCGCGTATTTATTCCGTCACCGTTTTTTGGTGTTTTATTATTTTATATATTGACTACCCCACGTTATATCCGCGTATTTATCCCGCCACCGCTTTTTGGTGAAGTATTTTATTTTACTTTATTTTATTTTATTTTATTTTACTATATTTTATTTTACCGTTTACGGACTATCTACTTATTGCTATACTCCTTTTATCCGCGTATTTATCCCGTCACCGCTTTTACGGTGTTGTATTTTTAATTACCTTTATTGTTATTTTATTTTACCATAGCTGTGCTCTGCCACATTTCTAGTCAGTGCGTTGGGTACTTCCTACGCACAATGGTGGCACCCCCGTCGTTCCCTTAATCGGACGATGAGGGGATCAAGGCGACAGTCGGTTTTCCATAAATACCGACAAGGTGCGAACCCCTCCCACCGGCGGGTGGGAAGCTGGGGGGGCAGTAATATATTAAGCCCCCCCCTCAGCCCAGGGGTTACTGCAAGGCGGCACCTAGAGGGGGTTTTTAGTGGGTAGCCCGGAGTAGTCCGGGGAGTCCCACATAACCCCGGCAGCTATAAGCCGGGGTATGCATAAAGCATTTTCCCCCTCTATAAAAAAAAAAAAAAAAAAAAAAAAAGGCTGTACTAATCATATACAATAGGAAAAAAATTTTTAATGTGGGTTAGTCCGTTGTTGCTCTAACTGCCTCAATTACTATAATTGTATACAGTTCGTAACAGTTTTTAGTCAATGTATGCCTAAAATGCATATAACCTAACCTACAATCATACGAAAATGCATACATTGACTGCATCACGCTTTTACTGTGGCTCGTGTATCCAGCTAACGCCTCAGTTTTGCTATGATTCCACGTTCGCAGTCCTCCCGAGTAGGCGCCATCTCGTATCCACTAGCTCAACTAAATTTGTCACGTGACTTGCTCTGTATTATCGCCAATATGGCGGAACTCGTATTTGGGAATGCAATTACGAGAATACGTTGTTTGTCCTTATATGAGCAGATTTTGAGCTGGGTAAGGTCTCATTCGAAAGAGGAAGGTTCAGTGCAGCGCGCTCTGGTTCTCGTTTGAGTCACAAAACTCTTTTAGTGACCTAAAAATACTTGGATTATGCGGGTGTATTTTGTCGAATTTTGCTCTACTTTGAACACTCATATTATTAGATATCAACACAAGCTCGTCGAACCATGACCAGAGCGCGCTGCACTGAACCCTTCTCTTTCGAATGAGACCTCGCCCAGCCCAAAATTCGCTCATATAAGGACAAACAACGTATTCTACTAAACCCATGTTTCGGGCCAGATTATGTCGGTATACAGCGCGCTGCATTACCCGTGTCTACCCCCTTAAAGCATTGGAGTGTCCATGCCCTGACTTTTGTTCGCAGCTTTGCTTCAGTACACACACTTTAGACACTACGCTTTCACACTTATCGCTTCGCTACGTTACTCCTTGCTTTGTAACGGACTTCAGTGAATTTTGGCTTTACGCGCCTGCTTGCGTGAAACCGCTTGCTAAATCATTGTACGTTTTGTAAATAGTGAATAGTTTATTTCTGGCATTGTACATAATTAAACATAAGGGTAATCGTGAACGTTTCTGTAAAGTCCTCGCGCTTAAAATAGACTAAGACTCTTCGTCGTGTTTAAGTAACTCCTTTGCAGTTCCTTGCGCCTATCCTCTAAAGCTTTATAACAGGGCGTGTACCCAACATTAAATACATTAAACACCCTATTAACTCCCTGACTGGTTCATTTTCCTCGTTTTCCTTCTTAGGAAATTTTATTCAGCCTTGGTTCTATTGGTGTTAAACATGAATTACACTTTTCTAAATTGAAACGCTTCAAAATTCCCTTTAGATACGTTTTTTGATCAATTTTCAGTATACCTTCCTCTCTACTATATTGAATTTCCAAACCTAAAAAATGCTTTAAATCTCCCTTGTCTTTCATTTCAAACTCTTTCAACAAATGTTTTTACATTCTTCAATATGTTCTAAATTTGGACCTGCTAAAATGATATCATCCACATATAATAATAAGTATATGATACTATTATTTACGACCTTCGAATACATACAATAATCACTCTCTGATCTTTCAAAACCATATTTCAATAAAGACGCCCAACACTGATCAGTAGAGTAGCGGATAATACTTCTACCGTGCAAGATGCTGCTAGCACATCTGCAGGTTGTAGTTCGTCCATTCCTGTTAATTTAATCCCCGATATATTCAGTTAGGCGCGATATAAATGTAGAAGACGCCGGTCCTTCTACTTCCACGTCACGCGTTTCTTCTGTCCACGATACAGTTTCATTGTCCTGTGGTACTTTCTCCGAGCCATCTTTACGCCAACGTTTAGTGTCTTGTTTCGTAGACAGCAATTTAACACACGTTCAAGGAAATAATATATTATCTCTCCTTCGAATACATTCCTGTTTTTCCCAGTTGCCTCAGGATGTTAAAACACTTCTCGATACGCCACGTAATCCTGCTGTTACATTCGTCGTGGAACCAGGAGAATACATTCATTTCGATCTGGAAACAGAAATTGTTAAAAGTCTCCCGAATACTTTGTCCGTGTTACGTCCCTAATTCCTATTCGGGGCCGCGATTTTAGGGAGTTTATATTTTTTTTGGATCCGCTTTTGAGCTAGTCCAGGGACTTTACGCTCTGGGTTAGTTGAGAACGATAGATAATAGATTATAACGTTTTTGGTTCGTAATTACCTTAAGTTGGCCGCGGTGATAAACAGTCAATGGGAATTTTTCGCCACTTGATAGGTGCGTCCGGGATTCCGTCTATTTCGGGCGCGTTGTTGCTTTTCGGGGCTGCCCAGACTTCAAAGAAGAGGATATAACCGAAATTTTGAGTCTCCTGGTCCTTCTCGATTGTTGGGGCCTTAATGACTCCCAATATTTGGGAAACCGCTGGTGTGTTCTTAAAGGCTAAAGCCAATTTCCGCAGTTGATATTTTCTTCCGGCTCTATGGCCTCTAGGCATTGCCACCTTTTATTGAAGGGATTGATTTGTTTGATGATCTTTATTTCACCGGGATCATGGTTCATGTCTAATTTCTAGTGACACCGTGGGCGGTTGTCCTGCTTATTAGAGTCACTTTCGACAGACGCAAAACATGATCGCTCATAAACCATTTCGATCGGTTAATAATCGTTTTTGGGGTTGATTAATCGCGGAAATCGCATTTTACACCCAATACCCGATGACACCGTGGGCGGCTATCCTGCTTATAAGTGTCATCTTTGACGGGCGCAAATCACGATTAACTTTATTCATTTTTCTAGATTTATAATTTGATTATAGAAAAAGGTGTCGATGCCTGAGGTATGGAATAGGAAAACGAAGGTAAAACTTCACGCAGTTATTTGTTCTTTCACTAACACTTTTATTGTCAATGTGGTAGATTTTAACACTTTTTAACTCGTAGATCCAAAAAGATAATGAATATTGATTATTCAGAATAGTAATAATTCTCCGCGGGTGGTCAGTCCTTTTTTATAGGGCTGTCGATCACTCCTTCTCCAGGTTTGTCACATGACAATTTAGACGGTGGGAGATGAAATCTTCCAATCATCTGCCGTGGGATCCACCTGAAGAATTCTTTCCAGCGGGCTATCTGAGAGTTTTGTTTACTGCAGAATTTGAGCTATTGCGCGCCTATTTCGGTGTCTTCTGACTTACTTAAGACGTATTTCTGCCGTTATACGAAACTCTCAGCAGCGTCGATAGTTAAATTCTTATTTTAATTCATATTTAGAAGTTTACGCTATTGGGTTTTCGATGTGCACTGTACGATTGGTTTCGTACAGCCCACATACTAGGGATTGAAGTTAATATTCATCGGTTCCGTATTGGAGCTCGATTTACGGGATATAAAGGGAGGGCAAATTTGTGGCGATGATCAGGAGCGCAGCTTCATGAAGGTGTCGACTCTGTTGGCGGAAGGGGCCTCTGACCCATCAGCTGGCGTCTACTGGTTCCCTTGGTGTGCGCGGTTGACTAGCTGGTGTGCAGTTAGTTGGTGTGTGGCTACCTCCTTCGTGCTGGTTCTCCTGCTCACTGTTGCCGTTTGATGATTCTTGACTTGGCTTTCTAATCGCGAGTTTTGATTATAATGCCTTTTCGGCTATGTATTGTATTGATAACTTATTTAAGGTGGTTATAATATACCAAAGTACGAAATAGTAAGTTTGAATGATTTAAAGGGTTAAATAATAGTTGACTCCACGTCGCGGGACGTGACAGTCCGTATCTTTTGTTAGAGAGTTAGAATTAGCTTTTCATACCGACGTATGTCATGTGGACACAGGTCCTATTCAGTTCTGGCCCATCCAATATAGGATTTCAAATATTCCCCGTATAAAGCCAATAGTGGTAGGAATCTATAAAGGTCGCCATAAACCACGCGACTCCAATATTTTTTTTGAGAAATTTATTGCAGACGTCAAAGCCATCATGTCCAATGGAGGTATAAATTTTCATGCCAGTAAGTTACCCATATGTCTGAGATGTTTCATAGCTGACGCACCAGCTCGAGCATTCGTGTTGAATCATTTTGGGCATATGTCTCAATATCCCTGTTCCAAATGTATGGTTCTTGGTACCCTGAACGGTAAGCATTATGCCTACGATGGTATAGATCATTCTCCTCGTACCGATGAAGAATACCTTAAACGGTTACACGAGAACCACTACAAATAAGGTCTAAGCCCATTGGCATCGCTACCGATAGGAATGGTATCGCAAGTTCCGTTCGAGTATATGCATCTTGTATGTTTGGGCGTAATGCAGAAACTTTTGTCCGCGTGGGTATCTGGAAGCTTTACATTTTTCTCAAAATTGCCCACATCGAGCATTTCTGTGATATCTACGAGACTCAATATACTTGACTACGTATAGTGCAGAGGCCCTCCTCCAACAAAGTCACAAGTCGAGCGACTTCGTAGTCAGATAGATGACGCCGGGACATAATTTGATGGGAAAAAGAAGTGAGCTAAAATTCGAATTTAGAGTCGCAGGTTGCTGCGTGAGTGGCAGGCTGCGGCGCAGTGTCTCGTCTTGCTGTGTTGACGCATGCGCAATAATGCGTAGGTCCCACTGCGCATGCGCGAACTCGTGGCGCGCTTTGTGTGGTGCTAATGCCAGTTATTGAAGTACAGTTTTTGTGATTGCGAAGAGATTGGATAAAAATGTTTTTCTTAAATTTTTGAAATCTTTTCTTTTTACTAAAATGACGTTGAACTAACAAGAAAAACGTGCAACAATCGTTCAAAAGCCGCGAGAACAAAAGAAAGGGTTTTACAGAGAAACATAACGTGAAACAGGTGATCATTCAATTTTTCAGATCATATCGCATGTTTGACCATCAAGGACATACGGAAAAAAAATCTGATTGGTCCGACCTTTTGCACAGTGTATACGGGTTGTCTTAACTCGGAAAAAATGTGGACACTTGAATGATTCCCTGATTTTCCTTGAAGTGGCATCATGATTACCAAAAAATGGTAAATATGTAATTTTGAGGATCATTTTAAAATGGATTTTATACGATGGAAAAAAAAACCTCACTAAATTGGCAACTGAAGGTTTTGAAAGGATAATTTCTTAGCTTCCCAAAACACTCACGAAAAATTTTCTACGATCATGCGTTCGCAAGTTATAGGTGTTCAAAGTGAAAAGTTCCTTTTTTGCTTTGATGGCGGATAACTCAGCCAATAAAAATCATAAAACATGACAAAAAAAAAACGAAATTACAGAGAAATGTTTGCTCTATAAGAAGCCTCCATTGGATTTGTTTGGAAAAACTTTTTTTGGTCCGTGCCTACGTCCAAACTTGGCAAAAATTTTTGAAACTTTGTTTCCTGCGCTTCATCTTGATAAAACAGTATCATAATGGACAAAGAAAAAAAATTAAGCGATGGTTTCAAAAACTAGAGGCTTCAAGCGTTAAAATGCTTTTTTTAAACATTTTTTGCAACCATTTTTCGCGGAGATACAGCCATTTGAAAATGACCAAAATTTTCGAGAAATTATAGTGTTCCTTTAATTTTTTCCAGGAGTGTATTTACACGTATCCTTGTTAATCTGTGTTGATGAGTTATTTTATCGTTTGGTTCGAATATTTCTTCATGGATCATTTTTTCACGTTTTCTACTATTATAGCCTTTGTCGAGTTACACTCGATCTATTGAGTAATACATTACCTGGGTTCGTCTTGAGGTTTGGGTTCGGTTAATATTGCATGTATGCATGTAAAATAGGAAAAACAGCCAACACGCCTTTGCTAAGTATTGTAATATGCACTTTTACTCGTAGGTTGACATGTCGCAGCGAGAGAAGCGTGTGGTCGCCAAACCAGCGAGGTACCAGACGACGTCTTCGGAGGAGGAAGCTCCGAAAAAGAGGACGTCAACCCTGCTGAAGCAATCAATCGATCGGGACATCCGGGATTTGAAGACAATCCTGCAGGAAGCAAATGATCGAACAATGTCAAAGGATTTTTCTACAACTAATCCAAGTAACGTTCTTTTGTTACAGAACAGTTCTGCTGCCAGTCTTCCTGTCCTCGCAACATTAACGGATCATCACGATCCAGGGACATCGTCTGCACGCGCCACAGTTATTCGGAATGAGCCGTTGCAGCACCATACAGTGCACATCCAACCTTCTGCTAATGGGTAAATTTACATGTTTCTTTTTTTTGTTATAAAAATATTGATAGTGTGAAGTTTTCTATTATAAATGTTCATGTTCGCAGGAGCCTGAAAGATCGCACGGCGCGCGTCGAGATGGTGCTAAGGTAAGTATTGCATGTTATCGTATTTATTAATACGTTACGTCTCCATCCGTTCTGCTTGCAGAAGAATGAATACTCTGTTGGAGAATGTTCTCCAATGTGTGCAACGCACCCGTAACGGTCCACCAAGAAAACCAGCGATTATCAACAGACGCGGTCGCGTCTGGAAGCTAATTCCCCCTTCCCCTCTACCCATAGGCACACTGAGCAACCATGTCTCTATACACGAAAGATAGCGAAATTAACAGGTCGTCGAAAATATTTAGCCTTATTATCTTATTTTATAACATAGTGCCGGTGTTTTTATATGATTAAGCGAATCATTTTTTTTTCGAACCCATATGTCGTTTTACTTAATGTATCAAGCTATTTGTCTAAAAGATATAAGATTTATTCTCAATTAATAGTTATAAAAAGGATACTTTTAGGATTACGAGATATGACGTCACGTTTTCCTCCTCCACTTGACGCCAGTAGGTGTCACCTCGAAAGCATAATTTATAAATGTCACTTGGCTGTCATTCAATCTTAACCTGCTATGTTATGTAACGATACATAACCCATAACACCTGATGCAACGGACACCAGCAAGCTATGCAAGATGCGCAATCAGAAGTAAACCGCATACGTTGCAAGGCCAAGATCGACAGGCGGAGACCATTAGGCCTCCCCCCGCGACCACCAAACCATGACCCCAAATATTGTATAAAAACCCACAACAAATCAATCAGTCATTCAATTGTAAAAAATCAGTACGCGATCACACTCGTGATCGCCCGTCGAGGTGTCAGCTCAAATAAACCTTTGTTAACCCTACGGTGAGTTCTAATTCTTCAACCGGCAACGATCCACTACCTCTCGGCTCGACCCGAGAATCCCGTTCCCGGCATCTTCACCCGAACTATCGGAGCCCGACGAACGATCCGTTCGAGGACAACCGCGCAGTGCAGCCAGATTCTCGGAGAGAATCTCCACAGCGGCTAACCTCGCAACAAAATTGGTAGCAGCGGTGGGATCCAGCCAACGTAGGGGACAAGGTGAGCTCGACCGACGGAGGTAACACGAAGTTATCACGATCGACATCCACGAGGACACCGATCCTCAACCAAGTGCTGACAACTGTCAGAAGAGGACACCAACGACGAATTCCACATCAACGCATAGGCAGTCCAGCAGCAGCAACAATGATGACGAGGCACCTCCTGCTACACGTGCTGTAAGTGGGACATTTACTACTAAGAGCCGAGCATCGTGCCGCAGAAAATTTTTTCCATGCGACGAGCAATATCGTTAGGAAATAATCTCGAGCGAAATTTAGGCCTACCAGAAAGGCAAGAAATTGTATTAACTAGGGTTGACCGGTTAGACACCACAAATAGGGCACGTAGTTTACCCTCGATCGCACCTACCGACGAGGAATACGATGCAGCAGTCGACGCAATCCTTGAAATCGACGAACGTGGGTTAGCTGGTCGGAACCAATCACTAGAACACAATAGCTCAATAGCCGAGATCTTACAAAATTCGCTAGGATCGGTCGGGAATATAGTCTGGGAACGACTTTTCCCTTTCGAGAGTGTAGATCCGAGTCTACTCCCTCCTGTAGTATCACACTCCTCTGACGAGACGTGTTCGGAGACGAGCGGATTCACTAATACCTCATACGATAGCGAAATTTTTGAAATCACTGAAACCATGGTGATCCATAGTCCAAAGGGACAACAAACCGCCGGAACTTCCAGGGCAGGAACTTCAGGGGAAAATACCTCAAATCCGGAACTCTTAATTACAAGAGACGAGACTTTAGGGGATGAAACAATTGCGGGCAATGCAAGTCCCGACAATAGGCAAGATAGGGTGGAACAAATGGTAGCTTTACTCCAGGAATCCGTACAACAAAATTGGTCATTTATGCAAACGTTAGCCAACAAGATAATGGACCTGCAGGAAGCCGAAACAGGAAAAAGAGCGCGACTTGATATAGAACGCGAAATCAACCACCGAACCTTAGATGAAGAAATAAATAGGATGCGATCCTCAATAGGAGGCACCTTGCCAGAAGACGGAAATAGAACCACGGTACATTTCCAGGACCAAATGGATGAAGAACATACCTAGAAGGTCCAGCAATTTCATACCCCCCACTTTTAGTTTGGAAGGACCACCCGACGTACCAACAGAATTAGGGGACAATAGAGTCTTCAACGCCTTAAAGCTTATACCCAAATTTGACGGGAAGCCCAAGGAATTAGTATCATTCCTAGAGACTTGAAAATACATAGTGAAAGCATTCAGGATACCTGAACACAGGGCACAAATAGTACGAGGGATAAAAGCAACTAGAATTACAGGTACAGCCCAAATCGAAGTAAAAAATCGCCAAATACAGACATACGATGACCTCGAGAATGTGCTGAATTCACTGTATAAACCAGCACCCACAACCGCAGCTGTGCAAATGGAACTTTTGCAATGCAGACAAGGAATGCAGGAAGATGCCCACGCGTATGGAAACCGATTATCCCTACTGCTCAGCGAATTAATCGAGACCGGACTAGATGAAAAGGATTCACTAGTAGAGAAGACAGCGGCCATCAAGATATTCAAGAAACAGGCACACTGCATATTCCAGGAAGGGCTCCGTGATGACCTAAAAATTCTGGTCAAATCACGGAGATCAGCCAACTTAACGGAGGCCGTATCAATAGCCATAGAAGAGGAACGGTCAATCAAGAAGCGGCCCGCAACAAATGGGACGAACCGCAGCACAAATTACAGGGGCCAACCAGGACAGAAATACTGTCACAACTGTAAAAGGTCGGGACATTTCACTAGGGTGGAAGGGCACAGGGAATGGACCACGACAATATGGTACGGGACCCAGAGACAGGAAAAACCCAAATGAGGGCAACAAAAACTCCGCAGGAAAGGGAACACCCGATACCAACCACGGGAATCGTCAGCCATATTACGGCAATAGGACACAAACACAGGGGCAACGATCTTATAACGCTTACGCAGCAAGAGCACAGGCGAGAGGACCACGGACGCTCCCCACGGCAACAAACACCAGCAATACTGACACAAATCCGAAACCGCTCAGAGTAGCAAAAAGGGGACCGCAAGGAACTGGAACAACTAATTTTGTTTCAGATGAGGTACAGGTACGAATAGAAGAAACTGGAAACCAGGAGGTGAGAATGCTAATAGATACAGGAGCTGAAGTATCGGTAATAAATAAAGCATGCGTCAAGGACAACGTAGCATGGAAAGAAAGTGAGGTGCAACTAGTACCCTATCAGGAGGAACCATAAAGACACTAGGGGAAATAGAAGCTACCTTCCTGATTGGGGAACAGAAAATTAAACACCCCTTATATGTAATAGAAGACGGTATGCTAACGGACTACCAAGGGTTATTAGGCATAGATTTCCTAAAGACATACGAGGCAGGAATACAGTACAAAACGCGGGAAATCACCATTAACGGGAAGTATTGGAAACCTCTCCAAATAAAAAACCAGGTAACAGTTCCCCCGCGTACACAAACACTGATAGAAGTAGGAGTAGATAGCGACGAAGAAGGAATAATAGAAAAACAAGATTTAGGGGATGGAGTATTCTTAAGCGAATGCCTAGTGAAGCCGAAACAAAAGAAAAGCATAGCGTGTGTGGTAAACTTATCAAAGAAAGCACGTATTGTAAAATTGCCGTACATACAGCTGACCGAGATACAGAACGGTTCGACAGCTGAGGTGCATTCCGCTGTCGCAGCATTTCGCGCAACAATCAGTAAAGAACGCGTGAACCGTGTCCTAGAATTGATGAAGCTTAGTCACCTGAATAAGGAAGAGAAAATCAGCATGGAAGAAATAGGAAGGGAATTTTGCGATAATTTCCACCTAGCAGGGGACCTATTAGGAACTACGAACGCAACCACGCATCGAGTACCATTGAAGGAAGGAACAACCCCCTGTAATATTAAACCGTATAGGTTACCCGAAGTACACAAACGGGAAGTAAGAGAACAGGTACGACAAATGTTGGAAGATGGTATAGTGCAAGCCAGCTCCAGCCCCTGGAACGCTCCCTTACTAGTAGTACCTAAGAAGAAGGATACACAAGGGAACGCGAGGTATCGAGTAGTTGTAGATTTCAGGAAGCTGAATGAAGTCACAGTAGGAGATTCATACCCTCTGCCAAATATTACGGAAATATTTGACCAGTTAGGGAAGGCACAATACTTCACCACATTAGACCTTGCGTCAGGATATCATCAGATACCTATGGACGACAAAGACAAAGAAAAAACCGCGTTTTCTACGCCACAAGGACACTTCGAATTTAATCGAATGCCATTCGGGCAAAGAAACGCGCCAGCAACCTTTCAGAGATTGATGAACACCATCCTCATGGACTACAAGGAATAGACTGTTTTGTCTATTTGGACGACCTAGTGGTATTTGGCACTAACCTAAAGGAACACAACATACGACTGCGAAAGGTTATGAAGAAATTACGAGAATACAGCCTAAAACTACAGCCAGAAAAATGTTTATTTCTATGCAAAGAAGTGGGATTCCTAGGGCACATAATAACACCCGAAGGGATAAAATCGGACCCTGAAAAAACCAAGGCAGTACAGCAATACCCTGTACCGACCAAATTAAAGGAAGTACAATCCTTTCTAGGACTAGCAGGATATTATAGAAGGTTCATTCCTGAGTATTCAAAAATAGCAAGGCCGTTATCAACACTAACGAGCGATAAAACAGAATTTATTTGGACAACTGAGCAACAGTACGCGTTCGAAACATTAAAAAATTGCTTAATTACAGCACCTGTATTAGCCTACCCAGATTTTTCAAGAGAATTTATAATAACAACAGACGCATCAGACATAGCCATAGGCGCGATACTATCACAGGGAGTGATAGGGGAGGACCGACCAATAGCATATGCAAGCAGAGTACTAAACAGAGCAGAGAAACACTACAGCACAACGGAGAAGGAGCTACTCGCTATAGTATGGGCGACAAAACAATTTCGACCATACGTATACGGTACACATTTTAAGGTAGTAACAGATCATAAGGCATTGGTTTGGTTGTTTAGGGTACACGACCCAGGATCACGATTGATCCGTTGGCGCATACAGCTAGCAGAGCACGATTATGAAATCATTCATAAAGCAGGCAAGGCTAATACAAACGCGGACGCACTCAGTAGAAATATAAATATCATATGGAACGAGCAAGGAAGTAGCGCGGAAACAGGTATTATAGAAGTAGAAGCAGAAAAGGATAGGCAACAGATACTATACGAGTATCACCTAGCCCCTTTAGGAGGACACCAAGGCATCCAGCGAACAGCGCAAAGGATTAAGCAAAAATTCAAATGGAAAGGAATGGACAAGGACATAGAAGAATACATCCAGAAGTGCACATGGTGCCAAAAGAACAAAATATGTAAACGAAACAAAGCACCAATGGTAATATCGGATACGCCTACTCGACCCTTCGAGAAAGGCGCATTAGACATAGTGGGACCCCTCACAGTAACCAGGTTAGGGAACAAATACATCCTGACGTTCCAGGATCATTTGACGAAATTTAGCAAAGCATTACCCCTTCCCAACCAAGAAGCACGGACCATCGCAGAAGCTTTTGTGACCCGAATAGTCTGTGAACCCGAAATACCGGACAAAATCCTAACGGATCAAGGATCGAACTTTGTAGGAGAAGTATTTAAAAACATATGCAAATTATTGAAAATAACCAAAGTACAAACAACCGCATACCACCCGGAATCGAACGGAGCACTCGAAAGATCCCATAGAATATTAATTGAATATTTAAGACATTATATCGACGGGGACCAAGCAGATTGGGACACGTGGCTACCATACGCGATGTTCACCTACAATACTACCCCCCATACAGCAACGGGCTACACCCCGCATGATCTAGTTTACGGACAACAAGCGGAACTACCGACAGCCCTAAAACTCGCGCATAATCCTACGTATAATTATGACGACTACGCGCAAGAAGCTAAAGAAAGATTACGAGCCGCGAACGAAACGGCACGCGAAAATTTAATAGACGCGAAAAAACGTTCAAAGGTAACCTACGATAAGAAAACTAAGAATATTCCATTCAACATAGGAGACAAAATATTACTATACGACGAATCGGTGAGACGAGGGAGGTCAAAGAAACTTGATTCTAAATGGGAAGGACCCTACATAATAATAGAGAAAAAATCGGATGTAAACGTCACGATCAAGAAAGGAAGGAAAACATTAACAGTTCACACGAACAGGATAAAACATTTTATCGAATAAAAAGACTTAAATGCTAAAAGGAAAGGAGAATGAAGGAGAGTGAATCATAAACATATAATTAGGTAAAAATAAATATATTTTAACAGGGCGACAGATAATTACAACAAAATGCCCAAAATAGCAAACTGGCCCCAGTCTTCCTCCTGTAACAAACAGAATGAGCAGGTAAAAAATAAAGAACAAAAAAAATAATATATATTCGCGGGATAGATATACTTACTTCCTCTTCAAGAAACTGTAGGGAAAACAATCTTCGCAACCCAAGGGGATCGTGGGTCAGCCGCCATTCCGGGAAATCAATCTCCCATAAATCCCAAATAGCAAAGCGAGCCATAGAACGCACTAGGCGAATATGGTGCATCTGACGGATGTTGATATAGCCCCGAATCTGCTGACGATCCCACCACTAAAGAAAAAGAGAGAAGAAAGGAAAAGAGAAAGTTAATACGTAGAACGCATACACAAATACGAGGAAATATGAGTAGAAATACTTACTTCTTTCAGTCCTTCGGGATACATGGTGCGAATTTTTTTTTTTATCGATGATCACTTCGGGAATACAACAAATTGACAATGGAAAAAATCACGGAACGATGCATTATATATACGCGCACGAAAAGGAAACAGGAGGGGATAGAGCCGAACGTTCATGTTGCAGGTTCATCGCACTGCAATACCCGAATTCACAAATGGCGCCCACTACCGAGGAACTGCCATACACAATAGAGCCGATGAAGCATAACGCGGGAATCCACTTTACCCCCACCGGTAAGCTACACACGGTTACCGATAATTGGAAGATCGTCACACGATTAGACACGGAACCATTAACACGGAAGTACGAACAACTCCAGCCATACATAAGGGCAGTAGAAGGCTTATGCAGCAAACGATCCTACGCACCGGAAATCCATCTAACATGCTATAATAACCTCAACCTCTCGACCAAACGAATAGAAAAACTAGGTAATCGTATCCAGCACATATACGAAATACCATCATATACGCAAAACAAGCGTAGAAGATTAATAAACGGAATCGGATCAATATCGAAAACATTATTTGGCACTATGGATGCAAGCGACGCAGAAGAAATCAACGCCCACTTCGCGGAGGTGGATAGAAAACAAGATGCGTTACAAGACGCCATGAAAAAGCAAATACAATTAACGAACACAACTCTAAACCACTTGCAAAACGTCGAAAAAACGATCCAAAGCAATGAAGACCTACTAACAAGACAAATGAGACGGATGCAAATGCGAAGCGAAGCAGACCATGTACAATACAACGTAAGGGCCGATTTAGGCGACCATTTCGTAACGTTAGAGTCTCTGTTGGTCGACCTCACAGAAGATGTGAACGACATAGCACAATACTGCAGCCAGCTAAAAAACGGAGTCATCGACCCCAGCATATTATCAAGCGCCGAGGTTGTAAGACTACTACAAACAGCTACTCAACGATTGCCAAACGGACTCACGTTCCCGATACCGCCGACACCGGAGAACGCACACATCATCGAACAAGTATCCTCGATAATAGCATACTACGACAAACGCACACTCATCACAGTGATTAAGGTACCACTGATCTCCACGCAAGTCTACAGCATCATGGAGGTAACACCGGTACCCGTGCACGTGCGTGATAACATATACGCACTACTAGCAATCCACTCATCCACCATGATAATCGACACGGAGAGCAACCAATACATCATCGCAGATGCACAGGAACTCCAGAAATGTAAGAAATTTTTGAATCAATATTATTGCGAACAACCAATGGTCGTACATAGGTTAACAGAAACACTAGAATGCGAAGTTAACCTATGGTTGAACACAGCCGACAAATTCCCCGCGAATTGCGAAACAAAATATATAACCGCGAATAATACTCTCTGGATTAGTACGGCACAGCCAGCAACTTGGATTTACGCGACGCACGAACCTAACGCGCTCACTATCCAATGCGACGGTAGTAAAACATTCAGGACCACTATAACACAATCAGGAGTCATTAAACTAAAAAATAACTGTAAAATCAGTAGCAAAGAAGTAATATTACGAAATCAGAGGACACTACAAGAACAAGACTACGTAATAAAAACAGCACCATTGTACAACCTAACAACAAATTTAACGGGTTTAGTCAACACCGCGAAACCACTAACCCAGGTGCAACTACACAGGATAATAAAAGATCCATCAGAATTCTCACAACTCTACAAACAGCTCGATCAGATCGAGAGCAACATAGCAGTAGAATCAAAAAATAATAATACTAGCATACCGCTATGGCACATTGTCTACCCAAGTGCCACCACAATATTAATAATATCCATAATAATACTAGCAATTGGAATATACCTTGTACTTCGCCGGAAGAAAACAACAAGAAGCGAAGCACAAGCTACATATATAACTCCGGCATTAAAAAGATCCGAGTTAAACGTCCAGCTAGGGCGTTAGATTAAGAAACGATTGTAAAACAAAATGTAATCGGGAAAACAAATGTAAAACACCGATAAACACCACCTTCTCATAAGGGGGGGAGGATGTTATGTAACGATACATAACCCATAACACCTGATGCAACGGACACCAGCAAGCTCAGCAAGATGCGCAATCAGAAGTAAACCGCATACGTTGCAAGGCCAAGATCGACAGGCGGAGACCATTAGGCCTCCCCCCGCGACCACCAAACCATGACCCCAAATATTGTATAAAAACCCACAACAAATCAATCAGTCATTCAATTGTAAAAGATCAGTACGCGATCACGCCCGTGATCGCCCGTCGAGGTGTCAGCTCAAATAAACCTTTGTTAACCCTACGGTGAGTTCTAACTCTTCAACCGGCAACGATCCACTACCTCTCGGCTCGACCCGAGAATCCCGTTCCCGGCATCTTCACCCGAACTATCGGAGCCCGGCGAACGATCCGTTCGAGGACAACCGCGCAGTGCAGCCAGATTCTCGGAGAGAATCTCCACACCGGGTAACCTCGCAACAGCTAGTTGTTAACATTTTTGAAATCTCACGATGGTAAAGAAGATCTCGCGCGATAGCGGCGGGACGTGGCGGTTTATTTGGTACGTAGAGAGCTCGCTCTTACCGACGGGCATGTGAGCCTAGGGTCACGCGAAACACAAAACGAAGCTGGTGACTGGAGCTCTATTCTTTTTCGTATCGACAGAGACACGTGTCCTGACATTCGAGAAATCTTCATTATTTTCTTACATGTAAGTGTGCTTCATTATTATTTTAATTAAGCTCTATGCATAATGAAACGAACCTATTTTCAATGAATGGGTTATTGTTTCATTATACATGTATACAGATTTATTTGCAGTCAAATAATAGTCTGCGCAGATTTTTACTAACCTGTTTCTCTATTCAAATGTGTATCTTTTTAGTATCAAGTCCCCTGGAAGGACATTCTATACTTCTCAGTAGGAGAAATAAAAGTTCAAATATTATATTTGGTAAGTGACCTTTACATTTATGAATAATAATACGTATGATATATAATAGTGTTTATTACAAATTTTTTGTTTTTTTCAGGTTGGAATATTTCCAAATTAAATAAAGTAGGGGAGAGTCCTACAGTACCGGGCAGCGTACAGTACCGGCCAAAGCTAGATCTCGCTTCCAGTGTTAGTTGACTGCACTATCGATGGAGAAACAAATTAATACTAGAGTCCGTAGCAACGTATTCCGGCGACATTCTTTTTCCTTCAGTATTACCAGAGTTCTAAGACGTTTAACGTTTACGCTGGTGTTCCGGACGACAAAATATATTTTTCATAGCTGATTTCTTATTTCTCAGGTAACTAAATAATTTTGCCATATTACGTACATTATTGTTACACTATTAGCTATACATAAATGCCCTGGTTTTTCCAATTTGCTTTGTATATTACGTATCAAACCTAAAACTTTGTCCACGTGTTTGTCGTGCAGTACCGGCCACATTTAGTCGTGCAGTACCGGCCACGTTTAGTCGTCCAGTATCGGCCAATTTTTTTTATTTTTTTCCTATAATTACAGTCCTTAGATTTTTCTTCTTTGTTTTTCTGCAGAAAAATGTCCGAAATTAAAGAGAAAAAAGGAAAATGGGCGCAGAAAAACATGAATGCGGCTTTGAAAATGCTGCTTGAAAACAAGATAGTAGTATGTCTATGCCGATTCTAACCCAGGTCCTCTGAGGGGAGCGCGGGGGCGGGGGGGGGGGGGAAGTGAGGGCGCGCGGGGTAGCGCGGCGGAGGGAAACATAGGCGCGGGGCCTGCGGGGAGAGGAAGACCGGTTGCGCGCGCACGAGCCGCGGAGTGGGGGAAGCCGCGATGATGGAGGGGATCACTCCGGGCCGAGCCGCCGCGGAGACCTGACCCACCGTCGGAAGGGGGAATGACCCCCGAAAAATCTCTTTCGGCCCACCCCCCCAAATATTTTTCCAAATCAGTATGTGATGAAATTTTCCCCCAACACAGAGATATAATAATTTATTTTTATCAGACGATATCGCAAGATCTCGGGCAATGTCGGTTTTTTACGAACCGCGTCTTCGGAGGAGGTAAAGAGACAGAGCATCATTTTAAAGCTAAAATTCAGAGGAGGGAAAGGGAGAGCAATATTTTAAAGCCAAGAGTATTCTAAAGCGTTCAGATTTAGCGTCGCAGCGTCTCGCGCGATCGTGCGTAACTTGAATCCTCTGGAGCAGCCGTGCGGGATGACGTCATTTTCACGGCGCGAAGAACGAATCTTAGAATTATGCAGCATCAGCAGAATGTTTTGTCCCCAACGCAGAGAAATAATAATTTTTTGAAATGTTGAATCTTAAAATTAGGTGGTGAGGAGAAAGACGGATAAATAAAATTGACAAATAATATGTGCTTAAAAATGATAATATATTGTTACAAAAAGTATATAAAATATAATAAAATAATATAGAATAAAATACAATATAAATATAAAATAAAATACAATACAATATGGAATATAAAAAATAAAAGAATATATAAAAGAAAAAAAGAAAAAAAGGAATACAAAAATATAAACTAAAAGTAAAAATATATAAAAAATGAAAGAGAAATAGAAAAATAGAAAAAATATATAAAAATGAAAGAAAAATATATAAAATGAAAGAAAAATATATAAAAATGAAAGAAAAAATATATAAAAATGAAAGAAAAAATATATAAAAATGAAAGAAAAAATATATAAAAATATAAAAAGTAAAAATAAAAAGATAAAAGTATATAAAAATTTAAAAAAATAGAAAAAATAAAAGAAAAAAATAGAAAATTTAAATTATAGCGACGGTGATGGGGGCGAGGGCGGTGGTGGTGGCTATGGTGGCGAGGGCGATGATGGGGGTTGTTGTGTTGACAGCGGCCGCGGAATTTGATAAGGGGCCCACCTCGGCCCAACCTGTGGCACCCGCGCAATCATCATGGGGCCAACCACAGCCCCGACCGCCACATCTGCACCCCTCGGGGTGCATCCCGGACCGCCAGGTTCGCCAGCCAAGCAATCAATGGTTCTAATGGTAAGTCCTAGAACACACACACACACACACACACACATCGATATAATATTAACAAATTAAACATGGAACACGCAAAAAACAATGCACTACATACCTGCGATGGCGGTGGCGGCGATGAAGGCGGCTGTGGCGGCGACGGCTGCAGCGGTGGCGATGGCGACGGCTGCCGCGACCCCCAGTCGCTCGACCACTGGGGCGACGGTGGTGGCGACTGTGGTGGCGACGGTAATGGCGAGTTCTGGAAAAAAATAGAAACCCGCGATATAATATTGACTCGATTTAAAAGGTTAAACTCGATAAATGTAAAAAAAACATTGGCGTGTACATACCTCAGAGTCGTCTCGCCATGCATCCCACTCCGACGCCAATAAATAATATCCCATTTTGTTAGAGGGTTGAAAAGTGTCACACAAAAAGTTTCAATGTTTAAACGACTATTGTGAGGCACAGTTTGAATGCAACTGGTCTCGCTCCATCTCCAGGCCCTCGCATCTAAACTCCTGTCATGAAATGAAGAAGTGCATAGCTTTGCAAAGTAGGATGCCTTTGTTCTTCACCATCTTCATCATAGACCACCTGCATTTTCGCTGACCATCCTCCTCCATGTACTTATCTTCTTCTTCGCTGACCGTCCTCTCCTTATTCACACGCATCTTCTTTCCCTTCTTCTTTGACACATCATTCGACTAGATCACACCACTTTGAACGTGTATCGAACGACATTGAAAAGGTTTCGAACGTGTATCGAACGAGTATCGAACGTCTACCGTACCACATCAAACGTCAATCGTACCACTTTGAACGAGTATCGAACGTCAATCGTACCACTTTGAACGTGTATTGAACGTCAATCGTACCACTTTGAACGTGTATCGAACGTCAATCGTACCACATCGAACGTCAATCGTACCACTTTGAACATGTAACGTACAACTTCGAACGTGAAACGAACGTGTATCGAACGTCAATCGAACCACATCGAACGTGAAACGAACGTGAATCGTACCACATCGAACGTCAATCGTACCGCTTCTAAATAATTTCAACTATCGTCTTAATCTAGCGTACATGTAGGAGATTAGGTTGGGGGAGGGTGAAGAAAAAACATTTATGCATTAAAAATTGATTATATTTTATTTATGCCTCTGGCGTTTAGACCACCAGTTGAATATTTTAAATACATTTTGCAAGGCACAGTGCTTTGCGTGTCTGCCACAACGCAGAGTATTAACTACATTTAGCTTATTTAGGGATTTTATATCCTCGTAGTCAATGTCCAGCGTCTCGATGATCACGTCCACTCTCGTATTTTCATCCAGGAAATCTGCAAGCCAGTCGCGTTTCTGCAGCCCTTTAACGTATACTATATGGGATGTGTCATCTTCTTCGTCGATCGCATCAGCTACAGCTTTCGTAATTAGCTGTTTAGCCATACTGTACGGAACGTCTCCATCGTCCCAACGTAGTCCATGATGTTTTGCCACCAACCATCGGATGCTTGATTTATCGGATTTTGTAAGAAGATATTGCGGCATTGAACTCCCAAAAATATAGTGCGAGAGAATTGTCCCCTTGCATAGGACAGCCACTTCCTTGACGACAAATCTTCCGTCGACGATGAACCCTTGCAGGTCAACAAATGTTGGTACAGCCATTATCGGTACAATTTAGAGGTCCGCTCGTTTCCAAGACAGACGGGAGAATGCAGCTTTTCTCGTAAAGCATCTCGATTTTCATGATTAAATTTTGTGTGAATTTCGCACAGGAGAGGGCGGGCAAGTAGCATGGCAATTTAATTCATTTTGCGCACCACGTTTGTCAGTGGATTGTATTCAACCACCCGATCGTGCAGAATCAGACAGTAGGCTGTAGTATTTACCGGCACATTCTCTTTACACTCGAATTCTATGCGCACGTCCACGGTACCATTCTTGATCGACTCATTTTGTCGCGAGCAATCAATCACCACGATGGGGCCAAATTGTAAAAATTCAGCCACGGTGAATAATGCCTCGTTGCTACTATGTCCATAATACAATTTACCGAATTGCGTATACATGTGATACAAGATGGCATGCTTATTCTTGTCAAAGTCCAAGTTCATGTCATCATATGGGTAAAATTCCGAGTTGAGAAAAAGTTTTACATTGGTCAATTTACAGTTGTTGAACTTAGTAACGTCTTCGCTCATCACATTCCTTCGACCAGTCTGTAGAGCAAGGATCACGCATCGCGGCTTCCCCAGCTGTGCAGATGCCTTCACGGCCCACGAATGCTTGGTCGTGCTCTGTAAGAGAGGATACTCGTACAGATCCCATGATTGAAAACAAATGCTCAGGTTTTGTCCACTTTCCAAAGTACGTAGCAACGATAGCTTATTAACGTCGTTCAGCGTCACATGAGGCATCCGCCATTGTAGTTTAAGTAATTCAATTTCTGGTTCCAACATCGATGATCCTATTAGAGCATTGTGGTCGTTGCGCGATCGTATTAAAATCAATTCGTGACGCGCATTAATAATCATGCGTTTGTAGTCCTGGCAAAATCCCAGCAAATATTTGAGTGGGACGCAAAAATTGAAATGGTTTTTCACTATTAGCCCATCGCGTCGTTTCAAGCCCCATACGGCATTCTCCATATTTTTGTCTTCGTCCGATGTCAGCGATACATAGTTTTTAAGCGTGCTAGTTATTCCAACGTTTCTGTTGCGATCAATCTCCACACCATTCAGCTCGTATCGAATCTCATCGAATAAGAACGCCATGCAATTATTTCCCAACATCACCGTTAACGCATCGTTTGGCTTATTTATCTTCAATTTCCCCTCCACATAGAGGAAACTTTCGCACGGTAATGTGTATAAATCCTGCTGCTGTATCGGTATTCTTATCTCATCGCTGTATCCAAACGTCGTGTTGACGTATGGGTTGTATGTGTGAGTCTCGAGCTTGACGATGCGATCATCAAACGTCGGCTTCCCTCCAATGCTTAGAATATCAGCCATTTTTTCAACTTAAAGGCGTACAATGAATCCCAAAGATTTCAAAAATGCAATGTTTGCAGCACTGAGCTTCTTCTTTTTAGCGTGATCGGAGTTGCAGTTGTTGGTGTTGTAAACAATTTCACTTGGAAGAAACGGGTTTCTGGAGTCGTTCAATACAAGCATCTCTTTCGCACTACACGTATTATCGTCGTCGTCGTACGTGCAGTCTGGTGGTAATCTCTTCACCTCGAAAATCGAGCAATCGTCCGTCTTGATCCACAACGCGTATCGTTAGATCCGTAATGACCCGTGCGGTGATTGGAAGGTAAATGATCTGCGCGGGCGTTTCCGATATCTTATATCCTGGTGGGACTCTCGGAGAAAATTCATGTATCGTATGTACACGCCTCCCATTGTTGTACGCACCAGCGGTCACGCTACATTCTATGCGAATAATGTTCACGTTCATGATATTAATTGGATCGTCCGATTCATGCCATCGTGCTGGTTCTAATACCCGATTCGTCGAGAATCCCAGTAGCGATCCGATGTTATTGGGCTTTGTAAAGTCTACGACGAACCGGCAGTACAGTTCGCTTTTCATGGTGTTGTTGTTGGGACGCAACACTATAGGATACACATCGTTGTCACCGTCATCGGTGCCGTCGAGATTTTTTTGAGGATATCGCTCGAGTAATCGCTGCTTCAGGTACTTGGCAATGGCGTCTAGTTCGTAGGAGCCGTGGGGGATCGTAATGTATTCATGAGTGGTGTCGACGCTGTTGTTTTTGATGTCATAGTTTGAGAAAAAGTAGAATTTATCGTTGCTCGAGTCGATGTTCGGTATTGTGTGATAAGTTTCAAAGGTTGTTAGACCAAGCTCGTAATCATCATCGCTCAAATCTATGGGTGGAAAGTAGTTTACCGCGAGGGTGCTACTCTTGCCGGTTAGAGTGAATGTTAACGACATATTCTGCTCGAACTGCTCGACTGTTACTGAATCAGAGTGGTGGGAAGTCAATCCTTAAATTCGGTGTCGATCGTTTGTAGAAAGCGTAGACATAGTTGTCCGCAATTGCTCTGATCGTACTTTTGATAAGACGTACGATTGTATTCAATTTTCACAGCATCTTTATCCAGATATTGTATGAATTCCTTAGGCGGTCGAAGATTCCCAAAGCTGTCGAAATATATAGCTCGACTCCCTCTCTTCGCATACGCCACCCAATGAGTCCCAGGCCCCTTGACATTGTCCAAATTTACGATACCGCTCTCGTTTCGACGTACTCCTCCGGCTGGTAACGCGTTACGCATAAAAACACCTCTAAAGAATGGAATATGCATACGTTTTGCCAACTCCTCCAATTGTGCATCGGTAGTTACACCCGCAGGCATTTTTATTTTCTTTTCTGCGTTTTTTTTTTCGTTTCGATATTCCCTGTCCGCGCTTGTACGGTGCGATATAAAGTCCCCGACCTTCCATGGAGCGATTATGACGTTGCATTTCCTGCAGCTGATGTTGCGCCGCCTTATTATCGTTTACCGCCTTGGCGATCCCCGCCGCTCCGCCAGCCAATGATCCGAGAACACCTAGCAACGGTAGAAGTGGTAATATACCACCCCGTTTTGCTACCGGAAGAATCCGCTTTTTCGGTGCTCTCTTTGGAATCCTTTTGCGGGTTTTTGTTTTCATCCCCATTCCGATCTTCGTCTTGGCCTTCATAGCTGCCCAAACAGCTGTAGCAGCACCTCTTTCACCCAGAGTCGAGTCTCGCGCAACGATGCGTTTTCGCGCTTTGTCAGCGAGTATGTTATCTGCCGCGTGCCTTTCGCCGAGGTCGTTGCTACGCGAATACGCAATATCGTGTTCTCGACACGCTGCGTCCAACGGATTGATGCCTCGATCCCCTCTAGCTAATCGTTTTCCCAGATGAGTTCCTGGGCCGCAAAACTGGTATCCCGGAATATGTAATTCGATAGGTAGCGCGTTTATCGTCCGATTTAACAAACCACTGCCTTTCTTTACTCTCGTCGGCGACATTCGCTACAGTTTTTAATCAATGGTGCTGGACCGTCGATATGCGTTCGCTGCCAAGGGCGATTATAATGTTCCAGACACCGACGATACTGCTGAACCTCAGAATCGGCTTTTATATGCTCGGGGAGTCTGTCCCACAACTGATCAATGTGCCTGCCAAACTCTCGGAGTAGAATAATCTTTGGTATATATTTCAACTGCTCAGAGGTTAGGTCTCGAATATCACAATTATCCGACAGGATCAGAAGCATTTTGAATACTGAACCGTTTTGCTTCGGTGCGGACCTATAAATAGGGCGCTTCGACGTATCAAAATCATTTTTCACAGTTCACGGAGAGGATGCGATTCGTGCGACAACCTGTGACGATACGCGTGACAAATTTTGATGATAAATCGCGAGTGATGTCTTCGAAAACAAGACGCAGACATGGTAGCATGCTGCCAAACAATATCCGCTGCGTCATTTGTGGCCCATCAAATTGCGGAAAGACCAACGTGCTGGTCAGCTTGTTGGAAAGTCCTCACGGCGTCCGCTTCGAGAACGTGTACGTGTACTCCAAGTCCTTGCAACAGCCGAAATATCAGTACTTGGAGAATTTATTGACTCCGATAGATGAAATTGGCTACTTTACGTTTTCGAATAACAGTGACGTCATCCCACCGAGCGAATCGCTTCCGAATTCTATTTTTATCTTTGATGACGTGGCATGCGACAAGCAAGATACGATAAGGGAATATTTTGCAATGGGGCGCCACTCGAACGTTGACTGCTTCTATCTCTGTCAGACATATGCAAAAATTCCCAAACATCTTATACGCGACAATGCGAATCTGCTGATTCTGTTTAAGCAGGATGGTACCAACTTGAAACATGTGTACAACGATCACGTAAACACTGACATGCCTTACGAGGATTTCTGCGCTTTGTGCCGTAATTGTTGGCAACGGGAGTATGGTTTCGTGGTAATAGACAAGGATAGCGCCATGTCCAATGGACGTTATAGAAAGGGATTTAACGAGTTTGCCGTACCGTGAGATAGTCAATCGTCATCAACACGTCGGTGGGAAAGCAACGTCTGCGGCACAACGATGATTGATATCGATACTCTGGAGATTAAGGATCGCGAGAGAATAGCGAAGGAAATTGCAAAAAACCAGCGATTCCATTCGCCGGAAACATCAGGCTTTGAAGACTGGCAAGATGGAGGAAGATATCGCGTTGGAGAGATACTTTAAACCTATCGTTGAACCCTTGAAACATATTGTGGAAAATACCACAACAGCAGAAGCTGACAGATCACCGCTGATGAGTACAGACGTTGAAGGGAATGAAACATTAACGCTTAAAAAAATCCATCCGAAAGGGAACACATCGCGCAAGGCAAAGAGGAAACAACACGGGTCATTGGAATATTCACCCATAACCTCGACACCAGTTCAATCGAAGCGGAAACGACAAAATGCTACATCAAACGATTCTCCGGCTCCTCCCACACCAATAAATACATTTCCCAATGTGCAATCGCTCTCAGCCGTTGATGACGACGTTTTTGAAACTAGTCCCGATGAGTCGTTTGTAACATCTATTAGACAGCAATTCCAAACATCCGAGGGACAAAAAACGATCCGCAGTCATTTCGGCCCGCTGGGGCAAAAATACATGAGTGCAATCCTAAGTAGTGATAAGGATACAGCAATGGACTATGTGTACGGTGTATACTTTGACAATAGTAGAACGATGCTTGGGGATAAGGCTTTCGATATAGACAAGGATGATAGTATAATCATAGATGGTGTAAAATACAGAGGAACACCCGGCCTTTACGAATTGATTTTTATGAGAATTCCCGACGATACTGTATACACCGATGCCGATAAACAAAAATACAAAAGTATACTGCTGGAAACGAATGCCCACAGACGCGGTCATGGTGCTAAAAATCCCATATTGGGCAACAAGGGATACAAGTACAAACATGTAATTGCACCGCTAATTCCCCGTGCATCGGCTAGTAGGGCAGGGAAAGGTCTAACAGTGCCGCGGGTCATGGTGGTAAACGATAACAAAATCGATTACGTACACTGGGACGATCCCAACGAGCTGGTGGATCGATTCCGTTTGCTCGAAGCGTCGCGTCAGGCGGGTAACAACTCTCACGATCCCGAAATTCTATCGATTATCGAGGAACTCCGCGAGGTAGGCCTCATTATATAAAACCGCGCGCCGATGATGTGCGCAGTATGCATCGAGATGCCAATCAACAAATTTGGGGTATCGCTCGAGAAGAGTGGAGCAGCTAGAATGGACTATTACAAATGGAGCGGTTTGCTTCGAAATTACATGCGAGATAACGCTCTTTGCGTAACCGGTGCAGACTTTGATGCAAAATCACGCAAGATACGACGCGTAGCTGAGCCGGTGGCCGACACCGATGCCGTCAATAAACTATACGTGGAAAAGAGCATTAAACTTTTGAGAGAGCAGCAGGAAGAATTAGAGAGGAAGCTGGTCGTGTTTCAAAGAGATATGCTGACGTTGCAAAACAGTGTTCAAAAGATATCGCAAGTGTCGAATTCTATCCCACAGCCGGACAATGAAATTCGTAAAGTTAAAGAGGCTATAACCGCTTTTGCTGCGGAGCAGCAACTTGTCCAGAATTTTCTCGGACCAACGGGAAGCACTTAATGCACGTACCCGATAATTATCGCATCATTCGTGTCCAAGACACCTCTGCGATCAAACATGCAGCCATTATCGAAATCCAAGAGTAAAGAAAACCATGGCCACAAGAAGCGACAACTCGTTAAGGAATTGCACGCTCCAGCTCGAAGACATTTTCCGCGGAGGCGCGTCATCGTGCATGGATACGATGATCTGTGGCAAGCTGACATTGTAGAAATGCGTCCATACTCGCGATTCAACCAGGGTCACCACTACATACTCACCGTCATCGATGTGTTGAGCAAGTATGCATGGGCGGCGCCGCTCAAGACTAAAAGTGGTGCTGAGGTGACTAAAGCGTTTGCAAAGATATTTAGAGAGCGATATCCGAAAAATTTGCAAACCGATCAAGGAAAAGAATTTTACAACACCGATGTGCAGAAACTCTTGACAAAGCACGACATTAATCATTATTCGACGTATTCGGTGATGAAGGCCTCTGTCGTAGAACGTTTCAATCGAACTTTGAAGCACAATATGTGGAAACTGTTTACGCTGAATGGAACCTATACATGGACCGATGCGCTACCAAGTCTACTTGCAGAGTATAACGCACGAAAACATAGAACCATCGGAATGCGTCCTTGCGATGTTACCCCGGCGATCGCCGACACGCTGCTAGCCACCGTATACAGCAACATAAAGATCGCTGCACCAGCGAGATTCAAATTGGGCGAGTTTGTGCGCGTGAGCAAATTTAAAACCATATTCGATAAAGGCTATACGCCGAACTGGACAACGGAGGTGTTCAAGATAGCCAAAGTACAGACAACTAATCCCGCGACGTATCTGCTGGACGATTCCTGTGGAAAACCCGTTGCCGGAGGATTCTATGAACACGAGCTGCAACGTGTCATCGATCCTGATGTGTATCTAGTGGAAAAAGTGTTGCGTAGAAAGGGGGATAAGGTGTACGTCAAGTGGCTGGGGTTTGATAAATCACACAATTCTTGGATAAATAAAAATAATGTATTGTAAAAATAATACATTGTTCAATAAATACAATGATACATATACATGTGTGAACATTTTTTTACACATTAATTCCGCCATTTATAATTTGTATACATTTGCAAACAATAATTCTACTATTTGTAAGAAACGAGTTAATAAATACAATAATAATAATTTCTATACATTTGCAAACAATAATTCCACTATTTATAATAAATACAATAATTTCTATTTTACAATGGAATTTTGTAATGGCCCCAGGGCAGAGTGTCGGTCGAATCAGGTACGATATGCCGCTTGTCGTCGTGTGGGCTTAGAGCGATTTTAGATTCCGAAATGGTGTACACTTTATGCAATTTAGACCGTATGCATGATTGTCTGCGAACCATTTCGATCTCCCTTTGCAAACACTGCGCGTAGTCGTCGAAAGTTATCGTTCTAGCTATGACGTTGGTCTTGACGCCTTTCGCCTTTTTCGTATCTTTTTTGCCGTCTACGCGAAGTGCATACATTTTCGCTCTAAGACCTACGAATTCGGTCATTATCGCACCGTTATTTTCGTCCTTCATCAGCCCCGGAACCTTCTTATTTACGCGCGGCATATTATATACATTGTCGGTGGGATAATCGCTTGTGTCGAATCTATCGATATTGTGTTTCATGGACTCGTAGATATCGTCGCATTGAATGTGATAAATGAGGCTGTCAGTGTCTGTATATAGAATTTTACATTTTTGTCCATGCTTGGGAGACATGTTCTCGTGGTGAAATTCATACAAACAAATTTTTGATATGTCCAGAATGCACATACCCACGTATATCGGTTTGTTGAATTTCACCTCGAGTTTTCGCAATTCAACAGCTATTAAATTTTCCGAGAAAACACTTCTGCTGTGGAAATTCGGTTTCGCGATCATTGCCTCCGCGCCATATCGCCCTTCCCAATGTGTTAAAACTTTTACATCCACGTGATTTCGTACATTTTCCATAGTTTTGCCAAATACCGCGTTGTTCATCAATTTGTACAAATTTTTTTCAAAGTCGTTTGTCGCGTCTGTTCTAAACCGTGTATTGAGTTCGATGTAATCCCGGAGCCAGGGAGATTGAGAGAATTGCAGGACGCGGTGTATTTTTGTAATACGAAGACCGTGACGCGTGCACTGCTGCAGGTTGCGGTAATGGATGACGTAACGCTGCTTATCGTATACCGTCGCGAGTAACTTGTCCTGCCTGCTGCCAGGTGGTTTGGCACGCGTCGGGCAGAACGGTAGATCGGCATGAGCGTCGTGCAGACGTTGCGGATATTCCAAATCTACCTCGAGAATGTACCCCGTGGGCGAATCGACCGGGATTGAAGACACGTCAAAATTTGCAACATCTTCGACCCATCGAAATTTAGCGTATGGCAGGGGCTGACACATTGCCCATCCATACAAATTGTTCACATCAAAGTACATCAAGTACGATGACTCTTCCGATGCGTCGTATGATGACATGTACTTGTTATTAGCATGTGCGTATCTTCCGGAACATTGGCTTAAACCCCCACGTATACCGCGTTCGATAAACATGACCATATCGACGTCTGTGAGCAATTCGAACGTAATTTTGGTGTGTTTTAGCATAGCATCCCACGTGAAACCAGGTAGAGTATAATAATGTGCTGAATCTAATCCGTAACTCTTGATACAACTTTCGCGAAAATTTTCAAAAATATCTGCCAATAACAAGACATCTGTTTTCAAATACAAGTCGCTGTATTCGCCCAAGGTTCTAATCCCGAAACGCTGCCAGACAGTCTCGGCGTGTGCGTAATCGGTCTCGGATACTGTCTCACCCGTTAACAAACTGTGGAATGACTCGCGCGGCGGTAAGCACGGGTCCTGCAGCTTGTTCGCGCAATCAAGGTATTCGTACGGAAAGACACCCTTTCGCGTCAATAAATTGAAATCTTCGGTGGATAATGTTTCAAATTGGGATCGTAAAATTTTTAATTGATCTGTGCTCAGAAAAGACGATAATTTGTTGAGACTAGTAGTGAGAAATTTGTACGAATCGATGAATCGTAATTTAATATAATTTCGCGAGTCTGATTCAGCCGTATCTTCGACATTTTTAGTGAACGAAATATACTTTTCTTTAGTTATGGGTAATACATCAACGTGACCGTCGAAAGCGGTAGCTATTTCCTCGATAATGAAATGCGAATCGTAGCCGGATAAATTATGGAAAACTATGGGGATGTAAAACGCATTTTTATAATTTAAATTGCACTCCGAATGTGCCGGGCCTCTAAACCGTCCGGAGAGATGACAATGACCGCGAACTCATACGTCATCAGCCTCGAATGGCTCTTCGCAAATATGACAGTGTGTTGCATCGCGAAATGTCGTCCACTGTTCGGTGGTTAAATCATGCATGGGAACATTACTGGTCAAGATAGGTTTGGCGAAGTTTGCAAATTTTTTCAGTTCGTATACGAACCATGAAACACAATCCGCGTCGCGACGACATCGATACGTCGATAGCGATGTATCGTACGAGCAATGCATATAATAGGCTATACTATGAACTTTATGATGTTGATATGCGCGCAATTTATTATCATCACCCGTTCGACTGTCCTCTGTTTCTTCAATGATGCATTCGAGATCTGCGTACATCACGAAGGGAAGTCGCTCCTTCCTACAGTGGTTCTCGAAGCTGAGGAAATTTTTGCCTTCGCTGGGCAGCAGAATGGCACAGTCGTTCATCTGCCCACAGTCCAGCGAATGAAGCTCCAACTTCTCGGCAGATCCGAAATAGTGCATGCATCTGTAATAAAACAAAAATTTTTTATTTAATTGTTTCGCGAGACATTTCAATATTTCACAAGTTTTCTATACGTACCGATCACAGATGAATTTCTTTCCATCGTGCCTGCTCAGTTGTGCGCTCACCAGCCGGGACAAGTTCTTGATCCATACAAAGTGCCCTACATCGCCATGTTCTTGATTCGATGTGTAGAGCAGGTTGACGTGCCGATCCCTCTTGTTGCTTGTGAGGCGCAAGGGAAAGACCGTCTTCGTCTTCTTCGTCTCGAAGGTGTACACGTTGACGGAGATGTTGTTCTGCCGCTCAAACTTCCCGATATGCTCCAGGGACATTGGGAACTCAATGCCCTGGAGATTTAATACGGAAGCATAGTGCGGGTACGAACTTGGGCGATCAGCATTTCTTTCCGCAGGATGGAGAGCGGCGACCACTGCCCACGCGAAACACGCATTGTCCGGGGATTGCACACTGATCGTTGCATTCTTCAACAACAATTCCCGCGGCAACTTGTAGTGGCATCCCGCGCGCAGCGGATTGTACTTATTAACATTGACGGTCAGATTCATGATTCTCGCCAATGCCCATCCGCTGTCGCGTTCCTGGAACTCTTCCAGCGACGCCAGGGTGGGTTCGATGACACATCTCTGGTACCACTCCTGCAGATCGGATGTGCCGAAGAGTTCGCAGTTCCGGGTGTTGATGCTTTTACAAGCATGCTTGTCACCTGCCACAAATTCGCCGTTGAACACAGTGTTCACTTTGAGGCTCCGCTGTTTCCTCAAAGCACCCCGCACATGCTCCAGCACAATGGCCCCCGCATCCTGGAGGAAGTTGCGCGGCTCGATGTAATTCGAATTTAACACGGCACCAGTTAATACGCGGGTATCGAACGCAGCGTCTATTTCGCGCCACAAAAGTCCTGTGCTCGAATGTCCGGCACCTTCACGCAAGAAACGTCCGCGCAACGAATATTTTAGCCCTTTGAGCTGCGCGATTCGAGCAACCAACGATTGCCGAACACCGATCGATAATCGCGGGCGTTTCACACGGCTCTGTTCTTCCAAAGATTCGATGCACTCGTTGCACCGTTCTTCCCACGCGAGGTACTCTTCCCGGGAAATCAATCGTGCGGATTGATCCAGCAATTGGCGGGTTACTTGCGCGAATTCTCCCATGGCTGTAATGTCTTTTCCTCGCAACACGTCGCAACGATTTGAGGCTTTGTGCACTTTGGAGCGCATATTTATATCCACCAATTTCCGCTGATACATCATAATTCTTTCTATGATTCATGCATATGACGAATTAGCGCGCAATATCATTCGATGAAATTTTCTGCTGACTCCACATAATTCAAAGATTCGACGCTTCCAAAGGTATCATATTACATTCGACACGTGTCGAGACTTTTATCCTTGAGGATGGGGCTCAAATTACATACTGCGACGTTAAGATTGAAACACATTATGGAAAAATTGATAGTTTTAAAATAAAAATGGTGTGGTGGGGGAAGCAATTGCACCTCTATTTAAGCGGGCTCCCGAACGCTATTCCATCAATCGCTGAGTATCCACAGTGACTTTCGACGGAACAAATACTGCTCTGAAAACAAAATGTGCAGTACCAGTGCCGAAGCAAACGTTGAACGCATGAATTATTACGTTCCGATCGTGCTAGATGATGGTGTGGCTCAATGCGGGGAGGATACAGTTGTTTGGTAAGGCTTAATTTTCACATCTCAAAATTTTTATGTTTATTCCTAATACGAGCGAGCAATTTCATAGCTTTGATTGTTCTCTTAGACCGCGTCGAACATCGCGGATCATGGTTAGAAGATACGCATTGACATCCATAGGCAGCAAATATATGGAAATTGGGATCCGCATACGGCCTACGATTGATGTAGAAATGGTTCTCGGCGACAATCGTGGGATGTTTCTCATGTTACCATGGGATACATGGTGTTCGTTATATGGCAGTCGTACGACCATTGAAGAACGTTCACGATTACCTGGATCATCTTCGATGCAAATGGATAAATTAACGGTGGATTTTTGTGAGATCTATAATTCTCCGATTCTAAGGATGACACTACATAATAAGCCACTGTATTTCAAACCGGATACAGTAACATTTTTATTAAATCTTGAACCATGTATAGACTATGTATATCTACGGCTGCATCAAAATGTAAGAGATGTGCAGACGAAATTTGAAACTTTTGTTAACGTGCTACAGCAGAGCGATGTTGCCTGTGAAACATTAGATGCGCGTCGTGCTGCTAAAATCATACGTGATAGCGAACATTACTGTGAGGATTATCATGTAGATTGCGAACTGGTAGCATGTGCCATCAATGATATTCTAGCTGATGCTCGTAGGAAAAAATGTTAACTTATATTCTTTAATTTTAAATAAATTTCATAAACACATATTATTTGCCAATTTTATTTATCCGTCTTTCTCCTCGCCACCTAATTTTAAGATTCAGCGTTTCAATAATTACTATTTCTCTGCGTTGGGGAGAAAAACATTCTGCCGACGCTGCATAATTCTATTTCGTTCTTCGCGCCGTGAAAATGACGTCATCCCACACGGCTGCTCCAGAGGAGGACTCATATTACATACGATCCCGCGAGACGTTGCGATTGAAAATCATTTTGAAAATTTTTAGAATGCATGCGATTCTGCCACTTTGTAGTGTTGTCTTTTTCCCTCCTCTGAATTTTAGCTTTAAAAGTGATGCTCTGTCTCTTTCCCTCCCCCGAATATGTGGTTCGTAAAACGTCGATCTTTCCCGACATTGTCCGATATCGTCTGATAAAAAATAAATTATTTCTCTGCGTTGGTGGGGAAAATTTCATCACATACTGGTTTGGAAAAATATTTGGGGGTCATTCCCCCCTTCCGACGGTGGGCCCCGGTCTCCGCGGCGGCTCGGCCCGGAGTGATCCCCTCCATCATCGCGGCTTCCCCTACTCCGCGGCTCGTGCGCGCGCAACCGGTCTTCCTCGCCCCGCAGGCCCCGCGCCCATGTTTCCCTCCGCCGCGCGCCCTCACTTCCCCCCGCCCCCGCGCTCCCCTCAGAGGACCTGAGTTGGAACTGTCCTTACCCTACTACTAATTAGATTAGTCAAAAATCCGGAATATCATAAGCGGACCAAACACATTGACATTCGCTATCACTTTAATCGCGAAAAATCACAAGCCAAAGAAATAGTTGTCGAATATATTCCATCGGACTTGCAAAAGGCAGATATCTTTACCAAGGCGCTTACCAAACAACGCTTTAAGGCTCTGTGCGAGAGCATGCGTGTGTTAAATATATAACACATATATTTAACGTATTTAAAACGGGGGGTAACTTTTTTGGGGAAACTAGAATTTTGTAAAGTTTTTAAATATGTTCAATAGGTTATATGTTATATATTTGTTTAATTCAATAGGTTAGGAAAACTATGTTCTTATATCCTTGCTAGGTTATGTGTCATCACTGGAAGTAAGATAGATGTGTAATTTCTGTAATTCGTCTAACTCATCTAATTTGTGTAATTAATTTATGTAATTCTTGTCTAATCTGAAAGATGTTGTATTTACGAGTGACATTGTGATTACTAATGTAACTGTTTGATGTGTGAAAAATAGTGATGTACTTCGCGCTTAAACGGTGGGAGTGTGATGTAGAAGTTTGGCGAGCGAAGTTAGCTATGCACTGAATGTTACTATACATGTAATTGATGCTCTTATCTAACTAATGTTACTAAGCGTTCAGTAACAAGAGGTACGTCGTGCGTGATAGACGTTTCTTGAACCGTTGTAATTCTCAATAATTCTCTTCAATATTAAAACCTCTGAAACGTATATATATATATATGGGTATCTTATAAATACTTACCCTGATAACCAGATCTGAAGCGCAGAGCCTGATGTCAGAACCGTAGTCATCTGTGTCCGCATTAGGCTGCGGTCTGAGGTACAGAGCCTGACATCAGGACCTGACGTCAAATGGGCAACAGATTCACATCAGATCCTGCTGCCTGCCGTTCGTCTGACACGTATAACAGCGCCATCTGAGGGTCAGAATTGGCAAACAATTCCCTACGCGTGACGTCACACGGCCGTCCCTACAGGTGTATCCCTACGCTTACATAACTATCAAGCAGATTCTGCAGTTTATTAAATAATTAATTCTACTTATTTAAAACAGTATTTACTTTATTCTTTAATAATGTACAAGATCGGTGATTACCATTTTTTATTATTATTATTATTATTTATTTGTATATATATCAACGGGTCAAAACCCTCTATTACAAAGTTGATACGAAACATAAGTAGGTTGGAAAGATGGCTAGAAATACAGAAAAAGAGAATGACATAAAGTAAAATACATTAAAAAAGAAAAAAGAAAAGAGAAGAAAAATGCAGAGTAAGGTAAAAGCAAAAGCACAAGCAAATGGATTACATTCTAGAGATCGCTAGGTTAACCGTTCGTTTAAAAGAGCTTAACGAATTATTAAAAAAGTCGAGTGTGTCACAAAAACGATTCGCGGTTACACAGAGACGGTGGAAACAATTATTGTGGCCGTAGAGAGTACGATGCTGCGCGTGTGCAAAAAGAGTATGGCTTCTGAGATGACGCGACGGAGTATGAAAATTCAGCATATGAAGGATATCAGGAGAGGCGATATTATGATTTATAATTCTATATATAAATATCAAATCAGCTGTTATACGACGGCGCTCAAGGGACAATAATCCGAAACGCGACATAATGGGCGTGTAGTTGTGGCAATAAACCGACATCGGCATATCAGTGTAGCGCGAAACCAGTTTAATAAACTTGTGTTGTACGCTCTCGATTAATGATATGTGCTTTTTATAATATGGAGACCAGATCACAGAGCCATACTCTAAGATCGAACGGACCAAAGACTTATATAGTATCAAAAGAGTATTAGTGTTGGAAAAATGTTTGGAACAGCGGAAAATGAAGCCGAGAGCTTTAAATGCCGAATTCGCAGTCATCAGATAATGCGCATGAAAGGATAAATCTTCAGAAAACAGAATGCCAAGATCGCGTACGTTGTTGACGGGCGATAAAGATGTATTATAAAGAGAGTAAGGGTAAATAATTTTAGTATTGCTCCGGCTAAAACGAATAATATGGCACTTAGGTACATTAAAATAGAGTTTGTTACTGGAGCACCAAGCAGTAAGTCTATCCAAGTCAAGCTGTAGCAATACCGCATCATCAACACTCGTTACGGGACGATAAATCTTAAGATCATCGGCATAGAGACAAAACCTACTGCTCATAAAGACATCAGAGATGTCATTGATGAACAAGATAAAAAGAAGTGGACCCAGATGAGATCCCTGGGGAACGCCAGAGCGGACAGCAATTTCCTTAGAGAGGCAATCATTAACTTTCACGAACTGAGTCCTGGCAGTAATGTAACTGGACAACCAATCCAGGAGGCTGCCATGCACGCCGAGTGCGCACAACTTAGAAAAAAATATGGGATGGTTGACGGAATCAAAAGCCTTGCGCAGGTCGGCGTATACAGCATCAACCTGTAATCCCTCCTCGACTCGATCTGATAAGAATCGTTGGTACGAGAGGAGATTCGTAATGGTAGATCGTCCAGATACAAAACCATGCTGCTGATCGATGATAAGGTTTTTGCAGTAGAACGAAAGTTTAGCGGTAATTAAGTTCTCGAGGAGCTTGGGCATAACATTCTGCAAACTGATCGGTCGATATGAATTAGCCAGTGTCCTGTTACCACTCTTAAATATAGGGCACACAAGACAGGTTTTCCAAGCAGAAGGAAATGTACCACAGTCTAAAGACTTGTTGAAAAGAATCCAGAGAATACGAGACATGATAAAATTGCAAGATTTAAGGAAAATTGGAGGAATACCATCAGATCCAGGGCCCTTGTTACTGTCCAAGGAGTCAATGAGATCAAAGATTTCACTAATATCAATGTGGAGGTGTTTGGGAATGCACTAATTCCCAAAGCCACCACACTCGCTCTCGGCGCAGCACCTCACGAACTCAGTGCAGAGTCGCTGATCTACGGTCGATTCCCCAATCACCGATGGGGATCGACGGTCGATCACCAATCATCAACGCAGAGTGCGCGCCATTCAGCCAATCAGCGCAACGCTTGACTCTGCTTCGACTGGTCTAGGAACACGCGCACACCAATGACATCTCGCCACATCCCGCACTCAACCAATCAGATTTCCCCACGTCGATCATCTCTCGAGCATGTTCGAGAAGACGCGTAACGGAAATGATTATCCATTATTGTGACCACATTCTTGTTCCCATTGTGTAGAGTAGAAGACGTGTCTCTTGCGATTCTTTTGTTTTAACTCTGTGCGCTTCTCATCTCATTGCTCAATGGCTTTAAAGTGCCTTAGCTCTCATTTCGTTGCTCATCTGCGCTTTTAACTCACTCTTCTCAACGATCAGTGCAATTTCTATAACGCCGTGACGCGAGGCCACATGTCGCGTGCCGGGGTGTCCTCATCTTCTCACCACGTGCCGGACATATTATAGTGTTTTAAAATTGTTCAGCAGAAGCTCAACTGCTAGTTTATAGTGGCTCAAGCTCACTACAAACTGTTTTTAAATAAAAGACCATTCAACTCACTGCCGTGACAAATTGTTTAACGCACCTCTTCACTGTCGCTCCCTAACCTCACTTTTACCAGCGTGCTCACCCAATACAATTCTCAAACATTTTGGTCCTTCGAGCCGGATCGACAGTAGAGGTGCAGTGAAGTGTTAGTGCAGTGACTCAAGCTCACCCTCACCCTCATCGTGCTCAATGAGTGCCTGTGAAGAAGACTGGGCTGACGCCTCCACCAGGCCAACAACTCCATCGGTGAATACAGTGATGGAGGTGTTGCTAGTGGAATCTCAACCCGGAGGCTCAACTCAACAAATTCAACCAGTGGAATGCATCGCTGATCCATTGCCCGCCGAGCTCACGCTCAAGTGTCGCACTCAGGTGAGTCGACTCGAGTCGATGCAGGCCCTCGAAGAGGATTTGCCCAGCTGTGCGCCCAACATCACTCTAGCGGAATTGAAAGAATACTCCGTTCAGGCGAACGACCTTCATCAGGCGTTCATCAACGAGCATGCACAACTCGAAGAAAGAAGGGCCTGCAGCACTCATGGAGCATGAGTACTTCTCATTAAACACGTTCTTAAGGGAGTCACGTTGCCACTCAAAACTCAAATTTAAGCTTAGCCGCCTCAGAGTGGAATTAGAAATGTACCACACTTCTCAAGTCTCGGACCAGCTCAACAGCTCAGCTGATCTCCCGGCGATCACGGTGCCATCGTTCAACGGGGACTTCAAAGAGTGGCCGGAGTTCAAAGAACGGTTCACCCAGCTCGTTATCAAGGACGCTCATCTCAGCGACGACAACAGGCTCCGATATCTGCGCTCGAGCCTAAAAGAGGCACCAACTCACATCGTGGAGGGACTGTCCGATGCCTCACCCACCTTCAAGGCTGCATGGGAATGGCTTGTGGCACAATTTCTCGACCGAAGGTCAGTTGTCAAGCAGCAACTCGACAAGCTACAGGCTGAACCATCCATCACCTCACCAAGTGCAGAAGCCCTGCACAAGCTGCTGACCTTAACTCAGAAGGTCAAACTCACGCTCACCTCCATGTGTAAGCCAGATGCTCAGGACAGCATGTTGGTGCATCAAGTTTGGTGCAAACTGGACACCAAGACGCGAGAGGCCTGGGAAACCTCGCTGCAATCCTCACCTAACTACCCAGATTGGGAGAGTCTTGAGAAATTTCTCACCAACAGGGCTCGCACATGGCAGAAGGGCGAGGCCTTGCCCGCTCCCAAAGCAAGAGCGAGTGCATCAGCTCAACAGGAGGTACGCAAGGATCACACTCAAGCTCACCGGTCATCGGACGACACCTCATATCCCTGCGACTGCTGTGGCACAACTCACTTTATAGTGATGTGTCCAAAGTTTCGCCAGATGACGATCCAAGCCAGGCGGAAACTCATCACTGACAAACTGCTCTGCCGAAATTGCTGTGGTAGGCACCCCACACCAAATTGCAAGTCGCGGATTAGATGCAAGCAGTGCCAAGCAGCTCATCATACGATGCTGCATCTGACAGCAGTACCAGCGCAACGACCTCAACCGAAGCCTGAGGCAGTAGAATAATAAAGCTCGTGACAACATTAACTCACCAGGCACTCATCATCTCACCATCACGCATTCAGCCCTTCAAGAACACAGCTCACCCTCAACCATGGCCACAGGAATCACCTCATCGCACCAGCTCCAGTGAACCATTCTCAACCCTCAATCTTCATGACGCAGGGCTCTTCAAACTCATCATCACAACCCAGGTGGGTCGTTTCAATACTTTACAAGCCATCATTGACAATATTCACACGTGCACTCAAGGCTCGCTCCTCTTCGAGGTACGCCTGATTACAGAAACACAGTCAATCTATCAGTGCATAAATACGCCATCGTAATGCTCCACCTCATCAAGCGTCAAGCTCCCCTGCGCCATGAAGGCTCTCACCAACATTCTCAGTGCTCAGTGAACGCCAGACTTCATCATCATCAGTCAAACTGAGCTCTCAGAGCTCTACTCAACCTCGATTGACGTCAAGACTGCCACCAACCATAACCTCAAAGTGGCAAGGGAAAGCTGAATGCTTAAATTCAGGGTTTCATCATTGGCACATCAAGCAAAAGGACATTTTCAAGTCCAGCTCACCACAGATGCCAATCACAACTATCAAGCTTCAAATATGACGAGAACTTCACTCGTAAATCAACCTGGCGATTCTTTGTGCTCACACTAATCAACCCTCCTCGGACGGAACGTACAGGTCATTCATCAATGCTCGTGCCTGCACCTAGGCAGACTCAACCACCTCCCTGTAACCACTGAGTATCGTAACAGCAATCATGTAATCAGAAAGGAGTCCAAAGACATCATTCACATGGTAAGAACGCCACAAATGTCATCTAATGATAACAGCTGCTCAATTCTAACTATCAGTCATGCATTCGAGATGCATCAACAACGCATAAGGCAATGCTAAAACAGCTAACAGATTCAGTGGAACTACACATCAAGGATAAAGACCTGTGCGACGCGGGCAGCGTCTCACTTCGCATATTTCCAATTACACAATCTGTACAACACTGACTGTGTCGCAACTCGCAAATGACATCCAACAGCCCATTGGAGAGTGGAACTCTATCTACTTCATCGCGATACTTCTCGACTGCAACCTCAGTCAACGACCATCACGTGCAAAGACCTGTGTGACGCGGGCAGCGTCTCATTTTGCACCTCACAAGGAATTCAACCACTCTTCAGGATTGGACTCACAGTTGGGAGTCCTCCCAACCATCTTGGTCGATAACTGCCCGACAGAGCGCTCAGATTCTAAGCAACGTTGTCATCCACAACTTGTTCTCAACTTCAATGTTAGCATCGAACTTTACGTTCTCATTCAACGCTCCATCACAACTACTACTCCAAATCACCTTCCAAGTCATTTACGACTCCTAATCAAACAAGTTCTCAACATTCTCAGAATTAGCAAATCTGTGATCCACTCAGTATCCTATCACTGGTCACAATTCAAGCAAGGACGATTGCAAGAGTCGTGGCCACGCATGCTCCATTGGGATGATCCACTGTCATTCCAAGGATGATACCATCCCAAATGATACCATCACTGACGCAACTTCAGAAAGGTCCTCACAAGCTTGCAAGCGCTCATACTTTCAGTGGTAAATGACTGAAGAGGCTCAACAGTGGAATCAAACACCTCTCTGATGCTCATCGACATGTCACCACAGCAGTGATTTTCTTCACTGCAGCCTCACCGTCCACAGATCACAAAGTGTCGACACTCGATGCCCTATCAAAGGCACTCACCAGGGTGCTCCAATAAATAGACAGAACCGTGCATCATCCTCAAGCTAGCAACTTCACTCACTACTGCAGTAATCCTGGCACGCCATGCCAGCTACGTTCAATCAATCCTCACCACAACATCACGACTCACGTGTGGACGGATCCTCAAACTACATACACAAATGGATCACTTCTCAAACATCACCATGGAAGGTTCCCGATCAAGAATTCACCTAACATGTGCAATGGAAGGATCCAAGCATATCAACTCCAAATGATTGACCTCAACATCAGCTAATCAACTCCAGGAGCATAGATTGCTCCGGTGATCAGAGCACTATAACTTGTGTCGTTGCTACAGCCTTCTCCACAACCGTGCAGACAGAATTTACAACTCTGCCATACCATCATTGCACAATAGTCAAGAAGTCTGGTCAATAGAAGTCTCGCATTCAAAACCACATCACTACTTCAAGAAGGGACTCGTCTGCAGACCATGCGCCAGCTGGCTGTTCTCGGACCTCGAGGTGACACTCTCCAGTATTGAAATTAGACGAACTTTGCAATTCTTCCGTTCATGGCTCACCTGTACCCTCATGTATTCATATAATCCTGAGGCGAGCTGCTGTTCGGTACATCCAAGTTCATCGGAGACTAGATCAAGACTCTCTGACTCGCTCCACATTCAACATTCAAGCATCATTTGGAGCCCACATACAAACCTGAACTCTCATCACATCCACTCACCCCAGTTCAGTTTGTTTCAGAACCATCACAAGATTGAGAAGCTGTATCTCAGTCGCATCCGTCTCATCTCGATAATGTGGGATGAAGATGGGCAGAAATCATGCAGATGACAGCCTCACCATCAATCTGCATCCCTATCGAATGCAGTGCGCACGAACTAAGTCATCCTAGACCTCACGACCTACTTCAAGTGATGATTCACATTGGAAAGTGACTACTTCAACGAGCAAGTTGAAGTTATGATTCACCGCACAGCATCGAGACTAATTGAATCAAACCAGCCTTCATCTGCAACACTAATATCAATCATCAAGGTAACCATTATCAAGTGCTCCTTGCCTATCACATCTGTGGATCCAGATCAGATCCACGCGCACAAACAGCGACGCAGAGTAGAACTCAGTGATGCCACATTTCCATCTGACAACCACCCTGGATCTTCATCTACGAGCTCCAATGGGAAATCAACTTCATTGGTGTGTGGTGTGTGTTCGACAAAGGGGGATCCGTGTCCATCTTAGGATGGGCCAACTACCTCTTTCGAGAATCACACCCTCACAACATTCAACATCACTTGACGTCGACAGTCACGACTGACCAACGGATTTTTCGCTTAGCCAGACTCACCCTTCAGCTCTCGCAGGTGCCCACATGCATTCATACAATCAGGTGGTGTCGCCTTTCGTGGGAAGCAACTCAACGCAATGACGTCTCGTGTATTTCTCAATCACGACTCGGACTCATCTGCAGTGCAACTGCAATCCAAACGTGGATAGGGCAAGGTTCCAATCACCTAAGATCAACATCACTCAACCAAAGGATTCATCTCATTCAGCAAGGTGGTACGACAGCCCTTTGTACTCATCGTTCTACACCATATTCATAAAGACGACCCGAACCAGATCAAGTGGAGCTATCCGTCAGTGACCTCAAGATCAGATCACTGACACGCCTCAACCGATTCCAGCCCAAGAGGATTGGCTCAGCTCAGTCCGCATCAGCTACAACTTCACTAATCATGCCAATCGCGAGGTTGGCGGTTTCCATTGTTTCAGACGACATCACCATCTTCTGTCCAGCTGATGATGGCGGGCAGAATGTTTGGGAATGCACTAATTCCCAAAGCCACCACACTCGCTCTCGGCGCAGCACCTCACGAACTCAGTGCAGAGTCGCTGATCTACGGTCGATTCCCCAATCACCGATGGGGATCGACGGTCAATCACCAATCATCAACGCAGAGTGCGCGCCATTCAGCCAATCAGCGCAACGCTTGACTCTGCTTCGACTGGTCTAGGAACACGCGCACACCAATGACATCTCGCCACATCCCGCACTCAACCAATCAGATTTCCCCACGTCGATCATCTCTCGAGCATGTTCGAGAAGACGCGTAACGGAAATGATTATCCATTATTGTGACCACATTCTTGTTCCCATTGTGTAGAGTAGAAGACGTGTCTCTTGCGATTCTTTTGTTTTAACTCTGTGCGCTTCTCATCTCATTGCTCAATGGCTTTAAAGTGCCTTAGCTCTCATTTCGTTGCTCATCTGCGCTTTTAACTCACTCTTCTCAACGATCAGTGCAATTTCTATAACGCCGTGACGCGAGGCCACATGTCGCGTGCCGGGGTGTCCTCATCTTCTCACCACGTGCCGGACATATTATAGTGTTTTAAAATTGTTCAGCAGAAGCTCAACTGCTAGTTTATAGTGGCTCAAGCTCACTACAAACTGTTTTTAAATAAAAGACCATTCAACTCACTGCCGTGACAAATTGTTTAACGCACCTCTTCACTGTCGCTCCCTAACCTCACTTTTACCAGCGTGCTCACCCAATACAATTCTCAAACAGGAGGCTAGAAAGGTCAATAGAGTTGTCATAGCTAACAGGAGGGGGAAGATTGTCGTCAGAGGAGTACGTGGATCCGAAAAAGTCGGCAAAGGTGTCGGCGATGGTCTGATCGGAATCGGCAAGCCGGTCATTGTAGGAAATGTAGGCGGGAAGGGAAGATTCATTTTTAAGTTTGCGAGAAAAATTCCAGAAAGATCGAGGTCGCGATTGAAGCGTAGCTTCCGACTTGGCAACATGACCAGCCCAACATCGTTGGGATAAATATTTGCACTTAGATCTAAGACTGGAAAAAACAAGGTAGTCGGATAGCGAGTTTGTGAGTTTAAACTGGCGGTGAGCAGTTTTCTTACGTTTAATCAAAGCAACTAGCTTACGGGAGAACCATACAGGATAGGAAGACGATATGGACGTCGAGCAAGGAACCCAGGAAGATATAACATGATTTAGATAAGAGTACAGAGTATTAACAGCAGTATCAATCGATAGTGGAGAAAGAAGATTATCCCAGTCGATTGAGTTGCGAAAGTTAATTATGTTGGGATAGTCTGCAGAATTGAAATGTCTTTTGTTGACGCATTTGGGACGAGAAAACGTAACAACAGAAAGCGGGACGTGAAAGAGGATGGCCGGGTGGTGTGAGTCTTCGGGTAATAAAATGTCATGCGCGGGAGAGATGCGAACGTTAGGAAACGAGGAGAACACAAGATCAAGAAGGGAACCATTAAAATTTGGGACGGAATTATGCTGATAGAAATTAAAAAAATTAATATATTCACGGATAACATCGTAAGGAGAAGGAAAGGTGCAACAGTTAGCAGAGAGAGAGAGAGAGATCTCGCAGAAGGCGTGTGAAATAAATGTGTAGAATAAGAAAAGTTAGGGAGATTGTAATCGCCCACAATTATGAACTCAATTATTTTGACAAAATAATATAAGTAGCGCATATAAATCCAAAGAGGGACTTTCAACATTTCCAATTAGAAATCCACGTCCTGCAACCACTGGTATCTTGTAGGGCCGATATCTGAATTCTTCATTCAATATTTTCAACTTCTTTTTTGTGTGGAAGCATCATGTTTCCTGTTGTGTTAGCGCTGAAAACAAACACAATATTAGTATAAAATTAAACGTAACGTATGAATAAACAGGATACATGCAATACTTCCTTCAGCTACATCTCCATAGAGTACACACCCTAGGCGATCATGCATGCTCCTGCGAACATTAACATTTATAAGAAAACATGTGTTAAATTATTATCTACTAAACAAGATGCTAAACATTCGCACTTCCAGCATAACCATACTTTTCTGTCTTGCAGATAATGTAAATCTCGATTTCCGCGACGTAGATAATTGGAAATTATTCAATTTCATACTTACTTTTGCCTTCTGGATACGTCGGGATGATTTGTCTGGATATTGATGTTTGAAATTACTTGGAATATTCTTCAATTTTGTCGGCACTGACTGCCACTGCCAGTGACTGCCATCTCATACCTCGAAAACGAACGCAAACTGGACGTAGAGCCTTGACCAATCACGAGTTTCGGCACTATGGTGCAGCCAATCCGAGCGTAGCCCATTATACCACATTTATTTATCCTCTACCATGGTACATCTACCTAGCTACATACCCTTCGTTTAAACCATCCGTTCTGCTTGGAGACGTACGTTCGAAAAATATTCCAAATAATTTCAAACATCAATATCCGGACAAATCATCTCGACGTATCCAGAAGACAAAGATAATTATGAAATTGAATAATTTCCAATTATCTACGTCGTGGAAATCAAGATTTACATTATCTGCAAGGCAGAAAAGTATGGTTATGCTGGAAGTGCGAATGTTTAGCGTCTTGTTTAGTAGATAATAATTTAACACATGTTTTCTTCTAAATGTTAATGTTCGCAGGAGCATGCATGATCGCCTAGGGTGCATACTGTGTGGAGATGTAGCTGAAGTAAGTATCCCATGTATCCTGTTTATTCATACGTTACGTTTAATTTTCTCCTAATATTGTGTTTGTTTTCAGCGATAACACAACAGGAAACATGATGCTTCCACACAAAAAGGAAGTCTAAAGTACAGGAAATTTTCTAATATCGCACCTAATAGGTAGCACTGGTTACAGGACGCATTGTATATAGATTTATAAATGTAAATATTGAATGTTCTTCTTCGAATTTATATGCGCTACCTATATTATTTTGTAATAATTGTAATTGTCAATCCTGTATTAATAAACAAAGAATAATTAATTTTTAAAATAAATAGAATGAATTATTTAATAAACTGCAGAATCTGCTTGATAGTTATGTAAGGGTAGGGATACACCTGTAGGGACGGCCGTGTGACGTCACGCGTAGGGAATTGTTTGCCAATTCTGACCCTCAGATGGCGCTGTTATACGTGTCAGGTGAACGGCAGGATCTGATGCGAATCTGCTGCCCATCTGACGTCAGGCTCTGTACCTCAGACCGCAGCCTAATGCGGACACAGATGACTACGGATCTGACGTCAGGCTCTGCGCTCTCACGGCAGACCCTGCTACCAATCTGACATCAGATTACAGACATCTGGTTATCAGGGTATATATATATATATATATATGGGTATCTGTTGGCGCAATGAATAACTAAGAACGAATAACATTTCAAAGGGTTTAATATTGAAGAGAATTATTGAAAAAAAATATATATATACAGGGTGTCCCAAAAATGCTGCGGGTCCTTAAAGGGGGTGATTCGGGGGGTGATAGCAAACAACTTTTTCCTTTGCGAAAATGTTCTCCGAGGTTTCGTTAACGAGATATTAACAAAAAGCACCGACCAATCAGAGCCCGAGATTGGCGGCCGAGTTCCCGCGCTAGCGTGGCCGCGCGCCGCGCTGCGACTGCGAACAAGCAACTCGGCATGCATCGAAGGAAATTGCACAGAATGGCAAATGAAAAAGACGTAACAAATAAAATCGAACATGTTGTCATGGTTTGTTCGTCATTTAAAGTGAATAATGAATAAAGGATAAATGGATGAAAATCGCGTGCAATGTAAAAAGACGAATACGCAGTTTATTTTTAGAAGATTCGAAAATAATAATTATTTGAAGTGGGAGGATAAGGAATACATAAATTTTCTTGTGTTAATAACGTAGCCACGAAAAGGTAATGTAACAGGAAATTAACGAAAAATAATAGTAGTTCGTTATTGTGATAAAAATCCGTAATTCAATAACGGCCAGCACTGTTGGTGATAACGAATAAGTCTGTTTAAAAAGCCCGAGTAAATATTTTCGTACGGGAATTTTGAGAATTATCGCCGGAAATAAGCCATCGTTTGCGTTAAATTTAAATATGAATGATCACCAATAAAGTAACTAAAACTCACCCTTGTTGGAAATTCACCTGCAGCTTGAAAATCTGTGTTACAGGGTCACTGAACCGATCCTGGTCATCGATGGACGAGCTCAGTGCACAGCTGGTCCCAGGTATACGACACTACCGAAAGTTAAGGGTCGCAATGTCAGGTGCGTCCAGGTCAACGTACCGAATATTCACTTCACTGCACGGCTACTAACACTGATCACTTAATTTATTTTTCATGGAACGTGTTGTTCCTACGTTACAAAAATTGGTGGAAATGAATTTTTACTTGGCGTTCGGAGCCGTGGGTATTTCCGCGCAAATTCTCACGCTGCAGCACTTGCGTCGTCGTTGTTCGGGGGGTGCAACCAGAACATCGCGTAATACTCTTGAGCAGAGAACATTTCTGCGACGTGATTGCTTGCTGACTGACAAGATTTTTACGAAGCCACTTCTTCTACCCTCAAATAGTTTCTCTCGTTCCATTATGAGTTGACCCCCCACCAGACCCAGAGGCTTCAGGTAGAAAGAAGCCAGCACATTTTCGAAACACACGTGCTTCGCAGAAGTGCAACGAACGGACTATCGTGCACTTTTACAAAACTCCGCGTTCCGTCCTTTTACTGCTAATGTACCCATTGCTTCGAGGTAGGCAGCAGACACCACGTGCATCCCTCCCAAACGGCCACTGTCCTAAAGAGGTCCTCTTCACAGCAGTATCTCCTCCCCAAGGCTTCACTCGCACGGAATTCGTCGACGCAGAGCATTTCGCTAGGGTCGCAGTTTATGACCGTACTGTCCCAGTAGTCGACGGTAGACAACGGTTTCCTACAGTTTTGGGTAATTTATGGCTTAGTTGGTTCCGCCTCGTAGCAGACGTGAACTCAGAGTATCGGAAAATGGAAACTGGAAACAGGATTTTTTTCTTTATAGCAACTCGAAGACTTTCTGTTTCTCTTCTCTTCCGTCCCTTTCGAACCGAAACACGTGGTGTCTGCTGCCTACCTCGAAGCAATGAGTACATTGGCAGTAAAAGGACGGAACGCGGACTTTTGTAAAAGTGCACGATAGTCCGTTCGTTGCACTTCTGCGAAGCACGTGTGTTTCGAAAATATGCTGGCTTCTTTTTACCTGAAGCCTCTTGGCCTGGTGGGGGTCAACTCATAATGGCACGAGAGAAACTATTTGAGGGTAGAAGAAGTCGCTTGGAAAAAATCTTGTCAGTCAGCAAGCAATCACGTCACAGAAATGTTCTCTGCTTAAGAGTATTACGCGATGTTCTGGTTGCACCCCCCGAACAACGAGGACGCAAGTGCTGCAGCGTGAGAATTTGCACGGAAATACCCACGGCTCCGAACGCCAAGTAAAAATTCATTTCCACCAATTTTTATAACGTAGGAACAACGCGTTCCATGAAAAATAAATTAAGTGATCAGTGTTAGTAGCCGTGCAGTGAAGTGAATATTCGGTACATTAACCCGGACGCACTTGACGTTGCGACCTTTAACTTTGGATGGCGTCGTGTACCTGAGATCAGCTGTGCATTCGGCGCGTCTGTCGATGACCAGGATCGGTTCAGTGACCTAGTGACACAGATTTTCAAGCTGCAGGTGAATTTCCGAAAGGGTGAGTTTTAGGTACATTATTGGCCACTATTATTTTTTAAATTTAACGCATGTTATGGCTAATTTCCGGTGATAATTCTCCAAATTTCCGTACGTAAATTTTTTTCGCAGTTTTTAAACGGAGTTATTCATTAGCAACAACAGTGTTGGACGTTATTGAACTATGGATTTTTATCACAATAACGAACTACGATCACTTTTCACTCGTTCCCTGTTGCATTACCTTTTCGTTTGTACGTTATTAAAAAAGGAAATTTACGTGTTCCTTATCCTCTCACTCCAAGTAATTATTATTTTCGATTCTTCTAAAAAAAACCTTTGTATTTGTCTTTTTACGTTACGCATGATTTTCATCCATTTATCCTTTATTCATTTTTCACTTTAAATGACAAACAAACCATGACAAAATGTTCGATTTTATTTGTTACGTCTTTTTCATTTGCCATTCTCTGCAATTTCCTTCGATGCATGCCGAGTTGCTTGTTCGTAGTCGCAGCGCGGCGCGCGGCCACGCTACCGCGGGAACTCGGCCTCCAATCTCGGGCTCTGATTGGTCGGTGCTTTTTGTTAATATCTCGTTAACGAAACCTCGGAGAACATTTTCGCAAAGGAAAAAGTTGTTTCCAATCACCCCCTGAATCACCCCCTTCAAGGAACCGCAGCATTTTTAGGACACCCTGTATATATACATGTACATATACATATATATATATTGGACGGATTTTAATTTTCTTTTGCGAACGAGTACCCCAAGTGTTAATTCACCGAGTTTAGATAATGAAATGCATCGTCCTGAGGTGGTTAGTGCCGTTAGCCTGCCGTTAGTTGAGTCTCCCGAGATTTCTTATTTCCCTTTAAAATTAGCTTCGGATTTGATTCCACGCTTCGACGGGAAATCTGTTTCTCTATTTAAATCCACAACACAGTGTCAACTTATTGATGCTCGAGTCAAACCTTTTGACCGTGGGATTTTGCTTGCTATAATTCGAAACAAGATCGAAGGTCCTGCGGATTTATTAATTTCAAATCGTCCAGAGCCAAGAACCGTAAATGAGATCGTTAGCTTGTTAAAAAAGGTGTACGCGCGGTCTTTTGACATTGACCAGATCCATGACGAATTGAGGGGTTTGCAACAAGGGATACATGAGTCGGTAGAATTTTATGGGGCCTGAGCTCGTGAAATATTAAACCGGGGTTTAGAGGTGGCTAAGGAGAATTTTAATTCCGAACAACTACCCACACAGCACACAACATCCCGAGGACGTCTGTTTTAGGTCCGTTCTAGGACTGTAGGTCTGAATGTCCCGATTTGTAACAAAACGTCCCCGGGACGTCTGTGGACGGCTCTGGGATGTCTATAGACGGTTTCGGGACGTTTTTGGAACATTGTATAACTACAGTAGCGCCATCTGTACAAGGTCCTAAGGACGTCTTGGGGATGCGTTTCAAGACGTCGTATGTTAGGTTAGGTTTTTAAGCGCCATCCGATTTTTAATGCCATCTATAGAACGTCGTCTATACTATTAGGTGCATTTCAGTCTCAAAGAGTATTTCAGCGAAAGTGTATTACCGACTCCTAATTTGAAGACTGGACGTAGCGCCCTCTGCTTATAGACAGCGTCCAGTTCAAGAACTAGTCTAAAACGAATTGAAATGTGAAAAGATATGTTTTAGAGCGCGAGTTTGAAACAGGCAGCAGATATAGAGGTGTATGAATTTCTTTCCGAAAATCTATGCGGGGAGTGAGGAGTCATATGGACCCGAATATGGTACATCCTGAGGGTTTGTATATATATGTAGGGTCTAAATTAGGCTAAATGCATTGGGACGGTGTTGAAGACGGTTATCGATACGATTAAAATAAAATGAAATTTGATAAAAATGTATTTCCATTTATTTCGTTACAGTACACTACAAATTATATCATCCACTGCATTACACTATGTGTGTTTACAAATATTGAAAAACTACAATACTATAATATTATTATTCTATTTGTTATAAATTATAAATTAAATTATTATATTTCTATAATCAAATTGCTCGTGCGTGCATAGAATGCATTTACAATAAGTAGTGAATACACCTGTAGTTGGTTGGAATATACAAAGCAGAGTATAGAACGTGTACACAGAATACACAGATCGCATACGCACTTAAAATATATGTACAATACATGAAATATATAAATATAACATATGTTAGTGTACTTAATACACATATCGGATTTTACAAAAATATACAGTAGTGATAGAGTAGTAGATACACCACACAGTGACAGACAAACGTATACATATACACTTTTTTAAAATCGCATAACTTTTTACAAAAAGTGAACTAAACGAGTTCTTTTTTTTTAGAAGTTAGAAAGATCGGTTTGCTATAATAGTTATATCGTGTATTCGCCGTTTTGAAAAATTGGAATTTTCGAAATAACCAGAAAAAACCGGTTTTTCAAACTTTTTTATGCAAGCTTATAATGAAAATTTAAAAAATGTCCTTTCTAGATTCAAGTAAGATATACGCATACTGAAAATTTCATCTAAATCGGTTAACGTTGCTGTGAGCTACGAACGCTTAAAGATCGCAGAATGAGGTCAAAATCGATGGTATATTCCGAGGTCAGGGATTTTGAAATTCTGTCATGTCATCAAGGGGTCATATTCTGGTTAGCGCGCCGATAAATTAAGTGAATTTCAGGAATTTATTGCGAAGACAGGAATTATAGTAATGTAATAAAACTTTTTTCTATTGATTAAACTACATTTCTACAGCAGGTTTCTGAAGGCGATTTTGATGACATGTTTAAAAATTCATGCTTCGCTCGTGCAGGTGATTTCAGCAGTTGGACTTATCTGAAACCAAAAGTACAAACAGATTCTTGATCAATATGACTGTCGCTATGGTCCGAACTAGAATAAATGATTTATCCATAAAATTAACAAAACGGCGGGCAAAATACAAGAATAAATGTATTTCGGCTGTGTTTTATGTGCTATTTTCGATTTTAAAAGTAGGTTAGACTCAACAGAAATACTTAGTTATAGTCCCGGCCAGAGGCATAGCTGTGCAGAATAAGCAGTTCAATTTATAAAGCAATCGGTTCGATAGATTTTGAGATTTTACCTGCACCATGAGAAAAAATGACGTTCCGAGAAAAACGCGTTCAAAGTTTTCATCTATGGGGGTCGAGCCTCTGCGCTCCCTACAAAATGCCTATGTAGAAGCTAAAATAATTGGAATTTTTCAATGAAAATTTAACAGTACATTCTTGAGGATATGTACTTTCGAAAAATGTTTTAAAAAATCGATTTTTTTCAAACCGTCTAACCAGAATGACCCCTTAACACCCATCGTCGTGGTTAGTATAGTATATATAGCTAATGTTAAACGTGTTCTGTGGCTTGGAAAATACTTATAGCACTTATTGGCATTTTCTTATTTCCGCTACGCAATCTGGTGGCAAAAATTAAAGCACTCAAATCGGGTTAGCTGTCACATGTAATTGGCAATATTGTGAATTTCGACTGTTTGATGATCGATTTTGTAATATTTAACAGACTATTTAATGACAAAAACATTATTGCACTATTTCAATACTTGTGTGAGACCAGTCCTGTAACGCGATTGACCCGATTGCAGAGCTTACAACTGTAGATAGCGCTCTCACAGAATTTACCAATACACATATGCGCTTTACCATGGATATACTTTGGTGTCCGTAGTTCCCCAGCTTTGATGTCTGGGGAATGCAGCGTCTTCCCTATCAATGTTGCGCTTCTTCCAGCCTCGTGAACGATGCTTTACTGCAGGATGTTTACCGCACTTCATTGGGAGAGGCAGTCAGGCCGCACTGCTACTCTTTTTTTTTTTTTTTTATGTGGGGAAAATGCATTACGCACACCCGGCGAGATGTTGTGTGCCGGGTAGTGTAGGACTCCTTGCAGGTGACGGTCCCGCAAGTTTACCCACTAAAAACCACCACGACCCCCCTCAATCATCTAAATTCTAAATTTTGAAAAAGTATGAACATTGAATCAACAAGAAAACCTCGAAATCTGAATGTAGTTGTCATCATAAAGACATCACAAAGACATAATTTACATATACTAGAAACATTGGACAAGTATTTTATTTGTAAGTCGGAAGAGTGGAGTGAAGTAGAGGGAAAATTTTAACATTATCTGCAGTTTCGAATTTCACACATTTATGCACTATTTCCGCTACACTGAAAATTTGACGAGGACCGATGTTGTTGGATGGCGTTTGAAAAATTCCTAATTCGGAGGAGTTACAGGGTTCGTCATAAAAATCTATCAATTGTAAAAATTTTCGGCCTATTATATTATGCTGGTTTTCATGTACGATAATATTTTCTACAATAACAATGCTGCCATCATTGAGACGGCAGCAATTGTTAGGGTGCCGGTTCTGTAAAATAAAATTACTGAAACTAATACGTTTAAATTGCTTCGCGTTATTAATACTGTCTATTATTGAACCACGAGAATGTTCCTTGTGGAAAATCGGATATACGGGGGAACTATTTAATGCTTCTATACTAAAATGAGACTTTTCTAATTGCCGTTTCACAAGCTGTTGCAAGGGTTTCTCACTCTTCCTAATACATTTTTTAATACTTTGCAAAAAGTTTTCAAACGGAAAGCAACTAAAATTATCAAGAGGTCAGTGATTTCTTACATCATCTACCAAGTGTAGCAGATTATGAACATTATGTGATACGTGTTTTGAGCCATATAACGATTTGAAAGTTTCAACAAAATACTTTAATAATTTTACTGCGTAATTGAGATGAATAAAATATTTCCTGTGCGATAAAATGAGAAATACAGTGTGGAGTGTAAGAAAATTTAAATATCTATCATCATCTATATTGTTTAATAAAACTACTGGCCCGGTTTACAATAAAAATTGACGCAATTCAGTTGCTTTCCACCGTTTTATAATCATCAAGCTTCGAGGTTTTCTCATAAATTCTCTGGGCATGCTAGTAGCTATTTCTATTAAGGCTAGAGATATTTTGCATTGAGATTGTAGTGAGATTCTGGTCTTGGGTTTGCCACAACACCACAGAGAGAGCAACTTTTTCACTACCCCCAGACAAATCAAATGCATGTAATCTAACGGAAACGAATGAATCATGTGGATGCCAGGAATTCTTTCTATAATCGACGTTCCAGTATGGTGATGTTTGCGTCCCCCCCGGCGAGCATCTTCCGGGGCAGGACCCTTAAGAGGACGCCCAAGGGTCCCCAGAGTGGGGAGAAGGGCAGGGGCAGGAGTGGGGAGAGGGTACACGGGGGAGGCGCAAACACCGTTTGCCTCACCCCCACGGTGTCCCTCACCCGCAGCTCGGTGGACGCTTTGAGAGCGAGGTCCAAGTCGGCGTCGAGGGCCGTGGACCAGCCTGGGGGGCACACGTCATCTGTGCCCCCCCCCTCCCCTCCTTGTGAGACCCCTGGGACCTTTGTGGTCCTGGTGGTCCCCCCCCCCCAAAAAAGAAGGTGACCGTGGAGTCCCCGGACTCTAAGGTCCGCAGGCTCCTGGCCCGATTGGCCGAGGTCGCTAACGAGGTCGTTAGCGTCCTCACGGAGCTTGCGTCCGTGGAGTTGAATCCCACGGTCACCAGGGTCGTCCAGGTGGCGGCCCAGGGATTCAAGGAGGTCTCCTCAATCGCTGCGGAAGTGACTATTACGCAGTCGATTGAGCGATGGAAGGCTCAGGGGGGGCAGAGGGGAAAAAGTCGGGTGTTACCCCGCCTCCCCTCCCCCCAGGTTCCGCCCCCCCCTGTCCAGACTAGGGCAGGGGTTGCCAGACGGTGGAGCGCACCGTTATCTTCGGCTCGAAGCCCTTTATCCTCTAAGAAAGAGGGCAGCAAGTCGAAGAAGCGGTTGCGCTCCTCCCCCAACGAGGACCTCGCAAAGGGAGCCACCACTAAGAAGCGACTTTTCGCGGAGGTGGTGGCCCCTAAGGCGGTGCCCGGCCCGAGTGGGGTTGCCCCTGGCCCGGTGGGAGTTATCACTCCCTCGATCATGGGGCCCCCCACAAGGAGATCACCGGGGGTGGGAAAACCTACAGGGTGAAGAGGGGAAAGCCACGTCCATCAGGCCCCCCTCACCTGCGGGTCCCTCCCCCCCGTTGGCGTCTAGGGATCTCCCCAGCCCTGACCCCCCCCCCCCCTCCATCGAGGGTCCGGAGGCCTCAGGTTGGGTCGAAGGCCCAGGCGGGGAAGACACCCCTTCCCCCGGTGCCTGGGGCGCAATCGCGCCAACAACCTTCGGCCCAACCGGAGGTCCCAGTAAAGAGGGCCCGTAAGAAGAGGCCCCAAAGAAGGAGACCGGAGGCGGTGCTCATCAGGGTATCGGAGGGCGGCACCTACATAGAGATCTATAGGTCTGCTGTGACCATGGGTAGGGCCGCCCTTACGGGGGTCAAGGCCGTCAAAAAGACGCGCCTTGGCCACGTCCTCCTGGAGCTCGATCCCAAGGGGAGTGCGGCGGTGATGGCTGCCGCCCTCATCACCGTTACGAAGGGGGCGCTGAATTGCGCCCCCCTCCAGGATAAGACGTCCCTCGAGATCAGGGACATCGATCCGATGATCGATGCGAAGTCCCTGATCGAGGACCTGAGTGGGGCCCTTAAGGTCGGTACTGACCGGCTTTGGGTCCGCTCCCTCAGGTTGGGCCCTTCGGGGACCCAGGTGGTGGAGGCCCCCTCCTCCCTTCTTCCGCGAGGTATGGAGCCCGTCCGTTTTAGGACGGGCCTTACCATTGTGCGGGCCAGGCCCCTGGCTAGGTTGGTGCGCTGTTTTGCGTGCCACCAGGTGGTGGAGGCCCCCTCCTCCCTTCTTCCGCGAGGTATGGAGCCCGTCCGTTTTAGGACGGGCCTTACCATTGTGCGGGCCAGGCCCCTGGCTAGGTTGGTGCGCTGTTTTGCGTGCCACCAGCTGGGGCACCTGGCGGTCGCATGTCCTTCCAAGAAGGGGGAGGGGAAGTGTGCAGGAGGTGTGCTGGGACCGACCACGTCATCGCCTCTTGCACAAATGCAGCGCGCTGCATCGTTTGCTCGGCGGCTGGGGTCAAGGGACCCAAAGCCGCTCACGTCACGGCTTCGCTGGCCTGCCCAGCAGTTAGGCGGAAGACGGCGGGGGGGGGGGCGAGAACACCCAAAACCCGGCGATGCACCTAAAAGTTTTACAAATAAACTTAAAAAGGTGCAGGCTGCCGCAGGACCGTTTGGTCCAAAATGCCAGCCAGATGAGCGCCGACATCGTGGTCATCTCCGAGCCATTCAGGGTGTTACCTGAGTGGCACGGGGATGCCACGGGAGATTCGGCGCTCTGGATCACCGGGTTTAACGGGAGGTTCGCCTCCCTGATCCCCCAAGTGGCGGCGGAGGGAATAGCCACCGCGATCGTGGAGAACACGGTCGTGGTGAGCTGTTACTGCCGCCCGAGCAAACGATGGAGTGAGTTCGTCAAATATGTTGACGAACTGGAGGGAATCGTAGATTCCCTCCGTTCCCCGGGATGGGGGTGATCATGGCAGGCTACTTCAACGCCAAGTCCCCGGCGTGGGGCGGCACGATGTCCGATAAGAGGGGGCATACGTGCATGGGCGTGCTCGCGAGGCTGGGCCTCGTCCCTATACGCCTTTCACAGAGGGCCACTTTCCGCCGCAATAAGGGTTCATCCCTAATCGACGTGATGTCCATGGACAGGGGGCTAGCGTGGCACGTACGGAGGAGTGAAGTATTAAGATACTTCACTGCCTCTGACCATCTGTACGTGCTCCACGTCTTGGCGAGGCCTTCCTTTTCAAGAAGGCCCCGAGACAGCTGGTCCCCCTATTCCGTCAAGGACATGGACCCTGCGGTGGTGGTGGAGAGGTACCAGGAACTCCGAGATGCCCTGCCCTCCCCTCTTGAGGGCTTGCCGCCCACGCCGGCTTCAGACGAGCTCCGCGCCGACAAGATCCAGCGTATACTGGAGACAGTCTGCGCGGAGTCTCTTGCAAAGAAGCGCCTGCCATGGGGAGCGCGAAAACCGAATTACTGGTGGACGGAGGAAATCGCCGAGGCCAGGAGGGCCATGAACAAGGCTCGAAGGGCCTTCCAGAGGAAAAGGAAGGTCAAGGACCCCCGTCTCGACGACCTGAGACGGGCCTACTCCTTGGCTAGGCGCCAGGTCCAAATCCTGATCTGGCGCTCCAAGGAGAGGTTCTGGAGGGCCCTTCAGAGTACTGTGGACGGCGATCCCTGGGGGAAGCCATATAAAATCGTGATGGCGAGGCTCGAGGGTAAGGCACCGCGGACAGTGATGTCGGCGCACCAGGTTGGTCTGGTCGTCGACTCACTGTTTACCACCTCCGCGGTGCCCCCCATCTCAGCAGCGATTCCTGCTGCTGTCCCCTCGCCTTCCGCCAGGGCGCAGTCCCTCCGTCCCCGCGCATGCCCGCACGCGCAGATGGATCTGCGCGGCTGGCTGCGTAATTCGGATCGCGCTCCCGAGGTCCCCGAGGACCTTATCCGCCGCGCCTTGGCTTGCATCAAGTCCAATAAAGGTGCCATTTCCAATGCGCGGCTCGCCGCGGCGGCGAGCGGCGCGGCACCGCCTCAGCACGCCGCAGGATTCGTCGTGCGGCCACAGACGGCATTTTCTATACCTAAGCGTCGCCGCCAGGACCCCACGACGCGCCGCGCTGTCCCTTTTCGAGCACTTGACCAAGGTCTATTGTTGTATGAGGTCTCGAGGACCATCTTCGACACCGAATATGGGTTTCGACCCTCGAAAGGGTTTGTATAGCATCAAGAAGAAGTGATAAATGTCCAGGATTTTCGCATTTCGCATCAGATCTTTGTGAAAACGACGCCAATCGATTCCGTATGTTTCGTCGATGAAACTAACACCAAGAACGACATATTTCGGAGCATCATGAAGGAAATTAGATGAAAACTTAATTTATATATTTTCTCGCTAGCTTCGTTAAAAATAGTCCGATTTACATGAAATTTGGTACGATTTTCATCGAGGAAATATAAGGAATTCATCGGTGTCACTTCCATATCTATACGATAAACAATAAAGAAATATTTTATTTCTGAAACAGGTATGAATCCTCGGCCGACCCAAGCGAATCGAGGTCGCCGACCCACAGTCGAGGGTGAAATATTCATTTCAGCGTATTAAATTTTTTTTTAATGTTTATCGTATCGATAGAGGAATAACAGCAATACATTCCTTATGTTTTTCTGATGAAAATCATACCAAATGTCATGTAAATCGGACTACTTTTACAGAAGCAATACAAATCATAAAAAGAGTAGGCATTTTCTTACCTTATTGCTTCTATAAAATTAGTCCGATTTACAATGGCACAGTGGGCCGGATTGAAAAAGTCAGTGACATTTGGTTGTTTCTTTTAAGGTAGTTCCTCACCAACTATGCTAATCAAATTAGAGTTGGATAATAAAGGATAAATATAAAGTAGTATGATCCCTAGTAGCATTTCTGGTTGGCCAACGGTTGTCAACAGTTGGGAATTAGTTGGGATATAGTTAATGCTTTTGCCTACAAATTCCCAACATAGAGCCTACGGCAAAAAAGTTACGACAGTGTACCAACGAATATTCAATGTTGGGCCTATGATTATTATGGTTGGTTAATTAACAAAAAGTTACGACAGTTTGCCTACGAATATTCAATGTTGGGCCTACATTTATTATGGTTGGTTAATTAACAAAAAGTTACGACAGTTTGCCTACGAATATTCAATGTTGGGTCCACAATTACCATGGTTGGTTAATTAACAAAAAATTAACAACGATGATTAAATATCGGCTTATAAACGTCAGAAAATTTGCTACATTCAAAAACCTGTTATTATATTCCAAGTTGTGATTTTTCTTTTCTTATTTATAAATACGTAATGAGGACGTCTGTCTTGAGACGAATGTGAAATTTTAAGGAATGAGTCTAAAAGTCGAATGGTGATATTTTGTAGAATATTTCGCGTCACTGCACAGTTTTTATAAACAGTTAATACTACATATATAGCTTGAAATTAGAAATGTTTACAAGGAAATGTGTTGGATAAGTGCGAACAGCGGATGCTTCGCAAACGAAAAGTTTGGGTTCGATTCTCCTCAACCGCGATTTTTTTTCCTACACCAGGCCTGAAAAAGACGTGCTTTTAAACGTCTTTTGAAGTTCTTTAAGACGCCTTTTGGAAAGAATATAAATAATTCGGCAATAGTAGGAAAGCCTACCTTGGCCATTTGTTGTTGGCCCAACCTGAAAAAAAAGTGCCAAATATAACTGTTGGCCAACTAATATTATGTGCGTGGCCCAACTGTATGCCAACAACAAATGCTACTAGGGATACTATGGAAATAATAATAATAATAATTTTTAACATCATGTATATGATTAAACTATCCCTTTCTAGTAATGTATAATTTAATATTTTTTACATTTATTTTTTCCAATTTTTAACTTCATGATGTTAAAAAAAATTGAAAACTGTTTTCAGTAATCATTTGTATTAAACCCTGCGAACGGAGCTGGCGACGGACGTACGACGCGTTGCGAACACTATTCTGTTGTGCGGCCGATGCCGCGATTGAGAAAAGCGAAGCGCGAACTAGAGGGAATGAAACAGTTGACACGAAGTTGCCGTCAACTCTTTCGTTCTCTCACTCTCGACTAAAGGATTCCAAGAAATGGTGGGGATAGTCACCGGGCGTACTAATCAGAGTAATTTTTTTTTCAATGGCTATCGTATGACTCTAACCCTTTCGGTTACTGTATAATTAAACACTCGTATTTTTTTCTGAAAGGAACTGTGATTAAAAGGAAAAAAAAATTTCACAAAATTCACAAACTTGATCTCTTTATTTTGCAAGATATCTCGAGTACCAATCGATTTATGACGAAATCACCTCTATATATTCTTTTTCCTTATTGTCTTACGAATCCATTGAATGCAAAAACATTAAAAACCGTGCAGCACATCCAGAGATACAATAACAGGTTACAAATACACTTTAAAAGTTTACATTTCAAAATTCAGAAGATATTGTACATCAGAACATAATATAAATATATACATCAAATAATAAAATATTATTTTAGTATGGCTTCTTATTGGCAAGGAACTTCTCCAGCGGGCGAAATGAACCAGTTTACGAATGCGTTGAAAATGTCCATAGCTCGTTTATTCAGTCTTGCATAACGGCCGACGATGAAATATTTTGCGTATACATGCTATTGTCGTTGCTGCTATCCTAACAAAGCACCAAATTATGTAGTGTCCAATGCTCGAAAAGACATTCCAGTGCCTAAAAATCTAAAACATTATTAAGGAAAAACCAATTATAAATACAAACGAATAGTAACTTGACAATTGAATAATTACGAATGCAAATTCTAATATTACTTTTCAATATAGAATTTGGTTGTGACGTTAACATACCCGATACGCTTGGGTTAGGTAATATACTTGAGACTAACTGTGCACTACGCGCGTCCATCGATGACTAGGCTCGGTACAATGATCCAGTGACACGGGTTTTTAAGTTGCAGGAGAATCGTTCCTTTTTTCTTCCAGCTGTTATTTTACACAATTTCCTTCGATGTATACTGACTTGCTTGTTCGTAGTACAAGCCCAGCGCGTAGCCACGCTACCGCGGAATATCGGCAGACTCGCACTCTGATTGCTTTGGGTTGTTTGTTAATATCTCGTTAACAAAGCCTCGAAGAACATTTTCGCTAAGGAAAAAGTTGTTTCAAATCACCCCACGAGTCACCCCTCTCAAGGGACTCCGTCATTTTTTGGACACCCTGTTTACACAATTAAATGAATTAATTTACACAATGATACATAAACAATGGATATGTAGTTTTAATTTAAAAATTTGAAAATTACCTTAACGTTACTCTAAACACAGCTTATAGTTTTTGGAAGCCACGTACTTAGTACGCAAATAGGTCTCGTTTTATATTGCGAGACAGTTTTCTTGCCACTCTACAGCCCCTTGTGGCGCGTTAAAATACCTTCGAAATTTATTTCGTACTTCGAATCCTTCTACATTTCCGAAGCCTCCTGCTCTACCCAACGGCAACATATTGCCCGTTGGCAACTGCGCTCCGGAATTTTGTTGACTTCCACTATCATTCTGCATATACTCATCGCGCAACATATTATGCAGGCAGCACGATACTGTGATTATGGAATCTGTCGTGTCCGGCAATACCGCGATGGGTGAATAGAATACACGAAAACACTGCGATAGCAGTCCGAAGGCATTCTCTGACACCCTTCGTGTCTGCACAAACGATAAATAAATATTTTTTTTGTTTGATCTTTCGCAGCGACATTTTTTGGATATGGCTTCATCATGTGCTTTGTCAGACGGAATGCTTCGTCACCCACAATGACGTGTGGCACCACTATGCGAGATCTTGGCAGTGCCTTCGCAGTGGGAAAATTAAATGTTCCCGTCCGAATTTGTTGGCCCATCACCGATTTTTCTAATATACCACTGTCCCCTTCTTTCCCATAGGACCCGACGTCAATTACTATAAATCTACAGTCGGCATCCACTAATGCTAATAATACGAGCGAGAAGTAATTCTTATAATTAAAATATAACGATCCGCTATTTTTCGGACAAAATATTCTAACGTGCTTCCCGTCGAGTGCTCCAATGCAATTTGGAAAATTCCATTTTTCAGAGAATTGCCGTGCAATTTTTCTAAAATCCGAAAAACTGGGCTGTGGCATAAATATTGGGACTAATGTGCGGCATAGATGTTTAAGAGTATCTTTTACAATGATGCTGATATACCCTGGCGAAATCCGGAATGCATATGATAAAGATTGGAATGATTTCCCAGTAACAAGGAACCTGTAAAAAACATATCAACTAATTATTTCGGCTGCTGATTGGAAAAAAGATGGAGAAATATACGTGATACATTCGTGAAAATGAAGCGAGGTAACAAATACGATATAGGGTTGGCACCAATGCCAAAAACAAAATGACCGTTGTTGGAGCAACAAAGTTTTTTGGAGAATGTCTGTCGTTTTGGAGGGAGCAAGTATGTTTTACACACACTATGAGTTCTAAAATGTAATCAATTTTAAAAATTTAATTTATATCTTTTATTATAATACCCACAGTAATATAGAAGAAAGCAAAGAGGTTTAACAGATTGGAAGCAGTACGGATAGCGACATTCCAGGAACATCGGTGGATATTACAGAAACTCCTACAAGGTGTGAAGGTGTTATAGAAACACAAGCAGAGATCATAACTTCTTCTTCAGGGGAAAGATGACCCGGCAGTACCTCCAGTTCGGTGTCAAAAATGCACAGAAATGATTTCAGAACTGTACTGGGTATTTTGGAAAAAAGAGCTCTCGAAAGCGAAACACTACAATGGGCAGTATCGGCAAATCAATGGAAGAAGACTACGACTGTACTTCAATATTTTTAAAAGTATGGCGATGACGGTTAAAAAATATTCGGCCGCACTTAATTGCGGAACAAGTAAATGCATCTGTGCTTAAATTGATTAATGACCTGTGTCTAAGATGTCCCCAAGGCCCCACCAAATGTGGAGTATGCAAAGAGCGAAGCGAATGCGTACAACGTATGTATGTGAAAATCAGTAGTCGGCGCGTGATTATTAAGAGAACAGTCAAAATATGCAACAGCTATAATAAAATTATGTTGGGAAAAAATAAATTATATTTTTAAAAAATTAACTTGCCTTAATGTGAGGAGCACCTTTTCCTGTGGGGAGATGGGAGACTGCACTCTCCTACACGACTGTTTTTTTAAATCCGCCCCCACAAGATTTAACACAAAATCGACCTGATCTTTATTTAATCTGAAGAATTGTCTAAACGTTTCGATATCTCCCAAAAGATGGTTGGCTATTAGTATGCTTGAATAGCCCTCGGTGGAGCGAGTTTTATACAAGGCCTTCACTTCCTTCCGCTTCCTTTTCATCCCTTCAAAGTGGGCAACCAGAAGTGCGTCGTCATCTTCTTCTTCTTGGAGTAAAACGGCAACCAATTTCCGATTCATTGTTCAATACTTCGCACAACTACGATTCCGTTCTTTCACGATGTTTGCACCTCGAAATCACAGTAACGAGTGCTGTTCCAGCAAACTGTGGGAGATGTCCTAACCCAAAGGTAAAAGTCTGCATTTATGACATCCTCTAGGTATAAGGACTGCCAGGAAACTTTCGGCCGGACAAGATGTTCAGTGGAGGGGGAACACCTACAGGAGTGGTGGTAATGTGTGCGTCACGAGCAGTGATGCCAGAACCGTGGGTTTTCGCCCACGGACCCTACCACCACTCCACGACCAAGCTTACCCCCTCCTAGCGCCTGTACCTACCGCACCACACAAGCATACTCATCCCTCTATCCGTGTGCCGGACACGCAGCTCCGGCGTAGTGTGCGCGAGGTGGGGGAAATTCTCGAGGGAACCCGTCCCGAATCACTGATCGCATGTATCGTACGACGACGACGGCGAAGAAGAAGAAGAAGAAGAAGAAGAAGAAGAAGAGGAAGAGGAAGGGGAAGGGGAAGGGGAAGGGGAAGAGGAAGAGGAAGAGGAAGAGGAAGAGGAAGAGGAGGAGGGGGAGGAGGAAGTTCTGCTAGCACATTTTGAAAGAAGAAAAACAAAGGAAATGAAAACCATGTAAAAAAATCGAATCACCGAGGGCTATTTTGATATATTAATAAGAAATCACTTATTGGATAACGACGAAACGTACAGACCATTATTTAGGTTAAGGAAAGAACAGGTTCATATCGTTTTAAAATTTGTTGGGAAGAATTTAAAAAAAAACAGACGTCTAGGAGAGTGCAGTATTAAATTTCACCAGAAGAAACGTTGCCCCTGCCATTACACATGTTAATTTTCCAGACACGTATTTTATTTTTACATAAAATTATTTTATTGAAAACATCAAATCGTACTATTAATAGTACTATTCCAAGCACAGGTGTCTTGTGTTAATATTACTTCATAATCGTTCATTATTTTGAACACCGCACTCTTTGCTTGCGCAAGTACATTCGGCGGAAATGTCTTAGCGGTAGCCCCCATAGACTTAAGAAACAGCATTGTGGGATCATTCTCATCTTCCTTTGATATATTGATATTTCTTAATACTGTTTCTCGTTCGCGAGCTCTTTCCTTCCACACACTCACCACGCCGCTGGAATCATGTCGCTGTCTTTTTGGCACCGAATTTGCTTCGTTCCCGCAAGGCCGTTTTCTTGATGGAGCGATATTGACCTCCTCTAGCGATGTTTCTTCTTCAGGAACATCTTCCCCGCTGGGGCCGCTGGGGCCGCTGACCGGCGGTTCCGAAGCATTATTGTCTGCAACGTCTTCGCGTATTGCGTCCAGATTACTGTGGGTACTATAATAGAATAAATAGAATAAATAGAATAAACAGAATAAATAATAGATGAATGAAATAAATTTTTGAAATGTATTGTATTTTAGAATTCATTGTGTGTGTAGAATACTTGCCTCCTCTCAAAAGACACACTATTCATAAATGATAACTGGTTCATCAACGGCCATTTGGTTTTTGGTTTTGCTGCCGATCCCGTACCATATTTGTTATTCCTCTTCTTTTTCATGTACGTGTCCCTTATATTTTTCCACCTAGCTTTACAATCTTTATCTGCAATAATTAGATAATATATTTTTTGCATATTCATTAATGCTGCAGCAACATTCAGATCATTGTCATTTGCATTCAGAATAATATACGGATACATAAGTAGTGTTTCTGTTTTTTTGACAATTTTTCATTTTTCGAGAAAAGAAATACCTGGTACTCCGTATTTCTAAAAAAAACTCGAGAAATTTGTAAATAATAGTGAGGACGACGCAGGCGGGGTCACGCGCAGTCAGCGGACTACCATTTTTCTTCCCATGAAGAAATTACTCCAAAGACATAACGAACTTGACCATCGTATTTCTTAAAATAATAATCGAAGAAAAAATTCGCCTGTGCTGATATTTGCCCCCTCGAACCATGCAATTGCATATACAAGGTGATTCTGTCGGTCCGCCAGATCAAAGAGATATCATGCAAATCGATCTACGTTTACCCAAGCAATTTTTATTTCTTACGTAAAATTAGTCAGATTTACATAACATTTGGAATGATTTTAATCGGGAACATACCAGGAATTCATTGGTGTCGCTTTCATATCGATACGTTAAAGAATGAAGAATTTCTTAATGCGCTGAAATGAATATCTCACATTTTCACCCTTGACAGCGAGGCGCCGACCTCAATTCCCTGCGGTCGGCCGAGAATTCATACCTATCTCAGGAAAATTTAATTGCTTATTGTTTACCATATCGATATGGAAGTGATACCGATGGATTCCTTAGGTTTTGACGATGAAAATTATACCAAACATGCGAATCGGACTATTTTTAACGAAGCTAGCGAGATATTATATAAATTAAGTTTTCATCTAATTTTCTTCATTATGCTCCGAATTGCGCCGTTGGTGTTAATTTCATCGGCGGAACATAAGGAATCAATTGACGTCGTTTTCGCAAAGATCTGATGTGAAATGCGGAAACGGGACATTTCGCACTTCTTAATAGGTACTCCAACACCTCCGAGGGTCGAAATCCATGAATTAGGAGAGGCGCCACGGGGGGTGGCCCTCGTCACGGTTGACCAGGCGGCATTTGAATTAAACACGATGGTGGTTGTTCTGTCTGTGATAATTACTGTACCTATTGATATTCTTTGTCATAATGGGCTTATCCCTTAAATAAATATTATTATTACTATTATTATTATTAAATTATTATTATTATTATTATTATCTCTATGATCAGGCGCACAGAGAAAATCACCCTGTTCACATTTTTTTATCTCTAATGCGTCGGGAAATATCCAGCTGTTTATTGTTCCCGCCGACATTCGCATATCCGTAATTTCAATTCGATCTTGTTACAAGTGGATCTTCAAAATAATCACATATCAATCTCTTAAATAAGCACATCCCATGTAATAATGATATTTTATTTAAATGAATAAAGAAGGACAATAAACGTACAAGTAGTCAGAACTTGATATTTTTAACGTCATTTCCGATTTGAAAAAAAATTGTAAAACACTTAGTGATGAAATGGAAATTTCCAAACTGCATTGGAGGGATTGATGGGAAGCATGTTCGAATATTGTATCCACAAAATAGTGAATCACTATACTTTAATTACCAAAAAATTACTTTTCAATGGCAGTACTTGCCCTAGTTTATGGTTGCTACAAATAAATATAATTAAACAATACCTTACCCGTTCTGTTCACTTTAGTGGATATTTCTTGCCATACATTCACCTTCAACCCTTGATTTTTATAGTCCTTGTGCTTGCAATCGTACAGAACAGGATAACCTGCTACTGTCTGCACTAAAGGTGGAGTCTCTATGGCGCGGCCGGCGGCCAAATCTTAAGGGGGTAGACACGGGTAATGCAGCGCGCTGTATACCGACACAATCTGGCCCAAAACATGGGTTTGGGAAATTACGTTGTTTGTCCTTATATGAGCAGAGTTTGGGCTGGGTGAGGTCTCATTCGAAAGAGGAAGCTTCAATGCAGCCCCCTCTGGTCATGGCTCAACGAGATTGTGTTGATATCTGATAATATGAGTGTCCAAATTAGAGAAAAAATCGACAAAATACACTCGCAGATTACAAGTATTTGTAGGTCACTAAAAGAGTTTTATGACTCAAACGATGACCAGAGCGGGCTGCATTGAAGCTTCCTCTTTCGAATGAGACCTCACCCAGCCCAAAATCTGCTCATATAAGGACAAACAACGTAATTTCGCGACTACATTCCCAAATATGAGTTCCGCCATATTGGCGATAATACAGAGCAAGTCACGTGACAAATTTAGTTGAGCTAGTGGATACGAGATGGCGCCTACTCGGGAGGACTGCGAACGTGGAATCATAGCAAAACTGAGGCGTTAGCTGGATACACGAGCCACAGTAAAAGCGTGATGCAGTCAATGTATGCATTTTCGGACGATTGTAGGTTAGGTTATATGCATTTTAGGCATACATTGACTAGGAACTGCTGGGAATGAATACATTTACTAAAGCTTTTACCGTAACGCGTACATTACTTGAAATCGCTGTCGTATTTATGTAATAGTAATTGAGACAGTTAGAGCAACAACGGAATAACCTGCAAATAAATTTTTTCTATTGTACATTGATGGCTTAGCGCACACATATTGTATGTCCACTTTTAGCGTGTTTTGAGAAAAACAGGTTCATACATTCAATGGTACTTTATAATTAAATAAATACTTTTTGCATTATTGTATTATTATATATATGTAATATAGGTATCACTGAAAATATGTAATTAGTAGTATAAGTTAGAATCTGCAAAATTATAATAATAATTCCATAACAATACTTCGAAGATGGACATGCTATACGTAACCATAGTACAGAGGAGGACATAGTATACTGAATGATATTGTATACAAATGAACGAAAGGAATAATAACTGGAAATAATCTCACTTCAATATTATATTTATTTTGAAAGTAACAGGAATAAAAAAATAATTATTCCCTTTCATTTTCGCAGTATTCATTTTCGTAGTTTTCATTTTTGTCAATGTCCATGGGTGTTGGAATTACATTACGTTGTGATTTTGCTAATGGTATGCTATTGATAAATGCCTTGTAGTATTGAGGAATAATTCCGTTGGAAGATACAGAAGATCTTTTTTCGTCGTGATAGATATAGGAAGACTTTTTTAAAAAAATTTATTTATTGTCACATTTTCCAAGAATATTTTCGTCCTCTGGCATGGACATACAATAAACAAAAATATTATTTTTGATAAATTTATAGAAAAGATAAAAATGTGATTTTTATACAGCATAAAGAAACAGTCAAGCACTATTTGTTGCATATAAAAACTCAAATTTCATAAAAAGTGGACATACAATATGTGTGTACTAAGCCATCGATATGATTAGTAGAGCCTATATAATATAGGTTATATTTTGTGTCACTTCGAGGACAGAAAATCCGTTCCTCCAAGTGACAGAAAATATAACCTATGTATATGCTATATGACAATAAATGTTGAGCGGCTATTTCGTTCTTTTGCGCTACATTTGTGAACTTTTTATCATCTTTCCGAAACATTATTATTACGCCGCAACGGTATCTTTAGGAAATCGGGTATAACGTATAGGTTATATTTTCTGTCACTTCGAGGACAGAAAATCCGCTCCTCCAAATGACAGAAAATATAACCTATAAGCCATACCCGATTTCCTAAAGATACCGTTGCGGCGTAATAATAATGTTGCGGAAGGATGATGAAAAGTTCACAAATGTAGCGTAATAGAACGAAATAGCCGCTAAACATTTATTGTCATATTGCATATACATAGGTTATATTTTCTGTCACTTCGAGGAGGGGCCACATAATAATCACGCGTTGAATTCAACATCAAACACAATTTTATATATGTTTGTTCATAACAGTTTTCTGCATAGGATGTGTATTTCATGTTCTGTTTCAGTGTTTTGCTAATAAAAAAATGCCTATCCTAACAAACTTCATTTTCTGGGGACATGCCCTCATGTATTTTTCCTTTTCACTTATAATTCCTTACTGCCAACATAGAATATTGTAGCATAAGCACATTTCAAGCAAATGTACAATGAATTTTCTACGTTTACAGTACCAGCAGACTTTCTGTTTAAAAAGTACAACGCAACAGCTGAGAATTTCTTTCCACATTCAAAATAAAATATGGAAATAGCAAACAGCTCCCTCTCGCGTGCACAGGCAGCCGCGTATCTATGGGTATTACCATTTCTGTGCAGAAAAAATCTGCTGTAATACCGACCGGCCTCGGCGGCCAGACCACGTGACGTGTCTACCCCCTTAAGCACCGCTCTTATGGAGAAGCATGTAACCGTTCTCCATGGCGCGTTTTCGACCGGCCGCGGCCGCGCGTCTGCTACAGCAGCAACCTAGGCTACTCAAGACGCAACACAATGCGATGAGTGTCTGTTTTCCGCCATGATGGCGGAATCTACTAGCCGCGCGGCTAGCCACAGCAACAAACCGCTCGACTCCTCAAAACTGAGTCATCGGCCGGTATTCATAGTCGCTACTTATTCTTAAGCAAATGCTGAAGCATGTGGCATCCTCTACTAACCTAGTAGCTAGTAAAGGATACCGAATGCTTAAGCATTTGCTTAAGAATAAGTAACGACTATGAATACCGGCCATAGCCGCGGCCGCGCTGCGGTCCAACGGCAGAGTGGGACAGAATCCCAAAAATAAGGAAACAAGATAGAATTAAAAAATTATGGGATTATGTTTTTTTATATATTTCTTGTAAACTAATAATATGAACTCCTAAAAAAGGGAAAAATATCGTGGCCTCTACATCTGATCTGTGTGTAAACAGGTGTCACAGTTTGTATGTTCTTTCTTGTGGGAAATTTTGAATTGAGTCTTTTAAATTTTGATGATATAAAAGACACAAATTTTTTGGGAACCGAAATGAGTAGTATCGTTTTTGGTAAGCAATAACAAAGAATTAGTTACATACTCTTCTTTTCCATAAAAAACCCATTGAAGAAATATTAGCAATTTTATATTAGCAAGCGTCTTTTTAGTTACCCTCCGGGAATTTCCTAGCAAATTTCATTTTTGTTTTATAATCAACATATATTTGGCTTTGCATCTGCGAAAATGAGATTTGGCAATATTTACCAATAATGGAGTAATTACCTGTACTCTATGTCGCAAAGTGAGGCTGAATCCCAATAAATAGGAAAAAATTCAACAGCATCACATTTTTCGCACTGAAACTGCCGAATATAATTAAGGAAGTTCGTAAAAAAAGTATTAATATACAACTCATACGGAAGATTGCCGTTATTTAGAAAAATTAAGTCAATAATTGCCAAAAAACTAGAACAATTTGATAAATATATCTATATACTATGGAAAGTGCAGAAATATTTGCAAACCTGTATCCATGTTATCCTATATACCAAATACTGTTCATAAAGTGCTAATACATGCATACGTAATTATACAATATTTGGGCAACCTTTCAATCGCCTAATTTGGTGACGGGACCCAAGATGCCAGAAATAAAGGTTTTACAAGTGAAGGAAAGATTGTACGCTCAAAATTTTGTCATTGCAATACAAATGAAGATGTTTTAAACTTTTCATCGATTTCTTCAGATCCAGGAATAGTGTTTTATAAAGTAGCTTCATAAGATTCGACATTTTGATTAGAAAAAGTGGCATGTTGAATTTTTTCTCTATTCTTCAGATTGACGCCCACTGCGTTGGGGCAAAAGGGAAATCGGAGCCAAGCGGGAATTCATTCGTTGTTTTCGACCGATAATCCCAAGAACGTTTCGACAACATCTGTTTGCCAGCATTTTTAAAGGGCAGTCAAGAACGTTATGCCGTCTGTAATAATTTTAAGCATTCTTCAGTCTCACAATGGGTTAATCCGTATATTGGTCTCTCGGTGGGTAGTACGTACGATGGCTTCGTACCTGGACGTAGGTACTGCTATTAACCGCCGCGCTGGACAATATGGTTATAAAAACAAATGTGGCGAGGTACTCTGGCCGTTCAGCCACAATAATTTTTGGCAACCAGATGCGAGGTTTTCACCCTCGATTTCTTCAAGAGGGAGAAGGTTCCTCCTCCGTCGCCGAATTCACAGGGGGCAAGTCCCCTCTCTTTAAGGAAGGGTGTTCCCAATGTGTGTATCATAATTAAATTACAACAACAATTATTTTCATATTACTTTCTCTTCTTTAAATATTAAAATAGAACATATAAAATAGTTTAAAGAAGGAACATAGTACTTTTTTTACTTCCCCCCCCCCCCCACGGATTGTGTGATTGGGGGAAAATCATTCAATTTGCAAGCGCAATATCTCGAAAACCAGTTGAAATAAGGTGTATACATTATAGGTTATTGAATTTGTCTATGAACGCATTATCAAGTGATCTCTAAAAAAATAGTTTCATTTAAAAAACCGAACTTGTTAATCGTATCTGTTAAAATAATAATTAACGAAAAATTGGTCTGCACTTTTAAATTCTGAATTCTGAATTCGTTTTAAAAGAATACATCAGTTTTGCATAACAGATTATTCTCTATGGTGTATACTTTCCGAGATATTGAGGCAAATGTGTTTTTCACCACCAGATATGGATGATTGCCAATGAAAGAAAATACGTGCGTCACTAAAGGGTGATTCTCCAGATTCAATTTATATCATTTCAAGTTGTCTTCGTTCATAATAGTCCGATTTTCATGAAATTTCATATGATTTACATCGGAAAAACACAAGGAATCCATTGGTGTCACTTACATATCGAAACAATAAAGAATAAAAAATTATTTTATTCCTGAAGCAGGTATGAATCCTTGGCCGTAGACCCTTTCAAGTGCGCTTGAACAAAAGTGGGACCCCGAACGCCGCGCGGCCGGAGGTTGGCCACCGGCATGGGCCGCTGAGCCGCGGCCGCCGGCCGCGCCATAGAGACTCCACCTTAACATATCATCCTCCTGCGACGTGAACACTTCGGTTGCCATTTCAGGTGTACTGATTGTGAGAAACACACTAATAGAACACACTAATAGAACGTTGCTCCCGAGTTGGTCCCAATTCAGAGGGATTTCTGAACGCGAACTGCAGGCAGATTGTAAAAAAACTACACGAGCACACGTCCGTACGCCAAGACCGTCGCGAGCGAGCTCTTTCCGTATTGATGAACTATCGCTGTAAGTCGCAGTTTAAGTACTATTTCCTTCAGGGTGTACACCCCATTGAAGGTGGAGCTTTGTGCGACACTCCAAATATTATTGGACGCGAAAAATCACGCCTTTGCAAATCGTGGGCGTAGAGGTGGAAAAATACAGGTACACAAATAAAGGCGATTTTCTGTGTTTCCCCCGGGCGTGAAGTAATGCTATAAAGTAATTAGAAAACAGCCTGGTAACCAGGCCCTGGTTAGGTTTTGGCAACCAGATGTGACATTTTCCACCTTTACTTCATCAAGAGGGAAAGGAGTCGTCCCTCGCCAACGAATTCACAGAGGGAAGGTCCCCCCTCTCCGAGGAACGGTGTTTCAATTGTGTGTTTCATAATTATATTAAAACAACAATTACATTCATATTATTTCTTTATCTCCAATAAGTTAGGAAATATCGTACTGTTTACTGTTCCCGCTGATTTTTCGAAATGTCAAAAATTGTGGATGTTACAGCTCTTTGAAATAAAGTGTTTACTTTTTTTCCTAAAATTATAACTGTTGAACTAATAAACTGACAAAAATGACTTTTTGAGTGCTTACAGTGGAGATATATGAGTACCTAACAAAAATTATTTCACTTAATAAAAATGAATATTTGATCATTTATTTAGCAACTGTTCTTAACAACTGCAATTTTATAGTTGAAGGCACCTTTTTAAAAATTTGGAAGAAATAGGAAGATATAGCCCTGTTTTTCCTCTTTACGGACATGTTTTGAAAAATGTGGACGATTTAAAATTGGCCAAATGAAAATTAATTGAATGTGACGCTGCGTCAAATCACATCGACTGGTCGCTCGGGCCGTGCGGTACTCGCATCGGCTAAGCGGCAATACCTGCCATTTTTATATTAAGTATTAATGAGGACCGCTGCAAGGTTTAATACCGTTAATAGTTACTGGAAACTCACTCTCTGTCGATGGCACTTATTGTTTGAAACATTTAAGTTACCATTGATCAATGGAAACCACGAGAAGGTGGTGAGTATTCTTCCATCGGGAGCCAACAAATTACTGTTATCTTTAAAGAATTTTTTTGTTTCAATAATTTCTGATTTAGATAATAACTGTTACGTATGTGGAATTTTCCCATACGCCGCTCTCAACCATTTTTCGAGCTCGCGTCTGCGAAGGGAAAACGCCCTAAAAGCCTTTTTGTTTATCACATACCACTAAGGGGGTCATGATCTCGACCATCTGGATCACGACCATGGGAACGGGAGTGACACGACGACGACCCCGAAGGATTTCCTTATATGGAAATTCCTAATGCATCCCCACTCATTTTTGGGACTATATGTGGGATATAAAATATATTTAATATAAACAGGAAAGATATATATACAAGATTGAAAGAAACTAAAACTAATACAAGATAACCGACTACAACACAAAACAACTCGACTCAACACAACACAACACAACACAACTCGACTCAACACAACACAACTCGACTCAACACAACACAACTCGACTCAACACAACACAACTCGACTCAACACAACGACTCAGTAGATCCACACGCTCCGCCGGTTGTTCCAACTCTGCCCTTGTTCCGGAAAGCCCGCCTTTCCGAAAAGGACGCTACACCCCCACCACACACGCTTTCCTAGTCGCCCTCATGCCCAAATATGTACATCGCTTCGCCGCGCGCTTTCTCACCCCGACAAACCCTTGCGCGCGTCGCTGGGCCCGGTGATGCGTTGGGTTTTCCCCAACGGGCCTGTCTCCTCCGCGGTTCTCAACGTCTCCCTGAACTTATTCCGATACTACATATATAAACCCTTTGGTTTCATCCCTCGTTGGTTAAAAGCTATAGAGTCACGCGTAAAGTCACGTCGTGTCACGCTCGTACAGAGTTGGTAAGATCGGGCTAAACTCCCTGTCAGAATCGTAGTTAACTTCATAGGATCCGCGAGTCCGGTTTATATTCTATTTGGCACTTTGAAATAGCCACTCGTACGCCCCGCATCGCCAGTGCGTCAACACCGTGCAACTAGTGGTAACCTACACACTTTTATTCATTATTTAATCGCGACACTTACATTTGTACAATAACTAATTATTGAATATACGAATGGTGTTCACGTGTAAATCGAGTAGATTCGTTAAACCCATCTCTTACTCAGCGATCCTTATAATATTAGTAGCACTCACCCACTGATACAACTTTACCGCTC